>JAPQVY010000023.1:13853580-15059830 GCA_028535165.1 Quercus tomentella | reverse complement strand
CATCGATTAGGTGGAAACCTTATTCTACAAAGCTTCTAGAGACGGAGTCTAACCTCGGTCCGACCTCAAATACTAAATAAATAAAGACCTTGTCCTCAAGTTTCTAGGAACATTAGTTTAATCCTGATTGGACTTCCATTGCCGACTAGACAAGAAGCTTTGTCCCCAGTCAATCTAAGCAAGGTTTACGCCGTGACTAAACATAGCGTATATTTGTCAGATAGTCCGAACATGATAAATCAAGCATACTAAGTAAAACAACAATGCATGAAACATTCACATGATACAAGTAGGAATGTAATAAAGAAAAAGAAAAGAAGAATTCAATACACAGAGCAAACAAATATAGGTTAAATGTTTAAAGGTTTCTATCACTAAACCCTGGTGACTTCAAATATAATGTTTCATCACCACACCTTGGTGATTTTGGGGAAAAAAAAGGGAAAGAAAAGGTAAAAAAGCGGTAAAAATAAAAAACTGTTTAAAAGCAAGATTCAGAATTTAAATTGCGGGGTCTTAAAGTTGCTCGGAAGGATGAGGAGTGGCATCAGCGGTAGTTCGGAGGCTGGGATTGAGGAGTGGGGATTGAGATGCTTGATCTTGCCCAGCAGCAGGGTTACTTGAAATCTCGAGATTGATAAGCTCGGCATGAGAATCGATCTTTTCAACCAAGGCCCTCATGCTCTGGCTATCCTCTTCCTTGAGATGTGCTAGGTTCTGATGGGAGGAGGTAGAGGCTCTGGATAAGGTATCTGCTTGGGATTTTTGAAGAAAGATTCTTTAGGGACACCTAGGGCAGTCATGGCAGCCATCCACCGTTCACCGAATCTATACCGTCGAGACTAAAATATGATTAGCTCATTGGAATTTTTAGCATCAGCAAATCCCATGTCATAGAACTTGTTTTCACTCTCCTCCACTGCCACCTTTAGGTCGGCCACTTTCTTGTCTCTTGCCGAGATAACACTCTCGGCCTTAGCCAGTTTAAGCTCCATCTCCCCCAGCTTGGCCTCTAGATCTGCTGCCCTTTGCTCGGCTAGTGCACGGGCCCCCTCGGAGTCTCTAGCCCTTCCTTTGGCAACCTTCAGCGCAACCCTCTTCTCTCGCATAGTGGCCTCTGCCACCTCTTTGAGAGCCTTCTCCTTCTCAGCTTCCTCTACCAAGCTTTTCAAAAAGTTCTTCATCATATGAGCCAGTTGGGCAGCCTATCAAAATAGCAGAAAACTCTTAGATGCTAAGTTAAGAAATGCAGTATAAATGATACACTATTAAGTGATAATTTTTTTTTTTTAAATTACCACGATGGTGTGCCACTCAAGCCTGAGTGACACCACTTTATCATTACCATCCGAGAAGTACTGCACGTCATTTGGCAATTGAAAGGCCTGACCTAGGCTCTAGGCAATCTGAACACCCTGCCCACTAGCCTAGTTTCGAACACAGGACGTTGAGTAGAGGCTAATTGCTAAACTTGAAAACACTTTGCGTAGGTGGTGCTGAGAATAAGGCGATGTTTGAACCCACAACCATAATAGGTCTAAAGCCTAGAGCAGGTTCTCGAATGACAAGTGGTGTTGTGGTCGAAGCAAGAGGGGTTCTGGGGGGCACACATTCTTGGCAATTAATGGGCTCAGATATGTTTTGAGGCCTCTTGCGTCCACGAGGAGCTAGGGAAGGGGTGCCTACTGTTGGGGGGTTGGCCGCTCACCGGGCAGAACCTGGTCAGCTATCATTGTTCTTCTAACCACCATCTCGGTCTCTGAATCCTTGACTGCAGTTCCTTCCGACGAAGAGTTAACAGATTCCACTACAACTCGCCCCTCAACTTGAACTTCCTCATCAGGCTCTTCAATTGGAATATGCTCGGCCTGATTATGGAACACTCTGTCTGTCAAACTGTCCTTGACTGGTAGCAGTGAACCCTCCTTTATCTGCCAAGGGTCGAGTCTCTGGGCCTCACCGAGCATTAATCCTCTGGGGAGGAAACCGCACAACTGGACGACAAGATATGATAGAAGGGGACTACCCACTGTTAGCGATTATTCGGGGTCTTAAAAGCTTGTGTACGAGGGAGTACAACTGAGGATGAGATGAGAGGCCTGTAGTTGGCCATCAAAGTGCACGAAAATCTCGGACCGTAGCACGAAATTCAAGTCCCGTGCGTGTATGACACTAGGATTTGGCTTGAATCGTTTAGCGTTTGCATAAACGGGGTGAATTATTAGCACTCGAATAAAATAGTAACTACAATTGATAAATAATAAAATATCAATAACAACGGCATAAGTTATGATAAATGGGGGTGGTACTGACCAATATCTCGGGGCGAGGTCGAGCAGGTTAACTTGACAACAAGCCAGTTGCCACTCACTCGAACATACTCTCTTGCCAAGTTTCTGTTGGAGTCAGGGAGACACGATATCGACCGTACCATGGTGTCCTTGACCTTAAGGTAATACCCCGACCTCTCATTACCGCATAGACTGTACATGAAGTTAATATTGTGGTGGTTGAGGTGTAATCCGTACAAGTCATTAAGCCTACTAACACTGCTCACTACTTGGTAAAAATTTGGTGGGACTTGGTCGGGGCAAAGACCATAGAATCTAAGGGTCTTAAGTATTAATGGATCTACTAGATATCTTACCCCACCCTCTAATATAGCTATCAAAGGGAAGAACACCACATGAGGGCGCCTATCATTTTCTATTTTATCCTCATGACAGTATGCTACATCTACATCTAAAGGAATGGCAAACCTAGCCTAAAATTGGCTAAGGCAGCCTCGGTCTTAAGAAGGTGTGAAAAACCCATTCTTGTATATCAAATAAAAGGAAGGAAACTTAAAAAATAAGGTAAGGAATGATGAACTTACAGTAGAAATGCTAAGGTAGACTTGCTCGGGAGGGAATTTGTGCTCGAGAATTTAAAGTGCTCAGAAATAAATAAAGTAGGAAATGAACCAAGGAGATGGGAGTTGCATTTTATAGGCAGAAGGATTTAGGAGGCAATAAATGGATGTTTAGGCAAGAAAGCCATTAAATTCCCTTTTTTTTTAATAATTGTTTCATGCGCAGCCTCAGTTCACGAACTGTTAGGCAATGATGGCCGTTTAATGAGACAACCTGTCATCCTATTTGTCAAACATATAGGCTGTCTTGTCTACAACTAATGACTGATGATTGGTATCCCCGAGGAACAAAACGTATGTGTAATAAGGATTCTTATCCTATCTCCATGAACGGGGAAAGGATCAAGGGGGGCTACAATACGGTCATTGAACCATTTCTAGTAGGCCCAAACATAGAGTGGTTGGATAATGACTCCATGATAAGCCCAATCTCTATTGTTCGGTAGCTTGAACCGTGGACCGAGATGTCCTTAGGGGCTAGCCATGATCGGATCCATTCCGATATATGTCGATAATGCCTTGGGGAATATCGTTGCTGAGTAGCATCCGACATCTATTGTGAGTCCCAATGATTGAATTTCTATTTCCAAAGTGGGGCCCCTCTCATCAGGAATAATCCTAGTAGGCCCTACCCACACAAAGAACGTTGAAAAAAATAATTGATGATCCACCAACAAAAGGTTATAAATAGGGAGCAAGCAGAAGGGGGAGGGGTTGGACCTTAGAAGGTAGAGAACTAGAAAGGAGTGAGAAAGAGAGAACTGGTTTAGAAGCCATAATTCTCGATTATTCCAATCAACAATACCTTTTCAACTTCAGCACTAATCCAAAGGAATTTCCCGTTGTAGGATATACATAAGCCCACTATAATAAGTAAATTGTGAGCCCAATCACATTTCTAGGCCCATAACCGAGAACTAGGCACCCATAGTATATTTATATAAAAATTTAAAGCAACCTAAATTTTCTTTCTTTAGAGCACCGAACAGTATAAATGAGTTAAAAAGTTTTTAATTTCAAAAAGTATAATGTTGTTCTAACAACTAGTGTTGAAAGAGTTTTCACATAATATAAAGTAGAATAAAAAAGACTTTCTAAAGCTTTTATTGATCAATGCAAGATCGAAATAAACCAACCATAAGATTTAAAGAAGCTTCCATAACACATTTTCATTCTCCATGTTTCTTCCCTATGCTTATGTACTCATTGGGTAGCATCATTTCTTATTCAAAAGGTTGATATTTCCATTTGATCAAAGAGGAGGCCAGAAGACCCACCTTCAGAAATCAAAGCCAACATCACAAGACTTTTTGCAACTTCTTCAACAGTTAAAACTCCACCGTTGTGGTTTAAGTCTGTGCTGGTATACCCTGGACACACGCAGTTGATTGCTATTTTAGGGCACTTCCTTGCTAGAACCCTTGTAGATCCATTGAGAACTGCCTTGGAGACTATGTAAGCAGAAATTTTAATAGGCCAACCTTTGGTTTCAATCAAATTCTCCTTGACATCTTCTACAAATCCTTCCCCCACCTTGTCCACTTTCTCTACTGTGAGGCCATCAAGATCTCCTAGTTCTTTCTTTGCATTCTGATTTGAAATAAGCTAAAATATTAACATAATTGAAATTTTAATTTCTTGTAAAAAAAATTTCAAGCAATCTCCTAGAACCAAATGTTTAGTGCAGGTCCAACACAATCATCGCAGCCATAATCTTGCACTCTGTATTGCCGTGAAATATTCATGACCAAATATAGTTGATTATAAATGGTTTAATAAGATGAGTTTTAAATTCTATACCTTTAATTGTCCCAAGATGGAGGAGACATTTACTATTCTTCCTAAATTGGATAATAGAAGAAACGGAATAAGTGCTTTGCTCACTTGCTTGGTCCCATAGTAGTTTGTTCTCTGTAAAGTTGAATTTATTCAATCATGTGTTGGCTTTATTCCGTGCCAAATTTGCTTGTAATTTAGCAATTAGATACCCTGTATTTAGGTGGGAATTATGTAAGGGTAGTGTGTGAGAGAGTGTGAAGAAAGCTCAAGATGTGTGCACTCAAGAAGAGCCTCGCAGCTGGATCTCGCGACTGGCAAGTTGCCAAAGGTGGCACACATGTGAAGCATGCAGGGGAGTTGAAGGGTCACGACAGTTGGAGCACTACAGGACAAAACTGCCAGTCTGGTCAAGCAGTTAACTCGCAACTCGTTCCAGTCGTGAGGTTGAGTCACCAGAATGCCCTGTTTGATGAAAACTGACCTTTTGCATTCCTCATACACCCTACTATAAATACCTTTATACCCACGAAATGTAGAGAGCTCTGAATGTTCAATTAGTGTATAAAACACCTTGAACGTTTAGACCCCCAATTCACAATTTACCAATTCAAGCTTATTATCAAACAATATATGTGCGGAACATGAACATAAGCTAAAATAGAATTGATAAAACAATCTAAACCAATTAAAATCACAACCACATCAAAAATTAAATGGCAAAGATTAAGGGAAGAGAGATGCAAACACAAGGACAACACAGCGATGTGTTATCGAAGAGGAAACTAAAGTACTCGGCATAAAACCTCTTCACTGCCCTCCAAGCAATCAATAATCCACTAAAGAATGAAGTCGGGATACATGAACAGCAGAAGACCTTTCAAGCTTAATTTACCTAGTGTACCTAAGCCCTCCAAACTTCTTGCTCCAATGAGGTTACGTCGAACATTTGGCTTCTTTAGCTTACCGGATTCCGCTATAACCTATAGCATCAACCAATATCAATTGGTCCCTTCCTAACTGCTTCCCAAGCACCAAATAGCCTTCTCACAGATATGAGTATGGTGAGAAAAGGTTTTGGCTTATGTACCTCTCAAGGATTTAACAATGGAGAGGGTGAGAGTAGAGGAATTTGGAGAATCAAAGGATGAAGATTGTGGATGAGTCAATCTATTTTTTCTCTAGGGTTTCTCTCTCAAAATTCTCTTTAGAAGCTCTCTACATTTCGTGGGTATAAGGGGTATTTATACCGGTGTGTGTATGGAAGGCGAAGAGTCAGTTTTTCCAAAACAGAGTGGACTGGGGACTTGGCCTCGTGACTTGACTGAGTCACGAGTCCAAGCTGCGAGCTAACTGAGTGGCTAGACTGGACTTTTTGTCTTGTAGTGCTCCAGCTGGCGTGACTATTCAGCTCGTCTGCATGCTTCACTCATTTGCATCCTTTGGCGACTTGCAAGCCGCGAGATCTAGTCACGAGTCCCTTACTGAGTGCACAATCTTGAGCTTTTCTTCACACTCTCTCACACACTACCCTTACATAATTCCCACCTAAATACAGGGTTTCTAAGTGTTGAATTACAAGCAAATTGGCACAGAATAAAGCCAACAAGATGGTTGATTAAATTCAACCTTACAATCTCCCCCTTTGGCTATTCCGTGACAAAACCCTAAAACAAACTCTAAACTTAACAAAACTCACTCACACCTAACTCTAGAATCTGTGTAGCTCTTGAACCATAAGAACAAGTATCTCCTGAAAAACAACAACACAATATGATCGTTGTATGCAGAAAACTTGTAATGCATATGGAGCAAGCACAATGCGATCAAGCAAAATGGAATTAAGGAATAAACCATGACTTAACCAAAAACGAACAATTGCTATAAATAGTGACCACAATGCTCATTCACACAAGGAATGAACATCCGGACATGCAAGCTAATAAGCTCAATGCAAAGTATCATTTGCATGTCTAACACTCAACCAATGCAACAACTAAAGGAAATTGCATTAAGGATATAAAATCCAACAAAGGGCACAAGAGTGATGTACTTAAAGAAAATGCCTAACATTAATCAACAACTACTATGCTACAAAGCATGGGTACAAACTCACAGTAAATTTAAACTTAAAATATCATCTTATATTTATATATAAACCAATGTACCAACAGCTTTTAAAACATAATCACAAAAGCACAGTAACCATGACCAAGAGTATATATAAACTATAAGCAAATAACTGTACTGAGGGAAAAAAAAAAAAAAGTTTGGCTATCCAAAAGTATGTGTGAGTGTATGTATCAGCTTCCTCCTCTTAAGCACACAACACCCCTTTCACTATGCACACTTCCCTTTGTGTTACTTTCCCCCTTTCACTATGCTCTCCCCCTTTTTTAGCACGAATAGGTAAAGGCTGTCCTCTAGCTTTTGCTAAATAACATCTAGCTATGTCTCTATTGTCGTGAGACGCATTTGGACCTAATTGTTGGTGGAGTAGAGAACTTTTTCAAGTCCGGAAATACGCTGATGCAAACTCTCAAACAAATTACCCAACTTGTCAGCTTGAGGACCAGATTGTTCTTGCAAAGTGCTGGGTGTCTGTAACTCAGGAGTGAAGGGAGAAATGGTATCAGTATGCATAGGTGTAGCTAAATCTTGACCAGATGGAGTGGCATGGGTGAATGGTTCACTCTTAGGTACTTTAGAGGAGTGACTCTTGCTTGCTTGGAGAGTTATCATGGATATTGGTCGAGGACGTGGCACAATTTTTCCATCTGTTGGTGGATAGACACCTTTAATAAGCATGATCTTCATGATGAGACTACAAAAAGGAATACATGTTCGTGCTGTTGATCGAGCCGCTGTTTTCCCAATGGTCTGAAAGATGTGGGCACAGATGTCAATCAGAACTCCGTTAATGAGATCACATAGAAATTATGCTCTTCTAAGATTGATGAAAGCGGTGTTAGAGTCGTCAGTTCAGGCGTAAATTGTCCAGTGCCTATAGATGAGCCTTTGCTTCTAACCTCATGATCAGGTCCAAGAATTTGAAGAATGTCTTGTACTTGAAGTAGTCTGTCATCATACGGAGTGAGGTCCACATTTGCTAGTCTGGTGATGCAAAGAACATTTTCAATGTATTCTAGATTGATGGAGAATTTTGTTCCTCTTACCCAACATTTCCACTCTACTCCAGTGTATCTGGCATTAGAGTAGAATTCCTTAACCAATTCATCAACTGGGTCTTCGAAATTCCTAAACAGATTAGCCCAATCTCTTGCTTCAAAAATCCTAGGGATAAATGTTGTTCCCAAGGTATCAAATTGTACTACAAGTTCCACAATAGTAGGAGCATCTAGAAAAATGCTTGAGTAAGTCTGTGAATCAAGAGGAGTCTTGAATCTCTCACTGTTTAAGTCTTGAGATGACCGAGACAAGTGTCGAGTCCACTTAGCAACAGGGGATGGAATATCAATTACAATCTCTTTTCCTTTAGAGGAACGATGTGACATCTGTAAAAGAGGAGACACATAGCAGAGAACCAAGAGCAAGGACACAAGACACAAACATCAACTTGATTAGATTCAAGTTAGTCAAAGAAATGAATACACATTGATATTCAGAGAGATATATCACTCAACCACAGAGCATGAACCAGGTCAGCAACATGTAAACATGAGAAACACTATTGCATTGTGTATAACTGGTGACAAAATATGATGAATGTGCAGGCACAACAGAGAACAGTATAATCTATGAACACCACGGAGTTATAAGTAACTATCATTGTGACAATCTACTATGAACATGACATGCACAACACAGCACAAGCACGATACACAACCCAACAATGGGAATCAACCAAGAAAATAAGCAAATTAGGCATCAAATTAACAACTCCAACAAAACCCATATAATCAAACTCAACACAGTAGACCCAACCTATATCCAAAACAACACAACTCAAAACCCAACAATCAACAAGAAAAAAATCCAAGAAAACAAGGTTATAGACATGAAATACTTAGAGAAAATAAGAAAACCCATACCTTTTCTTGAAGATTGAAGTTGAGATGTTGAAGAAAAATGGAGGTTTTTGAGAGGAACACGGTGAGTTTGAAAAAGAGTTGAAAGGACAAGACAATGAACAGTTAAAAATGTTCAAAGGAAAACTGAAAAGGTTTAAAAACTGTCCAAGAAACACAAAACACGCATTTTTCGCGATTGAGTTAAGTCGCAGACAAGTCGCCAGGCCAAGCCGCAAACACTTGAGACGAAATTTTTGAAAAAAATTGTCTTAGTTTTTTTCACGACTGGAAGTTCCACCCGTGATGAAGTCGTGAAGGGAGTCGCGAAAATTTCTGTGTAACCCTCGTGACTGGAGCTTCCACCAGCGAACAAGTCACCAATCTGAGTCGCACGAAACCTAAAAACCTAGATTTTGAAAAACTTTCTAAGTATTTTTTGCGACTGGGACTTTTTGACCCAACAATGAGTCGCGAATATTCTCTGAGTGGTGCTCGCGACTGGGGGCATGCGACTAGACTGACCCGCGACTAAGTCGCCAGAATAGGGCAACACTGTTTTTGAAATTTTTGACAATTTTTGCAAAAACAAAATACTTTCCAAAAACAACTAAAACACTCAAAAATCTTCTTGTGTTTGATCAACAAAAATTGAGCATGTGAAAACACATTTAATCAAGTACAATCACACAAATGAATATGGCATTCGTTGAACATAGACATGTGTGATGTGTGTGGATATCAACAATGAGATAGTCCTTAGTCTAATGTAAAGCTTCAATGATCAATTCAACCAAGCCATACACAATTAGCATTAGCTAATGTGACCTATCTCAATTATAGAAATATGCATATATGACCTCCTACATAACTTGATAACATTACTTTTAAGCTTTTCATTTAGCTCCATATACTTCAAATCATTTGATCTTTTTGAATCATTACATCTCATTGTGAGATTGATGCCTGAAATTTTTGATATTTCAATTGAAGAGCAAGCCTTTGGCTTTTTGGGCATCATACATTTAATTTTAAGTCGCTTTTCCTTTTTCCTAGTCAAATACTAGTATGTGCAACAGGCTTTTTCAGCTCATTATCTCTTTTCACTTGGAGATTTACATTTGTTGAGCTCTTTAAGCAAAAACAATAAAATAAAAGAGTGGGAAGATATATAGGCACAAGTCTATGCATGTCTTAAGATCAACAAAACCATTGACTAATCATAAATGTTCAAATAGTGTATAAAACACCTTGAACGTTTAGACCCCCAATTTACAAATTACCAATTCAAGCTTATTATCATACAATATATGTGCGGAAAATGAACATAAACTTATAACAGAATTGATAAAAAATCTAAACCAAATAAAATCACATCCACAGCAGAAATTAAATGGCAAAGATTAAGGGAAGAGAGATGCAAACACAAGGACAACACAACGATGTGTTATCGAAGAGGAAACTGAAGCCCTCAACGTAAAACCTCTCCGTCGCCCTCTAAGCGGTAAATAATCTACTAAAGAATGAAGTTGGGATACATGAATAGTAGAAGACCTTCCAAGCCTAATCTACCCAGTGTACCTAAGCCCTCCAAGCTTCTTGCTCCAATGAGGTTACGCCGAACCTTTGTCTTCTTTAGCTTACCGGATTCCGCTATAACCCATAGCATCAACCAATATCAATTGGTCCCTTCCTAACTACTTCCCAAGCACCAAATAGCATTCTCACAGATATGGGTATGGTGAGAAAAGGTTTTGGCTAATGTACCTCTCAAGGATGTAACAATGGAAAGGGTGAGAGTTGAGGAATTTGAAGAGTCACTATGTAAAGATTGTGGATGAGTCAATCTCGTTTTTCTCTAGAGTTTCTTTCTCAAAATTCTCTTTGGAAGCTCTCAATATTTCGTGGGTAGAAGGGGTATTTATACTGGAGTGAGAAAGGAATGCGAAGAGTTAGTTTTTCCATAACAGAGTGGATTGGCGACTTGGCCTCGCGACTTGACTGAGTCGCGAGTCCAAGCTGCGAGCTAACTGAATGGCCAGTCTAGACTTTTTGTCCTGTAGTGCTACAACTGGCATGACGGTTCAGCTTCTCTGCATGCTTCACTCATGTGCATCTTCTAGCGGCTTGAAAGTCGCGAGCCACCCGCAAGATCCAGCCGCGAGTCCCTACTTTACTACACAGTCTTGAGCATTTCTTCACACTCTCTCACACACTACCCTTACATGATTCCCACCTAAACACAGGGTTACTAATTGCTAAATTACAAGTAAATCTGGCACAGAATAAAGCCAATAAGATGGTTGATTAAATTCAACCTTACAAATCATTCATGACAAGTTTGAAGATCTATTTACAACAATCACATAGAAGTCAAGATTTCTCCCACAATGATATGAGTGCATAGGGAACAAGCTACGCTCATAAATGCACAAAACCATTAGTACAAAGGTAAAAGGCAAAATATGTTTGTGACAAAACACAATAATGTCAATCAAACTTTTTGGATTTTCTACTTTTTATGTGTTTTTGGATTTTTGACACAAAAGCAAGAAAAGATTGATCAAAAGCAACAATGTAAAAACATTTAAAACAAATGCAAACAAACAAACAATTTTCAACTCAAGCTAGCAAAATCACACAATCAAGCATAGTCACAAAACATAGGAAGTATTGATGCATGGATATGTTGTAATGTTTATGCATGAGTACCCCTCTTCACCCACACGTCACATGCCTTCGGTGTGATATCCCTATAGGATTGGGTACGAGTGTTAGGGCTTTCAAACCTTCTGGTGAAGCTTGCCAAGCAGGTAGTGAATGCATCAATCATCTTCATCACATCCATCACTTCGGAATCACCATCTCGACCTCTTGAATGCACAGCAGCCCAATTCCTTTTATCATCTCTTTGTCCTCTTGACCTTTGATCCCTTGTATTCTTCAATGCACCAAGCTTATGACAATTTGGTCTGGTGTGGCCTTGAAGTCCACAGTGATGGCAGAAATGGTTTGTTCTTGAACCTCTTTGTGATTTTGGAAGTGATTTTCCTTTAGAGTCAGGTCTAACAACTGATTGATTACAGGGCTTATTCAACACCCATTGGTCAGCCACATTCTTCTTCTTCTCCACATTTACTTTCTCAACAATAGGTGCAACTACAACCGGTTCTTTTGCTTTCAAAAACTTTACTTCCTTGGAGATATTCACAACTGAACTACTCTCTCCAGTATATCCCAATCTAATTCTATCGTAGAAAGGTTTTTGATGAGAAAGGACTTCATCTAGCTTCTTGGAGGAAACTCTCTCTACTTTGGCATTTGCTTGAACCACCTCAATCTCAAGAAATTTTATCTTTGAGTAAGCTTCAGTTAGCTCTCCATTCAGCTTCTCTATTTCACATTTGGCCTCCTTATATCGTACTAGGAGACTTCTATAATCCTCCTTTGCCTTCTTCATCTTTTTAACGGCTGCCTTGGCCACCCTTGCATATTCTCCTGACTTCTCTAGGAGGGAATTGTAGTTTTCTTGAAGACCCGCATTACTTTCATCTTCTTCAACATCCAATTCTTTTACAACTCCCATTGATTCCTCATCACTATGCTCCCCAAGCTCTTCTACAAGCAAACTTAAGTCCTTCGAAGACTCAACATGATCAATAGTCATAAAAGCAGAGTAATTTCGTTCTCCACCATAGCTTTCCTCCGAATCAAAATTGGAAGAGTCTGAGTTACTAAGAGTTGTGTCCATTGCACTCGAAACAGGTGACTCCTTGAGTGGATTAAGACTCCTTTCCATCTTTCCTTTTGAAGTCCTTTTTCTCCTTTCCAGAATTTGGAAATTTCCCTTTATCGCCAAATTCTCCATTGTTCTTGAACTTCAAAAATTTTCGAAAATTTTTCACAAGGTAAGAAACATCTTTTTCAACAACATCCACATCCGATAAGTCGTGAGTCTCTACCCTGTCATTAATAGTCTTAAGAGCAAGAAAATTGCTCTTCCTTTGTGTGGGCAATGACAGCTCATAAGTCTGAAGCGAGCCAATCACCTCTTGGACTTTGATATCATCAAGGTCCTTACTCTCTTCAATCACTGTAACCTTGGCATGGAAGCTTTCCGGCAATGACCGAAGGATCTTCCTCACTATCTTGGAATCCTCCGTTTTCTCACCCAAATTAAACTTGCCAATGACCACTTCATTCAGCTTACTATAGAAGGAGTCAAAAGACTCGTCCTCACTCTTTTTCAGCTCCTCAAACCGAGTGGTCAGCATTTGCAACTTAGTGTCTTTCACTTTCTTTGTTCTTTCATACGTGGTCTCCAATATCTACCATGCCTCCTTGGCAATAGAAATGTGAGATATCCTGTGGAACTCATCTAGAGATATACCACAGAAAATTGCATTCAAAACTTTACTGTTAGCGTTAGCTGCCGCAAGGGCTGCCTTATCCCAAGTGGATTTAGTAGCCTCCGGCCTAGTCCATCCAATATCCACCGCATCCCAAATGGTTTCATCCATTGAACACAAAAATACCCTCATCTTGACTTTCCAAAAGGTATAGTTGCTACCATCAAAATATGGTGGAGCATTTAGAGATTGAAACCAGTCCAACTCAAAGAGGGGTTAAGGATCGCACTAAGGTATTTAAACCACAGCAAGTGCACCCACTCTGATACCAATTGAATTTTCAATTAGTGTATAAAACACCTTGAACGTTTAGACCCCCAATTCACAAATTTTCAATTCAAGCTTATTATCAAACAATATATGTGTGGAACATGAACATAAGCTAAAACAGAATTGATAAAACAATCTAAACCAAATAAAATCACAACCACAGTAGAAATTGAATGGCAAAAATTAAGGGAAGAGAGATGCAAACACAAGGACAACACAGCGATGTGTTATCGAAGAGGAAACGAAGTCCTCAATGTAAACAGCAGAAGACCCATCAAGCCTAATCTATCCAGTGTACCTAAGCCCTCCAAGCTTCTTGCTCCAACAAGGTTACGTCGAATCTTTGTCTTCTTTAGCTTACTGGATTCCGCTATAACCTATAGCTTCAACCAATATCAATTGGTCCCTTCCTAACTACTTTCCAAGCATCAAATAGCCTTTTCACAGATATGGGTATGGTGAGAAAAGGTTTTGGCTAATATACCTCTCAAGGATTTAACAATGGAGATGGTGAGAGTAGAGAAATTTGGAGAATCAAAGGATAAAATTGTGGATGAGTCAATTTTTTTTTTTCTCTAAGGTTTCTCTCTCAAAATTCTCTCTTGAAGCTTTCTACATTTCATGGGTATAAGGGGTTGGTGTGTGTATGGAATACGAAGAGTCAGTTTTTCCCAAACAAAATGAACTGGCGACTTGGCCTCGTGACTTAACTAAGTCGCAAGTCCGAGCCGCGAGCTAACTGAATGGCCAGACTGAACTTTTTTTCCTGTAGTGCTCCAGCTAGCGTGACTGTTCAGCTCCTCTGCATGCTTCACTCGTGTGCATTCTTTGGCGACTTGCAAACTGCGAGCAAGCCGTAAGATCCAGTCACGAGTCCCTTGCTGAGTGCACAATCTTGAGCTTTTCTTCACACTCTCTCACATACTACCCTTACATGATTCCCACCTAAATACAGGGTTTCTAAGTGCTAAATTACAAGCAAATTGGCATGGAATAAAGCCAACAAGATGGTTGATTAAATTCAACCTTACAAGCTCCTGGAGAGAATTTTTAAGAGACAAACCTTAAAGAAAAACAAGATTGACTCATCCACAATCTTCATCCTTTGATTCTCCAAATTTCTCACCCTCTCTATTGACATATTCTTGAGAGGTACATTTAGCCAAATCCTTATCTCACCATACCCATATCAATGAGGAGGTATTTTAATGCTTGGGAAGCAGTTTAGAAGGGACCAATTCATTTGGTTGACGCAATAGGCTATTGCGGGATCCGGTAAGCTAGAGAAGACGAGATTCGGCGTAACCCTATTAGAGCAAGAAGCTTGGAAGGCTTAGGTGCACTGGGTAGATTAGGCTTGGAGGGTCTTCTGCTATTCATGTATCCCAACTTTATTCTCTAGTGGATTAGTGATCGCTTGGGGCGCGGTGGAGAGGTTTTTTGCCGAGTACTTCGGTTTCCTCTTTGATAACACATTGTTGTGTTATCTTTGTGTTTGCATCTCTCTTCCCTTACTCTTTATCTTTTAATTACTACTGTGGTTGTGATTAATTTCGGTTTGGAGTGTTTTAATAATTTGGGTTTAGCTTATATTCATCATTCCGCACATATCATTGGTGTTTTACACACTATTTGAACTTTCAATTGGTATCAGAGCGGGTGCACTTGCTGTGGTTTAATTATCTAAGTGCGATCCTAGACCCCTGTTGAGATGGATTGATCTCAATCTCTTAATGCTCCTCCATACTTTGATGGAAGCAACTATGCATTTTGGAAAGTTCGTATGAAGGCATTCCTATGTTCCATTGGTAAGAGTGTTTGGGATGCTGTAGATATAGGTTGGACTAGGCCAGTGGCCGCCAAATCCGAATGGGATAAGGCAACCCTCACAGCAGCTAACGCTAATAGCAAGGCTTTAAATGATATTTTCTGTGGTGTTTCTCCTGATGAGTTTCATAGGGTTTCCTGTGTTACAATTGCCAAAGAGGCGTGGCAAATTTTGGAAACAACTTATGAGGGAACCAAAAAGGTGAAGGACACCAAGCTGCAAATGCTTACCACACGCTTTGAAGAGTTGAGTATGGGTGAAGACGAGTCATTCTAGTCATTTTACAAGAAGTTGAATGAGGTGGTAATTGGGAAGTTTAACTTGGGAGAAAAGACGGAGGACTCCTAGATTGTGAGAAAAATTTTACGATCATTACCAAAGAGCTTCCACGCAAAAGTTACTACCATTGAAAAGAGCAAGGACCTTGATGAGATCAAAGTTCAAGAATTTATTGGCTCACTTCAAACCTATGAGCTATCTCTACCATCACAAAGGAAGAGCAAATCTCGTACTCTAAAGACAATCAATGAGAGAATGGAAGCTCAAGACTCATCGGATGAGGATGAGATTGAAAAGGATGTGGCGTATCTTGTTAAGAACTTCCGAAAGTTCTTGAAGTTCAAAAAGAATGGAAAGTTTGCTAAGAAGGAAAAATTCCCAAATTCTTGGAAGGAGAAAAAGGATTTCAAGAAGAAAGATGGGAAGGAGTCTCAATCCTCTCAAGGAATCACGTGCTATGAATGCAACGGTCATGGACATCTTAAGAAGGAGTGTCCCAACTATTTGAGAGGGAAGGGTAAAGTGTATGCCACTACTCTTAGTGACTCAGACTCCTCTAATTCAGACTCAGAAGAAAGCTGTGACGGAGAAGGAAACTACTTCGCATTTATGACCATTGCTCCTGTACAATCTTCGAATGATTTGAGTGTGTTAGTGGAAAAGCTTGGTGAGCACACTAACATGGAGTCGATGGGGATAGTCGAGGAATCTGATGATGAGGAATATGAAAGAACAGTGGGATTGCAAGAAACCTACAATTCCCTCATTGAGAAGACTGGTGAATATGCAAAAGTGGCTAAAGCAGCCATTAAGAAAAATGAAGAGAGCAAAGCAAGATTATAAAAGTCTTCCAATGTGATACAAGGAGACTAAGTGTGAAGCTGAAACGCTGAACGGAGAGTTAACCGAAGCCTATTCAAAGATCAAATTCCTTGAGCTTGAGGTGATTCAAGCTAATGCTAAAGTAGAGTGGGTTTCCTCCAAGAAGCTTGATGAAGTGCTTGCTTATCAAAAACCTTTCTCCGACAAAAGCGGATTGGGATACACCGCAGAGAGTAGTTCGAGTGCTAATATATCCAAGGATATGAAGTTTGTGAAAGCTAAGGATCCAATGGTAGCTATCACTACTGCTAAGAAAGTGAAGGCGGAGAAGAATAGGAATGTGACTGACCAACGGGTTTTGATAAAGCCTCCTAACCAATCAATGGTCAAACCTAAAGCTAAAGGGAAATCATTTCCAAAATCACAAAGAGGTCTAAGAACAAAACATATCTACCATCATTGTGGACTTCAAGGACACACTAGACCTAATTCTCATAAGCTTAAAGCATTAAAGAATGCAAGTGCTCAAAGGTTAAGAGGACCAAGAAATGACAAAAGGAATTGGACTGCTAAGCAATCAAAAAGTCAAGAAGGTGATACCGGAGTGAGGGATGTGATGAAGATGATTGATGCCTTCACTACCTGTTTGGCAAGCTTCACCAGAAGGTTTGAAAGTCACAACAATCGTACCCAATCCTTTAGGGATATCACCCCAAACGCACGTGTCATGTGGGTGAAGAAGGGTATACATGCATAAGCATTACAACATGTCCATGCATTAATACTTCTTATATAATGTGACATTGATTATTTGTGTGCTCTTTGTTATCATTCTAGCCTGGTTTGAAAATTTGGGTTTGTTTGTTATTTTCTTTGAATGTTTTTACTTTTTTTTTTATTATTATTATCAATCTTTACTTGTTTTATGTCAAAAATCCAAAAACACATAAAAAGTAGAAAATCCAAAAAGTTTGATCAGCATTTTGTGTTATGTCACATGCATATTTTGCCTTGTACCTTCATACAAATGGCTTTGTGCATTTACGAGTGTAGCTTGTCCTTTATGCACTCATATCATTGTGGGAAAAATCTTGACATCTATGTGACTGTTGTAAATAGATCTTCAAACTTGTCATGAATGATTAGTCAATGGTTTTGTTGATCTTGAGACATGCATAGACTTGTGCCTACATATCTTCCCACTCTTTTATTTTTGTTTGCTTAAAGAGCTCAACCAATGTAAATCTCAAAATGAAAAGAGATAATAAGCTACAAAAGCTATCACACATACTATTATTTGACTAGGAAAAAGGGAAAACGACTTATATGAAAATGTATGATGCCCAAAAGGCCAAAGGCTTGTTCATCAAATTGAAATATCAAAAATTTCAAGTATCGAACTCAAAATGAGATGTATTGATTCAAAACGATCAACTGTTATGATGTGTATGGAGCCAAATGAAAAGCTTCAAAATTATGTTATCAAGTTTTGTGGGAGGTCATATATGCATATTTCTATAATTGAGATTGGTCACTCTTCCTAGTGCTAATTGTGTATGTCTTGGTTGAATTGATCATTGAAGCTTCACATTAGACTAAGGCCTATCTCATCTTTGGTACCCACACACATCACACATGTCTATGTTCAATGAATGCCTTATTCGTTTATGTGATTGTACTTTATTAAATGTGTTTCACATGCTCAATTATATGTTGATCAAACACAAAAAGATTTTTGAGTGTTTTAATTGTTTTTGGAAAGTTTTTTTTTTTGAAAATTTTCAAAAAATTTCAAAAACTGTGTAACCCTGTTTTGGTGACTCTGCCTCACAAGTCTAGCAAGTCGTGAGCCCCCAGTCGCGAGCTTACACAGAAGCTACTGGCAACTCTCTAGTGAGTCAAGTCCCCAATCGCGAAAAAGACAGAAAATTTTCAAAATTCTGGGTTTTTAGCATTTTCACGACTCTGTTTGGCGACTGGTTTGCAAGTGGAAGCTCTAGTCCCGAAAAACACTTAGACAAATATTTCAAAATTTGTCACACGAGTTTTTGGCGACTTGAATTGGCAACTTGTTTGTGGCTCATTTCAGTTGCGAAAAACGCGTGTTTTGCGCTTTGAGGGTTATTCTCAAGGCAATTTTCAAAAACTTTTCATTTTTCCCTCGCTTATTGTGACTGTTCATTGTCTCCCTCTTCCAAACTCACTGTGTTTACTCACAAAACCTCCATTTTCTTCATCATCTCTTCACCAATCTTCAAGAAAAGGTATGGGTTTTGTTATTTTCTCAAAGTATTTCATGTTTCTAGCCTTTGATTTCTTGGATTTTGTGTTTTTGTTGAGTTTTGAAAATATGATGTTAAATGTGGTCTATGGATATTTTGTTGAGATTGATGTTTGGGTTTTGTTAGTTTTTGGTGTATGTTGCCTACAATACATATTTTCATGTTTGCCTTTCGTTTTTTAGTATTATACTTTGCTTGTGTTGTGTTGTGCATATCATACCCATGGTAAAATGTCTCATAGACACCCTTTTGTGTTTTTGAGGATTTTATGGAATACAATGATTGTAGGGAGTTCATGGAATATTGTAAGGTTGAATTTAATCAACCATTTTGTTAGCTTTATTCCGTGCCAAATTTGCTTGTAATTCAACATTTATAAACCCTGTATTTAGGTGGGAATCATGTAAGGGTAGTGTATGACAGAGTGTGAAGAAAAGCTCAGAAGTGTGCAACTCAGCAGGGCCTAGCGACTGGATCTCGCGATTGGCTCGCGGTTGGCAAGTCGCCAAAGAGGCACACGTGTGAAGCATGCAAAGGAGCTGAAGAGTCACACCAACTGTTGCACTACAGGACAAAAGTCCTAGGCTAGCCAAGCAGTTAGCTTGTGACTTGAACTCGCGACTCAGTCCAGTCGTGAGGCCAAGTCACCAGACCACTTTGTTTGGGAAAAACTGACCTTTCGCATTCCAAACACACACCAGTATAAATACCCCTTATACCCACATATTGTAGAGAGCTTCTAAAGAGAATTTTGAGAGAGAAACCTTAGAGAAAAACAAGATTAACTCATCCACAATCTTCATCCTTTGATTCTCCAAATTCTTCTACTCTCTCCCTCTCCATTGTTATATCCTTGAGAGGTACATTAGCCAAAACCTTTTCTCACCATACCCATATCTGTGAGGAGGTTGTTTGGTGCTTGGGAAGCAGTTAGGAAGGGACCAATTGATATTGGTTGATGCTATGGGCTATAGCAGAATCCGGTAAGCTAGAGAAGACAAAGGTTCGGCGAAGACAAAGGTTCGGCGTAACCTTGTTAGAGCAAGAAGCTTGGAAGGCTTAGGTACACTGGGTAGATTAGGCTTGGAGGGTCTTCTTCTATTGATGTATCCCAACTTCATTCTATAGTGGATTATTGACTGTTTGGAGGGCAGCGAATAGGTTTTACGCCAAGGACTTCATTTCCTCTTCGATAACACATCGCTATGTTGTCTTTGTATTTGCATCTCTCTTCCCTTAATCTTTGCCATTTAATTTCTGCTGTAGTTATGATTTTATTTGGTTTAGATTGTTTTATCAATTCTGTTTTAAGCTTATGTTCATATTCTGCACATACATTGTTTGATTATAAGCTTGAATTGGTAATTTGTAAATTGGGGGTCTAAACGTTCAAGGTGTTTTACACACTATTTGAAAATTTAATTGGTATCAGAGCAGGTGCACTTGCTGTGGTTTTATTACCTTAATGCGATCCTTGACCCCGTTTGAGATGGACCGGTCTCAATCTTTAAATGCTCCACCATATTTTGATGGTAGCAACTATGCCTTTTGGAAAGTCAGGATGAGGGCACTTTTGTGTTCAATGGATGAAATCGTTTGGGATGCGTTGGATATTGGATGGACTAGGCCGGAGGCTGCTAAATCCACTTGGGATAAGGCAGCCCTTGCGGTAGCTAATGCTAATAGTAAAGCTTTGAATGCAATTTTCTATGGTATATCTCCAGATGAGTTCCACAGGATATCTCACATCTCTATTGCCAAGGAGGCATGGCAAATATTGGAGACCACGTATCAAGGAACAAAGAAAGTGAAAGACACCAAGTTGTAGATGCTGATCACACGGTTTGAGGAGCTGAAAATGAGTGAGGATGAGTCATTTGACTCTTTCTATAGCAAGCTGAATGAGGTGGTCATAGGCAAGTTCAACTTGGGTGAGAAAACAGAGGACTCAAAGATAGTGAGGAAAATCCTTCGATCATTGCCGGAGAGCTTCCATGCAAAGGTTACAGCAATTGAAGAGAGCAAGGACCTTAATGATATCAAAGTTCAAGAACTGATTGGCTCAATTCAAACATATGAGCTATCATTGCCATCCCAAAGGAAGAGCAAATCCCTTGCTCTTAGACGATTAATGAAAGGGTAGAAGCTCATGACTCATCGAATGAGGATGTTGTCGAGAAAGATGTTGCTTACCTTGTGAAAAATTTTCGAAAATTTTTGAAGTTTAAAAACAATGGAAAATTTGGTGATAAAGGGAAATTTCCAAGTTCCCAAAAGGAGAAAAAGGACTTCAAAAGGAAAGATGGAAAGGAGTCTCAATCCACTCAAGGAGTCACTTGTTTCGAATACAATGGACATGGCCATTTCAAGAAGGAATGTCCTAATTATTTGAGAATGAAGGGCAAGGTGTATGCCACCACTCTTAGTGACTCAAACTCTTCCAATTCTGATTCGAAGGAAAGCTGTGATGGAGAAGGGAATTACTCCGTTTTTATGACTATTGATCATGTTGAGTCTTCGAAGGACTTGAGTTTACTTGTAGAAGAGCTTGGGGAGCATAGTGATGAGGAATCAATGGGAGTTGTAGAAGAATCAAATGTTGAAGAAGATCAAAGTACATTGGATCTTCAAGAGAACTACAATTCCCTCCTTAAGAAGTCAGGAGAATATGCAAGGGTGGCCAAGGCAGCCGTTAAAAAGATGAAGACAGAGGAGGACTATAGAAGTCTCCTAGTGCGATATAAGGAGGCCAGATGTGAAATAGAGACGTTGAATGGAGAGCTAACTGAAGCTTACTCAAATATAAAATTTCTTGAAATTGAGGTGGTTCAAGCAAATGCCAAAGTAGAGAGTTTCCTCCAAGAAGCTAGATGAAGTCCTTTCTCATCAAAAACCTTTCTCCAATAGAATCAGATTGGGATATACCATAGAGAGTAGTTCGGCTGTGAATATCTCCAAGGAAGTAAAGTTTGTGAAAGCAAAAGAACCAGTTGTAGTTGCCCCTATTGCTGAGAAAGTAAAGGTGGAGAAGAAGAGGAATGTGGCTGACCAACGGGTGTTGAATAAGCCCCGTAATCAATTAGTTGTCAAACTTGAAGCTAAAGGGAAATCACTTCCAAAATCACAAAGAGGTCCAAGAACAAACCATTTCTGCCATCATTGTGGACTTCAAGGGCACACCAGACCAAATTGTCATAAGCTTAGTGCATTGAAGAATGCAAGGGATCAAAGGTCAAGAGGACCAAGAGATGACAAAAGGAATTGGGCTGTTGGGCATCCAAGAGGTTAAGATGGTGATTCCGGAATGATGGATGTGATGAAGATGATTGATGCATTCACCACCTGTTTGGCAAGCTTCACCAGAAGGTTTGAAAGCCTTAACACTCGTACCCAATCCTATAGGGATGTCACCCCAAACGCACATGATGTGTGGGTGAAGAAGGGTACTCATGCATAAGCATTACAACATATCCATGCATCAATACTTCCTATGTTTTGTGACTATGCTTGGTTGTGTGCTTTTTGCTAGATTGAGTTGAAAATTGTTTGTTGGTTTGTTCTTGCTTTAAATGTTTTTACATTGTTGTTTTTTATCGATCTTTACTTGTTTTTGTGTCAAAAATCCAAAAACACATAAAAAGTAGAAAATCAAAAAGTTTGATCGACATTATTGTGTTTTGTCACAAGCATTTTTTTGCCTTGTACCTTTGTACTAATGGCTTTGTGTATTCATGGACATAGCTTGTACTTAATGCACTCATATCATTGTGGGAGAAATCTTGACATCTATGTGATTGTTGTAAATAGATCTTCAAACTTGTCATGAATGATTAGTCAATGGTTTTGTTGATCTTGAGACATGCATAGACTTGTGCCTATATATCTTTCCACTCTTTTATTTTATTGTTTTTGCTTAAAGAACTCAACAAATGTAAATCTCCAAATGAAAAGAGATAATGAGGTGCAAAAGCATATCGCACACACTAGTATTTGACTAGGAAAAAGGGAAAGCGACTTAAAATAAAATTGTATGATGCCCAAAAAGCCAAAGGCTTGCTCATCAAATTGAAATATTAAAAATTTCAGGCATCGATCTCAAAATGAGATGTATTGTTTCAAAAAGATCAAATGATATGATGTATATGGAGCCAAATGAAAAGCTTCAAAGTTATGTTATCAAGTTATGTGGGAGGTCATATATGCATATTTCTATAATTGAGATAGGTCACTCTATCTAGTGCTAATTGTGTTTGTCTTGGTTGAATTGATCATTGAAGCTTCACATTAGACTAAGGATTATCTCATTTTTGATACCCACACACATCACACGTGTCTATGTTCAATGAATGCCATATTCATTTGTGTGATTATGCTTGATTAAATGTGTTTCACATACTCAATTTCTGTTGATCGAACACAAAAAGATTTTTGAGTGTTTTTAATTGTTTTTGGAAAGTCTTTTGTTTTTGCAAAAATTTCAAAAATAGTGTTGCCCTGTTTTGGCGACTTGGTCGCAAGTCAAACCAGTTGCATGTCTCTAGTCACGAGCTTACACATAGGATTTTCGCGACTAACTAGCAGGTCAATGTCCCAGTCGTGAAAAATACTTAGAAAATTTTTCAAAATTTTGGATTTTGGAAGTTCTCGCGACTCGGTTTGGCGACTTATTCGCGAGTGGAAGCTCAACTCGCGAGGTTATATAGAAGTTTTCGCGGCTCCTTTCGCGACTTCCTTGCAAGTGGACCTTCTAGTCGCGAAACACGCTTAGACAAATTTTTCAAAATTTTGACTCTAAGGTGTTTGGCGACTTGTCCTGGCGACTTGCACGCGACTTGGTTAAGTCACAAAAAACACGTGTTTTACGCTTTAAGGACAATTTTTAAAACTTTTAAGTTTTCCCTCAAACTTTTGTGACTGTTCATTGTCTTCCCCGTTTATACCTCTCTCAAACTCACCATGTCACTCTCGAAGAACCACCATTGTTGTTCATCATTTCTACTTCAATCTTCAAGAAAATGGTATGGGTTTTCTTATTTTCTCTAAGTATTTCATGTTTCTTGCCTTGATTTCTTTGATTTTTGAGTTGATGTTGAGTTTTGAAAATCTTAAGTTTCGAATATGTGTCGGGTTTATTTGACTGAGGTTGTTAAATGTATATTGTTGTCATTGAGAATATGATACTTGATATACATGTTTTTGTGTATTCTGCTCATTTTTGAGTAGTATATCATGTCTGTGTTGTACTGTGCATTTCATTCTTGTCGTAGAATGTCACAATGATAGTTACTTGTGACTCTATGGTGTTCATTGATTACATTGCACTTAGTTGTGCCTGCACATTCATCATATTTGCACACCACGTGCACAAGTGTTGCACTTGTTAATTTACTGTTAACTTGGTTCATGTACTATGGTTAAGTGATATCTCATTCTAAATATCAATGTGCACTTATTTCATTGACTAACTTGGATCTAATCAAGTTGATGTTTGTGTCTTGTGGCTCTGCACTTGGTTCTCTGCTGTGTATATTTTTTTACAGATGTCTCGACGTTCCTCTCGAGGAAAAGAGCCTGTGACTGATGTTCCATCATCCCCTATTTCAAAACGGACTCGCAGTTCGTCTCAAGACTCAAACAGTGAGAGATTTAGGACTCCTCTCAATTCACAAACACATTCCAGCATTTTTGTGAAAGCTCCTACTGTGGTGGAATGAGTGGTCAAATTTGATACCTTGGGAACTACATTTATCCCTAGGATATTTGAAGCAAAAGATTGGGCTAATCTGTTCAAGAACTTTGAGGACCTAATTGATGAATTGGTAAAGGAATTCTATTCAAATGCTAGATATACCAAAGTTGAGTTGAAGTGTTGGGTACGAGGAATAGAGTTCACCATCATTTCAGACTACATTGCAAAGGTTCTTCGCATCACTAGACCTGAAAATGTAGACCTCACTCCGTATGATGATAGACAGCTTCAAGTACAAGACATTCTTCAAGTTCTCAGGCCTGATCATAAGGTCTCAAGAAAAGGCACATCCATAGGCACTGCAAAGTTTGCACCTAATCTGACGACTCTCAAATTGATCATGTTCTTCAACCTCTACCCATTCTCGAACATCGCATTCATCAACCTTGGAAGAGCGTAATTCCTATTTGATCTCATTACTAGAGTTCCAATTGACATTTGTGTCCACATTTTTCATACCATTGGGAAAACAGCAGCTCAATCGGCAGCATGAACATGCCTGTAGTCTTCTTATGAAGATCATGGTCCTTGAAGGTGTTCGTCCCCCAACAGATGGAAAAATATTGCCACTTCTTCGACCATTATCCATGATATCTCTTCAAGCAAGTAAGAGTTACTCCTCTAAAGCACTTAAGAGTGAACCCTTCCTTCATGCCACTTCATTTAGTCATGGCTCCGCTACACCTATGCATACCGAGACTGCTTCTCCCATTACTCTTGTGCTACAGACAACTAGCACCCAGCATGAACAATCCAGCCATCAAGATGACAGGTTGGGTATTTTGTTTGCGAGCCTACATCAATGTATTGCCAAGTTTGAAAAAGTTCTCTACTCCACCAACAATCAAGTTCAAATGCGCCTCACAACCATTAAGACACAGTTAGATGCTATTCAACAAAAGCTGGAGGACAGCCTTTAGCTATTCATGCCAAAAAGGGGGAGACATAGCATACAGTAAAGGGGAGAGCAACACAAGAAAAAGGAAGCTGATGTGCATAGTGACAGGGGGAGCAAAAGGAAGCTGATACATACACTCACACATACTTTTGGATAGCCTAAAAAACTTTTGTTTTGCTAGTCTAGTTTATAGCTATTTGCTTACAGTTCTTATAAACTCTTGGATATGATTACAGTGCTTGTGTGGATAAGGTTTTAGTGTTTATGTTTAAAGTTGTTGGTTCTGTGGTATATATATAAGATGATATATTCAGTTTAAGTTTACTGTGTTTTTGTACCCATGCATTGTAGCATAGTACTTGTTGATTAATGTTTTGCATTTTCTTTAAGTACATCACTCTTGTGCCCTTTGTTGGATTTTATATCCTTAATGCAATTACCTTAAGTAGTTGCACTGGTTGAGTGTTGGACATGCAAATGATACTTTGCATTGAGCTTATTAGCTTGCATGTCTGGATGTTCATTCCTTGTGTGAATGAGCATTGTGGTCACTATTTATAGTGATTGTTCGTTTTTGGTCAAGCCATGGTTTATTGCTTAATTCCATTTTTGCTTGATCGTATTGTGCTTGCTCTATATGCATTACAAGTTTTCTGCACACAATGATCATATTGTGTTGTTGTTTTTTAGGAGATACTTGTACTTATGGTTCAAGAGCTACACAAATTCTAGAGTTAGGTGTGAGTGAGTTTTGTTCAACTGTTCCCAACTCACATGTTAAGTCTAGAGTTTGTTTTAGGGTTTTATCACGGAATAGCCAAAGGGGGAGATTGTAAGATTGAATTTAATCAACCATTTTGTTGGCTTTATTTTGTGCCAAATTTTCTTGTAATTCAGCATTTAGAAACCCTATATTTAGGTGGGAATTATGTAAGGGTAGTGTGTGACAGAGTGTGAAGAAAAGCTCAAAAGTGTGCAACTTAGCAGGGCCTCGCGACTGGATCTCGCGACTGGCAAGACGCCAAAGAGGCATACATGTGAAGCATGTAGAGGAGCTAAAGAGTCACACTAGGTGTTGCACTACAAGACAAAAGTCCTAGGCTGGCCAGGCAGTTAGCTCGCGACTTAAACTCGCGACTCAGTCTAGTCATGAGGCCAAGTCGCCAAACCATTCTGTTTGGGAAAAACTAAACTTTTGCATTCCAAACACACACCAGTATAAATACCCCTTATACCCACGTATTGTAGAGAGCTTCTAGAGAGAATTTTAAGAGAGAAACCCTAGAGAAAAACAAGATTGACTCATTCACAATTTTCATCCTTTGATTCTCCAAATTCCTCTACTCTCTCCCTCTCCATTGTTACATCCTTGAGAGGTACATTAGCCAAAACCTTTTCTCACCATACTCATATCTGTGAGGAGGCTATTTAGTGCTTAGGAAGCAGTTAGGAAGGGACCAATTGATTATTATTGATGCTATGGGCTATAGCGGAATGCGGTAAGCTAAAGAAGACAAAGGTTCGGCGTAACCTCGTTGGAGCAAGAAGCTTGGAGGGCTTAGGTACACTAGGTAGATTAGGCTTGGAGGGTCTTCTGCTGTTCATGTATACCAACTTCATTCTCTAGTGGATTATTGATTGCTTGGAGGGCGGCGGAGAGGTTTTCCGCCAAGGACTTCGATTTCCTCTTCGAGAAAACATCGTTGTGTTGTCTTTATGTTTATATCTCTCTTCCCTTAATCTTTGCCATTTAATTTCTGCTGTGATTGTGATTTTATTTGGCTTAGATTGTTTTATCAATTCTGTTTTAAGCTTATGTTCATATTCCACACATACATTGTTTGATTATAAGCTTGAATTGGTAATTTGTAAATTGGGGTTCTAAACGTTCAAGGTGTTTTACACACTATTTGAACATTCAAATATATTGATTGTAAAATACATCTTTGGTTATGTGTTTTGCGATATGTCGTAGGTTGTTATATGTGCACACACACACACTTTGATATGTTTGAGGAAATAATGCAAACACTCTACTGTGTTTTGATGCTATGTGTCCTCTCTTGTCAAGTTGCTTTTGAACTATGCTTTAGTTTAAATCTTTGACCTAATTCTAAGTCCATTCTATTGCTACTAACTTGTTACTAATGTTTGGTGTTACCATATGATGTTGTACTCTGTGTTGTGGTCTTTGCTGCTATGTTTTTGCAGATGACTCCAAAGAAGAAGACTACTGCACGTCGTGCTAACAAAAGGAAGAAAATGGACAGTACTCAGTTCCAATCTACCAAACACTTTGAGAGATACAATCAATTCTATGAGAAGGCTCCAATCATCCAAGAAAGATTTGTGGACTTTGTTGATTTAAAGGACTATGTTATCCCAAACTATTTTCAAGATAGAGGTTGGGACAAGCTCCTTGGTGATCTCCCCGGGGTATGTGAACCTTTGATCCATGAATTCTATGCCAATGCCATTTTAAGAGAGGATGAAATCAATTGTTGGATTAGAGGTCATGAGTTCAACATAGATTTGGAAGATATTGATGATGTTCTTGGCTTTGAGGATCTAGAGTATGATTTTACTCACTACAAGGACAGAATGCTTTCTATAAATACGGTTCAATCTTATATTGGTGGTGTTAGAGAGGGAAGATGCCTCAACACAACTGCTTTTCCACCTGATTTGAGATGTCTTACCTTAATTATGATGTTCAATCTGTATCCGATAAAGAAGATGACCACAATTAATAATGCTAGAGCCATTTTTCTCATGGAGCTGTGGGAGAATACTTATATTGATATTAGTGCTCATGCCTTCTCTATCATTACTAATGAAACAAGGACAACCTCAAGGGCAAATCTGATTCTCCCTAGTCTACTCGTGAGGCTCTTTCGACCAAGACATCAGTCTCATGCCTACTCCTTCAGCTATCAATGCTCTAATGATTGCACGGATTAAAGTTCGTCTTCCGGGTGATGAAGAGAAGGGTGATCAAGCACAAGGAGAACCTATGGACACTGAGACAAAAGCAGAAGGACAACCCTTAAGCTCACAAAGCCATGGTAAAAGGAGTCGAGCTTCATCATCTTCTACAGTACCTCCAGATGCATTTCAGATCATCCTTGAGAGGATTGATGGGCTGCGAGACATCCAAAATGAGCAATCTAATAGGCTGACTGCTATCCAAGAATAGATTAATCTGCTTTCAACCAAGTTTGATAGCTTCACTACATAGCCCTAGCCCTTTGGCCATTTCAGTCAAAAAGGGGGAGATATGGAGTAGAAGTAGCTCTTGAAGGGGAGCATCATTTTAAGGGGGAGAAACTTTAAGCATTTCTTTGTTTAGTTTATGTTGTTTATGACTTTTGTTGTTTATGTTTGGATCTTGTTTATTTATGGATTTTCATAGTATTTTGTTAAGTACAGTGGCTTATATATTTCAGTTCATACTCAGTACTTTTAGCCAATGTGATGCATTTTCTTTAGTACTTCACTCTTGTGCCCTTGTTGGATTTTTATCCTTGATGCAATTACTTTAGGTTCTTGTATTGGTTGAGTGTTAGACATGCAAATGATACTTTGCATTGAGCCTATTAGCTTGCATGTCCGGATGTTCATTTCTTGTGTGAATGATCATTGTGATCACTATTTATAGTGATTTTTCTTGTTTGGTCAAGTTATGCTTTATTGCTTTAGTCTTTACTACTTGATCGCATTGTGCTTGTTTCATATGCATTTCAAGATTTCTGCTTACAATGATCGTCTTGTGTTATTGTTTTTAGGAAAAACTTGTTCATATGGTTCAAGAGTTTCACAAGTTCTAAAGTTAGGTGTGAGTGAGTTTTAGCAAATGTTCCCAACTCACATTTTAAGTTTAGAGTCTTTTTTAGGGTTTTGTCATGGAATAGCCAAAGGGGGAGATTGTAAGGTTGAATTTATTCAATCATGTGTTGACTTTATTCTGTGCCAAATTTGCTTGTAATTTAGCAATTAGATACCCTGTATTTAGGTGGGAATTATGTAAGGGTAGTGTGTGAAAGAGTGTGAAGAAAGCTCAAGATGTGTGCGCATGAGCCTCGTGACTGGATCTCGCCATTGGTAAGTCGCCAAAGGTGGCACACGTGTGAAGCATGCAGGGGAGTTGAAGGGTCATGACAGCTGGAGCACTACAAGACAAAACTTCCAGTCTGGCCAGGCAATTAGCTCGCGACTCAAACTCTCGACTCGTTCCAGTCGTGAGGTCAAGTCGCCAGAATGCCTTGTTTGATGAAAATTGACCTTTCGTATTCCTTATACACCCTACTATAAATACCCTTATACCCACGAAATGTAGAAAGCTCCTAAAGAGAATTTTTGAGAGAGAAACCCTAGAGAAAAACAAGATTGATTCATCCACAATCTTCATCCTTTGATTCTCCAAATTCCTCTACTCTCACCCTCTCCATTGACATATCCTTTAGAAATACATTTAGCCAAATCCTTATCTCACCATACCCATATCAATGAGGAGGTATTTTGGTGCTTGGGAAGTAGTTCAAATGGGACCAATTCATTTGGTTGATGTAATGGGCTATTGCGGGATCTGGTAAGTTAGAGAAGACAAGGTTCGGTGTAACCCTATTAGGGAAAGAAGCTTGGAGGGCTTAGGTGCACTGTGTAGATTAGGCTTGGAGAGTCTTCTACTGTTCATGTATCCCAACTTTATTCTCTAGTGGATTATTAACAGCTTAGAAGGCGGTGGAGAGGTTTTTCGCCGAGTACTTCGGTTTCCTCTTCTATAACACATTGTCGTGTTATCTTTGTGTTTGCATCTCTCTTCCCTTAATCTTTATCTTTTAATTACTGCTGTGGTTGTGATTAATTTTGGTTTGGAGTGTTTTACCAATTTGGGTTTAGCTTATATTCATCATTCCGCACATATATTGTTTGTGTATAAGCTTATGTTGGTAATTTTATATTTGGGGATCTAAACGTTCGTAGGTGTTTTACACACTATTTGAACTTTCATTCTCAAACAATCCTTAGTTGTTTGATAAGTTCGCTTTATGACTTCCTTTAGAGGTATGGCATTTCTACCTAAAATCTGTTTCATTATATGCAAAGGTATTAAATGATGTTACAATACTCTTATTTATAAAACTTAGATTAATTTCTATTTTCCTTTCATTTCATTTTTTTTTTTTGGCCACCACAGCCTCAAGCCACATTAAATTCTTCATATTGCAAGTCATCAAAATTTTGGGATATGCCTTCAGTTTGAGAGAAAGCATGTTTTGCATAAAAGATATGTATCATTTTCTCTAACATATGGAATCCACAACTATATAAGACTACATGTGATGACAAAATAATGTTATTGTATGGTTATGATGAGTGATCACATGATTCACATCATACTATGATGTAGGTTTGTCCAAGCAACCCACCACCCAACGGGACCGACCATTGGTGGCCCGATCCGATCCTTACGTCGGTCAATGAGTCCCTTCTCTTAGAAACAAACCCCAGCTAGTTAAGTTGCAGGAAAAACCAAGCCACCCTACCTAATCAAAAAACACTTCAAGCAACCCTCGTATCTACCTAGATCCTACAACTATTAAGCCCTTCACCACTTAGATCCAGCCATGTTTGGGCCTTCTCCACTTAGATTCGCTCAAATTCGGTGACGTTTAACTTAGATTTGGTGGTGTTTGGCTTAGATTTACTCAAATCTAGCGATGTTTCTCTCAAATCTGACTGGCGGAGTTTTGCCTAGATTTAGCAATGTTTGGCTCTAATCCACTCAAATCCGACCAAACCTTCTCTCCTCCACTCAAATTGAGCAAAGATCTACCTTCCTCCACCAACCACCACTCCATCGATTTCAATCAAACTGAAAAATCGTCTGCCAAAACCTAATCTAACTCAACTCGTGGTTGTTGGTGATTAGTCGCGGGTCTTCACTCCTTCTACTCGGCCTGAGCTTTGAGTAACAAGTAAAGGCAAAATTTGCTATTTAGACTGAATTTAGAAATTTTTTTGGAGAATAGCATGCGCGTCAAACTAATTAGTTAGTTGGACTGTTTTTGGAACTCGAGTTTGCCAAACTCGATTTTGGGCTGGAAAGCAAACCCTATAGTGGCGTTTTTTTAGTGCCTATAGCAGCGTTTATAGAAAACGCCACTATATGGTACATATAGTGGCATTTTTGACAAACGCCACTAAAAAAAACGCCACTATAGTTTGAATTTTGGGCCGGAACTCGAGTTTGCCAAACTCGAGTTCCAAAATAGTCCAACTAACTAAATTGTTTGACACGCATGCTGTTCACAAAAAAAATTTCTAAAAACAGTCTAAATACCAAATTTTGCCAACAAGTAAACCTTAAACCCAATCCACCCGACTCGTGGACATCCCTACTATGATGTACCCTCATACAAACAATAACTTAATGATGGATGAAATTACTTGTAAAGAAAAAACTTCAAAAATTTTCTACAACAGTTTTACTATCCAAATTTTTCAAAAAATTTGACTCAAAACAACATCGTTCAACAAAAGCAATGACATAACATTGAGTAGGGTGTGCAGCCAAATTGCCAAAACCAACCCAATCCAACCTAACCCACCATGTTGGGTTGGGTTGTGAGATTTATTTTTTACAATGGGTCAAGTTGGGTTTGGGTTGTAAGATTCACAAATCCGCCTAACCCGACCCAAACTGCCTGTAATTAATATATATTTAAAAATATATTATACAATTTTGTTCTTTTCTTTTTTGCTCCTCTTCCTAAATAAAACTCAAACCCCAAAGTTCTCCTTGTATAGTTTGTGTTAGTTTGATGTTACTTTCAAGATTATTTGGTTAAAAATTTGCTCTTATTTGTGGTAGGGTTGTTCCAATGCTCAATTTAATAATAACTGTAGAAACTCCATGATTTTTTTTCTAGGGGTTCAGCAATGATAGAGCTAGAAATTTGTCACAGGGGGGGGGGGGGGGGTAAGTAAAAAACAAAATGATTTTTTTTTCTATACATACAACTTCCATATTATAATAATCTAAAATAGTATTCTAAATACAATTCAATATACAATACAACTATATTGTACAATAGTCTAAAAAAGTTATTAATAGTTTAAATATCTGTAAAATAACAAATATAATTAAATAATTAATCATACATTTTTGTTTTTCAAATGAATAATAACTTATTATATTTATGTGTATTATCAATTAAATAAAAATATATGATAAAAAAGAATATTAACACACCTAGGAGTAGAACTAGGAGTAAATGTGAAACTATGAAAAAAAAAATAGTAACTAATATAAGTTTTTGCTTTTGAAGTGTGACGTTTTAATCATACATGTGGACATGGTTGTTCTCTTGAAATTTGAGCAAGCGCTAAAAGACTTCTTGGACTTGAAAATATATAGAGTATTTATCAAATTATTTGATCAAACTAAGAAAATATAGAAGAGAGAAAGAGAGATAAGGAGAATGGGAAATAATCACATATGTAGATAGAGATCTATTGGTTGTAACAGTAGTGTAATTTTTTGCTTATGAAGAAAAAAAAAAGTGCAGGGAAAAATAATTTCATTTTACTGTCAACAGTAAAGTAAGCCAAAGTCTCAAAGAGAATTTTTTATTTTTATTTTTATTTTTTTTTAATGAAGGAGCAAAAATTTGAAATAATTTTTTTTTTTTAATAAAATTCAATATACAATACTTAAACAAAAATTTTATAAAAAAATTTAGGTGGCAAGTCGTTAATGGTAGATAAAAAGTAATGTTAATTGTGAGTTAAAAAAATAAATAAATAAAAAAAACCAGTTACAACTTGCCATATAACATGTATTGTGAAAGTAGTATTAAGATGATCATATTTAGATTTATTTTAATTGTGATTAAATAAACTTTAGGGTTAGGGTGTTCAAATTTTTATTTTTGGGGGGTCAAAACAAAAGTTAAAAAGAATTATATATATATATATATATATATATATATATATATATATATATATATTACAAGTCAGGGGGTTCATTTGAACCCCTGGCTTGAACATAACGTTGCCCCTAAATAATAATAATAATAATAATAATAATTAAAATAATTGTTCAATCCATGGGCTCAACCCAATCCACGTGGGTTGGATTGGGCCCTATGATGAGTTGGGTTAAGTTGAATTTTTTTTTTCTTTAACACAATACGATAATGGTAGATTCGATTGAAAAAACTTTCACCAATGTGGATGATCTAACACTCCATATACTAGGAAGAAAATAAATAGAATGAAAAGAATTATTTTAAAATATTCATTCCATTCCTATTTTTGGAAATTTTGACCGAGAGACTATAAAAACCATTCCCTAGTTTGGTGAATATCCTAATCTGAAAAACCATTCCCTTGTTTGTTGAATGTCCTAATCTAAAAAACTTGCAGGTGCAGCAACAAGAGTTGTGACCAATAAGTAATAAACCATAATATTGGATAAATTTGAAGTAATAATGCGTAGAAAAATGAATATTTCTTTGAGGATTTCCCCTCTCGCTCTCTCTCTCTCTCTCTCTACAAGTATAATTTTGCCTTAACAACTAGCGTTGAAAGAGCTTTCACAGAATATAAAGTAGGAAAAAAAATTTTCTAATGCTATTATTGATCAAAGCAAGATCTAAATAAACCAACTATAAGATTTAAATAAGCTTCCTCAACATACATTTTTATTCTCCATGTTTCTTCCCTATGCTATTTACTCATTGGGTAGCATCATTCTTATTCAAAGGTTGATACTTCCATTTGATCAAAGAAGAGGCCAGAAGGCCCACCTTCAGGCATCAAAACCAACATCACAGGACCTTTTGCACCTTCTTCAACAGTCAAAACTCCACTATTGTGGTTCAAGTCTGTGCTGGTATACCCAGGATTCACGGAGTTGATTGCTATTTTGGGGTACTTCTTTGCTAGAACCCTTGTGTATGCATTAAGAGCTGCCTTGGAGACTATGTAAGCAGAAATATTAACAGGCCAACCTTTGGTTTCAATCAAATTCTCCTTGACATCTTCTAGAAATCCCTCTACCACCTTGTCCACTTTCTCTTCTGTGAGGTCATCAACCTCTCCAAGTTCTTTCTTTGCATTCGCATTTGAAATAAGCTGAAATATTTTACATAATTGAAATTTTAATTTCTTGAAAAAAAATTCAAGCAATTTCCTAGAACCAAATGTTTAGTGCCCGTCCTACACAATCATTGCAGCCATAATCTTGCACTCCATATTGCCGTGAAATGTTCATGACCAAATATAGCTGTTTATAAATGGTTTAATAAGATGAGTTTCACATTTTGTACCTTTAATTGTCCCAAGGTGGAGGACACATTTACTATTCTTCCTGAATTGGATAATAGAAGAAGTGGAATAAGTGCTTCGCTCACTTGCTTGGTCCCATAGTAGTTTGTTCTCAAACAGTTCTCAGTTGTTTGATAAGTTTGCTTCATGACTTCCTTCAGAGGTATGGCATTTGGACCAAAAATCTGTATCATTATATGCAAAGGCATTATATGATGTTACAGTACTCTTCTTTATAAAACTTGATTAATTTCTATTTTCCTTTTATTTTATGATTTTCTTTTTATGGCCACCACAGCCTCAAGTCAGTTTAAATTCTTCACATTGAAATAGTCATCAAAATTTTGGGATATGCCTTCAATTCGAAGAGAAAGCATGTTGTGCACTGCATATGGGATATGTTTCATTTTTCTCATATCATGTGAGACCCACAACTATATAAGACCACATTTGATGACAAAAAAATATCATTTTATGGATAAGATGGATGATCACATGATTCACATCATACTATGGCCGCGCATGTACCCTCATAAATAGAATAAATCTATTGATGGATGAAATTACTTTACAAAAGAAAACATAGAAAAAATTTCAAAAACTTGCCTCAACAATCTCATTAGTTTGAGTATTGTCCGAATTTTTCAAAAACTAATCACCTAAACAACGTCGTTCAATGAGAGCTGTGATGCAGAGCCAGACGGGTTCTGCATAGCATCGAGAAACTTACTTGATCAACGCTAAGTTTTCTATGTTCCTCTGGGTTAGTTATGGATCCATTAATCCCCGCATTATTTACCTGCAATTTTGAAATAATAGCAATGTTAGAGCCACCAAAAGTGGGGGAAAAGAACAAGATCTCAGTAATTAACAAATGACTTTCGTTTATCAACCTAATTACAAAAGGGTGGGGAGAAGAAAGAATACTAGACGATCATCTTTGTTTAGAACTAGAAACTGGTCATTGCAAGAAAAATTATTTATTTATTTTTATACAAAGAAATCTGATGACACACAAATGGACCAATACAAGCATGTATGTCTTTAAATTCAAAACCTATGATTCCTTAGAAATTCTAGAGATTCTTTGTAACATAATAAGAAGCAAAGCAAAGATCTACCCTCTCAAAAATAACACTTGGAATTCCAAAGATGTATGTATAATTAAGTTGCATTACCAATATGTCAAGCTTCCCAAAGTGGGTTTTGATGAAATCTGCCAAAGAGGAAATGGTAGTTGGGTCCATCACATCTAGTTGATGAAAAACCACATCAGAGCATCCTTTAGCTTTGAGTTTTTCAATTGCTTCATTGCCCCTCCTTACATCTCTAGCAGTTAAAACCACCCTGATCCCATTTGAAGCTAATTGTCTACATATCTCAAATCCAATCCCTTTATTGGCTCCGGTTACAACTGCAATCCTTGGGTAAAAAAAATTTCAAAAAAAAATTAATAATTAGGACATCTGCATATAAACTCAGTTCTATATGTGAAATGGAAAGATTAGAGTTGTCGAAGATAAAATTACCTCTTAATCCCCGGATTTATGGTTGTTTCTGCCATTTGTTATGAAAATTGAAGAGTTTGTACCTTTTTTTTTATAGGAAGAGTTTGTATTATTAATGCAGAAGATGGCTTATCTGAAAATTTATAGTTCTGCTCTAGGTATAGTTTTATAGGTGTTTAATTTGCCGCAGGTGCTGTATATATTTTATTATTGAGTTTTCAAAGTATTGTTGAACCTTGAAGTAGAAATTGTTAATGTCTATCTTTATAACGTATACCATGACATCTTCTTCTGCCGACGGAGACTGGGTCAAAAAATCATGAGAAATTATTCAACATAGAATGAAAGTCACGAAATAAATTCTTGTTTTTATTAGTAGGGAGGACTATATCTATCCTGCTGTTCAATTGAATAATTTCTTGTCATACACTCTTGCCAATCCATGACTAACCAACAACACTAATTGCGGTTTAGGTACAAATTGTGCTAAGTGTACTATACGACTCCTATAAATTATTTTTAGTTTAGTATTATAAGAAAGCAGAAAAATTCAAGAAACCGGTTCTTTTTCTCCAGCCGATTAATTTATTAATCTGACAAGTGATTTCACAACTTGACAACTTGTACCTAAACCGCAATTAGTCTTGTTGGTTAGTTATGGATCCCCATATTGTAGTGAGCTATGACATTATCCACCCTTGTAATTTTAGTTATATCTGGCTTTTCTATGTAGGCCGTGACGTTTTCCTATCTCTGTCTATGCCTAAGTAAGTTATCTACGATAACCCATTACGTAGGCCATGACACTTTTCTAAACTCCTAATTCCTAAATACCATTGGTGGGCAATTATTAATAATAAATAAATAAATAAAAAACCCTTAGTGGGGGTATCTAAAAATAAATTATCAGTGGTGGTATAACAACATCTGGACTCAATAATTTTTAAACCCTAGTCCTAACTTGACTTGGTATATATAGGTTTTGAGTCACTAGTTCATTGTTTCATGAACCCATGGATCATTGGTCGAACCACAAGTTCAACAAAATTGAAGATAAAAATAAAAATTATTTTTCAACAAACTAAAAAAAGTTTAGATTGATAGATCCATTTAAAATAAAAATTTTTTAAAAAAAAAAAAAAAAAATCACAACAAAATATATAAGCATATAAAAAAAATTCACAACAAAATATATAAACATATAATGACATAATGAAATATTAGTTATTTGGCCAAAACATTGTTATCATCTTTAAAATTTGCTTGGATTTCATTTTTCATCCCTAAATATTAAAAAGTTCATTTTCAACCATAAACTTTGTTAATGCATTGTGTAAGGACTACACTGAAAGACAATTTGAGGTATGTGTTGATTACGTGCTTGTCAAAAGTTAACAAATCGAACTCCACCTAGATGATTTCCTGGAGACCTTCAATACCCTTTGGAAGTACGAGATGAAGCTTAATCCAAGAAAGCGTTTTGTTAGTATTTTTATGTTTCCATGATGAAAAACTTCCATGTATTTTTGGGCCTCTATTTGCTTTGTAATGCTAGGTAATGAATGCTGCAGTTGAAATTTCAAAGTAGTGTGCATCAAAGTATTTTGGTTGTGTGAGGATTCAATCTTGGTCAAACAAAATTTCTCTACCACCTTGTCCACTTTCTCTTCTGTGATATCATCAACATCTCCTAATTCTTTCTTTGCATTCTCATTTGAAATAAGCTGAACTATTAACATAATTGAAATCTTAATTTCTTGAAAAAACTTTTATGCAATTTCCTAGAACCAAATGTTTAGTGCAGGTCCTACACAATCGTCACAGCCATAATCTTGCACTCTATATTGCAGTAAAATGATCATGACCAAATATAGCTAATTATAAACGGTGTAAAAAGATGAGTTTTACATTTTGTACCTTTAATTGCCCCAAGATGGAGGAGACATTTACTATTCTTCCCGAATTGGATAATAGAAGAAGCGGAATAAGTGCTTCGCTTACTTGCTTGGTCCCATAGTAGTTTGTTCTCAAACAATCCTCAGCAGTTTGATACGTTTGCTTCATGATTTCCTTCAGAGGTATGGCATTTGGACCAAAAATCTGTATCATTATATGCAAATGTATTAAATGATGTTACAGTACTCTCGTTTAAAAAGCATGATTAATTTATATTTTCCTTTTATTTTATGATTTTTTATTTATTTTATGGCCACCACAGCCTCAAGTCAGGTTAAATTCTTCACATTACAATAGTCATCAAAATTTTGGGATTATGCCTTTAATTCGAAGAGAGAGCATGTTGTGCATACGGGATATGTTTCATTTCTCTCACAATAATTATACAAGACCACATTTCTCCCGCAACAATTATATAAGACCACATGTGACGACAAAGTAATGTCATTGTATGGTTATGAATCTTATGATAAATGATCATATTCTTTTTTCTTTTTAATTATAGAAATGTAGTGTGGTGGGGCTGGGAAGTGGGAAAGTTTTTTATTTTTTAATGATAGATAGTTGTTTTATAGTCTGTTTGAGAGTTGATGAAAGTTTCAGTTTATTTTAGTTTTTAGCTGATTTTTTATAGTATTTATGAGTCTCGTTGCACTTTTTTATACTATTTATGTGTAGTAAGTTGTTTTAGAGTCTTTTTGATAGTAAGTTGTTTCCAAACAGACCTTTTAAAAAAGAAGGTGGGGTAGGGGGAATTAGGAAGCGGGAAGAGTTTTTTTTTTAACGCTAAATAATTATTTTATTTTTATTTTGTGTTGATCTACAGTTTTACCTTTATTTCTTTTTTTAATAAATAAGAATAAGTTAATTAAATTAAGGGTATTAAAAAAAAAAACTAACATTCTGAAATTTTTTTTTTTTTTTTTAAATATAGGAACTTTCTAAATGTTCCTAATATATAGAGTTTTTTTTTTTTTTTTTGATTTATAGTTTTAACCTTATTTTTATTTTTAAGAAATAAGAATAAATTAACTAAATTAAGGGTATTAAAAAAAAAAAAAAAAAAAAAAATTTATCTTCTTAATATTAAGAGATAAGAGAAAAGACAAAATTTATTCATGGATGAAAAAACTTGCCCCAACAATCTCACTAGTTTGACTGTCCGAATTTTGCAAAAACTTATCTCCAAAAACAACAGCGTTCAACGGAAGCTGTGATTCAGAGGCAGATGGGTTCTACTTCTAAATAACATTGAGAGACTTACTTGATCAGCGCTAACTTTTCTTCGTTCCTCTGTGTTGCTTATGGATCCATTAATCCCCGCATTATTTACCTGCAATTTTGAAATAATAGCAATGTCAGAGCCACCAAAAAGAACAAGATCTCCTCAATTAACAAATGACTTTCGTTTATCAACCTAATTACAATAGGTTGGGGAGAAGAACAAAGAATACTAGACGATTCATCTTTGTTTAGAACTACACAAACTGGCCATTGCAAGAAAAATTATTTATTGATTTTTATATAAAGAAATCTGATGACCCACAAATCAACCAATACAAGCATGTATGTTTTTAAATTCAAAACCTATATATGATTCCTCATAAATCCTAGAGATTCTTGGCAACATAATAATTAGAAGCTAACCTTCATATACGATAAGTGGACTCATTAAGTGGATTAAATATTTATCGTATATCTGAATCACTTGCTGACTTTCCATTCCAGGGCGTCCTTGGGCAGCTAACCTTCAATCTCTCTTCTTTCAAGGCTTCTTAATTTTTAGACTCAACTTTTGGTTGTCTTTCCTTGCTGTCATTTTTCCCAAGTAAGCAGATCCATTTCTGCTAGGTTGAAGGTTTTCCCAACCACTTCCCCTTATAGTTCTTCATTCTGGGTTCCCCGAGGTACCAACATTTTATTCATGAATTGTCACTCTCCAAGCTTTCTAGTTCTTTGCTGCACCACTGGATGCTTGAGAAAGACATATCTATTCTTTGTTTCTTGTATTTCGTGGTACCCCTTTTAAGCTGTCTCAATCCCACTTTAACTGTGCTGCACATCCCGACGATCCCAAGCCTCTGACAGCCTCTGGGTATCCTAGCCCAGTTCTTTCACTGGATTTTGCTGGATTTTTAATGGCCTCTTTGCTGGAAATCTGAACATACATAGGGCCTTGATGTTGATTCTTCTTGCTGCATATCCTCTGGTCTTGCTAGAGATCCTTGCCGCATGTCCTCTGGCCGAGATCCTTGCTACATGTCCTCTGGCCGAGATCCTCTTCTTTTTTCTTTATTATTTCTTTCTTTTTCCTTCTTTTTGGGACTTTAGGCCTTCATAGTCCTTCTTAACTTCATTAATTAAGCCTTCTTTTGTTAAGGCCCATGGTCTTTCCTTACTTTTCATGGAATGGGCTTTCTTGTGAAATTTTGGCCCTTAACAATCCCTAAATATTAAAAAGTTCATTTTCAACCATAAACTTCGTTAATGCATTGTGTAAGGACTAGACTGAAAGACAATTTGAGGTATGTGTTGATGACGTGCTTGTCAAAAGTTAACAAATCGAACTCCACCTAGATGATTTCCTGGAGACCTTCAATACCCTTTGGAAGTACGAGATAAAGCTTAATCCAAGAAAGCGTTTTGTTAGTATTTTTATGTTTCCACGATGAAAAACTTCCATGTATTTTTGGGCCTCTATTTGCTTTGTAATGCTAGGTAATGATTGTTGCAGTTGAAATTTCAAAGTAGTGTGCATCAAAGTATTTTGGTTGTGTGAGGATTCAATCTTGGTCAAACAAAATTCAAATTCTCAGTCATGTGAGCATGTTCTAGGTTGTGCGAACTCCAAGTTGAAAGTCTCTGTGGACCTTCGATAGACTAATAGACACTAGGTCAACAAAGAACTTGTTTCATGAATTTTGTTGATTTGTTTCAAGAGGAACTTGTGTGCCAAACTCTAGCCCAAACCCTACTTATATTTAAACTTTACTTCAACCTAACATCAATAGAAGGATGATGATTGATGGCCACCAAATACAAAAGAAACAAGTTTAAGCCCTTTAGACTTCCAACTCTCTCCAACACACATTTTTATTCTCCATGTTTCTTCCCTTATGTACTCATTGGGTAGCATTATTTCTTATTCAAAAGGTTGATACTTCCATTTGATCAAAGAAGAGGCCAGACGGCCCACCTTCAGGCATCAGAGCCAACATCACAGGACCTTTTGCACCTTCTTCAACAGTCAAAAATCCACTATTGTGGTTCAAATCTGTGCTGACATATCCAGGATTCACGGAGTTGATTGCTATATTGGGGTACTTCCTTGCTAGAACCCTTGTGTATGCATTAAGAGCTGCCTTGGAGACTATGTAAGCAGAAATATTAATAGGCCAACCTTTGGTTTCAATCAAATTCTCCTTGACATCTTCTAGAAATCCCTCTACCACCTTGTCCACTTTCTCTTCTGTGAGATCATCAACATCTCCTAATTCTTTCTTTGCATTCTCATTTGAAATAAGCTGAAATATTAACATAATTGAAATTTTAATTTCTTGAAAAAACTTTTATGCAATTTCCTAGAACCAAATGTTTAGTGCAGGTCCTACACAATCGTCACAGCCATAATCTTGCACTCTATATTGCAGTAAAATGATCATGACCAAATATAGCTAATTATAAATGGTGTAAAAAGATGACATTTTGTACCTTTAATTGCCCCAAGATGGAGGAGACATTTACTATTCTTCCCGAATTGGATAATAGAAGAAGCGGAATAAGTGCTTCGCTTACTTGCTTGGTCCCATAGTAGTTTGTTCTCAAACAATCCTCAGCAGTTTGATACGTTTGCTTCATGATTTCCTTCAGAGGTATGGCATTTGGACCAAAAATCTGTATCATCATATGCAAATGTATTAAATGATGTTACAGTACTCTTGTTTAAAAAGCATGATTAATTTATATTTTCCTTTTATTTTATGATTTTTATTTTTTTTAATTTTTTTTTTTATGGCCACCACAGCCTCAAGTCAGGTTAAATTCTTCACATTACAATAGTCATCAAAATTTTGGGATTATGCCTTTAATTCGAAGAGACAGCATGTTGTGCATACAGGATATGTTTCATTTCTCTCACAATAATTATATAAGACCACATTTCTCTCGCAACAATTATATAAGACTACATGTGATGACAAAGTAATGTCATTGTATGGTTATGAATCTTATGATAAATGATCACATTCTTTTTTCTTTTTTCTTTTTTATTATAGAAATGTAGTGTAGTGGGACTGGGAAGTGGGAAGTGGGAAAATTTTTTTATTTTTTAATGATAGATAGTTGTTTTATAGTCTGTTTGAGAGTTGATGAGTGTTTTAGCTTATTTTAGTATTTAGCTGATTTTTTATAGTATTTATGGGTCCCGTAACTCCGTTGCACTTTTTTATATTATTCATGTGTAGTAACTTGTTTTAGAGTCTTTTTGATAGTAAGCTGTTTCCAAACAGAATTTTTTTTTTTTTTTTTTTTAAGAAGGTGGGGTAGGGGGAATTAGGAAGTGGGAAGAGATTTTTTTTTTTTTTTTTTTTTTCTTGAACCGTTAAATAATTTTTTTTTTGTTGATTTACAGTTTTACCCTTATTTCTTTTTTTAATGAATAAGAATAAATTAATTAAATTAATGATATTTTTTTTTGAAAAAAAAAAAACTAACATTCTGAATTTTTTTTTTTTTTTTAAAATATAGGAACTTTCTAAATCTTCTTAATATATAAAGATTTTTTTATTTATTTATAATTTTAACCTTATTTTTATTTTTAAGAAATAAGAATAAATTAACTAAATTAAGGGTATTAAAAAATAAAAAAAATAAAAAAACAACTAACTTTTTATCTTCTAAATATTAAGAGATAAGAGAAAAGACAAAATTTTATTCATGGATGAAACTACTTTACAAAAGAAAACATAAAAAATAAAAAATTCAAAAAATAAAATTCAAAAACTTGCCCCAACAATCTCACTAGTTTGACTGTCCCAATTTTGCAAAAATTTATCTCTAAAAACAACATCGTTCAACGGAAGCTGTGATTCAGAGCCAGATGGGTTCTACTTCTAAATAACATTGAGAGACTTACTTGATCAGCGCTAACTTTTCTTCGTTCCTCTGGGTTGCTTATGGATCCATTAATCCCCGCATTATTTACCTGCAATTTTGAAATAATATCAATGTCAGAGCCACCAAAAAGAACAAGATCTCCTCAATTAACAAATGACTTTCGTTTATCAACCTAATTACAATAGGTTGGGGAGAAGAACAAAGAATACTAGACAATTCATCTTTGTTTCGAACTACACAAACTGGTCATTGCAAGAAAAATTATTTATTGATTTTTATATAAAGAAATCTAATGACCCACAAATCAACCAATACAAGCATGTATGTTTTTAAATTCAAAACCTATATATGATTCCTCAGAAATCCTAGAGATTCTTGGCAACATAATAATTAGAAGCAAGGCAAAGATCTACCCTCCCAAAAATAACACTTGGAATTCCAAAGATGTATGTATAATTAAGTTGCATTACCAATATGTCAAGCTTCCCAAAGTGGGTTTTGATGAAATCTGCCAAAGAAGAAATGGTAGTTGGGTCCATCACATCTAGTTGATGAAAAACCACATCAGAGCATCCTGCAGCCTTGAGTTTTTCAATTGCTTCATTGCCCCTCCTTACATCTCTAGCAGTTAAAACCACCCTGACCCCATTTGAAGCTAACTGTCTACATATCTCAAATCCGATCCCTTTATTGCCTCCGGTTACAACTGCAATCCTTGGGTAAATTTTAAATAAAAAAAAAATTAATAATTAGGATATCTGCATATAAACTCAGTTCTATATGTGAAATGGAAAGTTTAGAGTAATTGAAGATAAAATTACCTCTTAATCCCCGGATTTATGGTTGTTTCTGCCATTTGCTATGAAAAGTAAAGAGTTTGTACGGGCAATGCAGAAGATGGCTTATCTGAAAAGATTTTTTGATAAACGGCTTATCTGAAATGAAAAGTTATAGTCCTGCTCCCGGTGTAGTTTTAGGATTTTTTTTTTTTAAATAACTATAAAATCCAAACTATTTTATTAGATAGTCAAGGTTTGAAACTATTTTGGTATCTAACAAATCGAGTCCAAAGGGCTCTATTTTGGTGTATAAATCGAGTATATTGCACTCGATTTCCCATTGCACAGCAGCTGAGCTAGACACACTGTCCATGTAGGCCTAGAAATCGAGCCCAAATGACCCGCTTTTCCTTTATGAAAATCAAGCCCAAAGGAGTCGGTTTTGTTTAATGGAAACCGAGCCCTCTGAACTCAATTTCAGTTTAGCCAAAACATGGATTTTTTTCTTGTTCTTCCTTTCCTTTCTCTCCAAATGTCGTCCCACTCTCCACTTCCAAGCCCCAAAAACCCATGAACAAATCAAATCCAAAACAAAAAATCAAACCCACTCTCCAACGTGTTCTTCTCCTCCACTGGAGTGGCGGCGAGAAACCGTGTGTCCGATCCGATTTCCATCGCCTGAGTTTGGTAATCGGCGAGAAACCGCCTGGGTTTGGTAATTGGCGCCTAGGTTGCTGGGTTTTTGCATCGTTGCTTCTTTCTTCCACTAGAGCGGTGGCGAGAAACCACACGTCCGATCCGATTTCCATCGCCTGAAGCTTTCGTCGCCTAGGTTTGGTCAGAATCGACGCCTGGGTTACTGGGTTTTGCTTACTTCTTCAACGAAGGTTGCTGGGTTTTGCTTGCTTTTTTCTTCTTCGTTGTTCATCGTGTTTTGATCTCTGGCATCTGTCCATCTCTGCATTACTAAATCGAGTCCATAGGGCTCAGTTTCCACTAACGAAAACCGAGTCTGGTAGACTCGATTTCCATGACGAAAACTGAGTCTATTAGACTCGATTTCCAAGCCTACATGGACAGTTCCTCCAGCTCAGCTGCTGGCACAAACCCAAAATCGACCCTAATGTGCTCGAATTGTTAGATAGCAAAATTGTTTCAAACCTTGGCCAACTAACAAAATAGTTTGCTTTTATTGGTTATTTCTGAAAAAATGCCGTAGTTTTAGGATTGAAAACCTGACGCAATAGAATTAAGCGGTTGAGATTGAGTGTTGGGAAAAATAACTTTCATTGAATTAAATAAAATAAGAAATAATTAAAAGGTTGTGCGATAAAATTTGTTGCCAGAGAAGAAAAGAGTAATTGTAAATTTGCATGGTGTAATTGAATCGGCTCAATCCCCTGTAATAAAATATGTAATTACACCGTGCAATTACTCCTCTCTTCTCTCACAAAAACTTTTATCACACCTACTTTTAACTATCTTTTACTTTTTTTTTATACAATGGTTAAGATTAAAAATTTGAAAGTAACTTTTTTCAACTGTCAATCTTAATTACTCAATACTATTGGGTATTGTACCTGATGTCAATCTTATTATAGAATGTTTGGTTCGTCGTAATGTGCCATTTTAATGTGATGTACATTGCCTTAATATGATACTAAGGGGTTTGGTTCATTTGATTTTTTCTAACATTATCGTAATCTAAGATTATAAAATATACCACTTTCTCAAAAAAAAAAAAAAAAAAAGATTATAAAATATACCACATCACTTTAATCACATCATTTTTTTAAATGGATGTGATCTTACATTACTTATTGATGGGGATGTAATAATTTATTTAATTGGCAAAATTGCACATACTAAAAACTTTTATTTTACTCATGAGAATTACTAAAATATAATAATAAAAAACCTCTTAATTTTATTTTTTTTAGTGTTTTTTTTAAGATTTTAGGGGTAATTTGGTCATTTTGGGCCTTCCAAAGGTATTTTTTTTAGTTCAAGCATAATTTTGGCATTTTTTTGGTGTTGAGAATACTTTCAATCAAGTTGTTATAATAATAATAATATATTTTAATTATTTTTAAGAATGTTTATGAATCAATTATATAAAGTTACATTCATGGATTATGATTGGAATGCAATTTAATGAAATCAATTATATAAATGTTACATTCATGGATTATGATTGAAATGCAATTTAATGAACCAAACACCTTAATGTCACATTAAGGTAATGTAATTAAATGAATCTAAGATTACAAGAATCTAACATTACACGTTAATGTAACATTAAGCAAACCAAACTCCCCCTTATCGTCTTTAAAGTTTGCATAAATTTCATTTTTCATCCCTAAACATTAAGTCTATTTGGTAATGTTGTTATAGTAATGTTATTTGTATTTTTTGGAAATACGTGTAGGTGAAAAAGTATGTGAAAATACGTGTAATATTGTTTAAACACTAGAAACTGTTATTTAAAATACCTTACCAAACAGCCCCTAAAAAGTTTGTTTTTCAACCATAAACTTTGTTAAAGCATTGTGTAAGGACTAGATTGGAACACATTTTGAGGAATGTGTTGATGACATGCTCGTCAAAAACTAACAAGTCAAGCTCCACCTAGTTGATCTCTTGGAGACCTTCAATACCCTTTGGAAGTACGAGATGAAGCTTAATCCAAGAAAGTGTTTTGTTAGTGTTTTTATTGTTTCCATGATGAAAAACTTCCTTGTATTTTTGGGAGTCTATTTGCTTTGTAATGCTAGGTAATGAATGTTACAATTGAAACTTCAAAGTAGTGTGCATCAAAGAATTTTGTTTGTGTGAGGATTTAATCTTGGTCAAACAAATTTCAAATTCTCAGTCGTGTGAGCATATTCTAGGTTATGCGAACTCCAAAACAGAGAACTGGTTTCAAGAAATTTCTTGATTTGCTTCAAGAGGCACTTGTGTGCCAAACTCTAGCCCAAACCCTACTTATATTTAAACTCTACTTCAACCTTAACATCAATAGAAGGATGATGATTGATGGCCACCAAATACAGAAGAACAGCTCTAAGCCCTTTAGACTTCCAACCCTCTCCAAATTGACAAAACGGAGAAAATGGGCAAATGCCCCTTTCAAAAAAAAATCTAGTATTTTGCCCCATTTCCCAAACTAATTAGGGAAATGCTCCTCTTTTGAAACTCTATTTTCTCAAAATCGAGTTATAAAAAAAAAAATTCGGGAGCCCTATAGTGGCGTTTTAAGGAGTCTATAGTGACGTTTTAAAGACCTATAGCGGCGTTTTGTAACTCGATCTCCATGAAGTCGAGTTACATGCAATTTTTTTTCTTTTTTTTACCTATAACTCGATTTCATGGAGATCGAGTTATAAAACGCCACTATAGGTCCTTAAAACGTCATTATAGGCTCCTTAAAAATGCCACTATAGGGCTCTAGAATTTTTTTTTTTTATAACTCGATTTTGAGAAAATAGAGTTTCAAAAGAACACGAAGCCCCGAAGAACTTCCACCACAAACCTTCGAAGACAAAGAACACACGAAGAATGTGAAGAACAAAGGATTTCCAACAAGCTCATAGCTAGAGATTCATTGTAATTCTGTTCCAAAGATCTTCGATCCATCCCTCAACCAAATTGAAGGATATTTTGTGTTCAAGTCAAAATCACATTACCACAAATCCAATCAATAAGTCTTGCAAGGAGATCGAATCAGAGGATCACTCTTTTGTAATTTCAGAGAATTGTACCACACAATCATCAATACAAATTCGCATTTGTGAAACTATTTTACTTGTTTGATTTATTTCAAACTAGAAATTTAGTCGTCTACACCAGCCAGAGTCGAAGAGGGCCAAAAGGAATTTTCACCCGGTCCTAAGTTTTTCAGAAGAAGACAAGATTGGAACCATCCAGCCCCATGACGATGCGTTGTTGATCACTCTTAGAATCGGGGACTACGATGTGAAAAGAGTGATGGTGGATGGTGGCAATGCTGCCGAGGTCATGTACCCAGATCTCTACAAGGGGCTGAGGTTAAAACCAGAGGATCTGATGCCCTATAGCTCCCCTTTGATGACCTTCGATGGGAAGCTTGTTATCCCAAAGGGTATGATTAGGCTACCCATCCAGACCGGCCCAGAGATAGTGGAGGTGAACTTCATCGTGGTGGACACCTACTCTCCATATACGGCCATCGTTGGCAGGCCCTGGCTCCATACATTGGGGGCTGTCGCCTCCTCCTTGCATCAGAAGTTGAAATTCCCGTCAGGGGACCAAGTCCTCGAAATCCGTGGGTGCCAGTCCATGGCAAGGCAGTGTGTGGTGGCTGCCGTCTCCCATCAGCTCGATGCGCTGTCCTTGGCCTCTGCTGAAAAGAGCTTATAGCAATCAAGGGCCTCGGTGTCACCTCCCGATACAACTGCCGAGGATGCGAAATGCGAAGATCTAGAGGAGGTGGTTATTGGTGGTGACATGGAGAAGTTCTTTCGGGTAGGGGCTCAGCTGCCTCTTCAGGAGAAGGAGGAGTTGATTGAGTTCCTCAAAAGAAATATCGACGTATTTACATGGGATACCTGCGATGCTTCTGAGATTGATCCGGCCTTCATCTGTCACCATCTCAATGTCAACCCGTCCATCATTCCCAAGAAGCAGCCACCTCGTCGCCCGTCAAGAGAGCACGCCAGTGCGATTAGGGACGAGATGGCGAAGCTTAAGCATGCAGGGGCTATCAAAGAGGTCTTCTACCCCGAATGGTTGGCCAACACCGTAGTGGTCAAGAAGAAAAGTGGAAAATGGCGGGTCTATGTAGACTTCACGGACCTAAATAAAGCATGCCCAAAAGACCCGTTCCCATGCCTCGGATAGACCAGCTGGTGGATGCGACAACAGGCCATCCTCGGATGAGCTTCTTAGATGCCTTTCAAGGCTATCATCAAATACCACTAGCCTTGGAGGACCAGGAGAAGACAGCCTTCGTGACACCTACTGGGAACTACCATTACAAGGTAATGCCGTTTGGTCTAAAGAACGCGGGGTCCACTTATCAGAGGATGATGACGAGAATGTTCGAGCCATAGTTGGGCAAAAGCATCGAAATCTATGTTGATGATATGGTGGTGAAGAGTAAAGTGGTATCCGAGCATTTAGGAGACCTCGGCAGTACCTTTGATGTCCTAAGGAAGTGCAAGCTGCGTCTAAATGCTTCCAAATGCTTGTTTGGCGTGGGATTAGGCAAGTTTTTAGGCTACCTGGTTACTCATAGGGGAATTGAGGTCAACCCTGACCAGATCAAGGCTATTAATGATTTAAAACCACCGCGAAACGCCAAGGAGGTCCAAAAGCTTACTGGAATGATCGCAGCCCTAAATTGATTCATTTCTAGGTCGGCGGACAGATGTAGACCATTCTATCTCCTGATCAACAAGTGGAAAGGATTTGAGTGGTCCGAGGACTGTATGACGGCCTTCCAACAACTCAAGGAATACCTATCACGACCACTTATCATGTCCATCCTTGAGGCCGATGAAGTCCTGTACGCATATATTGCTGTGGCCCCTCATGCTGTGAGCTTGGTGCTAATACGGGATGACGATGGCCTTCAAAAGCCAGTCTATTACGTGAGTAAGTCGTTACATGAAGCTGAGGTCAGGTACCTAACCCTGGAGAAAGCCATACTGGCTGTGGTCCATGCTACGCGAAAGCTTCCTCATTATTTACAAGCCCACACAGTGGTTGTTCTAACCCAACTGCCCTTGAAGTCCGTACTTCGGACCGCCGATTACACTGGAAGGATTGCCATATGGAGCACAATTCTTGGAGCTTTTGACATCAAGTACATGCCTCGGATGCAGAAAGAAGCCCTAGAATACGTCAAGAAATGTGACCAGTGCCAAAGATTCACCCCAAATATTCATCAGCCAGAAGGGGTCCTCAACCCTTGTCCAGCCCATGGCCGTTTGCCCAGTGGGGCCTGGATATTGTAGGCCCTTTCCCCAAGGCAGCAGGAAATAAGAGATATCTGTTGGTCAGCACAGATTACTTCACCAAATGGGTCGAAGCTGAGCCATTGGCAAACATCAGAGATGTGGATGCCAAGAAATTCATCTGGATAAACATTGTTACACGATTCGGGGTTCCTCGTACCCTCATTTCAGATAATGGACTCCAATTTGACAGCAAAGCTTTCAGAAGATACTGCTGCGAATTGGGGATCAATAACAGGTACTCAACTCCAGCTTATCCTTAAGGAAATGGGCAGGCCGAGGCTGTCAACAAGGTCATAGTCAATGGGCTTAAGAAGATGCTGGATGACGCCAAGGGAAGATGGGTAGAAGAGCTGACACACGTCCTATGGACTTATCGGACTACACTACAGCGGTCAACAGGGGAGACACCTTTTGCCGTGACCTATGGCGCCGAGGCTGTTATCCCTCTAGAGGCAAACTTCCCAACGCTGAGGACGAGCTCCTTTACTCCAAGCAGTAATGATGAACTATTGGGAAAGAGCCTGGATTTGATCGATGAACGTAGAGAAAAGGTAGTGATCCAGTTGGCCTACTACCACCAGAAGCTCAAGTAGGGATATGATGCCAATGTGAAGCTGAGACCACTAGCACCAGGGGACTTGGTATTGAGGAAAGTCGTGGGTGCTGCCAAGAACCCATCTTGGGGAAAGCTGGGACCCAATTGGGAAGGACCATACCAAATTACTTCAGTAGCAGGAGTAGGTGCATACTACTTAGAAGACTTAGATGAAAAAGTTGTACCTCATCCGTGGAATGTAAATAACCTAAGAAGGTATTATTATTAATAGAAGTATTTCTCTAATTCAAGTTTTAAGTCTATTATGATTATATGTCTTGTATCTTGGCAACCACCTAAGTACTAGACAGAACCAAGGTCTTGCATGGTCCTCGGACTCAAACCTATGGGGAAACTAGTTACTTCAAGAAAAATCTAAGTACTAGACAGAACCAAGGTCTTGCATGGTCCTCGGACTCAGACCTATGGGGAAACTAGTTACTTCAAGAAAAGCCTAAGTACTAGATAAAACCAAGGTCTTGCATGATCCTCGGACTCAAACCTATGGGGAAACTAGTTACTTCAAGAAGAGCCTAAGTACTAGATAGAACCAAGGTCTTTCATGGTCCTTGGACTCAGACCTATGGAGAAACTAGTTACTTCAAGAAAAGCCTAAGTACTAGACAGAACCAAGGTCTTGCATGGTTCTCGGACTCAAACCTATGGGGAAACTAGCTACTTCAAGAACAATCTAAGTACTAGACAGAACCAAGGTCTTACATGATCCTCGGACTCAAACCTATGGGGAAACTAGCTACTTCAAAAAAAGCCTAAGTACTGGACAGAACCAAGGTCTTGCATGGTCCTCGGATTCAAACCTATGGGGAAACTAGTTACTTCAAGAAAAGCCTATGTACTAGACAGAACTAAGGTCTTACATGGTCCTCAGACTCAAACCTATGGGGAAACTAGCTACTTCAAGAAAGATCTAAGTACTAGACAGAACCAAGGTCTTGCATGGTCCTCGGACTCAAACCTATGGGGAAACTAGCTACTTCAAGAAAGATCTAAGTACTAGACAAAACCAAGGTCTTGCATAGTCCTCTGACTCAAACCTATGGGGAAGTAACTACTTCAAGATTCATGCAAGTTGCGAATATAGCCTAAGTACATGCTCGGTTCCTCGGATCATTTACTCAGCCTCTTAAAAGTATAGGTAGACGAAAATTAAGCGTCCCTTTAATGCCGACAAGTTAGAACTTAGAAGTTTAATTTCAAATATATTATGTACATAGCCATTCTTACTCATCGGGATAATCAATTCATGAGACACAAGGTTCACAGCAATAACAATAGCAATAACAACAATAAACACATAGTGTAAAAAAGGGAAAGAAAGGAATTTCATATATGTAATCCGGAAGTTTAATTACAATGATTCCATTTTCCTTAAAAGAAAATAAAAGATAAAACAAAATAGTAAACTAAAAAGAAAACTAATACAAAAGATAGCCGGGCTGCCTATTTTTTCTACTTTATTTTGCCACCTTCCTTGGGGAGCTGAGTAGGATTGACCTCAGGACCCTTGAAACCATCACCCGGGGGAACGGTCTGGAGGGGCTGAACCGAGAAGGCTGGCTCCTCGGTATTGGGGACCTGAGCATTGGTTGAAGGCTCTGCAACCTCTTGGGGCGCTTCAGGATTCAGATCTCCTTGCGTCTTTGCCACCCCAGGAAGCTCACCCTCCTTGGCTGGCTCATTATGAACAGTTATGACCAGAGCAGCTTCTTCTGGCCGAGCGGCCTCAGCCTCCTCGAGAGCAACTTCAACCTCAGAGCTGGCAGGGGCAATCTCTCGGATAGCCGGAGGGTAGTAGACATTCTCCACCTTCCACAGGTCAGATGAAGCCTCAACCCCAGCTTGTTTGAGGGCTTCGTTCCAAACCTGGGAGCAGTAGAGCCTGCATACTCCAGGAACTTAAGCCTTAAGAGCGACCTGGGTCTCAGCCACTCCCAAGTCGTAGGCCTCCTCCTCAATTTTTTCCTTGGAGCTCTCGGCCTCCGTCCTGGCGAACTCCGCCTCTGCCTTGGCCCTCAAAGCTTTGTCCCTGGCCCACTCAGCAATGTTCTTGGCTTCCTCCGCCTCGGCCTGCTTCTTCTTCAGCTCAACAATTTGCTCCTTAGCAATTTTCAGCTGTTCTTCAGCCTCAAGAAGGCACTTAGTCTGGCTTTCGGCCTGCCTCTGAGTGCTGGCTAGGCCTGACTCGGCACTGTCCCTAGCCCTGGTCATCTCCTTCAACTCCTCCCTAGCCTTCGAAAGATCAGCCTCGGAGTGTTTGAGGGTCCGAGCAGCATCCAAGCATTTGTTACGCTCAAGCTCCAAATCCTTGCCCTGCTCCTTAGCATCCTCTTCTAGCCTATAAGTGGCCTGGACGGCCTGCCAATTGGAACAAACACACAGTAAGTTAGGAACCAAAGAACAAAAATCAACGGAATCACGAGTATTAGAGACCTTACCATCCCCAGGTATCTCTTGATGTTGAGGAAGACCTCCTACCTCCTCAAGTTCCCCAGCTCAGCCATGTTGGCGGGAAGCAGCAGTGTCCTCTCCAGAGCGTTGGCCACGTAGGCGCCTTCGCCCTCTCGGAAGTCCTTAAGGGAGGCGTTGTCCATCATAGGCTCCCCGTGGAGCATTGAGGCAGGAAGCCAGGCCTGGGGCTTGGACTAAATGGCCGCCTCTTTTTCTTGGCTCTGGTGCCCTATCTTCAGTTGTTTTGAAGCTCGGCGGCTTTCATCTTCCTCCTGAGAGGAGCGAGACTTCCCCCCATCCATTGGCTCTTTGCCCTTGGAATTCCTCTTTCTTTTTGGGTCGACGGGCTCGGGCCAAGGAGGTTGAGTCTGCTGAGGAGGGAGAGGAAGTTTTGGCCGTGGAAATGGTGGTTTCGATTGGGTGGAAGATGACCTGGTCTGAATAGGCTAAAGCATGGATTGTGACTTCCCCAGTGCGTCCTTCCCCGATTGGCCCTCAATCAGTTCGAACAAGCTGGTCGGAGGTTTTCTCTTAACACCCATTTCAGCCTGGGAAGAGGTCCTTGCTGATAGAAGATCCGCTTCAGTTGAATTAGGGTCACCCAAGTCACTAGAGGGATCCTCGGATTGATTAACCTGGTTGAATACACCAAATTCTTCCTCGGACGGACCCAAATCACCCTCGGCCTCCGCTTCTTAGTGAGATGAGGAAGGGCCTACCAATGGGATGCCTTCCGGGACAGGAGATCCTTCGAGAATCAAGAACCCGTGCTCTGCTACCGCGATCCTATGAAGCCGAGGATCGTTGGCTCTGATCACGTGCTTCGGAGCGGGGAACGATTTCTGGATAGGATCGTATCCTAGGATCTTGTGAGCGGCCCTGACTTGGTGGACGGTTTCGTTCACAAAAATCACCGCCTTGAGAACAGTTTCTAAATCTCCTCGATTGACGAGGTGAAAGTGCCGTTGAAAGGCGTGTGGATCTGCAAAAGGAAAACACATTCACATCAGTAACCAAACAATGCAAATTGTGATGGCACAAAAACTAGCCCTCCCCTACTCTCAATACCCCACCTGGTTCCCCTTCCTCTGTTGGGCAGTGAAGGCCGTCGTGCCACTCCCTAGACACAATGAGGAAATCCTTATTCAACCCTTTGCTGGTTTCGAGGAGGCACTGGATAAGCCGAACCTTATCGTCCCTCGTCTTCATATAGAAGGACTTACCCCTTAGGTGTTGGAGGTTGTAGCACCAGTTTACGTCATGATGGGTTAAACTCAACCCCATTTTCTCATTTAAAGCGTCCACACAACCCAGGATCCTAAATACGTTGGCGGCGCACTGGGCGGGAGCTAATCGGAAATGCCTAAGGTAGTCCCTCATCACCCGCCCCATAGGGATCCTCATACCACCCTCTATAAAGGCGATCATAGGAATCACTACTTCACCCACCTGCCTCCTAAAATGCCACTCCCCTTCCTCACAATACCTCAAGCCTACATTAGGGGGTATCCTATAATCGGCGATGAACTTTTCCATCGCCTCTTCGGACTCAACCAACTTTTTTAATTTACCCATCCTTAGAAACGATTAAAATGACTCAGGGAAGGGCGAAAGAAGGAGAGAAGTAAGAAGAAAACAAACTTAGAAGAAAGAAAGCGCGAGTTAGAGAGAGAAGAAGAACTTACAGAAATGAGGAAAAGCTCCTCGGACAGGCTTTTTATACTGGAAAAAGACTTGAGTTTAGCTGGAAGTTTAACTGAACTCAGGATATGTGCGCAAGAACTCTTGAGTGCAAAAGTAAAGAGACAAATCAGTTCAAATGGGTATTTATACCTCCCATTAAAAATAGCTGTGCGGGTTTTCCCGCCCATAAAGTTAAGGAAACCCTCACCGTTAGATTACCATCGCATCATAGAACGTGGGGAGCACAGAGCCGCCAAAATTTAATGAAGACGTGCTCCGTATACCAAGGCGCCAGGAACGTGCCTTAGGCAAGTGAAAAGGCTTCGGCACTGACAGAGGACAAGACTTGACAAGCCACAATAAAGGCTCGAGGACACCAAAATCCTCCTCTCCGTCCGAGGATCTGGACAGCAAGATTTTGAGGGGCTATTGTGGGGCCTAAGAATTTGACAATCCCGGCCCGCTTTATACTAAGTCCAAGGCCCACGACGAGGAGGAGAAAATGGCCGAGGATGAATGAAGAAAGCCCAAATGGCCCAGAACCATTGCCGAGGACAGCTCTGTCCTTGGCCAACCCAGATCCCAGAAGGGAAGAACGACACGCCATTGAAGGTTGCCTCCTAGAGCATCCCAGGAGAAGGGACAAGTACAAGGGGTCAACCTTGAGCGCATAGCAGAGGAGCAATTCAAGGAGAAACTATCACCTCTGCGTTAAATGCCCGCAACTAACGTTCTGGCCGCATTAATGAGGAAATGACCCCTAAACAGTGCCCCCTTGGTTGCTACAACTCACAGAAGGTTGAGAAAGGCAGCTGATGGGACAAACACTCGAGTAGTGACCTGCATGATCAACAAATGGAGGGCCAAGATCAACTGAAAAGGGCTATATAATGTAATAGATCCTCCATGAATGGGGGATCGAGAAAAAATGAGAAATAGAGAAGACAGTAGCAGTTTGTATCATCTCTGGAACCCTTGTAACTAAGCATTGAAGAAATAATAAGAACCACAAGTTCCTCGGATAGGGTCGAGGACAGAAGTTCATACTTTAGTTAGAGTCTTTGTCATTCAATCCTCTCATAACCATGCCTAGTTGTTGTAACCCTCACTAAGACCTAGTTCTTGAACCCATTTCTCTATAAATTTATTGTATTGGACTAGTTGGGTTTAAGTCCACACATTTGATAGCAGAAGTACTTAAACCCAGTCCCTACATATATTTTTAGGACTATTTTTTGAAATCCTTAATTTTCAGGTATTTTTGTTAATTTTCAAGTTTATAACTATTTTGGGAAAATTCATTGTTAACATTTTAATTATTACCAAGATTGTTATGAATCAATAAAAGTATATATGAAATTGGTACTGCCTAATGTGACTAAAAAATAATAGAACTATTGTTTTGTTTTTATTATTTTGAAAAAAAAATAGAACTATTGAATATAACAAAAGTATGATCATATGTGATTTGATACTGCCCAATGTGACATTAGAACTATCAAATGTGAGAAAAGAATAACCGTACCACCAAATGTAACAAAAGTATAATCAGATGTGATGTTGATATTGCCTAATGTAACGATGAAACTGTCAAATGTGAGAAAAAAGTAAAGATACCATCGAATGTGACAAAAGTACGGTCATTTTTAAGGTTCTAAGCATATTTAAGTAATTTTTTAGGTTACAAGGTCATTTCGGTCATTTTTTAGGTTTCAGTGTCATTAAGTTATTTTTTAGGTTCTAAGGGTCTTCTAGTAATTTTAAAGGGTTTCAAAAGTATTTTGGTCATTTTCAAGTGTTATGAGGTATTTTTGGACATTGTTTTAGGTTTTTTGGTTATTTTGATCATTTTTTTTTTTTTTTTTTATGTTTTAGGGTAATTTTGGACATTTTTTTAGGTTTTAGGGTCATTTGATCATTTTTTAGGTTCTAAAGGTATTTTGATCATTTTTTAGGTTCTAAGGGTATTCCGATAATTGTTGAAATTTTTGGGTGTATTTTTGCCATTCTCAAGTTTAATAAGGTATTTTGGTCATTTTATAGGTTTCAAGAGTATTTCAAAATTTTTTAAGGTTTTAGGGTCATTTCAGTAATTTTTTAGATTTAAAGTGCATTACGGTCATTTTTTAGGTTTTAAGGGCATTATTATCACTTTTTAAGTTACAAGATCATTTCAGTCATTTTTTAGGTTTCTTGATCATTTAGGTAATTTTTTTTTGTAACTAAGGGTATTTTGATTATTTTTTAGGTTTAGAGGGTACTTTAGTCATTTTTTAGATTTTAGGGTCATCGCAGTCATTTTTTAGGTTTTAAGGATATCCCAATAATTTTCGAGATTTTCGGGGTTACTTTTGGTAATTTTTTAATTGTTAGAATGCGTTTTGGTAATTTTTGTATATTTAAGGGTATTTCGGAATTTTAGAGACTTTAAGAGCATTTTTGTTATATATATTCTTCGATTATTAGGTAATTTGGTGGGGTTGGTAAGGGTTGGCTATGCCCATATGTAATGTTGGTACGACTTAATGTGTTGATAGAACTGTCAAATGTGACAAAAGAACTGTCACATTATATAGTTCCAACATCACATGTGAGGATAAAACCGTCAAATGTGATAAAAAAGTAAGGAAACCACCAAATGTGACAACATAACTGTTACATGTGATGTTAGAACTACACAATGTAAGGATGGAACCGTCAAATGTGAGAAAAAAGTAAGGGAACCACTAAATGTGACAAAAGAACTGTCACATGTGATATTGGAACTTCACAATGTAAGGATTAAATTGTCAAATGTGATTAAAAAATAAGGGAACCACCGAATGTGACAAAGAACTGTCACATGTGATGTTGAAACTGTACAATGTGAGGATGAAATAGTTAAATATATGAAAAAAGTAAGGGAACCACCGAATGTGACAAAAGAACTGTTACATGTGAGGTTGGAATTGCACAATGTGAGGATGAAACCGACAAATATGAGAAAAAAAGTAAGGGAACCACCAAATGTGAGAAAAGAACTGTCACATGTGATGTTGGAACTGCAAAATATGAAGATGAAACTGTCAAGTGTGAGAAAAAAGTAAGGGAACCACCCAATGTGAGAAAAGAACTGTCACATGTGATGTTGGAACTGCACAATGTGAGGATGAAACCGTCAAGTGTGAGAAAAAAGTAAGGGAACCACCTAATGTGACAAAAGAATTGTCACATGTGATGTTGGAACCACACAATGTGAGGATGAAACCATCAAATGTAAGAAAAAAAAGTAAGGGAACTGCCAAATGTGAGAAAAAAATTGTCACATGTGATGTTGGAGCTGCACAATGTGAGGATGGAACCGTCAAATGTGAGAAAAAAGAAATGGAACCACCAAATGTGAGAAAAGAACTGTCATATGTGATGTTGGAGCTACACAATGTGAGGATGGAACCGTCAAATGTGAGAAAAAAGTAAGGGAACCACCAAATGTGAGAAAAGAACTGTCACATGTGATGTTGGAACTACAAAATATGAAGATGGAACCGTCCAGTGTGAGAAAAAAGTAAGGGAATCACCCAATGTGGCAAAAGAACTGTCACATGTGAAGTTGGAGCTGCACAATGTGAGGATGAAATCGTCAAATGTGAGAAAAAAGTAAGGGAACCACCAAATGTGAGAAAAGAACTGTCACATATGATGTTGGAATTACAAAATGTGAAGATGGAACTGTCAAGTGTGAGAAAAAAAGTAAGGGAACCACTCAATGTGACAAAAGAACTGTCACATTTGAAGTTGGAGTTGCACAATGTGAGGATGAAACTGTCAAATGTGAGAAAAAAGAAAGGGAACCACCAAATGTGAGAAAAGAACTGTCACATGTGATGTTGGAGCTACACAATATGAGAATGGAACCGTCAAATGTGAGAAAAAAGTAAGGGAACCACCCAATGTGAGAAAAAAGTAAAGGAACCACCCAATGTGACAAAAGAACTGTCACATGTGATGTTAGAACCGCACAATGTGAGGATGAAATCGTCAAATGTGAGAAAAAAAGTAAGGGAACCACACAATGTGAGAAAAGAATTTTCACATGTGATGTTGGAACTGCACAATGTGAGGATGGAATCATCAAATGTGATAAAAAGTATGGGAACCACCAAATGTGAGAAAATAACTGTCACATGTGATGTTGGAACTGCACAATATGAGGATGGAACCGTCAAATGTGAGAAAAAAGTAACCTGGTATAGCAGGTTACTTACTAGTGGGTACCGTACCCCCCCTATTTTTAGGGGGGTACCGTAGAATTACCCATTGTTTGCAACTATGCATTTTTCAATTTCTTGTTGGATTAGGGTGTTCAAAATTTTATTTCAAAGGGTTTGAAAAAAATTTAATTTTTTTTTTCCTTTTTCTTCAAGTCAAGGAGTTCATTTGAACCCCTGCCTTCAATGTGGCACTGCTACTGATTTTTTTTAGTATAATTTTCCTTAGATATACCTTAATAACATAAGTGATTACCAGCAATTGAATGAATAATATCTTCTCAATCCCATACTTTAATTCCAAATTTAGCCCTTTGAATATGGGGGGTTTAAAGTAGTTTGCGATCCATTTAAAACTTAGTGACAACTTGTTTTCTCTGCCCTAGCTCACAATGCTAGGGTTGTACTCTCGAGCCCATGTGTAAGATGGACCACACTAATTTGCCTAACCCACTTTGTTATGGACCATCATTGGAGACCCTATTGAATTCGTTGAGGGACCAAACTAAGGCATTCCTAAGGTGCATTTAGGGTTTAGGTTTTGTTAGAATATCTTTGTTCCAGCTTAATTAATAATCTCTTGATTTTCTTAGTGAAACATTCTCCTTAACTTGGTTTGCATATGTAAGTCCAATGTCAAACCACGTAAACCTTGGGTTCTTGTGTAATTGTATGTCCCATTCTTCTATTTCTTGTTTGCATAAATCCATTATAATTAACTAAATTTTGCAACAAATTAATTTCAAAACTTTTGTTATCTCAACACGTCAGGTTAGCAAAACATCATTGAGGAGAAAGAATGGGCGTGAATTTATAAGTGTCAATTAATTGCTATCTTAGGTTTGAGATTTGAGAATAATCCTTTTGAGGATGATTTGAAATTAAACCTTCAAAATCCATTTTTCTCCTCAACTCTCTTACTAAAATTCAAATGCAAGATTAGAAATAGCTTCCACAACATAACAAATAAAAGCTAATAACTACAACTTCAATCACTCCCTCTCTCTCTCTCAGACATTGGATACCATCATGTTCACATTCAAAAAGTTGACATTACCGCTTTATCAAAGAAAAGGCCCGAGGGTCCACCTTCAGGCATTAGAGCTAGCATCACAGGACCTTTCGCACCATCTTCGACAGTCAAAGAACCAGTATTGTTGTTGAAGTCTGTGCTGATATACCCAGGATTTGCTGCATTTATCAAAATTTTGGGATACATCCGTGCCAAAATCCTTGTGTAAGCATTAAGCGCTGCTTTGGAGATGAAGTAGGCAGAAAAATTAGCAGGCCAATTATTGGTCTCTACCACATTCTCCTTCACTTCTTCAAGAAATCCCTCCACCAACTTGTCCACTTTCTCTTCTGTGAGGCCATCAACGTCTCCTAATACCTTCCTTACATTCTCATTTGAAATACGCTGAAATATAAACACAAATTAAAATTTTTATTTTCTAATTGATTAAAGCCTCTATACGAAAGTTCCAGCTACAATGAGACGAGTTTCAAATTTGTACCTTTAATTGTCCCACAGAGGAGGAGACATTCACAATTCTTGCTGAACCGGATAATAGAAGAAGTGGAATAAGAGCTTTGTTGAGTTGCTTGATCCCATAGTAGTTTGTTTTCAAACAATTCTCTGAAGTTTCAAAAGTCTGCTTTATAAGTTCCTTTAGAGGCCTGGCATTTATACCTGCAATCTGTATCATCAAATGCAATGGTAAATGTTGCTGCAATCGTGTTTAAAACATTTTATTACTATTATTTTTTTTAATATTCTCTACCCATGCCCTTTCCGGTTTAAATGCTTATGCTGCAAACACTGTTTAAAAATTCTGGATTACGCCCTTAACTTGAGAGTTGAGAAAAACAAAGATGTATATTATATTGAGAGACTTACTTCTTCAACACTAAGTTTCCACACTTCCTCTTCATTGACTATGGCTCCAATAGTCGCTGCATTATTTACCTGCAATTTTTAAGTAATATCAGTGTTAAAGCTACCAACGTTAAGTTATAGCGGGGAAATGTGCAAGATTTCATCAACTAATAATGTTGGGTTTTAATTTTTACCAAACAAGTGACAAGTTCTCATCTACCTAGTAAAATAAATATACAAAGGAAAAGGGGAAAAGAAAAAGACTAAGATTCATTATTGTTTGATACAATAAACTTATAAAGTGATTAGACCTGGGTTCATCCATATTCAACTGTGTTCAAAAGTTTGAGCATAGCATTAGTATTGGGAGTTTTAAAACTCCAAATATCCTATTTTGTAGCATCAAACCACAAAAGAGATGCATTACCCGAGTTTCTAATTGTAAGATGTGACTGTAGCAAGTTTCTATTTTTTAAAATTATTTTTTATTCTCTCTCTTGTAGGGATATATTATTTTTATTGAGTTATTTATATTATTTTAAGGTATATGTAAAAATAAAAACTAGGATATTGAGATGTTTATATTAATAGATAAAGTAACTTTTTAGATGGTAAAATAAGATATTTTTTGCAATTCTAGATGCTAATTCTTTAGTAGATATAGCAATATCTTGAATATTCTCATTTAGGTACTATTCAAAATGATCTATTTTCATATATATAGAACTCAACCAATGCTTTCCTTCTTTAATTCATATAAAAAAATTAATGACTGTACTAAAAATCCAAGAGATTCATTGATGTAACATGTATGTTAAATAAGCAAGCAAAAATCTTCACTTTAACAAAAACAGTAGCTAGAATCGTTTCAAGGATGTATTAGTTGCATTACCAATATGTCAAGCTTCCCAAATTGGGTTTTGATGAAATCCGCCAAAGAAGAAATGCTAGCATAATCCGTCAAATCTAGTTGATGAAAAACCACATCAGAGTATCCAGCATCCTTGAGTTTTTCAACAGCTTCATTGCCTCTCCTGACATCTCTAGCAGCTAATATCACTCTGACCCCATTTGAAGCTAGCTGTTTAGATATTTCAAATCCTAACCCTTTATTGGCCCCTGTAACAACTGCAATCCTATAAGAAAAATTTTTAAGTCAATACAAAAACAAATGGGTGAGCATTAATTAAGGATGTCAAATTTGACATTCTTTAGGCTTAAATTCAATTAGAAGACAAAAGCTAAAGATCAAATTATACCTCTTCGCCTCAGAATTCAAGGTCGTTTCTGCCATTAGTGATGAGTGTAGAGTATGTATACGAGCCATGTAGTAAAGTAAGAATGATACCGATATTTTTATGGTTTTGAAGGTTGAATTGTATGGTTTAAAGTCGACCTTGGTTAATGGTTATATATAATTATATACTTAGCTGTATCTGGGTTCTCTACGTTATCCATTACCATGACGTCTTCTGTCTCGGTCCATGGCTCTATGCCTATACGTAAGCACATATTTTTTTTTTTTAGGGTGGGAGGTCTATGCCTACGTAAGCTGACATCCATCCCAACCTTTGGGTTTGGAGTCCTTCTAGTGCCACATAAAGTGGCACAACAAATGCCACAACAAATGCCACAACTCGCCCATATAATAAGTTGTGGTTGGTGGAGAGGTGTTTCCACATGAACCCACCACCACCCCTTCACTAACCACAACTCGCCAAATAGGCGAGTTGTAGCATTTGTTGTAACATTTGTTGTGCCACTTTACGTGGCACAAGACTTATTCTCGAGTTCGAGGCTTTCTTTTTCTTTTTTAATCTCAAGTCGTTAATTTATAATTAAACTTTAGATATGGATATACCTTCTTTTAGGGAAAATAAGACAATAGAAATATAGAATGATAATCTAAAGAGCAATTGCACCGGTGATGGTAAAACTTTCTGACTATTTTATAAAAAGAACTTACTTTTTTTTATTTTACCCAATTATTTTTACAAAACACTCCTATCAAATTATCTCTCATACACTACATTTTATTTAAATAATCATTTTTTATTATTACTTTTTACGTTATAGCTGTTGTCCTTCACTCCTTTCACGTTCTCTCTCATCCTTTCCTAAAAGAAAAATATGTTATCTCTCATCTCTCTTCTCTCTTGACCAACACAAAGACCAAACCTCCATGGTTGGACCTTCATAGCCATGGCTAAAGCTCACATGACCACCACAAAGGCCAAAACCCACACAATCAAACCATGGGCGGCGCTAGCCATAGCCCAGGGGGTTTTAAATGAACCCCCTGACTTGGCTATATGTATAATATAATATAATATAAAATTTTTATTTGTTTTAACCCTCTAAAATAAAAATTTGAACATTATGATCCTATATTTTTTTCCTAAGCACATAACTTTAAATATAAACCTCTTACCAATATCTTGGCATTTAAAAAAAAAAAAAGCCCGACAACAAACCAATTTAATTTAAAATCTTGAAAATGACAATTATTTGTTAAATTTGAAGTACTTTTAATTTGTTATTTGTTGAGTGAGGACCAGGTGCATGGGACAGGCCAAGAGTGATTGAGTGAAAACAAAAGCAAATGTTAACACAACAAAAAATTTCTTAGTATCTATTTGGGAATAATTTATTTAACATTTTGCTAAAAGTATAAAATAAGTAGGAACTCACATGAGACCTGTAAATCAGTGGCGACTCTAGGAATTTTTCCTAGGATGTTCCTAAAAAAAATTTTTTAGTTGAAAGATCCAAAGCCATTATCAAGGAGATGAATCTTGGGTACGTGGTTTTTTTATCAAATATTTGTCCATAATTCTAGTAAAAGAATAAACAATAAACTATAAGTTTATTTGAAATATTAATAAAATTATTAATTATTATTGTTTAGTTGTTTCATTAATTTGTTTGTCTTTTATAAACTATAGTTTGTTATATTGTTATTTCATTAATTATAAAATTATTATTTATTATTTAGCCTAACATAATTTAATTTGTTTATCTTTTATAATATATTGATTAATTAAATTATTAATTATTGTTTATTAGTTGCTTCCCTTAATTAATTATTGATTAATTAAATTATTGTTTATTAGTTGCACCATGTGCATTTACTTCCCCCAATTCAAATTCCTCACCCGGCCCCATGTGATGTGCCCATCCACCCCCACCCCACTCAACAGACAATGAGACAAACCCCTATCACAAGAGCCAGCTGCAAATCAGAAAATTTCACAATCACAAATCACAATAAAACAATTAATTGTATCTCACCAAGTCTCACCAACACCAACACACACCAACACCAATGTATAAAGCCAAAAAGAAAAAGTCAAGAACAGGGCCAAAATATTAATAAAGTTAAAGCTAAGCTGAGCCAATCATAGTTGTTCAAAAGAATCATATAAATTATTAAAGTTAAACTGTTAAAGTCTTAAAAGAATAAAGAGAGAGACTAATTCATTTCATTTCAGATTTCACTTTCATTTTAATTTTTCAGATAAAGAGAGAGAGAGACTGAGAGAGTCAGAGAGAAAAAAAAACACTTTCATTTTAATTTTTCAGATAAAGAGAGAGAGACTGAGAGAGTCAGAGAGAAAAAAAAAAAAAAAAAAAAAAAAAAAAAAAAAAAAAAAAAAGAGAGAAGTTATGAAATACCTTGAGATTGAGGTTGAGGGAGCACTGGAGCAAGCCGAGCGACGAAGTGAGCGACGAAGCAAGCGACGAAGTGAGCGACAAAGCAAGCGACGTGACCGAGGCCGAGCGACGTGACCGATCGGTGATCTTCAATCCGATCCAATGAGCAATCTCCGATGCCCGAATCCTAATGCGATGTGCTCTGGACTAGAGCTCGAGTTATGTTGGCTGACCAATCTCCGATGCGGCGATGCCCGATCTGTCTGTTGGCTTGTGTTGCAGTGTTGGCTGCGTTGCTCTGTTGACATTTTTGTCTCTAGGTTTGCTTTAGTGATATCTAATTTAGTGATTTGAGGTTTCTGATTTAGTGATTTGCAGTGTATATTGGGTTTTGTTTTTTTTTTTTTTTTTTTTTTTAGAATTCGTGGGTTTGCTTTACTGTTTACCATCTGTTAGGTTGTTTTTTTGTTTAGATTGGGTTTGCTTTACGTTTAGAATTGATGTTGGGCTTTTTTGTGGGCTTGCTCTATTACAATTTTTTTTTTTTTTTTTTTAGATTTTAGTTCAAAATTTTTTTGGGCTTTTTTTTTTTTTTGCTTGAAAGTAGAACAAATAATTTTTTTTTTTTTTTAATTTGAGAGGGTTCCTCATTTTGCTTGAGGGTGTTCCTCATTTGTTTTTAAGGATAAACAAATAAAAAAAATTTAATTATTATATATAAAAAAAAAATTTCAAGTTAGGGTGTTCTTGGGAACACCCTGACTCTAACGTGGCGTCGCCACTGCTGCAAATAGTAAGAAAAAAGATGAAGTAATAAGTTGGCTTATAATCAAGACCCAAGCACACTTAATACAATTACAAAGAACAATAGTTGTCAACGTTGAGTTGAATTGTTAAATACAAGAATTGTAAAGAGTTAAAACAAACTAATAGATAAAAGAATTTTTAGCAATAATAATTAATATGTTTATTGTATTTGAAAACAATGGATGATTTCCAAGATTTCATCTTAGTAATAATAATTAGTATGTTCATTGTATTATGAAACTATACGCCAAATGAACTTATAGTTTATATTTTATTTTCTTACTAATACTATGTACAAATTTGTAATAAAGAAACATCGTAGATTACAAGATTCATTTTTTTTCTATGATTTATCTTCTTATTAACCCCCCTAAAAAAAAAATCCTGGAGCCGCCACTGAGTCAATCCCCTTCTCTCTCTAGCCCTCTAAACCTAAACTTCACATAGCCTTGACCACCATGCTGAACACCATGGGGACTTTGTATTTTGTTTGAGATTTAGGGACTTGATGATTTTGTTTGGTTGTTGGTGTTTTTGAGTTGTGGGTGTAGTTTAATTTGGGTTTTGGGGTTTGAGAAAGGTGGGATTTTTGGCTTGAGTGTGGTGGGTGGTTGATCGGCTTTGTCTTGTTTAGAGGCAAATAGAGAGAGATGGAAGAAAGTGAGGAGAAAATATGACGTGAGAGACAAAAAATAATATAATATTGAAATACACAGCTATAGTAATTGTGTATATTTACATGGTTACTGTAACAAATGTGTAAATATACACATCTATACATTGACTGATGCGTGTGAGTTTTAGGCTATATTATGTAAATTTTGCAACTTTTTGTACTTTGCACTCACTAATGTGAGTGCTCTAATGGTGATTAAGGAATTATCAATACTAGTCGCAAACCCAAGCAATGCGTGGGAATATAAATATTATGTAATGAAGTGTAATATATTAAAAGAAACCATTATTTCAAGTATTGTCTATTTTTTTTTTAAATATTTTTACAAGTATTTTTTTTATCTTTTTATCTCTACAAATATATCATTTTATTATTATTATTTTTTATGTTTGATTAATATTTTTTTAAGGTGAATCATATTCTTCTAACTTCTATTGTAGTGTATTATATTTGCTTAATATACAACAAAACTTTATAAGTTTCAAATTTATTATTCAAATTTCTCATCTCTTAAGGAATAAAGAAATTATCATAATAATCAAAACTCATTACAAAATTACAATCTTATCTTAGCCAAAATTAAAATGCAACTAAAGGAATAAATAGGCCTTATAATAATTTATTACTCAAACAATTGGTAGGCATATTCAAATTCTTGATTCCAAAAAAACTAAGTATTAACCCAAACTAAAATTCAACCAAAGCTATAAAAGGGAAATAGAAGACTTTATAAGAAAGAACAAAAAGTCACCGAAAGAAAGTAGAGAGAGACAGAGAGAGAGAGAGTACTCACATTTTTGTGTGAGAAAAATACGGATTGAATGGGAAAACGATATCAAATTTATACAAAATAAAATGGGTAGAAGAAGAGTCAAAATATAAAAAAGAGGAACGAAGTATAACATGAAAGTAGTGGAGAGATAAAGAGGTAAAAAAGAAATGGAAAGGTTGGAAGAAGTGTAATAGTAGGTGTGAACTAATAGGAAGAAGAAGAGTTTTTTTTTTTTTTTTTTTTTAAATAAATAGGGGGAAGAAAATTTTAAATAAAGAAAAGAAAATTTTCAATTTTCAATAAATGAATGACGTGACTGTTAATGTGGCTCAACAAAAGCGAAATAACAATAAATGTTACGCTTCAGCTTTTAGTAATACACAGTCACACTCACATTATAGTATTATGGTTCATAAATGTGTTGGCAAATCCTAAAACTGTCATCGTTGAAGATCAAATTACCTCTCTCTCTCTCTCTCTCTCTCTCTCTCTCTCTCTCTCTCTCTATATATATATATATATATATATATATATGTTTGTTTCTACCATTTCTTGAAAAAATTGAAGAGTAGTATGTAAGTGCCAATGTAACCATGTTGCAAATTAGGCTTAAAACATCCAAGTTTTTTTTTTTTTTTAGTGTAGTCTAATAGGGATTTATAGTTTTATTGTAGCCTGTAGTATATGTATATCCTATACCCATTCAAATGTTCAACACACGAGTTCTAAACAACACATGGGCCCACGGTGGGGGTCACATCTTATGAGAAACCCATTGCATGCAATTGGTACAGGATATACACTGGGCTAAGGCCTAAGGCCTCACTTGTCCCAAAATAAATTAAAGGGTCTCAAGGCCCCTTATTGCATAAGTAAAAAGTCATCGAAATTGTACAAAAATGTCTCACAATTTTAAAATGATAATTTTTTCAAAGAAAAAAATATTGATGGATTTTGCATTTTTTTTCCCTACATATAATTAGATCCCCAAAATATTGAGCCAATAGAAGTCCAACTCAATTGAAACAATAAACTATTTCACCAAAAATAATTGTTATGAGTGTGCTGAATAATTATTGAAAAAATCTTCCCAACAACTTGTGAAAGAGATGTAAATAAAACCAAAATACAAAAATTTAATTAGCAATTTTACAATACAAAAAGCAATTTTCCCAAACTATATATATAGAAAGTCAAAATAGATAGTATTTAATTAGGCAAAACTTAGGTACAGTACCTTAAGTACAGTACCTTAGGTTCCCCTTTTAATATTAAGACATGTGGCACTTAGCCAAAGACACTAAACCGTGTTAAAATTTTACATGGACTGAGGAAATCCGACAGCTCATTCTCTTTCTCTTCAATTTGAACTCAAGAAATAAAACTCTCCCAATCCACTCCTCTCTTAGCTAGAAATCAAGCACCCATACCTTCTTGAACAGCCGTCAGTGACCAACTTTAATTGTAACAAACTGTGAAACTTGTCATTACCACCAACAGTAGCAGAATTTTCATGTACCCAATTGCTTGGCTTAAGAATATATCTTTGGAAAGAGATTAGGTGGACATTAGTCTTGAAAATATACCTTTAGAAAGAGATCTGATGGCTCATTCTTGCAATGGGTAAATTACAAAGTTGGTCCCTATCCTTTACACCATATTTTAATTTGGTCTCTAACCTTTCAATTGTGTCAATTTGGTCTTTAACCTTTTCAGTGTCGTGTCAATTTAATCAAATGGCGAAGCCAAGATTTAAGTTGAGGGGGGGCAAAATTTGCATATGATATTTGCACTTTCACAAAGGAAAAAATAAGTCAAATATTATTGTTAAGGACTTATTTTATGTTGTAAAGTTGTAATTTACAACTATGTGTTTTGTTGGCTTTAATTCTGTGTCAAATTTGATTGTAAATTTATTCAATCTTTTGTACCCTGTATTAATTGTGGGATTTAATTGTATTGGTTGTGTGATAGAGAGAGTGTGTGTGAAGACTCAAGCTATTAAAGACTGAAGAGGTTTTCGCGGGTAGCTCGCAACTTAGCATTCCGCGAAGTGATGCATATGCCCAGCACATGACTGGAATGCGAAGAGTCAGTACAGATGGAGACAGCTGTGTTTCATGAGTATCTCGCAGGTAAGGCCTTCCCGCGAGACACCCGCGAAACATTCTATTTTGCCAGACTGTGCTATCTGATACACACTTTCTGTACACACACTATATATACCCACATTACCCACAAATGTTGAGGAGTGCTTCAGAGAGAAAACCCTAGCCATAAACCTTGAGAGTTAGAGATTGTTATACCCACAATCCTCTACACAATTGCTTGTAGATTTTCCTCAACTTCTACCTCTCCATTTTCATATCATTGAGAGATTAATAGCCCAAACACTTACCACACCCTTCAGAGTGTCAAGTGAGGTTTTTGTGCTGTTGGGAAGCATCGGAAGAAGCCAAGGATGGCAGATGCAACATGGCGCTTGTTGTGGAATCCGGAAAGCTAGACAAGACACGGTTCCGAGAAGCCTTGTTGGAGTAGGAGCTTGGAGGGCTTAGGTACATCGGGTAGATTAGGCTTGGAGGGTCGCTTGCTAACCCATGTATCCCATCTGATTGTCTAGTGGATCGATTACCGCTTGGAGGGCGGCGGAGAGGTTTTTTGCCGGGTTCTTTGGTTTCCTCTTCAATAACACATCGGCGTGTTATCTTGTGTTTGGATCTCTCTTCCCTACTCTTTTACATTCCATTTTACTGCTGTGTTGTCTTGATTATGGATTAGAGTAGCTTGTTTGTTTATCCGCTCGCATTTACACTATTCCGCACTTAGTATTAAGTTAGTGTAAAATCTATTGAGCTGTAACTTTAATTTGGGGGTCTAAACAGCTTTTGTGTTTTTAACACATTTTCGAGCTTTCATATGTAATTGGCTTATCCTTTGATAAAATGCACTTTACTTGTAATTGGGTAAATCTAGGATATGTTTAGTACTTCAAGAAACATATTGTTCAAGCCAAGTATTAAAGCCATGAAGATTGGACCAAGAAATAAGTGAAGAAAAACTGTTCATTAAAGCTCGACAGATACCTCAACAGAAATAGTATCTATCGAGACTTAAGAATGAAGCTTGACAGAAGCTTGATGGAAGCTGAATCTGTCGAGATCTACTAAATCAGAATTTCCAGATCTAATTTTAGGCTCGTGCTGACATGTATATGTAGGGTTTCTTTTCTCACAACTCTAGACATATATAAGGTTTATTTTAAAAGCCGTTATACATAGAAAACACATGCAGAAAGTGACCTAGTGCCTTATTCTCTCTACAAGAAGTTACTGTGTCTTTTGCGCCTTAGAGTTTTGTTAACAAGTACTTCTTGATCTTCATTATTGATGAAGTGAAGAACTTTACAGCCAACAACATCTTCAAGTTGCTGGAGTTAGTCACGTACTGGGATCCTTGCAAAAGGGTGGCGTTCATGTATTGAAGAATTCAGAGGTTCTGAAGAGGTAGAAGGTTTCTGCTGTAAGTTCATCTATAGGGATTGTAGAGTCTAAGGACAAAGGTTTTGTACTATAGTGAATTTCTTTTCGGGAAGGTTTCCCCCCAAGTTTTTTACTATGCAACTAATTTGTTTCATTAGTTTTCTTAGGTCATCATATCTTGTCTTATTTACTATTCCTCTGTGGACGATATTGACATAATATTGATGTTTGTTTGTTTTAATAAGGTTTATTCATAATAAATATAATTAACAACTTGGGTTTAAAACTTGTTAATTTTATCTATCGAGGTCTGAATTTCCCAACAATTATAATAGCTAAGTACGAATGAGTTTTATCAGGGATCATGATGGATTGTGGCTTTCCAAGCGGTGCACTTTGCTTTCCAAGTTGGTATGCAAGACTGCATTTTGAAGGGATTGATCAAGGCCTTTTTGCTAAAATTAATACGGTAGGGAAACATTAAAACTTATGCGTAAGGCATGCTGGTGGAGTTACTTATTTATTCACTTAGAAGGTAGAGTTATGCTCTGTTTCAAGGCTAAAGAAACAAAGTGGAGTTTTACTTAGCTAAATTATCATTAAGTGCGATTGATTAGAGCTTTTGGTTAGATGAAATTCCTCACAGGATAAGGAAGATCTTTGATCTAGATTGCTATTTCTATCAAAAGAAAAAAAATAAGTTGGGGTTTTTAATAAGCATTAGCTATGAAACTAATGGCCTGTTTGGAAGTTTAGAGAGGGAGGAGAGTAGTGGGGAGTAGAGGGGAGTAGTTATCCTTTACCTTGTTTGGATGTTGTTAAAATTAGTAAGGGGGAAGGGAGTAATTAGCCCTTCCTATTGTTTGGATGTTTTAAAAATTAGGATGAAGAGGAAAGGAAATGATTTAAATAGACAAATTTACCCCTATTTGAAAATGGACTTGCAACATTAGTCTATAATTAATTTATCAGTTTTGTAAAGTCTTGAACCTGATTATCATTTGTCCAAATCTTAGAATACGTAAGTGAATTTTTTTTTTTTTTTTGGGAGAAGCATAAATAAAATTAAAAAAAAAAAAAAAAAACAAAATAAAGTATATACCTAAAAACTAAAAATAGAGTAAAAATCCAAACCCAACAACCAAAAAGAAGAGGCCCAATCTTCAACCACCATGCTTTCACACTTTTCAGATCAAACCAACATTTTTAGCAAATCAAACACAAAAATCTATGAAATATAAAAGCGTAAGAAACTAATAAAAAATCAAATCCTCTGAATTCTCGGCTTTACACAATTCGTAAAGCTTCTTCACCTGACCAATAAAAAAAGAAAGAAAAGGGAAACACACATTAGCATACAGAAATGATGTAGAGTGCGAGCGAGAAAGAGAATTTTTTTTCGCAAAAAGATTTTTCCATTTTTCTCGGGAATCAAACAGAAAAATTGAAGAAAAAGAATCAAACATACGGATTGGAGGATAAAGGGATTAGAGGCGGGATCATTGGCTGAATTGGAGTCTCGAGCACTGTGATGAGAGAGTGAGAGTGAGGTCTGATCCGATATGATTCTCGGTTTTTTTTTTTTTCCTTCTTTGGATTCAAATCAGCAACCAAAAATTCAATGCTTAAATTTTCTCAGGAAACAAACAAAGGTTATTTATATAATTGGTTTGTAATTTTGTTAATTTAGAAAGGGTAAGTTGGGAAATTTCTTTGGTCAATAATTTATCTACTCTACTCTCTCTCCAAATCTCTTCAATTTGGTTGAATTAAAAATGAGGGGTTAAAGGTAGTAACTCCTCCAAACCCCTCCCCCTCATTCCTTAAAAAACTTCCAAACAAGGTAATTGAATTACTCTCCCTCCCTCTACTCTACTTCCCCTCCTTTTTTTAAACATCCCAACAAGCCACAAGGGTTTCTTTTGGGCAAGCCAAGGGGGCAACTGCCGCCCTTCGACCCCCCTAGCTCCGCCTCTGATTTGGTCCTTGCCGTTATCACTTGAATAGAATAAACTGATGTGCCAAAGGGAATAATAAAAAATTATTTCTCATGTCACATCAATAGCCAACTATATTGCCGTGTTAGGTTTTTTTTTTTTTTTTTTTTTTTTTTTTTTTTTTTTTTTAAACCAAATTAAATCTAAGAGTCGTGACAACCAAAATTCCCAACTCATCTACATTTCTTCTCCTCCTCTCTCTCTCTCTCTCTCTCTCTCTCTCATTAGTTAACAAGAGTTTTCACTCTTTGGCCAAAAAAAATTTCCATTTTTTTTGAATTTTGAATCAAATATTTTAAAAAAGAATCAATTTATTGTGTATTTGTTTCCCTTTGTATTATTATTTTTTTTTTTAATGAACAAAAACAGTAAAGGAGAACATTAGACACTTTACAAGAATATAGAACTAAAAGTAGGAGAGGCTCAAAGGGAATAATAAAAAATTATTTCTCATGTCACATCAATAGCCAACTATACTGCCGTGTTAGGTTTTTTTTTTTTTTAAAAAAACCAAATTAAATCTAAGACTCGTGACAACCAAAATTCCCAACTCATCTACATTTCTTCTCCTCCTCTCTCTCTCTCTCTCATTAGTTAACAAGAGTTTTCACTCTTTGGCCAAAAAAATTTTCCATTTTTTTTGAATTTTGAATCAAATATTTTAAAGAAGAATCAATTTATTGTGTATTTGTTTCCCTTTGTATTATTATTTTTTTTTTTAATGAACAAAAACAGTAAAGGAGAACATTAGACACTTTACAAGAATAGAGAACTAAAAGTAGGAGAGGCACAATGATAAGAAAAAAGGAAGAAAAATAAATGCATGAAAATAGCTAAAAATCATGGGCTTCCACTTTTAGGTGCACAAAATTTTATCTGCTGCTTCAACTTCCTTCTGCATTTCTTGAAATGTTATTTCTAGCGCTGGCGCAACTTGATTAATATCGTAGATTGTGGAACATCCCTGATAGCACTTCTAGATCTTCAAAAACAGCCAAAGTCTCCTAGCCTAGTTTTTGTTTATGGTGTAATATATTACAAATCCTGTCCACCTGTAAAAGAATTAAAGCTTCTCTATAGTGTTTCCTCCAAATCTCGTAAAGAGCCTCTGTAATAGTATGGACAATTGCCAGGTTTTAACGAGCTAGAGAAACACCCATTTAAAACTTGAGGATGAGGGAGAAGAGATGAAAATGGGTTTGATTGGTGGTGACTAGCGCAAGAGAGAGAGAGAGAGAGAGAGAGAGATGAGTTAGGGATTTTACGGATTTGGTTGTCACGTGTCAGATTTAATTTGGTTTTTTAGAAAAAATAAAAACCTAACGTGGCAGTATAGTTGGCTGCTAATGTGGCATGAAAAATAATTTTTTATTATTCCGTTTAACACATCAACTTTTTTTCATTCAATTAATAATGGTAGAGATCAAATTGACACGACACTGAAAAGGTTAAGGGCCAAATTGATACAATTGAAAGGTTAGGGACCAAATTGAAATATGGTTGTGAGAGACCGTAAAACTTCTCAATGAGAAAGGCTGCTCTCAAAAAAGAGATTTGGGTGCTTGTTCAAGGCACCTCTCTTTTTGGGTAAATGGTGTCTTATTTTTTTATAAAAAAAAAAAAAAAAAAAAAAAAAAAAAAAAAAAAAAAAATTTAAATACAACTTTACATGATTAAATGTTCCATTATCATTGACTGAATAAAAAAAGTACAAACTTGATATATTGAGTATTACATGGCTTTGGGTCTTAGTTACAAACTGCCAAAGATACATGGCTTTTTGTCCTAGTTACAATCTACCTAAAATAAAAACAAAGATAAAGCCTAGGTCTACCTATCCAAAGACACTAAATTCGAAGGCTAGGTTACGGAATGGGAAAGTGTTAGGCACCCATTCCGCCCAGACAGAGTCTGGTCTTCTAGACTCTCATGTCCAATGTACCCCTTTATGCATGATATGAATGATATGTTGCACACATGAGACACTTAACCAAACTAAGTCACATAAATCTATTTATGAATGTGTCCTCTTCCTTTTTTTTTTTTTTAAAAAAAATTCAGATTTTTTTTTTGTGGATAAAAAAAATTGATTTGATTCATTAAAAAATTAGTTCCATTTTGGTATAAGTAAAAAGATAGTTTTGGGTGAAGAAAAATCAGATCTGTTTTATTAAGTAAAACAAGGGCTTTTTACTAAAAAAATATCAAATCTATTTTGGAACAAAGTAAAATATTGGTTTTTGATTTGTATGTAAAAAAAAAATCAGATCTGTTTTGTAATAAAAAAATTTAGATTTGTAGAAAACCTTTAAAAAAAATCAAATCTGTTTTTGTGAATTAAAAAAAAAAAAATCTTTTTTAGAAGAGAACCACACTCATGAAATAAAACTACACTACTTGCATCAAACAAAACATCACTACTCATGACTTTCTTTTTTTTATTTCAAAATCTGCTATGTTTAAAAAATTCAAATCTACATCTAAAGAAGATATAGATCAGTTTTTAAATATAAAAAATAAAAAAATAAATAAAAATCAGCTTTGCACCTAAGGAAAATATAAATCAGTTTTTATGTAAAAATTTAGATTTGCATCTAAGGAAGATACAAATCAGTTTTTGATTTTAAAAATTCAGATTTGCATCTAAGGAAGATACAAATCAGTTTTTCATTTTGAAAAATTTAGATTTGCAACTAAGGAAGATACAAATCAGTTTTTATGTTAGAAAAAATTCATATTTGCACCTAAAGAAGATACAAATCATTTTTCATGTTAGAAAAAATTTAGATCTGCATTTAAGGAAGATACAAATTTGTTTTTGGTTTTTGAAAAATTCGGATTTGCATATAAGGAAGATACAAATCTTTTTTCTTTTTTCTATTTTTTGACAAATTCAAATTTGCATCTAAGGAAGATACAAATCAATTTTTGGTTTTGAAAAAGATGCGATAATAAGCAGATTTTTGAAACTCAAAAAGGTAAATCATGACAACAAAACATCAAGAACATATTTCAACAAAAAAAAATATTGATAATACATGGTATGAGCAGTAGAAATTAAAAGAATATTTATTGATGCATCACTAAAGTAAAAGAAACAGAAGAAAAAGGGTAAAGAAATATTTTAGGGTTCAAAGAAATTTATTCAATTATCTTTGAAACCTAAAATACCTTACTTACAAAAAGGAAATTCTTACGGCTATATACTACAAGAAATCTGTACTATTGCGGCGGGTCTTTTGTGGTGGGTGCCAAAACTGCCGCTATATGTCGCATATTGCAGCGTTTTATCGAACCACTGCAGTCGTTCTAATCTTTTACGGCGCACTATAGCGACAATACATATAACCACTGCAATATATGTGTTTTAGCGGCGTTTACTTAGATATAGCGGTGCTCCAAAAACTTGCCACAATAAATATAGCATTTTGCGGGGATACTATAGTGGCGGTATAGAAAACCGCCGCAATATGTAAGTTGTAGCAGCACTTTTTCTTAGTTATAGCGGTAGGTTGGACCGTCGCAATAGACCTTTTAAATTTCCCTCTGTGTTTTTTTTTTTTTTTTTACCTTCCCACTTAGGTTTTCACTTTAGCGCCGTTAGCCCCAAAACCTCACTCTCTCAAAATCTCTTCACTCACAAAACAAAGCTTCAACTCTTACAAAACCAATTTTGACTAAACTTTGACCGCCTCTTTCTCTAAATCCAACCATTTAATTGTGACCATTGTTATTAATACCGTTTCGGACCCCGTTTCGGTTTGTCCAGTGGAATGGAATATTTTGATACCGGCCGATTTTGGCGTACCGTTTCAGGGTGTTTCGGAGTTCTTAAAAAATAATTTATATATATTCTTGTAGAACATAAAATTGTCAATTCTAATAAATAAATAACTAAATATCAAATAATACAAATCATTTAGTCTTAACTCTTAAGTCTTAAACATCAATAACTTGATATATAACATCAATTTAACATCACACAATAAGAAGATTACAAGACAATAACTAAATATCAAATAATACAAGATTTACTCCTCCTCCTCATCATCATCCATGAGAGAAGGATCAAATTTATCATCAAAAGAACTCCCAAAAGAACTCCCAAATATAACTTTTTTAAAAAATAAAAAAAAAGTTAATAACAGGCCAAATCCGGTACCGACCGAAATTTGCATCTCGGCCGGAATTGGCCGGAATGACCGGAATGGACCGAAACGGCCCGAAATTTGACCCGAGGTGGAACGTGGGGTATTTCAGTACCAGTTTGCATACCAATATGAAAAATTTCGGCCGTTCCGGCCGGAATGGAATGGAATCAATAACAATGATTGTGACCATAATTTACCAGAATGAACCTTTCATTACACTCTTCAAATCCAACGGTTAGATTTCAAATCTAAGAATGGCACGTGATGGACATGTGTTGTGTACATATATGGCTATATATATTCTCTCAATCTAACCATCCAATTGATCTCAAATTTTACCAACACCAATATATCACCATACTCTTCAATCCTAATGATCAAGATTTGATTATGAATTTCACCAAGTCTAATGGTATTGGGACCATTTATTAAGTTTGATCGGGCTTGACCAACTTTGACTAAACTTTGATCGTACCTTTCTCTAAATCCAATCGTTTAATTGTGACCATAATTTACCAGAATAAACCTTTCATTACACTTTTCAAATCCAACGGTTAGATTTCAAATCTAAGTATGGCATGTGATGGACATGTGTTGTGTACCTATATGACTATATATATTCTCTCAATCTGACCATCCAATTGGTCTCAAATTTCACTAAGATCAATATGTCACCATACTCTTCAATCCTAATGATCAAGATTTGAATATGAATTTCACCAAGTCTAGTGGTATCGGGACCATCTATTAAGTTTGATAGAGTTTGACTAACTTTGACTAAACTTTGACCGCGCCTTTCTCTAAATCCAACCGCTTGATTGTGACCATAATTTACCAGAATTAACATTTCATTACACTCTTCAAATCCAATGATTAGATTTCAAATCTAAGTATGGTGCGTGATGGACATGTGCTGTGTACTTGTATGGTTATATTCTCTCAATCTAAACATCCAATTAGTCATATTATTATTATTTTTAAAGTAAATGTAATTAGTCACACATTAAAATTCTTACATAAATTTAATAATAGTTATGATAATTTTTTTAAAAATTTTTAATAAGATAGAACGTGTGATAATTTTTGTTGTGGGGTATTTTTTTTTTTTTTTTTTTTTGAGAAAGTTGTGTGGTGATTTTAATTGAGTATATGTGATTGATTTTTGTTTTTAAATTTTATTTCATAGCTCATTAATATTAGATTCTTAATATTTTGCACTCATTAACTCACTTAGATATATAGAAGCGTTTGATTCATGTACAATTATAAAATGCATGACAAAATGGTAATTGATAGTAAAAAATGGTAATTAATTAAAATTGTCTTCTTTTATTTTTATTTTTTCCTCAAAATAAATCTGTCTTCTTTTATTATTCCCACCCAAAATTTCCCAAAAATTTGTTTCCCTCCTAACGTGTTTCACTTAGCTTTTTTCGCACCAAAGCCAAAATCTGACTTTTTACTTAGGTTTTGTTAGGACATATGTGAATCATTGTTAGGAATATATGTCAATATAGAATTGGCTAATCCTTTGACAAAATGCACTTTACTTGTAATTTGGTAGATCTAGGATGTGTTTAATGCTTCAAGGAACAAGGTTTCAAGATCAAGTGTTAAAGTCATGCAAGTCTATCCAAGAAATAAGTGAAGAAGTGCTAGATTTTAAAACTCAATAGCTAGTATCTATCGAGGTTTAAAAGACTGTTTAAGCCTGATGCTCAACAGTTGCTCGATAGATAGGTTATCTGTTGAGGTTTATGAAAATCAGTTTTTCACAGCTGATTTCACTCCAATCCATGAATAGATGTTTGACATTTCTTTTCTCACAACCCTAAGCATATATAAGGATTTTTTTAAGAGCCGTAAAAGCTGATGCAACTAAATGCAAAAGTTTTTCAAAAGCATATTGTGAACCGGAGACATATGCCCTAGTTCATCTTTCTATTCAAGAAGCTGCTGTATTTGTACACCGCAAGGTTTTGTAACCAAGAACTTTCGTGATCTTCATCGTGTTGATGAATTGAAATACTTTGTAGCCAACATCTTTCTCAAGTTGGTGAGAAAGCCGCGTACTAGGATCCGCACATCGAATTGGTTAGTCACGTACTGGAAGCCATGCATTGAAAATGAGAGATTATCACTATAAAACAAGTCTAATAGGGTATTGGGGTAAGGGTTCAATTGTAGGTTGGTATAAGGTACTGAGATTCCTTTACTTGTAACCGCTTGTTATGATAATAGTGAATTCTTGAGAGTGGTGACCTTAAAATCACCTGGTGGGGTTTTTGCCGTGTAAGTTTTCTCCATTCATAAACAAATCACCATGTAAATTTATCCGCTGCATTTTAACTTAGTTGGTGATTTGTTTGTTCTACCACGCTTATTGCATGCTAATTGAATTAATTGATCAACTTGGCTAATTAATTGGTTAATTCATCACAAATGGATCAATACATTCTTAGCCTATCAAGTAGTATCAGAGCAGGCACACTCTGATTAGGTTTTAATCTTTGTTGTGTGATCCATTGACCCCTGTTTGTTATGGATAGAGGACAATCTCTTATTATACCTTTATTTGATGGCACTAACCATGTATACTGGAAAGTACGCATGAGAGTGCAGTCATTAGATGAAAAGGTGTGGCAAGTTGTGGAGATAGGCTGGACCAAGCCAAAGGAAGCGCCGGCCGATTAGGATGATGCTAAGATCAAGGCGACTAACTTCAACAGCAGGGCATTGAATGCTTTATTCGGTGCGGTCACAAATGAGAAGTTCAAGAAGATATCCTCAACTGAAACTGTGAAGGAAGCATGGACCATCCTCCAGACAACCTATGAAAGAACCAAGGCTGTCAAGGATTTAAAGTATTAGAGACTTACCACAAGCTTTGAAGAGATTAATATGGAGGAGGATGACTCATTTAATGAATTCTATGCCAAGCTTAAGGACATAGTTTCCTTTGATAGAGTTGGTTGGCAATTTACAAACCTATGAGTTAGGTTTGACAAGGATAGGGAAATGTAGTAAGGGAAAGAGCATGGCATTGAAGGCTAAGAGCAGTGACACTGATGAGTCTTCAGACGATGAAGATTCTAAGATGAAATCCTATATCATTCGACAATTCAAAAAGTTTATGAAGAATATCAATGCTAAAGGATTTGACAAAGACCACAAGCAACCTAGCTCGTCTTAGTTCAAAAACTAGGACAAAGGAAAGAAGGATGCTAGGGATGGCGGTCAATACACTGTTCCCTTAGGATCAAAATGCTTTGGGTGTCAAGATTTCGGTCACATGAAACAAGAGTGCCCTACGTATCTCAAGACCATTGGGAAGAGTAAGGCACTTGCTGCTACTTTGAGCGACACTGAGCCTGAATATAATTCTGACAATGAGGATGACGGAATCCTAAATGCCTTCACTGCACTGTAAATCCTACTGAGGGGATTGTTGAAGATGTGGATGAAGATGGATGAACAAGATGACATCCACACAGCCTATGCAAAATTATACAAGGTCTCTGAAAAACATGAGAAGTTGTATAGGTTGACCACCAAGAAGTTTAGTGAAGTGGAGCTTGAACGAGAAGAAATCTCCACGAAGTTTGATGAAGCCAATCAGACCACTGGAGCACTGCGATACGAGAACAACTTCCTGGCTAAGAAGACCAAGAAACTTGAGGTAGAGCTGTTCCAAGTCAGAGCTCAATTGGAAAGGACTTCAAGTGCAAAGCTTGATGAGATGCTCAGTCCTCAGAAATCTACTGCTGATCGAATCGGTTTAGGGAATGATTTCTCTTCTCCTAGTATTGCTTCTACAAGTACTACTGTTTTTGTTTCTCCTACTAATAATATTGAATCTGAGAACAATGATGTGAAAAATGTGTTAGCTAGTGAGAACATAGACAAGGGTAAATCTATCTTAGGAGCATCCTCTAAGCTTGATAAGAAAGAGATTAAGAACCCTAGGGCTAAGAAGGAAAACACTCAAAAGCCTGAACAGAAGAAGCAACATCTCTGTCATCACTGTGGAGCAGCTGGACATACTCGACCTAATTGCTACAAGTGGTTAACCACTTAACAGAGCAATAGTATGAACTCATCGGGAAACCAAAATCAGCTTCCATCCCCTTTTGCTCCTCTTGGAGATCTACTCAAAGCCCTCATGTTCCTTTCGAATTTGAATGATTTCAATTCTTCTCCCTCACCGCCAGATCAAGGGTTTGCTAAACAGAAAGGCTCTTCCAAGGTGTGGAAGGAAAAAGGCTCCAAGTGATTTAGTCACTTTTTCTCTCTCTCTCTCCTTCTGGTTTTTGTTTTTGCATTACTTGTGTGTTTTGCTTTCATATTTTGAGTCAGTCTAGTTTTATGCATTGTTTTGTTTAACATGTTTTGTTTGTTTATTTTTCAGTTTTGCTTTATTTTGTTTTTCGTGATTTTTTTTTTTGAAAAATCAGAAAAATACAAAAACAATGTGTGTTTGTGTACATTGGTACTTGTGTACCTTGGATGGCCATTGAAATAAAATTTTTCTAAACTTTGTATCTTTTGTAACTTAGATGAGCATCTCTATGCACAACTAAGCAAGTGAGATTTGTGACTCGTGTTTGTGATGAGTACGATTAAGTGATCTCTTGTACTTAACACTTGTATCACTCTTTTTGACGGGAAGGACTAAAAATCCTAAGAGAAAGGCATAAATAACTATCTCACCACTGTTGCCCACAATCAAGAAATGACATTTGTATGCTTTGGCATAGTAAGAGTGTAATGTCAAAAGTTTAACATCATTGGGTATTTCTTTTCTATCTTTTATATGCGCATGCATGGTTTGCTTAAAAGAAAAATATGCAAAGAAAAATAAAAAGAAAAAAGAATCAAAATGTTTAATAAATAATTGCAAGCGTGTATTCTAAGAGATGTGGGAGTTATAGGATGTACCTCAAAGGTGATAGCCCCCATCAAATAGTTATGATTATGTGTGAGTTAAAGTGATTTTCTCATATCTCAAATCGTCATAACATGTAGACACTTATGCAACCTTGCAATGTTTTTCACACACAACACCAATATGATAGGCCAAGAATGTATTAACCCCTTGTGACAAATTAACCAATTATTAGCCAAGTTAATTAATTAATTCAATTTGCATGCAATAAGCGTAGTAACACAAACAAATCACCAAATAACTAAATGCAGCGAAAATTAAATTGACATGGTGATTTGTTTACAAATGGGGAAAACCTAAAAGGCAAAAACCCCACCGGGTGATTTTAAGGTCACCACTCCCGAGAATTCACTATTATCACAACAAGTGGTTACAAGTAACGGAATCCCAGTACCTTATATTAACCTACAGTTAAGCTCTTACCCCAATACTCAATTAGACTTATTTTGTAGTGACAATCTCTCCTTATAATGCACAGCTCCCAGTATGTGACTAACCAATTCAATGTGCAGATCCCAGTACGCGGTTTACTCACTAACTTGAGAAAGATGTTAGCTGCAAAGTTCTTCAGTTCATCAACACGATGAAGATAATGAAACTCTTTGGTTACAAAACCCTACGATGTACAAACACAGCAGCTTCTTGAATAGAAAGATGAACTAGGGCATATGTCTCTGGTTCACAACATGCTTGTGAAAAACTTTTACATTGAGTTGCATCAGGTGTGACGGCCCTTAAAACAATCCTTATAAATGTTCAGGGTTGTGAGAAAAGAAAGTCCAAACATCTATTCACGGATTGAAGTGAAATCAGCTCTGCAAAAACCTCATCAATTTTGCAAAACCCCAAAAACTTTTCAAAAACCCAAAACTTAGGTCAAAAAGAATGAAATGCACGATACAAGAGAGAAATAAGATCATACCAGATGAAGAAAACTTGATTTGGGCCGAAGATCAAGTGGGGAATGTGAAGAGGTTGAGTTTGAGAAGTTTAGGAGACAAAAAGACACAAACTATTGAGAGAGATCGAGGAGAAATGAGAGAAAATTCGCACAAACCCTATATATAGAAAATCATAAGGTTTGATGGATCAAGAGGTGTCGAGCTTTAAAACACATGAGTTAGCTGTCGAAGAGCTATTAAGGATCTATCAGGAGGTGTCCACAGTAAAAGGGTCCCAATGGATCGAGAAGCTATCGAGCATCTATCGAGCATCCAGAAAGTTCCTCGATGGATCGAGTAGCTGTCGAGAAGCTATCGAGAATGTGATAAAAAGAAGCTAAAAGAGCTCGATAAATAGCCTAGCTGTTGAGAGGAGTCATGTTTGTTTCCCCCATTTGTTGTGAAAAATTGAAGGGTAGTCTGTAAGAGTAAGTGTAACAGACTAATAGCGTTGCAAATTATGTTTTATCAAAAAACATAATGGTTCTTTTCTTGGTGTAGTCTTATAAGTTTTCATAGATTTGCTGTAGTGTGTATTTAATTTTGTTTTTATAGCGAGTTTGACTATATATAATTGACATTAAAGTAGAAATTGTTGGGCTAGTATGTATATGCATGGCCTACTTACGTATGCCATGACGTACGTATTCCTCTCTTGAAGGGTAGGCCCTCCTGTCAGGAAAAAAAAAAGGGTAGGTCATGACATATTTTAATTTTAATTTTTTTTTTAAAGAAAGAATGGTTAAGAGGGTGGCCCAACTTGGGTTTCCGGATTGGGCGAAACTATAGTAGCTCCTAACTTCTCTTTTGTTAAGATCTCGTTTTGATGGAATAATGGTTTGTTTAATGAGTAATTCTTAGATACTCTTAGGGCATTAAGAATGGTACTTCCAAAATATAAAGAATGGTACTCCCTCCTTTCATATTCATAGTGAGGTCTAGGGGCGGCCTAACAAATTTGGAGGCCTAAGGCAATATATTTAAATGGATCATTTTTGTTATCACTTAAATAATATTTAACTAGTATTTAATATCATAATTTTTTTATAATAAAAATTTATTCCTTTTATTTTGTAATATGCTTTTTTTTTTTTGAAAAAATGTTAAAACTATAACAAATTTTATTAAAAAAAACTTTAAAAAAAACAAAACAAAAAATTATTAAATTTTTTTAGAATACGTAAGGCAGAGGCCCAAAAGTACAGGGAATATTAAATTATCCCTGTACTTTTGGATTTTCTTACCTGTGTTTATAATATTGGAGGAGGGAGTGACTTTTTGAGTGACGTCTTTGAAAAACTGCAATATCTATCTATTCGATTTTGCTTTGTTTGAATTAGTCTTTGTTGCTTTTATTTTTTAAAAATGATTGCTGATCTTGTAGAGTTTGCCGGCTGTTTCTTTAGAATGATTTTTTTTTTTAATTATTTTTAATGGTGCAGTTGAAAGAGTAATCAAAAGTAGCAAGTGAGACAAAGTCAGTCAAAGTCTTCATGGGTCGAAATTTTCTTCTGTGTTAGGTTATTTCTTTCTGTTTCAGAACTCAGAAGAATTATTCTACAGGTTCTCTAACTTCATATTGTGGCCAAAAAAAGGAAAAACTGAACTTTAACTATATATATTGTATAGTGTGCCATTGATATTGCTTAAAAAGTCAGCTTTTTTTACTACTCAACTTATTTTTACTACTATTCATAGGTTCCATTGCACTTTTTGATACTATTCATGGTTCTCACTGTATTATTTCAGCTACCTTTTAATTTTATTTACAATATTTTCAATAAAAAGTTTTCAGTATTAACTAAATAAGTTGTTCCTAAATGTTTTTTTAATAATTCTCTCAAGTATTGCCGTATTGAGGAAAAATATTTTACTTATGTATGCCATGACGTATGTATTCCTCTCTTGACGGGTAGGCCCTTCTATTAAAAATGTTAAGACATATGTGATTCACTTGTTAGGAACATATGTCACTATTTTATGTAATTAGCTAATCCTTTGACAAAACGCACTTTACTTGTATCTGGGTAGATCTATGATGTGTTTAATACTTCAAGAAACCTTGTTTCAAGTTCAAGTGTTAAAACCATGCAAGTCTGTCCAAGATTCAAGCTGAGAAAGTTCCTGTCATTAAAACTCAACAGCTAGCCATCTATCGAGCTTGAAAAGCTGTTCCAACCCCATGGCTCGACCGCAGCTCGACAAATAGGGCATCTATCGAGGTTTATGAAAAACAGAATTTCAGTTCTGTTTTGACTCCAATCCGTGATTGTATGTTTGGGCTTTCTTTTCTCACAACCCTAGACATATAAAATGATTATTTTAAGGGCCGTCAAAGGTGGAACAAGTTGCATAAGTGTTGAGCAAAGTTTGTTCAAGCAAATTATGATCGGAGACAGAATTTTCCCTAATTCATCTTTCTTGTGTAGAAGTTGCTGTGTTTGTGCACCGTAGGGTTTTGTGACCAAGTATCTTATCAATCTTCATCATGTGATGAACTGAAGAACTTTGCAGCCAACAACCTTCTCTAGTTAGTGATTAAAGTCGCATACTGAGATCCGCACAATTGGTTAGTCACGTACTGGGAGCCGTGCATTACAAGGAGAGATTGTCACTACAGAACAAGTCCAATTGTGTATTGGGGTAAGGGTTCAATTGTAGGTTGGTATAAGATACTAGGATTCCTTTACTTGTAACCGCTTGTTGTGATAATAGTGAATTCTCGGGGGTAGCGACCTTAAATTCACCCGGTAGGGTTTTTGCCGTGTTGGTTTTCCTCATTCGTAAACAAATCACTGTGTCAATTTAATTTCTGCTGCACTTAGTTTAATTGGTGATTTGTTTGTGCTACCACGCGCTTTGCATGTTAATTTAATTAATTAATAAACTTGGTTAATTAATCAATTGATTAATCATAAGGGGTCAATACATTTTTGGCTTATCAAAAAAAAAGGGGTAGGCCATGACGTATTTTGTTTTTACGTAGGCCATGATGTATTTTAATTAAAAAAAAAATTAAAGAAAGAATGGTTAAAAGGGTGGCCAACTTGGGTTTCCCGGGCCAAACTATAGTAGCTCCTAAGAGCATCTCCAATGGCTTTTTTAAAGCCAATTTTAGAGAGAAAACACCCCAAAAACCCACTCCAACAGCTTCTCCATCTCCATTTTTTAGATTAGAATTGCTACAGTGCTTCTCTACAAGTAGAGAACACTGTAGCGTTTACTGTTCACACTTCAAATGTTTTTTTCTATTATAATAATCAATTTTTGAATAAAAAAATGTTGGAAGATATGTAGTTGTTAAAAAAAGAATAAACAATGAATGAAGAAATAATATTTAAATGAGATGGAGAAAAAGATAGAGAATCTGCTAGAAAGCGTATTTGAAAAAGTAAGTAAGTAAAATCTAAATATCACTGTTCACTGTCCAAACAGTACAAAATTTAGATAAGCTACTGGTGATGCTCTAATTTCTCTTTTGCTAAGACCTCATTTTGATGGAACAAGAGTTCGTTTAATGAGTAATTCTTAGGTACTCTTAGAGTATGAAGAATGGTACTCCCAGAATATAAAGAATGGTACTCCCTCCTCTCACATTCATAGTGAGGTCCACTTATTAAATTTATAATGGGGTCTACCATGGCATAAATATGAGAGAAGGATGCACCATTTCATTATACTTTGGAAGTACTTAAGAATTTTTCGCGTTTAATTGGACGGGTGGAAAAGATTATTTTTCTCTTCTATGTGCTTGGTTGGAGGGGTGGAAAAGTGGGAGGGATGGAAAACTCTTTTGTTTGGTTGAGAAGAAAGGTGAAAGGATAGAAAATGTAGTTTATATAAATTTACTCTTATACTCTTATTACATAATATATAAGAAATAATTTATTTGTACTCATTAAATAATATAAAAATTTGCACATCATACATGTAAAGTTATATTATTTTTCTTTATTATTATAAATACTTTAATCAAATATATATATATATATATATATATATATATATATTTATTCCCAATAATCTGGACATGTTGCTGGGTGGTAAAAAAAAAAAAAACTGGGCAACAAAAAAAAAATCTAGTTCAAATACCATTTTGCACTGGTCTAGACATGTTCTTTTTTCTCTTTTTTTAACGAATAGAAGACTAGGCAAAATTGGGCAACACAAATTCAGTAATTTGTGTAGGGGAGGTGTGATGCTTAGGAAGTATTAAAATTGGAGGGGGGGGGGGGGGGGGATTTAGTCATTTCCAGGGTCCCGCCAAAAAATTTTCATCATTTCTCTTCTTATCAAACAACATCAAAAAAAAATCTCTCCATTATTTTCCATCCTCCCTATTTCACTTCCAACCAAACATACCCTAAGGAGCACTCCCCAACTAATTAAGACCCATTTTAATGAAATATAAAGATCATTAACATGTTATTAGTAGGGGAGGGTGACTTGGAAGGCGATCCCAAGATGCTTCCTATAGCGAATGGGTCAGGCTCCTCTCCCTTAGAAACCCTCCTGTTCTCTCTTTTGTACAGATAAAAGACATGCGGCAATTAAATAATCTAATGGTTCAAAAAAAAGTCAACTCAAATTATCTTTATTTCTACAATCTTCTACCCTTCGCCTCCCTCTACTATCTGAAACATCACCACCATCGGACCCATTCTCTCCTTGTTTATTTACAAACTCATCATCGTTTCAAACTTCATCACTTATGAACTTGAGCTTTTCAAAGGAAAAGTAATAAAAGAACCTTTTTTTACTATAAGAATGCAGGTATAAAGGCTTAATACCACTTTAAAAAAATGAAGACTTGTTATAATCACAGCCATAAAATTTTACAGAAATTCAACCCATTTGGCTAACTTTTATTATCCAAATATGAAAATGAATGATGAAATCTTTAATCCTTTCACCATTTTGCATCCTAAGAAGCAGAAATACCCAAGCAGTAGTAAAATGGGTTCTAAAAAAAAAAAAAAACATTCCCTGCCATAGTGTTCTACTAATTTGAAAAACAGAGTGTAAAGAAAGCTAGTAGCCAAATCATCTCTAGACTTCCGTATGGATTTCATTTATAAGGATAATTACAAGCATTTGAAAAATAAAAAGATTACAACAAAAAGGGATAAACTCTAGTTATCTGATATTATGTGCAACTTTGTCTTTTTCTCTAACTTTATCTTCAATAGCTTCAACAAATGGTGATTTACTAGGATTCACATTCTTCACAAAACAAATACAAAATAAAAACAGAAAAATAACTTCTCTATCGTAATCCCATCTTCATAACCATTGTCATACCTTTTTGTTACCATTGACACCACAAAAAAATTACTCACATTGGAAATCACAACACACAAGTTACCCATCCTGTTAGGTTCTAAAGTGTAGGACTTTATGTATTTAGAACTCTAATTTGTATTGTTGGCAAACCATGATCAAAACAATGTGTTTAGAAGTGTTTAAAGCTAGCTCAAAGTTGTATGTCAATGTAAAGTTGGAATCGAGTGTAAAGCAGAAAGCATTGTGCCTTTCGGCCTGGCTCGATCGATCGAAGCTTAGGCTCGACCGATCGAACGTCGGGCAGATTGCTTTTCTGCAGATTTTTCCAACTCAGCCCTAGTTGTTTTAAAACGTTTTTAGGGTTTCTTATTTGTCCTAAGTATAAAAGGCAAACCCTAGCCACGTTTTAGTGTTGCTCATAATTGCGGTTTGTGTAAATCTCTTGTGAGATCTAGAGGAGTTTTCCTTTACACAAACTTAGGGTTTTCAAGGAGGAGATATTCTCTAAACCTTGATGATCAAAACAGTTGCTGCCATTAAAGCTTAAAGAATACACAAGCGGGGGTGCTTGTAACTGGTGGGAATCCAAGAAAGAAGGAGTCCGTGGATTCGAAGCTTGCACGCGGTCGTATCAGTAAGTTCTACTGGTTGGTAGCATTAGGAAGTCGAGCGGGGGTGCTTGTAAGTCCTTTTGTATGAACTTCGATTCTTTCTGATAGTGGATTCAAGTTTACCTTGAGGATAGATAGGTCAAATCCTCCCCAGGTTTTTACCGGTTTGGTTTCCTGGGTGATCATATCGTGTGTTATTTATTTTCCGCTGCTTTGCATGATTTGATCTTTTATATTGTGATAACCTAGACTTGTTTAATTGGACTAAGTAACAACTTGGCTAATTACCTAGGTTTAATCAATTGTTTAAGGGGTCTAAAAACCATCAAGTGGTATCAGAGCAGGTAGCTCTTTTTGTTGTTGATCCTTTGATCTCTGAGCTGATCCTTGACCCCTGTTGTCATGGAACACGGACACTCTCTAGTTATTCCTCCTCACTTTGATGGGAATAATTATGCTTACTGGAAAGTAAGGATGAAAGCCTTCCTGAAATCCATTGATGAGAGGGTGTGGAATTCCGTAGAATACGGATGGGAGAAGCCCACTACTCCTGTTAGTGAGTGGCAAACCTCTCAGAAAGAAGCAGCTTCGTTTAATAGCAAGGCTATGAATGCGATTTTTAACGCTGTTTCTATGGAGGAATTTAAGAGAATCTCGAATGTTGAGATCGCTCATACTGCTTGGAATATCCTCCAGACTGTGCATGAAGGCACAAAGGCTGTCAAAATAAATAAATTGCAGCAATTGACTTCTAAATTTGAATGCATTAGGATGTCTGATGATGAATCTTTTGATGAATTCTATGCTAAACTGAATGATATTGTTAATTCTGCTTTTAACTTGGGTGAAATCTATGATCAACCTAAAATTGTTAGGAAGATTCTTAGATCTTTGACTGAAGACTTTAGACCCAAGGTGACTGCCATTACTGAAAGCAAGGATGTGGACTCCATCCCTGTTGATGAGCTTGTAGGATCTCTTCAATCCTATGAGTTGGATCTACCCAAAACTTCCAAATCCAAATCAATGGCTCTTAAGTCAGTTAATGATGTTGATAGTGGTGGATTTGATGATGAGCTTTCTGCTACAGAGATTGCCTATCTTGTCAAGAATTTTAGAAATTTTCTTAGGAATAACAATAGAAAGGCAAGAGGCACAAACACTGCTGAACCTAGAAATTTTAGGAAGTATGATCCCACTAAGGTTAATAACAATGATAAACCTAGAGAAAGAGTAGGTCAATCTTCCAATAATTCTTTGGGCTCTCAATGTTTTGGATGTCAAGGGTATGGACACTTGAAATCTGAATGTCCAACCTATTTGAAGTCTATGGGTAAGGCTATGGCTGTAACCCTTAGTGATGGTGAAGTTTCTGATCATGATTCTGATTGTGATGAGGATGGAAACTTCATTGCTTTCACTGCTACTGCTATAATTGATGAGAGCATATCTGTTGAAGAGAACCCTTCTGATGGGGAACTCTCTGAAGATGCAGATCTTCAAGAGGCCTATAACAAACTTTGCAAAGTTGCTGCAAAGGATGCTATGAATGTTGAACTTGGCCTAAAGAAAATTGAATCTCTTGAGCTTGAAAAGAAAAATTTGCTTGTTAAATTATTTGATGCTAATGACCTTTTGAACAATGTGAAAACTGAAAACATGCATTTGCTTGATAAAGTTAAATCCTTGGAACATGATTTATCTGTTGCTAGATCTGCTAGTTCTAAACTTGATCAAATGCTGAGTGTTCAAAAGTCATCTTCTGACAAAACTGGTTTAGGTTATGTTGATAGCATCTGTGTGTCCGCTCCCCATTCCACTAAGTTTGTTCCTTCATCTTCTTCTTTTGAACCTTTAGTGAGTAAGATAGTGAGTGAAACTGTCAAACCCCCTGTGAGTGAGGTTGCTAAACCCTTAAAAGGTTCATCATCTAGGAAGATTAGGGTTGATCTGAAAGATTCTAAGCCTAAGAAGCCTACCCTATCTAAGGACAAGACACATGATAAACCTGCATGGGTTTGTCATTTTTGTGGAAAGACTGGACACATACGTCCAAATTGCTACAAGCTACAAGCTGCAAAAAGAGCAAACAAACCAAAAGTACCTGTGCCTCAAGCACTTGATCCTATGGTACTTATTGGTGATTTGGTAAAGGCTTTAAACCTTTATTCCAATCCTGGAGTTGGTAATCATTCTCAAGTGAATAAGAACTCCAATGCTCGTGGTGCATCTAAAAAGTTTTAGATGCAAAAGACTCGACCTAACTGAGTCTTTTTGACATGGTCCTTGTGCTTTATTGCTCTACCCTTTGTGACCATTGTTCTTTGGTTTTGTTTTTTTTTTTGTGTCTCTAGGATTTGCATATCATAACATTCATGCATTTCATTCTAGGTGTTATTTTTATTAAAAAAAAAAAAAAAAAAAAAAAGGAAGCACATTTTGTTTTTGCACTATTCTTCTTGGTTTTTGAGAACAAGGTTAGTCAATTTATGTTCACATAACATGTCTTTTGTACCTTATTTAGCTTTGATGAGCTTATTTATTGCACTTTACTAGTTGAAGATTTGTAGTGCATGTTGTGCGGGAAAGATGTGTATGGTTTTTGATTACTATGTCTTAATCTTGAAGTCACATGATTTTAAATGTTGGACTTGAACTTTTAGAGAAAGGCATAAATAACCATCTCACCACTGTTCACTAGCCAATCATGAACACCTTAGTGCATATCATAAGATTTTGTGCTCGAGAAAGTGTAGCACATGCACAAAAAGAACATAAGGTGAAGCCTCGGTAAAAGTGCTTAATTCTTAAAATCTAATTGGTGTGTACTTTTAGGCTTGATGCCAAACTCACATAAACTTAAAATTGGAATGTATATTATGAGGCATAAATACAAGAAACTTACATGATTGCAAGTTTATGATCTAAGAGATGTGGGAGTTATATGATGTAACTCTTTAGGTGATCGTCTCTTTTAAATTCTTTGTGATGAATTTTGTAGACTTTGTGATTGATTGCTATTCACATATCACCTCACATGTATCTCATGTCTCTGCTAGTCGCACACACTACACGAGTTACTCGTTGCTAAACATTGTACATGTTATTGTGTGTGTTTATGGTCTGACCAACCAAGTTTTTGCAATCACTTTGAATTATGTGCAAACTAAATTTGTTGCTTGAAAATTTGTGGAGAATGCAAAATTTTGTTTTTGGGAATATTGGGCTTAAAACTCTTGTTTGGAAAATCATATCATCTTATACTCATGCATTTTTGTTCTTAAATTTCAATGCTTTGAGTTAAATCTTTTTGTTTTTCAAAAATTGTGTTTTTCCAGAAAAATTTGGTGAGCCTCTGCCTGATTCGATCGGTCCATCCTGTTTTTCGACCGATTGAAATTTTTAAAATTTTAAATTTTTTTAAGAGAGGGAGTCTCTGTCTGTTTCGACCGGTCGAGACTGATTTTCGACCGATCGAAACTCGTGTATCTGGTTTTTTAAAAAGGCAGAATAGGACTTTTTCAAAGTCACTATTCAAACTTTTTCAAGTTTTTCTCTCTCTCCACGTTGGCTCTTGGCTCCACCATCAATTTTTGTCGTTTTCCTTCAAGATTTTTGCAAGGTTTTTGTCCTTAGAAGCCGGTAAGACCCTTTTGCCCTTCTTTTTCAAGTTTATTTCTTGTTTTCATGCATTTTTCATGCATTCTCATGGCTATTTTCGGCATCTTCAAAATTATTGGGTTTTTGATGATTCAAGCCAATTCTTGAGTAATTGATCAATGGGTTTTTGTGCCATGATGTTATATTGATGTTCCCTATAGTTTAATTTGATCAATTTGGTGTTTTTTGAAAAATTGAAAATTCTAGGGTTTTGAATTTGATCCGAATTGGGGATTTTGTCAAATTGGTTTAAATTGATGAAATTGGCTTCTCCAATTGATGTAATTGGTCATTATTGTTGTTCTTCCATCATGTGTAATGATCAATTCGTCAATTTTTTTAAATTGATCAAGTGGTTTCTATATTTTGGGGTTTTGTGTTAAACATCTTTAAATGCAAGCCAATTTTGTAATTTGAATCTTTTTGACTCAATTCACTGCACTAGCACATGCATCATGACATTTAAATTTGTTCATGCATCATATAGATTTTGTTTCTATTTTTTGTTTTTGTGCTAACTTGCAGTCTGCCCTTGGTTTTGGTTTGTGGTTTTTGTTCTTTCGCTCTGTGTTTTGATCCTTATCTTAGCACCATGCCTAGGAAAACTAGAGCTCATAGGACCACTTCCACTTCCTCTAAGTCTCCACCTAGTGTTGAGCTGTTTAAGAATGATAAGTGTAGGGAAGCCTATGACACCTTGCTCTGTAGGCGTAAGATCTGGTCTGAGCGAGCTGTTGTGTTTGATGAGCTTGATCCGGCCATTAGGGCCAATTTTGAGTCTAGGGGTTGGTTGCCTCTTGTAGAGATAGATCATCCACCTCTGACCGCCCTGATTAGAGAGTTCTACTCGAATCTCTCTTGCCACATCTATGATTCCAACACCCTTGTTAGGAGTTGGATACGAGGTGTAGAGTTCACCATTACCCTTCGGGTGGTGGCTGAGGCTCTTGGGGTGCCGGTTGTTCGTGATGCTGACTATCCCTATGATGAGTCACCCTCTTTAGATGTTGTCATGTCTTACATCACTGGGTCATCTATCCAGTAGGGTTCTGATCCTCAGATCAAGTCCGCTGAGTTTACCGAGACTGCCTATCTCTTCTTTAGGATTGCGTGTCATTCCTTGTGGCCTATCTCTCACTTCCACACCATCCCTTTAGAGCGATGTGTGTTTTTGTACGCCTTTGCTTCTGGAGCGTCTATCAGTTTTCCTCACTTGTTCCTTCGTTCTTTGAACGAGGTTCATAGGAGTTCTGCCATAGGGCATGCACTGATTCATCCTAGTTTCATTCATAGGATTTTGCTCTACTTAGGTCTAGAGGTTTTTCCGTCTGGTGAGCCTGTTCATGTGATAGCTCCCATAGGTGCCACCTTTCTTCGTCAGAGGGCTGCTCAGCTGAGAGGTCCTCCTCCTCGTCCTTGTGGTGCATCATCTAGTAGTGTTCCCCCTCCTCCCTCTTCTACAGGTACAGCTGCTGCTGAGATTTCAGGTGCTGCTACTGATGCTGATGCTGCTGTTCCTCCACCGACTGCTATGGATGATTCAGACATTCGTCGCACGTTGGATCATGTCTTGACCGTTCAGGCGGCTCAGGGACAGATTTTGGTGGACGTACTTGATGAGATCCGTGCCTTGCGTGCGGAGTTGGCGCAGTTTAGACCACCTCCCTTTTGATGATGGATATCTTGTTTGCCCTTTGGCATTCCGTCACAAAAAGGGGGAGTACTTGTAGGTTTTTGTTTTTAGGGGGAGACTTTGTGTTTTTGGTTGGAGCTTGTGGAGTTTTAGATTGTATCTAGGTGCTTCACTGTGTACTTAACATTTTTACCTCTTACCTTGTTTTTGATGGGATATTCATGTTAGGGGGAGTTTTATGTTTTTGTTGGTACTTTATTTGTTTCTTGTTTCAAACTGCTTATTGATTTATATTTATGAGTTATTCATTGATATATGTCTTTATTTTGTGTGTTGTTTGAAATCAAGAAGTTATTTTGTTTACTTGTATTATTTCCACACATGCGGTTATGCATTTTGTTTGGTGTTTCAGGAAATATACAGGTTGATTCAATTGAGCTGCTGTCTACACTTGCAACTGATGGATAGTAGTTAGGATTGAATTTGTTTTATGAGCATTATTTTGTAAAGGGCTTTTCATATTGTAAACTTTGAGCTTCTAAGATGTGTTTTGTCACGGATTGCCAAAGGGGGAGTTTGTTAGGTTCTAAAGTGTAGGACTTTATGTATCTAGAACTCTAATTTGTATTGTTGGCAAACCATGATCAAAACAATATGTTTAGAAGTGTTTAAAGCTAGCTCAAAGTTGTATGTCAATGTAAAGTTGGAATCGAGTGTAAAGCAGAAAGCATTGTGCCTTTCGGCCTGGCTCGATCGATCGAAGCTTAGGCTCGACCGATCGAACGTCGGGCAGATTGCTTTTCTGCAGATTTTTCCAACTCAGCCCTAGTTGTTTTAAAACGTTTTTAGGATTTCTTATTTGTCCTAAGTATAAAAGGCAAACCCTAGCCACGTTTTAGTGTTACTCATAATTGCGGTTTGTGTAAATTTCTTGTGAGATCTAGAGGAGTTTTCCTTTACACAAACTTAGGGTTTTCAAGGAGGAGATATTCTCTAAACCTTGATGATCAAAACAGTTGCTGCCATTAAAGCTTAAAGAATACACAAGCGGGGGTGCTTGTAGCTGGTGGAAATCCAAGAAAGAAGGAGTCCGTGGATTCGGAGCTTGCACGTGGTCGTGTCAGTAAGTTCTACTGGTTGGTAGCATTAGGAAGTCGAGCGGGGGTGCTTGTAAGTCCTTTTGTATGAACTTCGATTCTTTCTGATAGTGGATTCAAGTTTACCTTGAGGATAGCTAGGTCAAATCCTCCCCAGGTTTTTACAGGTTTGGTTTCCTGGGTGATCATATCGTGTGTTATTTATTTTCCGCTGCTTTGCATGATTTGATCTTTTATATTGTGATAACCTAGACTTGTTTAATTGGACTAAGTAACAACTTGGCTAATTACCTAGGTTTAATCAATTGTTTAAGGGGTCTAAAAACCATCACATCCCTCAACCCAGATAAAGTGAATGCTTACCCTCAATCCAATCAAGCCACTCCACGAAGTATTATGTTGCCACCTAGATCCCATTGGAAGCCTTCCTACCCACTCATTGTTGTGCCACTTCAAAACACACACACACACACACACACACACACAAAAACCAAGGAGAGAATGGGTCCAGTGGTGGTGATGTTGCAGAGAAGGGAGAGGCGAAGAATAGGAGATTGCAAGAAACAGGATAGCTTGAAGTGGCTTTTTTTGAACCATTAGATCATTTAATTGCCATGTATCCTTTATCTATACAACAAATGAAGAGAACGGGAGGATTTCTAACGGAAGAGGAGCCGGACCCATAGTGGGCGAATGCCAAAATCTTGTTGGCCCAAAGCCTAACCACTAGGCCCCCACCATTGGAGTTGGTAGTCAAATCTGCTTTGGCATCTCATTAATCATAATAGAGGCTAATTCAGTAATTCACTAATTGGGCTGAACATTTTTTTTTTTCATTTTCTAGGCTCTTAAAAACAATTACTTCACAACTTCATAATTGCTATTTAAATATATATTTTTTTTATTAATGTAATGTCACTTTAATTTGCACTATCATTAAAGACTATTTTTACTAATTGCTAATTACAATATATTATATTATCACCTCAATAATTATGATTTTTTATCATTAAAGATATTAAATTACGCTTTAGGTACAAATATGGTTTTCCGGGAACAAAGTTAAGGTGGAGGGATCTAAAAGAAAACCAATTGAGCTTGCTAGACAAATAAGGTGTGTCTTCGAGGAGCATAAACAAGCTGGGAGTGAATTACCAAGGAGACCACCAAAAATTAATATTTAGCAGCCCCCTTCCAAACAACTAGATAAAATTAAACTTTGAGCAATAAGGAAAGAGAAAATTTCTATTGCAATAGTGGGCGGAGATGATTCAGGAAAGCTTCTATTGGCATTGGCAAAACAATTGGATCCAGGAAATTCTTTGCTAGGGGAAGCCAAAGCAGCTTGGTGTGCTATCAAGTGTGCTGCTATGGAAGGTTATAGAAATATAATACTGGAAGGTGATGCTCTAAATGTTATTGATCCTTTGAAGAATGTAGATTTTGTCCCTCACTGGAGTATCAAATCCATACTTCATGATATTTTGTATTTAACTAAATCTGTTGTAAATGTTTTTTTTTTTTTTTGCCTCTTTTGTAAATAAAGAGGGCAATGTCTCCACTCATCTTCTTGCCCAATGGGCTGCTTTTGTAACTTAGTCTAGGCTAGTTCTCATCTCCATTCTACCTTTATCTGTGATGAAAACTTTAGATAGAAATAGTTCCAGGCCCAAACCTTTTTGTATTTCTCCTGTTTTGGGTTGAATAATAAAGTATTTATTCAGCAAAATAAAAAATAAAATAAAAGGGCACAAATTGTAGTAACTATACAGTATGACTCCAATAGTTTCACCTATTTTTCCCTGGCAAGTCCACGAAAATTGTATCTTTAGCCTTGTTCTGTCTATGCCTTCCACGCACACATTAGTACACATACGTAACATGTTATTCTATTGCTGCTATAATTATCACACAATATTTTGCAGTCAAAACGTTGACACTTCTGTCTTATCAAAGAAAAGTCCAGAAGGCTTAGAATCAAGCATCAAAGCCAACATCACAGGGCCTTTTGCAGCTTCTTCAGTAGTCGAGACCCCAGCGTTGTAATTCAAATCTGTTTTGGTAAATCTAGGACTGACTGCGTTAATGGCAATTGTGGGATACTTCTTCGCTAGAACCCTTGTGTATGCATTCAGAACTGTCTTGGTGACAGAATACGCTGAAAAATTATTACTAGGCCAACCTTTATCTTCTATCAAATTCTCCTTCACATCTTCTAAGAACTCTTCAACCACCTCATCCACTTTCTCTTCTGTGAGACCATCTATATCTCCTAGCTTCTTCTTTGCGTTCTCATTTGAAATCAGCTGAAATACAAGCACAAAGTCTCAATTTTTTTTTTTTAAATCTTGGTCCAGAAAATTCTAGCACCATTTGTTTAATGCATGTCAAATACAGTTTCAAAGCACAAATCAAAACATGCCACGTTCAGTTTATGTCATCTAATTATCAGGAATAACCATAAAGTTTTCAAGTTATTGGAGAATTTATGGTTTACCCATAATAAACTATATCTCATTTTACACTTACTTCCTTAAAATATATCCTCATTTACACTTACCCCCTAAACTATAAGAATACACACTTTATCCCCCTAAATTATACGCAATTTACTCTTACCCTCTAAACTATATTTCATTTTATACTTACCCCATAAACTATGAGAATATACACTTACTTCCCTAAACAATTACCCATGGGTTGGGATGCAAAGTGTTACACAGGCAATAGTTTAGAGGGATAAGTGTGCATTCTCATAATTTAGGGGAAAGTGTAAATGAGAATTAGAATAGTTTAGGAGAGAAAATGTATTTACACATTCATTAGTGTGTATTTCGTACGCATCATATCTAGAATTTTGTGCATGATTTCCACAATTTTTGTACAAATATTCTTAATAAAATGTGAACAGTGACAGTGTATACGGATCATGTACACTAGTAAATGTTTGATAATCATGACTCAAAATACTAAATCTACAATCAGTTTTACTTCAAAATATTTATAATCTAACATTATAATCAATGTGAATGGTGAAACATCAACAATATCATAAATAAATTTTTTTGATTATCCTTTTATCTTGTATTTAAAATGTGACATTTCAGTTTGCAAAATTTAAATAGTAAAATTGTAATATTCCTGGTATTACTATTTAATTGTCACATAATAATTTTATCAATCATGTAAGGGATGTGATGTATATACCCAATACATAAGATACATTCTCTTTCTTCAGTGGTTGCATCTACTATGACATATATAACTAGAGGTAACTAGATTCTTTGGATTAATAATATTTTACCTTAAGCTGTCCCAAGCGGGAGGAGATGTTTACTATTCTTGCTGATTTTGATAACTGAAGAAGTGGAATAAGTTCTTCGCTCAAATGCTTGATCCCAAAATAATTTGTTTTGAAAGAGTTCACCGCAGATTCGTAAGTTTGCTGTACAAATTTCTTAAAGGCTCCGGCATTCGGACCTGCAACCTATTATCGCATACAGTGGTAAACGATCTTTCATACATATCTAAATTAAATTATTTGATTACTTCTTCTTTTTTCCACTTTTAATTATTCATCCTGTCATTGCTACTAAATTCTGGACTTTGTCCTCAATTTTGAAATACTGAAAAGATTATATTACACTGAGAGACTCACATCATCAGGGCCAAATTTTAAGTCTTTTGGATCCACTGTACCAACTGTGGTTAATCCATTAACCGCTGCGTTATTTACCTGCATAAGAACAAAACTTCATCTAGTTAAATTGGGTTTCAATTTCGCCAAGCTAGTGACTGTAGGTTTTTCTTTATTTAAAACTCTATATAGAAAAATAATTCAACCATATTTCATATTTGTCTTTTTCATAGCTACAAGCTGATTAAAAAAGGAGTCTAGTACAGCTATTAGACATATTCACATAAATATTGTTGTATATCCCCATCTACTAGTCAAAATGATATAGTATTTTATTAGAATCTCATAAATTATTGTTTATCTCAAAAGTTTAAATTGTTAAGAAATTATTAATTTAATCATTTAATCTAATACTACCCTTTCACAGGAGAGCCCAAGCTGCCTTAATTATGTGAGAATTTTTTATATATTTTCTTAAGAAATAAGAGGTAATGTAGAGATAAAGATAATTCAACTAAAACTTCCTACTACAATACGATGATAAATTTTAGAACAATCAGTAATATCATAATCAAAGCACCCTACTAATGTATTATCTTTGCTAAAATCAAAATTTTGGTAATCCAAAACTCTAGGAAAATGGTTGTAATAGATGAAGAAGCAATTAAACACAATCTTCACAATCACATGCAAGTAGTAGTATATATCGAGTCCATTCAGAAGAGGGCTAGAGAGTTGGATTAGGTACCAATATGTCAAGCTTCCCAAATTCGGTTTTGATGAAATTCACGAAAGAAGAAATGCTAACTGGGTCCGAGACATCAAGTTGATGAAAACTCAAATCGGAGTATCCAGCAGCCTTGAGTATTTCAACAGCTTCAGTGCCCCTCTTCACATCTCTAGCAGTTAATATTACCTTGACCCCATTTGAAGCTAGCTGTTTAGATATCTCAAATCCTATTCCTTTGTTGGCTCCTGTTACAACTGCAACCCTGGGAAAAAGTTTGAAATAAATGCAAAAGAAACAAGGAAAGAATAACGAGTATTAGGGATGTCATTAGGATCTCAGGCTTATGCTCAACTAAAAACATTATAATTAAAGATCAAATTACCTCTTCGTTTCAGGATTCTTGGTTGTTTCAGCCATTTCTTATGAGCGTAGAGTATGTACTACGGTACCAATGCAGAAGATGCCTTAATTAAATTTGTGGTTTGAAGTTGCCTCTTTGTCAGTCTTGCTAAACGTTGGCATACGTAAGCCATGACATTTTTTCCATCTAATCTATTCAACGCGTACGCCATGACGTCTATGATCATCTATATAAATATTTAACTGTTCTAGACATTGAATTAATATTTACTAAGATATCTTTTTGCTCCTCTCGATTGGAACAACATTAAACTTTAGTCTCAAATTTATCCTATATAGTTTCTCATATATATATATATAGAACCCAGTCAAAGGAACATTTCTACATCAGCATGGTTTTTTTTTTTTTTTTTTTTTTTTTTTTTTTTTAAGAAATAAAGATTGCAAAAAGGCTGGCAAAGCCCTTCTAACTGAATTGGCATATCCTCATGTACAAAGTGTTTAGGGGTCTAAGGGGAAAGAATTCGAGCTACGGGATTAGCAGCATATTGTAATTATTTCTATAAAAAAAAAAAAAAATTGCAAAAAGGCTAATAGACAAGAACGGTAGAAAAACTATAAAGGTGTGTTTGTTTGGAGGTGAAATAAAGTGAATGGAAAACTTTGAAGAGAAAATGAGAAAAAAAACTTTTTTGGAGTGGGTTTGGTTGGGTGGGGAGGAAAGAAAATAAATGATGTAACTCAGATGTTTTTTCTCTGGGCCCACCAAAAAATTTTATCTCCAAAATGGAGAGAAAAGTGAAGGGACATCATTTTTGGACGAAAATGACGATATACAATTACAACTTCACCCACGTTACTTTTCTTCACACTTTTTTTTTTTTTTTTTCCTATGTTGCCTGCCTCCTTTTTTTCTTTTTTCTTTTTTCTTTTTTCTTTTTTTTTTTTTTTTTTTATTTCCTTTTTACTTTTGATTTACTAGGCAAGCATTGCCTGCCTCTCTTTCTTTCTATTCTTTCTTTTTTTTTCTTTTGATTTACTGGGCATCTTGTTTGGTATTCTTTTATTTTTTTTGCCTTCTTTTGCATTTTTTTTTTTTTAGATGTAATTTTTTTTATGGACATGATTTTTTTTTTTAATAAATTTAGGTGATTTTTTTTTTTTTTTTGGTTGTTTATCACTTTTTTGGTTTTAATTGGGCATCATTTTTTAATAAGGGTATATGTGTAAATTTATACAAACTCACTTTTTCCATTCTTCCATTTTTCCACTCCCAACCAAACAAAAATGAGAGAAATTAAAATATTTTCTATCCTCTCACTTTTCCATTTTCTCACCATTTTCTATCTTCCCATTTTTCCACCCCTCTAACCAAACGAACCCTAAAGTAGGGGTGTGCAGCCAACCCAGTAACCCCCAAAACTGACCCGACCTAACCCAACTTGCCGGGTTGGGTCGGTTTTTAGTGGTTGGTGGGTTGGGTTGGGTTATGAATTTTTTTTTAATAGCGGGTCGAGTTGGGTGCATGTCATAACAATCACAAATCCGCCTAACCCGACCCAACCCACCATATTTAAAATTTAAATTATATATATTTAGAAATATATTATATAATTAATAATGTTTTCTCATATTCGGCTCTTCCTATCTAAAACTCAATTACCTTGCAAACCCTAACAATCTTATTTCTCTCTCTGCTGCCTCCCACTCCCACTCTCCAATTCCACTCCTATTTGTTTATAACTGAGTTGGGATACTAGTTCATATATATTTTGTTTATCAACTTAATTGGATATGTTTTTGTTTATAACTAAGTTAGAATACTAGTTTATGATATTTTATTTATCAACTCAAGTGGCAAGTGGGATATATATTTTTCCTAATCAAGTTAATAATAATAGTAATAAATAAATAAATAAACAAAACTGTCCAACCCATGGGTTCAACTCGACCCAACCTGATCCATGTGGGTTAGGTTGGGTTGGGTTGGGTTGTACCCCTATGATGAGTTGGGTTGGGTAAAAAAATCCGTTCAACCCAACCCATGCACACCCCTACCCTAAAGAACAAAAATAGTGCTTAACAATAAAAAATTCTTAAATATGTAAATATCTAAGAACTTTGGTAGTTCAATTGGTTGACACTTTTTGGAGTTTTAAAGAAGACATTCAAAATTTAAATCCTGAATCTCCCAACTATCGAATTAGCAAAAACAAACAACAAGGTTAGTATATTACTATTGTGGGGATAAGAGAACCGAGTAGGGGCATTAGGTCATGGGCCATGCCCGAGGATGCCAAGGAGCCCGAGGACAGCCAAGTACTAATAAGGGAAAGTGGGTTAGTGGGTCGAGGAGAAGGGCTAGTAACAACGAACAAGTAACGTTTCTCGAGGAGCCAAAATTCCTCAGAAAGTGGAGTGGGGGTCTGGAGCCCGACCACCCAGTGAATACTAGGCAAGAGGCAACCATACTTGGGAGGATAAGTTTCAAAGAGAGGAGTCAACAGTGAACTAAGAAATATCTGAGAAGAAGGTTGCTACCACCACATTGAATGCTTTGCACCTAACCAACTAGCCGCATTCATGTGGAAGTGATACCTGAACAGTGATATTCAGCCTTATAGCTACACACAAAGACTTCAGGAAGGTTCTAATGGAACAAGCATCCAGGAGATCACTTACTTGATCAACAAGTGAAAGACTAAGATAGGGAGAAAGGGAATGAGTATATAAGGGAAAGGATTCCTTGACAGAAAAGGGGATCTGATTAAAAAAAAAAATCTGTAAACTAAGAACTCTGTGTATTCATGAAAGTCTGAAATTTATATAAGAACATACCTTTCTCAGATTTAACCGATGAATGTTTTTCTCTTCAAATTATACTTCTCAATCACTATAGCACTAAACCAATCCATTGTGACTCATACTTGATTCATTAAGTCTTTACCTATTAAATCCACTCTCTAACAAATCTATTATTGTGGGCTTATTGGGCCATCACTCACATTTGTTGGGCTGAGGGTCAATTTCAGTCCATACAGTTGGAGCCGTTTGTGGGAAGAAGGTAAGCACCCGTGGTCTTGTTCAATCATGGTGGGTTCAAGGCCAAATCAAGAAGAGTCTGTAGGATCTCAACACCAGGACCATTTTCTTAACTTGGAACGAAGGAGAGATCGTCAAGTAAGTTTGCACACGACTCATACCAGCAGGAGTTACTCAAGAACTAGGAGCCATGTCTCGCATGGGGAAGAGACTAGAAACTTGCAATTAGAGATTGATCATCTACATAGAAAATTACGTCGTAAGCAAAGGAGAAAGTCTCCTTCAAGCTCAGGATCCGAGTCTGGTGATGATGACAGTTATAGACCAAAATCAAGAAATACTCCTAGTGAATTATTTTCCTATAGGGAGGAGTGTTACCATAGGCGAAGGAGTATAAGTCCGGCCCATAGGGGCTTGGGAAATGATGCAATGAGTAGAGCCCTACGCCAAATCTCAAAGTCACCATTTACACGGAAAATTGAAAGAGTAAAACTTCCTCATTGGTTCACACAACCTGCTTTTACCATTTACAATGAGAGGTCAAACCCGATGGAACATGTTAGCCATTTTAATTAGAGGATGGCTGTTCATTCGAGGAATGAGGCCTTGATGTGCAAAGTATTCTCGTCTAGTTTAGGGCCCGTTGCGATGAGATGGTTTGGTGGACTAGACGAAGGTTCTATCAGCTCCTTTCAGGAGCTTACCAGGGCCTTTAGAGCTCAATTTGTTACATGTAGTAGAGTTCCTCGTCCCCAAGATTCCTTGCTATCAATGGCAATGAGAGAAGGGGAGACTTTAAAGACTTATTCAGATAGATATTGGGAAATGTTTAACAAGATAGATAGAAACTTCGAGGACGTGGCTATAAGGACATTTAAGATTGGTCTCCCTACTGAGCATGAGTTGAGAAAGTCCTTGAACAGGAAGCGTGGGCGGAGCATGCGTCAATTAATGGACCGAATTGACGAGTGCAAACGGGTCGAGGAAGATCAGCAGCAGGGGAAGGGTAAAATTAAGGTAACTCCTACTGACTGAAGGGATTTCAGTTCGGAGAGGTATAATAACAATAGACCTAGGAGAGATTTCCCAGGACATGCGGGGCATTTTACTCCCCAGACAGTTAACACAGTTTTCAAGGAACTAGTACACCAAATCCTTGATAAGATAAAGAACAAACCATACTTCAAATGGCCGAATAAGATGGGGGGAGACCCTACCAAGCATAACCAAGGTCTTTATTGCCAGTATCATAAGGATCGTGGACACACTACGGAAGAATGCCGAACTTTATGAGATTATCTTGAGTAATTGGTCAAAGTCGTGAAGCTGAAGCAGTTCCTGTACCAACCATCTGCGTAGGGAAGTCAAGCTGGATCAGTATATCAGTGAAAGAATCCCTTAAGACCTTCCTTGGGGACAATCAATGTAACCCTAGCAACTCTAGGTTGGATGGGCATATGCTCATCCGAGGTCATATCGGTATCAAGTCCACACATCGAGGATCCATTCCCTGAGCCTAAACGGGAAAAGATGCAGGCCAGACCTATTTTGAGCTTCTGTAATGAAGAGAAGGTGGGAACTTATCAACCACATGATGATGCTTTAGTGGTTACTCTTCAGATAGGAGGTTATGATGTGAGGAGGGTCCTGGTAGATCAAGGCAGTGATGCTGGGATCATGTATCCTGATCTGTACAAGGGACTTAAGTTAAAGTCCGAGGATTTGGTTAGCTATGAATCCCCTTTGGAAGGGTTTGATGGGAAGACCGTTGTCCCAAGGGACATGATTAGACTACCCATTCAGGTGGGGTCAAGAGTAGTGGAGGTCAATTTCATTGTGGTGGATGCTTATTCACCTTATACTGCCATCTTGGCAAGACTGTGGCTTCATGCCATGGAAGCTGTATCTTCAAATCTACATTTGAAGGTGAAGTATCCCTCTAGGGACCATGTTGAGAAGCTGATTGGAAGCCAAGCCGTGGCAAGGCAGTGCTTGGTTGCTGCTATCAGATATCAAACACCAGTCCGAGGTAGGGATGGCAATTTTTCCCTACCTAACTTGACCCGCCCCTCCCCACTTCGCCCCAAGCGGATATTCCCCGCCCCACAAAGGTGGTGGGGTGGGGATGGGGCCAGATTTTTTCCCCACACCACGAGGCAGGACGGGGATGGGTTTAGACTTTTTAGACCCAACCCGCCCTGCTCCGCCCTATCCCTACCCCACCTCGCATTGATAAGGGTTAAATTGTAAATTTTTCATTCCATAAAACCCTACTATTTAAACAAACATATCATCATTTTATTTTGTTCTACCCAACAAGACTTTCTACCTCTTTTTTTTTCTCTAGCAAGGTTGGAAATAAGGTACCAATTTTAACATTTTCTTCTGTCTTTATTATAAACAAATTTATATACTATTGAATCATCGATTTTGTATTATGAGATTTTTGTTTTTTTTTTGGTGATATTGTCTTGTTAAACACTTTAATAATATTATTCAATTTTTGCTAAAAATTATTTTGATTTGATGGGATAAATTTATTTGTAATGTTAAGTATATTTTTATTAACGAAACAGGTTTTATTAAAAACAATTGTAATAGTTGTGGGCAAATTAATAAGAAGTAGAGTTTTACGGGGTGGGGCGGGGCTTCATAGGGCCCCAAGGGTTAGGGATGGGGCAAGAAAAATTTCCCCGTCATGCGGGGCAGATCAAGGATGGGGTAAAACAAAACTATGCAAGGCGGGGATGAAGACTCCATCCTTCGGACCCGCCCCGCCCCATTGCCATCCCTAGTCCGAGGATGAATCCTTGGGAATCCCTGAAAAGGCTTTGTAGCAGTTAATGGAGGTGGAAGTATCCTCAGATGCCACAGATGAAGAGGTAAAGTGCAAAGAGTTAGAGAAGGTCACAATAGATACTGACGAAGAAAAGTTTTTCCAAATTGGAGTCCAATTGCCTCTTCAGGAGAAGGAGGAATTGTTAGCTTTCCTTCGAAAGAATGTGGATGTTTTTGCTTGGAGTGCTTATGAAACTCCTGGAGTGCTTATGAAGCTCCTGGAATGGATCCAAATTTCATCTGCCATGATTTGAATATCAACCCAACCATTATCCCGAAGAAACAACCACCTCGGTGCTCTTTTAGAGAACATGCCAAGGCTGTTAAGGAAGAAGTGATAAAGCTTAAGTGTGCAGTGGTAATTAAGGAGGTTTTTTATCTCTAGTGGTTAACCAACACGGTAGTGGTGAAAAAGAAAAATGGGAAGTGGTGAGTGTGTGTAGATTTCACTGACTTAAACAAAGCTTGCCCTAAGGACCCCTTCCCGATACCTCGAATAGATCAATTGGTGGATGCAACGGTTGGTCATTCTTGGATGAGCTTTTTGGATGCCTTTCAAGGGTACCACCAAATACCACTACCATTATCGAGTTATGCCTTTTGGATTGAAGAATGCAGGGTCCACTTACCAGCGAATGATGACTAGAATGTTTGAATCTCAGCTTGGCAAAAATATCGAAATTTATATTGACGATATGGTCGTAAAGAGTAAGGTGGTGTCCAAGCATTTGGGTGACCTTGGAAGTATATTTGAGGTGCTAAGGAGACATATATTGCGTCTCAACACTTCCAAATGTTCATTTGGTGTTAGTATTGGTAAATTTTTGGGCTACATGGTCACCCATCATGGAATTGAAGTTAATCCTAATCAGATTGAAGCGATCAATGATCTACAGCCTCCTCGAAATCCTAAAGAGGTGCAAAAGCTGACCAAAATGACCGTAGCCTTGAATAGGTTTATCTCCCGATTAGCAAATAGATGTAGACCATTTTTCTAGCTCTTGCACAAGTGGAAAGGGTTTGAATGGAATAAAGAATGCGCTCTTTCCTTCTAACAATTGAAGGAGAATCTTTCTCGGCCACCAATTATGTCCAGACCCGAGAAGGAAAAGGTCCTCTTCGCCTACATTGTTGTGGCCTCTCATGCAGTTAGTTTGGTTTTAGTAAGGGTGGAGAATGAAGTGCAGAAGCCAATCTATTATGTGAGTAAGTCACTACAAGAGGCAGAAGTTCGCTACTTACCCTTGGAAAATGCCATTTTGGCTATAGTGCATGCTACGCAAAAACTCCCCCATCATTTCCAAGCACATACGGTTGTAGTTCTCACTCAACTCCCTTTGCAATCGTTGCTTCAAAAATTCGATTATACGGGAAGGGTTACCAAATGGGGGACAATTTTAAGTGCATTTGATATAAATTATATGTCTCGTACTGCGGTTAAAGGGTGAGTCCTTGCGGATTTGGTGGTAGAGTTTACTGAAACTCCAATAGGGGTTGGAGCCGAAGAGCAAGGGTTTGGGGGAGAACAAGTTTTAACAGTTTCTCCCCATGGACATTCACCTTGGAAGCTATTTGTTAATGGTGTGGCTAATCAAAAGGGATTTGGAGTGGGAGTAGGATAGTGTCTCCAGATAGAATCACTATTGAAAAGTCCTTAAGGTTGGGCTTCTCGGCCACTAACAATGAGGCAGAGTATGAGGCCTTGCTGGTGGGGTAGCTATGGTTAGGAAACTGGGCAGCAAGGTCATCATGGTCTTCTCAAACTCAAGGCTGGTTGTTGGCCAAGTTAAAGGGGAAATAAAGGCTAGGGATCCGAGAATGCAGGGATATCTAGTTAAAGCTCAACAGTTACAATCTGGTTTTGAGTCTTTTTCCATACAACAAGTCCCGAGGAGTAGGAATGCTCATGTAGATTCTTTGGCAACGTTGGCGACCTCTGCCGAACAGGACCTTCCTCAAATTATCCTCGTTAAGGATCTGGTGAGGCCTGTCGAGGAAAGTTAGCGTACTTTAGATTAGGGCTGGTCCTAGTTAGATGGATCCCATAGTTTCATTTTTGGAGGAGGGGATATTACCTCTCAAGAGTGGGGAGGCAGAAAAGATACGGAGGAAAACTCCTCACTTCTGGTTGTTCGAGGAACAAAAATTGAATAAATGCTCTTTTTCAGGGCCGTACTTGATGTGTCCATCCTAAGGGAATTGAGCCACTCTTGGAGGAATTGCATGAAGGAATATGTGGAAGTCATACAGCGGGCAGATCCTTATCGCATAGAGCTCTCACTCAGGGTTACTGGTGGCCCAGTATGCAAAAAGAAGCGCAAGTGTATGTTAAAAAGTGTGATCAGTGCCAAAGATTTGCTCTAAACATTCACCAGCCTAAGGGTGTACTCAATCCTTTGTCTAGTCCATGGTCATTTGCTTAGTAGGGCCTAGATATTGTAGTGACATTCCCCAGAGTTGTGGGAAACCAAAGATGGCTTCTTGTTGGAATCGATTACTTCACAAAGTGGTTGAGACTGAACCATTATCCAACATTAGGGATGTTGATGCGAAGAAGTTTGTTTGGAAGAATGTTGTCACCCGATTTGGGATTCCTCATACGCTTATCTCGGACAATGGGCTCTAGTTTGATAGTCAGAACTTCAGGAGATATTGCTGTGAACTGGGTATTAGGAACAGATATTCAACCTCGACCTATCCGCAAGGGAATGGACAAGCAGAAGCAGTCAACAAAGTTTAGTCAATGGGCTCAAGAAGAGGTTGGATGAAGCAAAGGGTAAGTGGGCCGAGGAGCTCCCACATGTTCTTTGGACATATCGGACAACTCTTCATCAGTCAACTGGGGAAACGCCTTTTTCTATGACGTATGGGTCAAAGGCTATGATCCCTCTGGAGACTGGGTTTCCGACATTAAGGTCAAGCTTGTTCACCCCCAATAGTAATGATCAACTGTTAGAGAGGAGTTTGGACTTAGTTGATGAACGAAGAGAAGCGGCCATGGTCCAGTTGGCACACTACCAACAAAAACCCAAACAGGGGTATGATACGGGTGTGAAGGTTAGACCATTAGCACGGAGGGATTTGGTGCTGAGAAAAGTAATGGGAAATGCAAAGAACCCATCTTGGAGGAAATTGGGACCTAGCTGGGAGGGGCCATACTGCATCACTTCGGTGGCCGAGATAGGAGCTTATTTTCTGGAAGATTTAAATGAAAACATTGTACCATGTTCGTGGAATGTAAATAATCTTCGAAGGTACTATTATTAATGAAAGGCAATCTAGCCATCTTTTGTCTTTACAATTACATGCCCCAATTTTATTTGTTTAAGTGTTAAACAAAACCTTGGTCATGTCTGGTTCCTCGAACCACATACCTTGGGTAAATTAATGCTTCTTACTTTTTGGCCATGCCTGGTTCTTCAGACCACATACCTTGGGTAAATTAATGCTTCTTACTTTTTTAAGTGTTAAACAGAACCTCGGTTATGCCTAATTCCTCGAACCACATACCTTGGGTAAATTTATGCTTTTTACTTTTCTGAGTGTTAAACAAAACCTCGGTCATGCCTGGTTCCTCGGACCACATACCTTGGGTAAATTAATACTTTTTATTTTTCTAAGTGTTAAACGGAACCTCGGTTATGCCAGGTTCCTCAGACCACATACCTTGGGTAAATTAATGCTTCTTACTTTTCTAAGTGTTAAACAGAACCTTGGTCAGGTTCGATTCGTTGAATCATTTACCTTGGGTAAATTAACACCTAACTTATCGTTGAGGGCTAAACAGAAACTTAGTCAGGTTCGATTCCACGAATCACCTACCTTGGGTAAATTAGCACCTGATTTATCAGTAATGGATAATAGAGACTCTTAGCATAGCACCCTAATTGAAGAAATCTCAATGAGCATCACTTAAAGCATTTGAAAGTATATTCACGAAATATTCTTTGATGAAAAGCGTAATTTCAGTATGCATTGCTCCTTGGATCACACACCTCAAATGCATTAATATCGTTCGTTTGATTCAATCTCAGGTACATAAGTATTTTATTAAGCATTTCTTTTGCTTTATTGCTTGGGTATTTGTGAATATACAGGAATGGTTTTGTGCCAATTAACAATCTTTGGGGACTTACAAGTCATTTCTATACATTCAAATGTAGCCATTATTGAGATAAGGTAGATAACAAGGTGTATTATGCTTTAAAAATGGAAAAAAAAAAAAAAAAAAAAGAGGTAGAATAGTAGAACTTGCCTTGAAGGAATTGAAATTTTTCATTAATTAAGAACTGAGACTTTTCATTGAGTTATAGAATTTTTCCTTGCAAAAACAGGGGGAGTACATTACACTGTGAGACATTCTCTTTCTATTAAAAAAAAAAAAAACAAAAAAAGGTTGATGTTAAGACATATGTGATTCGATGTTAAGAACATATGTCAATATTTTATATAATTGGTTAATCCTTTGACAAAACGCACTTTACTTGTAATTGGGTAGATCTAGGATGTGTATAATGCTTCAAGAAATAAGGTTTCAAATTCAAGTGTTAAAGTCATGCAAGTCTGTCCAAGAATCAAGTAATGAAGTGTTAGATTTTAAAACTCGACAGCTAGCATCTATCGAGGTTTAAAAGCTGCTGAAGCCCGTGGCTTGATAGCTAGCTTGATAGATGGCTATCTATCGAGGTTTATGAAACTCAGTTTTTCAGAGCTGTTTTTCATTCAATCCGTGAGTATGTGTTTAAGCTTTCTTTTCTCACAATCCTAAACATATATAAGGATTATTTTGAGGGCTGTCAAAGGTTACACAAGTTGCATAAGTGTGGAGCAAAGTCTTGTTCATGCAAATTGTGACCGGAGATAGAATTTGCCCTAGTTCATCTTTTTCTTAAAGAAGCTGCTGTGTTTGTACACCTTAGGGTTTTGTAACTAAGGAGCTTCTTGATCTTCAACGTGTGATGAACTGAAGAACTTTGCAGCCAACATTCTTCTCAAGTTGGTGATTAAGTCGCGTACTGGGATTTGCGCATCTATTAGTTAGTCACGTACTGGGAGTTGTGCATTGAAAAGGAGAGATTGTCACTACAGAATAAGTCCAATTAGGTATTGGGGTAAGGGTTCAATTGTAGGTTGGTATAAGGTACTGCAATTCCTTTACTTGTAACCGCTTGTTTTGATAATAATGGATTCTCGGGAGTAGTGACCTTAAAATCACCCGGTGGGGTTTTTGCCATGTAGGTTTTCCCCATTCGTAAACAAATCCCCGTGTCGATTTAATTTTCGCTGCACTTGAGTTTATTGGTGATTTGTTTGTGCTACCACACATTTTGCATGTTAATTTGATTAATTAATAAACTTGACTAATTAATCAATTAATTCATCACAAGGGGTCAATATATTCTTGGCCTATCAGTTGAAGTTCACAAAAGTGGTGGGCTAGCGAGCATAATGAGGAAGAGTAGAGTCCTAATTGCCTTTGGATGGAGAAAGGTCAGCCTTAATTGTTGGTGGTGGATCTGAATGCTCAACCTCTTTCCCTTGGGAAGCCACTTTCTCTTTTGGTGCTTTTGGAGGCCTCGAGGTATTTTTGGAAGTAACCTCTTTTCCTTGGGAAGCTTCTTTCTCTTTTGAGGCTTATGTGGGATCAGAGGTAGCTTTTGTGGTACCTATGTTGGCCGATTGAGTGGCTGTAGAAGCTTTGGCCGTGGATGAAGCAATGGCAAGGGCCTTGTCAGCAGGCTGGATAGTCAGGGGAACCTTGGGGGCAATGGTTTCTTGGGAGGCCTGAGAAGTTGCTATTCGTAGGGCTGGAGGGTAGAAGATGTTCTCCTTCTTCCTCAGATCCGAGGAAGCTTCTACTCCAGCCAAATTCAACGCCTCAGTCCACACTTGTAGGCAGTAACCTCGGAAAACTCTCATAACTTGGGCCCTGAGAGCGTCCTCCATTTCCTTCACCCCTGTGTCGTAACCAGACTGTTCAGCATGGGCGATAGCCTCTTCTTTTTTATCCAGCTCTTTCTTTTGAGCCTTGATCTGCTCACGAGCAATGACCAATTACTCCTCAGTCTGGCGAAGCTGCAGACGTTGGTCCTCGGCCTACTTCTCAATGCCAGCTAGTGCAGCTTCAGCACTCTTCCTCTCTCTATTGGCCTCAGTCAGCTTGGTGTTGAGGTTTTTAATTCTTTTCTCCACCACAACTAGAGTTTGGACAGCAGCTATACACCTTGCTTCCTCCTCCTTTAGCTGAGTGTGGGCATCATCCACCCACTCCTCAGCAATGTTTGTTGTTTGGATGGCCTGGAAGAAGGTAACACAGTGAATCCATAAAAAAAAAAAAAAATATATATATATATATATATATGATAATGAATATATGTAACGATGATAGTGGAAGAAAGATGCACATAGTAATATAAGAAATGGACTGATGGGCATACCATGGCTAAGTCTCTTTTTAAGATCAGGAACACCTCGTGCCTTTTTAGAGTTTTCAAGTCGGCCATATCCTGAGGCAGAAGCAGGGGCTATTCTAGTGCATTGGCCACATAGCCAGCCTTGCCCTTCTGGAAGAGTCCAAGGCGAATGGGGCTCCATCCAACTCGAGTGGTAAGTTCCAGGTCGGAACCCTAGGGTGGTGCTCGGGTACTCTCTCCATGCCTGTACCCTTGGCCGAGGGCTTCTTTTGTGCCCCTTTTGCAAATTTTGCCCCTTTTTGGGGTTTAAGCTCCTTAGAAGGTACAACCTCGCCTTCTTTGGACACGTCCTTCCCTTTTTTATCCCTTATCCTTTTCTTGTCTGCTGGTTTGGAATGAGATATATGGGTAGGAAAAGGTGTAGGAGGGCGAGACTGAACAGCCAACTCAGGGGTAGACCCTCTAGCATGTGATTCCAAGAGCTCTAGCAGATTGGTGTTCTTTTTCCTTTGGAGCACCATAGCTTCAGGAATTTCAGAAGGCTCTTGGTTGCTGCTTACTTGAGCAGGAGGTAAATCGGAGAAGGAAGCGTGGGGAGATTCGATGGGGGATGACTAGTCAAAGACCTTAAAGTCCTCTTCGGAATCTATAACCTCAATTACTTTGGTCACCTCTTCCTCAGGAGCTTGGTGTGAAAAGGTTGCTTCTTCCCCAGAAGTTCGTTGAATAGGCAGTTCAATTGGCTGACTGCCTATAGGAGGAGGACCGCCAAGGAAGCCGGGTACTGCAATATGGATTTGTTGCAATAGAGGGTCTTTCGCCATTATGACGTACTTGGGAGATTGAAAACTTGTGGAGATCGACTTATACCCCAAGATGACGTGGGCGGCCCGTAGTTGTTCGTCTGTATGGAGGAAGACTTCAGACTTGAGTATCCTGGTAAGGTCAAGCTTGTTAACAAGATTGAGATTAGGGGCTGTGAAGTTTTTATCTATAAAAAAAAATTTTAAAAAAATTAAAAAAAATTCAGGAAACAAAGACATAATTAGAGAAAAGGGTTTGGTAAGCATCTAGGAATAAATTTTTGAGTTATAAGAAGAGAAACAACAAGCTAGGAAGTTAAAGTATCCATTGTTAAAACAGGGAACCTAAGCTTAAGTACCACACCTGGTTTCCCCTCTCATGTTGGGCAATGAAGTTCATCATGTCATTCTCTCAGGATAATCAAAAAATCCCGGTCCATGCCCTTGTTAGATTCGGGGAGACACAAGTTGAGTCTGACTTCAGGGACCCTAGTTTTAAGATAATATCTCATGCTCTTAAGGAGCTGACAATTATATACCCAGTTAACATCATGAAGGGTGAGATTTACGCCCATCTTTTCATTGAGGGCGTCCACACAACCTAGTATCCTAAATACGTTTAGGGAACATTGGGTCGGGCAGAGTCTATGGGCAATCAAGAAAATCCTAGTCACTCTACCCATAGGGATCCTCATCCCTTCCTCTCTAGGGATCCTCATCCCCTTCTCTATGAAGGCAATCATAGGGATCACCACCTCCACCTCTAACCTTAGAGCATGCCATTCTCCTTGAAGGCAATGCCGAATAGAGACCCTAGGTGGTATATTGTATCGGGCCTTAGAGTTTTCTATACCCTCAAGGGTATCTAGGAAGTCAAAAAGTGGTGTTAAAAGAATAAGGCGAAAAACAAGGGGCCGAAAAGGAGAGGGTCCTAACAGTCAATATGTGGGCTAAAGGGTATTAACAAAAGTATAGGAAAGGAACACCTCGGACCATTTCTTGAGAGTTTGAAGATTCAAAAAAATGGAGGATTTAGGTTCTTCGAATGTTTTATATAGGAAGAGAGAGTGAGCGGGAAAGTTCCCACTTAAGTCTCTATAAAAAACCTCTACTGTAATATTCTCATCACACCATAGAATGTGGGGGACAGGGTGCCATGCGAAGTAATTAATGAGGTGTCTTAGATGCCGAAGTGTCAAGAATGTGCTCATTGCAGGTGAAAAGACACTCACACGTGAGAAGGTTCCATGAGCATGGGAAACTCAATAACATAAAAACAAAACCCCATTTTTCTCAGAAGAGAGAAAGACTGAGTTTCAAAGGGCTATTGTGGGGATAAGAGAGTTGAGTAGGGGTATTGGGTCATGGGCCATGCCCGAGGATGCTAAGGAGCCCGAGGACAACCAAGTACTAATTAGGGAAAGTGGGTTAGTGGGCCGAGGACAAGGGCTGGTAACAACGAACAAGTAACGTTTCCTAAGGAGCCAAACTTCCTCGGAAAGCAGATCAGGTGTCTGAAGCTCGACCACCCAGCAAATACTAGGTAAGAGGCAACCATACTTGGGAGGATAAGATTCAAAGAGAGGAGTCAATAGTGAACTAAGAAATATCTAAGAAGAAGATTGCTACCATCATATTGAATGCTCTACACCTAACCAATTGTCTGTATTTATGTGGAAGTGATACCTGAATAGTGATATTTAGCCTTACAGCTACACACAGAGACTTCATGAAGGTTCTGATGGGACAAGCATCCAGAAGATCACTTACTTGATCAACAAGTGGAAGGCTAAGATGGGGAGAAGGGGAATGAGTATATAAGGGAAGGGATTCCTTTACAGAAGGGGGGATCTAATAAAAAAAAAAAAAAATAGAAGAACTCTATGTATTCATGAGAGTCTGAAATTTATATAAGAACAACCTTCCTTGGATTTGACCGATGAGTGTTTTTCTCTTCAAATTATACTTCTCAATCACTATAGCACTAAACCAATCCATTGTGACTTATACTTGATTCATTAAGTCTTCACTTGTTAAATTCACTCTCTAACAAATCTATTATTGTGGGCTTATTGGGCCATCACTCACATCTGTTGGGCTGAGGGTCAATTTCAGTCCATACAACTATATTGTACTACAAATTTTACTATATAAAACTTACAAATTGACATGTAGTCAATTACAAAAAAAAAAATTATTCAAACATTCATTTATTAAATTTATGTAATCCGCCAATTATATTCATTGACATTACCATATAAGTTTGTAATTTTTTTTAATAATAAAATTGGTATTAGAATTTAAATTTTCCTAAATGAATGTCTAAATTATTTTTTGAAAAATGTTACAGCTACTACAAATTTTTTTGATGAAATTAAATTTACAAATTTTACTATATACCCCCTTCTACATTTACCTGCCTAAATTATATGAATGCACACTTACCTACTAAACTATTACTCGTGCAATACTTTGCACCTCATCACATGAGTAATTGTTTAGTGAAATAAGTGTATATTCTCAAAGTTTAGGGAGGTAAGTGTAAAATGTAGCATAGTTTAGAGAGGTAAGGGTAAAAATGAGTACAGTTTAGGAGGTAAAATGTGCATTCAAATAATTTATGTAAAATAATGTATAGTTTAGGGGATAAAATGTAATTTTCCCATTGTTTTTACAAAAAACTTACAAACTAAAGCGATAAGTATATATGATTGGTGCCATTTTATTTTTTGTGATTGGTAATTTTTTTTTATTTTTTTTTTTATTTTTTTTTTTGTGATTGGTAAATGGTTGGTGAAAGGTTATTTAGTTTGTAAGGATCTATCATGTAACACAATTTATAGTATATATCCTTTGCATTATTCTTAATTTTTTTTTTTGTTATTGATATCATATAGTTTATAAAGGTTATGTAATAAATTAAAATAAATCTATCTTTAACTGGATGATGATGATAATAATAATAATAATAATAATAATAATAATAATAATAATAATAATAATAATAATAATAATAATAATTTTTAGTTTTCTTAGTCCTACTACTAAAAAAAATAATAAGGGTATTAAATTGGATATGATAGAACTTCAACTTATGATATTGTTCTATGATGATTTATATTTATTATCAGGTTAAGATATCAATTTTTTTTTTTTTTTTTTAATATGTAGATGAATTGAGTTAATTGGAACTCACAAAATTAAGGGGATTGAAGAACAATTAAATAAGAATCATTTTTAAATTTTAAATACTAAAAGTGAACATTGGAAGCATTGCCTATACCAATAACATCATTAGAATTTAGGACGTCTGTTTGTGATTCGTTTATTTTGCTTTGCTGAAAGTATTTTAGATAAAGGTAAAAATTAGCTAAAATAGTATAGTGAGACCCATGAATAGTACCAAAAAGTGTAGTGGAGCTCATAAATAGTAACAAAAATAAACTAAATAGTAAAATAAGCTGGCTTTTTAATTTGGAACCAAAGACATAGTTAAAGTGTGCAAACTTGCCTTTACCAATTAAATTTTAAATATTAAACATGCTTTTGGCCAACCTCTTTTGCCCATTATTCTTTTTTTACAAACATATTCATATAGGTATATATATATATATATATATATATATATATATATATATATATATATATATATATATATTGTTTTAAGTTCTAAACTCAATACTGGTAAAATCTCTGATGGTTGAATAAGAGATTTGAGATTCAATCCCCGCCTACACCAAAAACCGATTGGTGTCTTGGTCTAATAATAAAGAACTATCATTAAAAGTGGACGTCATAGGTTGGAAATCTCTCAAAAAAAAAAAGTCTCATATTTCCAAATGAGGTCTCATGACTGATACGTTGCATTTGAGACCACGTAATGGATATGTTTATAAAACAAAATGATTAAAAAAAAAAAAAAAAACTTGGCCAATGTATTTTGGTGAATGTCATTAAAAATAATATAAACTAGTCGCTAACCCGTGCGATGCACGGGAAAACTATCAAATATGAAATTTTAAAAACTTTTCATTAAACTCCCTACCACAAAGATATAAATTTACCAGAACACAAACTTCTAGTATGAAAACATAAATAATGATATTTAATGGATTGGGTAATAGCACAGGCCTTCAGAAGAAAACAATATGATTTAAAAAGTCGGAAATTTTAGTATAAGCAAGAGCAAGTACAATTGTTAAGAAAGGATTAAAGGTCCTATAAGAAACAGTTTTTCCAATATTTGGGCTCAATGGTAGAGTACAAAGATGGCGACCTGTTAGACAAAATTCTTCTCATTATAATCAACATCCTAAAGTGAATATTCAATCCAAAAATGTGTAACCAATGTTATATATTGAATTGTTGTATGGGGCAAAGATTAGAACAAACTTATTCTTATAACCACGCCCATATAGCTTCTAAGTTCTAACTATTATGCTAAGGAACCAAACAATATTAGTAACTGAAAATGTATCATAATCTAGCATATTGATTTAAAAGTTACAATTTCAAACACAAACTTACTAAGAAAATTCCACCGGCATTTAAATATCACTTAGTTTAAGTAAAACTATAAAACTAATAAAACTAACATTTTGAATAGAGAGCTAAAGCGTATCTTTTGAATCTAGAACATTTCTTCCTTTAAAATATGCCTGAATTGTGAATGGTTTTTCTATAAATTATTCACACTTTAAAATAATAATGATATTAAATTTAGTATGAACAGTCAAGTATGAACAGCCAAACAATTAAGCAAATTTCAAAACCAAATATAAATATATTAACATATAATACGGAACACTATTATAGATTTTATATTATATAATATTTACTTTTTTTGATAATCTTATATAATATTTACTTTGCACAACACATAGATGATTGATTCACCCATTACTCAACAACACAACACTACACGGTAAAGAAATTACAGCCGCAAGATTTACTTTTTCTTTTATTGAAAATCGGCAAACCCACAAATAAAACTCAACCTTGTTTAAATTACTAAAGTATAGCAAATCAACAATACAGTTGTACAACACGCAATTTAACAAAAGCAGTAAACAAAGTTCATAGTTTAGTATTAGTATAACTCTTAAGTGTTCACAGGTTAAACCGACAGACAGAGTCAGAGACAGAGAAAGATACTACTGGTACCGCAATGAAGCCTAGAGTCGATGGACAACCACAGATTCGCGGCAAGGTAACTGGCGACATGATGGCTTAAGTACTGAGATGGGAGATAAGATTGCATGAAGAAGAAGAAAAAGGAGATGGAGTGCGTTTGTGAGTTTGATTGGGAGCGTTATGACGGTATAACGATACTTACTTTTGAAGAAGAGGTTTAGGGTTTTATCGTGAGGCTAGAGAGAAGAAGGCTTTCACTAATATAAGCAGGGCAGATAATAACCGTGTGTCTCTAAATTAAAAAGAATTATAAAAAAAAAAATGTGATGTGTTTTATTATTTTTTTTAATGCTGTGCTAACGTGGAAAATTGTGGAAGCTTCAAAAGTTTCGGTTTTATATATATACATATATATATATATATATATATATATATGGATAAATAAAAGTATTTTGGACGATGTTTTATTTTTCTGAGAGAGTTTCAATTTATGGCGTCCGCTCTTAATGATAGTTCTTTATCATCAGACCAAGACACCAATCAATTTTTGGTGTAGGCGGGATTAAACCCTAGATCTCTTATACAACTATACTTTACCAGTTGAGCTAACTGCAACCAACGATATTTTGGAATATGTAAAGTAAAATTTTGTTTTGTTTTTTTTATCCCAATAAATAAAAGTTTTGCGGATTGAGCTGTGAAACTCGTTGAGTTGCGGATCGGACAGCCCTCCTTTCTGTGTTCTCTTCAGCTTTGCCTTTACCAAAAATTCGAAATTCTCTCTCTCTCGCCCTTTTACCTCACACCGTGACCTTCTTCTGCCTCCGTGCTCCGGCACCGGCACTCAAACCTAAAAGGTATTCTTGCAATTTTTCTTTTCTTTTTTGTTAATTTCATTTTTCACGAATTCCGTCGAAATATTTTTCTTATTATCACTTTTGATGCTTTGATTTGCATAGTTTCTTGGGATTCATTTGCCTTATTGTTGTTGCAATGTGATCAGTGTTTGTACACCCAATTAGGACTTGCAGTTAATTTTTTATTTTTTTTTTTAATTTTCATTATGTGAAATTGCAATCAATTTTCGTTCTAGAACATTGTTACCAAGTCAAAACTGAAATTATAAGTAAAAACAGCAACTTCTTCAGTTTGTGAGAGAGAGAGAGAGAGAAAGAGAGAGAGGGAGAGATTTGGTTCAGCTCAATAATGCTACCTTATAATATAACTATATAAGTAAGTTTTGGCCCTAAGCAGAGGGGGAAGGGTAGATTCGAACTAGTGATCTCCGTTTCATGCGGCATGGTTTATGTGCTACCCCTTGGGGTTAATGCTACCTGATTAGTATATTTTTGTTCTTTTTAACTTCATCATTGGTGCCTCTGGCCAGGGTCATTTCTATGTTGGCATGAGGTTCGTTTATTAATTCGAAGAGAACACTTTATAAGGGCTAGGTATGTTGTTGTATGGGTGTTATACAATAGATCAATGGAGATGGTTGGGATAGTAGGAACTAGGAAACCACTGGCAAAATCCATCGAGTCCTTTCAAATGTGGAGAGAGAGGATTTCAAATATAGCCTTGCTTTATCTTCCTTTTCTTTATCATATAAAACGGGATATTATGCATATGTGCTTATTCTGCCATAATATGCTTGTCAATTGTCATACAAGGAATGAGGATCCTGAAAAAAGCAGACAACTTTCCTCCATATATGTCTTATCCCTTTCATACTTTATCACTAATGCAAATTGGTAGCCACCAAATACAACATAAGAGCTTAGGTGTTCCTATCAACATAATAGCTTTTATTCTCATTTCTGTGATTTAGTTCTTGCCAACTTGCCAGAGATTTTCTGGCACTAATTTTGCAAGAAATTTGTTTGTAGTTATGCCTATAAATGAACCATTTAGGGGCTTCTGCTAGTCATTTCTTGGTTGGAGAGTGAATTTTGATTTCCCAAACTAGGGTTTTGGTTATTGGCATTTTGTGTATGCATATGAATTTTTTTGTTGATTTATTGTCTCATATTTGTCTTTGGAAAATAGATTTTGATTTCCCAATACTCAATTTTTGATTCATCCATTTGAGGAGCTCAGAAAAGGTTTGTTATGGTTTAAGCATATGTTTAGAAAATGTTAATCAAAGAGAAGAAATTTAGCTTTTAAATTTTCAACTTTAGAGAGGAATCATTGGAAAAATGTTGATTTTATCCTAATCGTTGATCAAATACTAGAGCCTAATTGATCAAATACTAGAACAACAATTAGTTTTTTGATCTCTAATTGTTGTGTAGCATGGTCGTTGGAAACTCAATTTCTTATTTGTCCTTTATTCTTTGAATACTGCACTTGGTAGTGAAATTGTTGCACATGTTATTGCATTAAGCCGTTAGAAGATCAGATGAAAAAAATTGTTATTGCATTATCTATGAATGACAAAAAAAGATCAGAGGTTTAATGTAGGGAGACTATTGAAGTGTTTTTTTTTTTTTTTTTTTTTGATAAGTAAAGATATATTGATATCAAAAAGGAAACACCCTAGTACACGGGGAGTGAACAAGGGGACAACAAATCAAAAACAAAAATTGCAAGAATCTAGGAAAACAAAAAAAGAAGGGAAAGATTTGTTATGCAAAGCAAACAACCAATCCAACAAAGTTTTAAAAAAGAAAAGCTTGAGGTCCGGAATAGATCTCTCAATATCTTCAAAACAACGACTATTTCTCTCCCTCCAAAGACACCACATTAAGCCATGAGGAACGATGGACCATATATAACCATTTCGATGACGACCAAAGCTGCCTTGCCAACACCCTAACTGCCCCAAAACAATATGTGGCATAACCCAAGAAACTCCAAATAAACCCAAAACCATAGACCATAGATCCATAGTAACGGGACAATGAAGGAAGAGATGGTCAACCGATTCACCATTACTCTTGCACATGTAGCACCAATCCAAAATCCACACCTTCCTTTTTCGCAAATTATCAATCGTCAAGCATTTCCCTAAGGCAACAGACCATACAAAGAAAGCTACTCTAGAGGGAATCTTCTGCTTCCAAATACTTCTCCAAGGAAAACCGAAGATAGTAGGACCAGCTAAAATTCTATAATAATCTTTAACCAAGAACCCCTTAGCTTTGCTAGGAATCCAACATATCTTATCCTCACCAAACCCCCTTATAGAAGAACCATATATAGTTTCCATGAAGCTTGACAAAGCCTCTAATTCCCGAACATGCACACCCCTAAAGAAACTCACATCCCAAAAAAGGACACCATTGGGGGATTTCATAAGCTCAGCCACACTAGCCTCCTTATTCCTGCAAAATCTGAACAGGTTAGGGTAGCTAACTGCAAGAAGTGTCTCTCCACACCAACGGTCTTGCCAAAACTTCACCCTAGACCCATCACCAATATCATACAGAATATGGCGAGAGAAAGAAGGCCAACCCTGACTGATACTCTTCCATAAACCAACACCGTAAGGACCATTAACAGATCTGGAACACCATCCCCCCCATAGACATCCATATTTCAACTCTATCACTTGTCTTCAAAGGGCATCCTTCTCAATCCCAAATCTCCATAACCGCTTCTCTATCTTGATTAATGGCTCTCCTTGTGGGTTTTTTGGTAGCTTCAGAGGTTTGAGACAAGGTGACCCGTTGTCTCCTTTGTTGTTTGTGTTGGTGATGGAAGCTCTGGGAAGAATGTTGGATAAAGCAGTTCTTGAAGGCCGCTTGTCAGGATTTAGTGTGGGTAACTCGGAGGGTAGATCCTTGGCAGTGTCTCATCTCCTTTTTGCGGATGACACTCTTATTTTTTGTGATGCTGATCTAGACCAGATTTTGATTCTCCGTATGATTCTTATTTGGTTTGAGGCGGTGTCGGAGCTAAAGATTAATTTGGGCAAGTCTGAATTGGTTCTGGTTGGAGTAGTGCTTAATATTGATTTATTGCTTAATGTCCTTGGCTGCAAGCTGGGCTCTCTGCCAATGAAATATCTTGGTCTTCCTTTGGGTGCTAATTTCAAGGATAAGTCTATATGAAATCCGATTCTGGAGAAAATGGAAAGAAAATTGGCGGGTTGGAAATGCTTGTATCTATCAAAGGGAGGTAGAGTCACTCTAATCAAAAGCACCCTTTCTAATTTACCCACTTACTTCCTTTCTCTTTTTCCTATACCTGCTAGTGTGGCTAACCGAATTGAAGCTTCAGCGGAATTTCTTATGGGGCGGTTTTGGTGATGAACCTAAAATGCATTTGGTTAAATGGGCTACTGTATGCGCTTCCATTTCTTCGGGTGGATTAGGGATAAGGAAGTTGTCATTCATAGTTAGGTTTCCAGCGAGACATGTTGATTCAACTGTGGGTCTGTGATTAAAAGTTCTAAAAATATTGTCCATGAACAGCCTCATCACTTCCATTAGTGTTCTGTTAAGAAGAAATTGGAATTTTTGGAATTGCTTGTGTTGCTAGTAGACTTGTGCTTGCATGATATTGTAGTATGAAGCCTTCTTAGTAACTTTTAGCTATGTCTTGATTTCTAGCTGTTTATTCTTCCTGCATTTTTCATGTTATGACTTGATTTAAGTTTCCAAGTCATTGTGGTGATTTAGTCAGTTAATTTAAACTCTGACCAATATTACAATCTTGCACTTTAAAGCACTTCTTTATCATATTTTTACATTTTATTGGTGGGTTTGAGCAGCCTTAAAGAAAATAATTTTATTTCTAGATGGCATTACAAGAGAAATTAGATAGATTCAAGAAGCAGCAAGAGAAGTGCCAGTCAACCCTCACAAGCATTGCTGCATCTAATAAGGTGACAAGTCATAAATTTACCCCAGCGCCAGCAGCACCGTCAGTCAGTGCAAGAGCCCCCGCTCCTGCTGTCAAATTTTCAAATGATACAGAGAGACTTCAACATATCAACAGTATCCGGAAAGCCCCCGTAGGAGCCCAAATCAAGCGTGTTATAGATCTCTTGCTGGAGGTTTGTACTTGATTATCCTATCCTTTATATATACATATATGTTCCCTGATGCAAGTATTTGTTTTGTTGTCATATTTACAATGCTGAATGCTCCTCATGAATGATGTCTATTCGTAATTCTCTTTATGCCAATATCTCAATTACTTCGTCAACCAGGGACCTGAGTTGGAGAAAATTCAGATTTTAATGTCTTATTTTGTGCAGTCATCAGGTTAAAGTTAATTTGGAAAAGAGCAAGATGATCAAGTTTAGAATTGTGTTATTATCTGTGATTCTACTAATCTTTTTAAAAGAGGTATCATATCACTATGCACCTTCACTAAACTGGCCTACTTTTTCTCAATTAATTGTTGAAATTTAAACCTTGTTTGTATGGCATTGATTTTACTGGAAAACTGATACTACTTAATTAACAGATGTACTTCCAATTGAAGGTAAGTATAAATTATAGATGCTTGTGGGAAATTTTTAGTTGTGTTTTAGTTTACTGTAACAATCGAGTATATAACCCGTCTCCCTTCTTGTCTTTTGTGACAATTTTAGAGGTCAATGTGATTTACCAGATGAATGCTACTAACTACCAGTTGAACGCTCTCTATGTTTGCAGACAAGGCTAGCCTATACACCTGAACAAATAAATGATGCCGTTTATGTTGATATCAATTCCAACAAAGCTGTATTTGATAGTTTGAGGAATAACCTGAAAGTCCACTATGATGGAAAACGTTTCTCTTACAAGGTAAGTTTAAACTTGTTTAGCTGCAGATCTTCATGGGCTGATAGCATTTATTTGCACTTAGTCATTTCCTTTATAACTCTTTCATGGTTAATGACTTTTTGACTTATTGTTTATCTGCAGTCCAAGCATGATTTGAAGGACAAGAGTCAGCTTCTTTACTTAGTAAGGAAATTTCCAGAGGGCATTGCTGTCATTGATCTTAAGGACGCTTATCCAACTGTGATGGAAGACTTGCAGGTAAATGCAATATGCGGATGTCTCATCTTGTTAGATCAACTTTTATATTATGGTATTCATGTCTTGATAAGAGCACAAGAAATTCATCAAAGGGGTTGAGAATCGACAAGAACAAGAAAAAACAAAAAATAAACCAAGGAATCAACGCTTAGGTTTGCTTGGAATCAATACCAATCAAGAAAAAGAACAAAACCTAGGAATTAATGCCGAGGGTTACCTATAATCAGTTTTGGAAAAATTCCGTTAGGAAATTTTAGTACTGAAGCATAGTAGCAAACCATAATACTGACCTCCAGGTTCTTGAAACAGAGTTTCGAACTTATTATCATAGTAAGGAAAGGAAACAATTATAACCAATGACATTAATTCTATGAATCTAGTGAAAAAAGGAATTAAATCCCCTAAACTTAGTAGGAAAAGGAAAATATGTTTAACTAATTAGGTAAAGTAAATAGAATTAATTGTAAAAATTAATTGATTATGCCTTAGGCCCAAGTGGTAGCATATTTCTTCCATAAGGGTCACTGATTGGACGTCTTCTTGTGTCATCATCTATGAGTATGTGAAATTGCAAGCCTTTGCATATGTCATTGACCTTCCACCTGATTATGGCATTAACTGCTTTTCATATAGAGGATGTGGTTGCTTGTAATTATTCAACATTTATCCTTGATATCTCTGCTGATGAGCATTCCTATGCCCCCATTGACATCCTTAAACCCAATCCCACACTGCTAATTCTACCGCTGCAAGTAAGGAACATATTGGTGCTATTTTAGATGAGGAGATTGTTTCCACTAGGGATGGAGGAGTTAAATACTTGGTTCAAATGGGGGGGTTGTTGTTAGGATGAGTTGACTTCAATTATATTTGAATCACTCAAGATGAGCTACAGAAGATTGATCCATACTTGCTTGAATATTATATCCTTTTACTACTTGGTTTAGGGATTTAATTTATTTTCTTACTAAGTTGGTAGAATTAGTATCATTAATTAGAATTGATTCCTTACCTTATTCAAATAATAAGTTTGGAACTCTATTTAAAGAACCTAGAGCTCAATATTGTTTATAGTTTGCTTCAATAGTAAAATTTTCTATTAGAATTTTTTCAAAGGCTCAGAGTTGATTCTTAGGTTTTGTTCTTTTTTTGCTTGGTGTTGATTCCTAAGCCTGTTCCCCCTGTACTTGTTGATTCTCAATCTCTTTGAGAATTTTTGCTGCATAACTATCCCTCATTGTGGCCCCTAGTAAAATGTTTCATGTTGCATTGAAGGCCACTAAACAAACCTTTGAATTTTATTGTTTTGATTCTGTGTGTTCGACTCACCTAATATTGTTCAAAGGTGACTGGTAATTTTGTGTATTTCTGGGATTTGAAAAAGGCCCGAAGTAGTGATTGAGACCCTTCCCTTTGACCTTTGGTGTTAGAATGGCTAATAAGTTGGAACAAGGAACTCTATTGCTCAATAACCCATCAAGCTGTAGACTAGTGGTTAGAGGATTGGGATGAGCTTTAAACCCAAACATCCTAGGTTTGAATCCTCACAAGGAGTGCCCCTGGATTACTTGATACATGGTTTTGGCCGGTGGAATCATGTATCCATGGTTCAATCCTTAGGGATGGGTCCAAAGGGCCTTGCCTTGGTGAGGTTCCACGCCATCAAAAAAAAAAGGGAACTCTTTTTCTCAATAAAATAAAACAAAAAGCTATAGGACCGGTGAGTTTTGGTTTAAATGGCACCTCCTCTTGTAAGAGTAAGGTGGAGGGTGAGGTCGTAACTCGTGAGCAGTGAGCACAAAAAGCATCTAGTGCATGTGTAATTTACCAATAAAAAAAGGTGTTTGAATGGTCATAATTTAATAGGATACACATGTGCAATATGGTCTGATGTGATAAAGTTGACCTTGAATATCTAGGCAGAAATTTGTTGTGTTTGAAAGAAGCCATTGAAGCATCTGTATGTTTTCTGGCTTTGGATGCTTAAGTCAGTTTTCTCAAAAGTTTTTCTTTGCAAGAGCAGGAGTGGTGGCTTTGGAGGTGTATACAAGGAATGGTTTGATTACTCAATGGTGTTTGTTTGCCCCTTTATTCTGTGACTTTGTTTTTCCTTTTCTTTATTGGCTTTCTCTCTCTTGCTTGCTCATTTCCTGCTTGGTCTTTGTTTTAGCTTTGTGGAAAATCTTACCTCTGTAATGATTTTCTTGTACCTTAAAAAAATGAAGTTTATGACCATCTTCGTTTTCCAACAAAAAGTTGAGTGGTAGTAATGTGTCATTGTCTGCTGTGAGATCATCTTGCCATACAAATCATATGACTTCATTCTTCTTCTGACTTTGAAAGCTGTGGCCCAATTAAATCAATTGCCTGTTTCTGTTGCCATAAAATTTTATGAATTCATTTTTCTTCAGGCATTGAAAGCTGCAGGTCAGATTTGGCTGCTATCAAACTTTGATTCACAGGAAGACATTGCCTACCCAAATGACCCCAGGGTACCCATCAAGGTGGATGATGACCTTAAACTGCTGTTTCGGGGGATTGAATTGCCTCGTGATATGATTGACATTGAAAGGGATCTCCAGAAGAATGGGATGAAGCCCGCCACTAACACTGCTCAGAGGAGAGCCAGGTCAGAGGTTCAAGGCATGTCCTCCAAGCCCAAGCCAAAGAAGAAGAAGCACGAGATCACCAAGAGGACAAAGCTGACCAATGCCCATCTTCCAGAGCTTTTCCGGAACCTTACTGACAATAAATCTTGATGTTAGTACTTAGGATGACCCTTTATTGAGCTATGGGTTGAAGGTCAATTGTAGGGCATGATACAACATGCTCTAATGCTAGTAGCATTGGGTTTATGTAGATTGAAAGTGTTCTAGCACCTTAAATCCATATTGATGACTTGACTCCTGTCAGATTTGCGCATAACAGTTCATTTCTGTTTTATATCTGTTCTTGTAGTATTTTTGTTTTTTCATATTGCTGAATCTCTTGTACCATTACTTGATATCTAATAATGAAAAAAAGAAAGAAAGAAAGAGGCCAAATTTGCAAATAAAAATAAAAATAAAAATAAATTAGTGGTTTTATTTTATGATTTCTGTGGAAGATTAATTCCAAAGAATTGACACGTCTCATTAATGCATTAGACAGACATGTGGCAGTGAAAAATGAATTAAAATAAAATAAAATGGTGCGGTATTAGTATCACTCACTATACTTAGCGAGGGGAGATTTTGATTAGTTTGAAGTTTGAAGCTATCCTTGCGTTGTTTGGGATGATTTTGGGTATGATAAGTTGCAAATGGCTAGCCTATATTTGAATGCACTAGATTCACTCTGACTCTAGGCTGAAGGCCCTCAGTAGTCAGTATTGAGTAACAGTATGTGCCTCAGCTCAATATTGGTCCACGTAAACATTATCCAAAAACGTTCTAAAATCTTAAAGCTACGATGACAAATTTAGCAAATAAATCTTAGTAGTATTGTAGTAGATAAATTGGGTAACATTAACAATATTAGAATTTAGAAGGGTAATAAATTTTTAATAATATTTGTACTGATAATTTTTTTTTTTTTGAGAAAAAAAAAAAGCGGCAATAAACGGCTATTTTACAGATCGTTTTTCCTGGTCCACCCATTTTCTTTTCTTAAAAAAAAAAAAAGAAAGGAACACACAGTCACACACACACAGAGAGTGATTAACCGGAGAAGCAAAAGAAAAAGAGAGAAGAAAGTGAAAGGGTAGAGCCACAAAGAAAAGGTCGAGAGTCGAGAAAATGCTGATTCAAGCTCCAACCCCGTCTCCCACTTCCACTTCCACTTTTCTCATCCACCAACCATTATTCCCGCGCTCCGCTTCTTTAAACGGTGCGTTTCATTCCCCTCTCTCTCTCTCTCTTACATTTTTATTTATTTATTTTTAAAAAAATTGTATGAATATTATTTTATTCTATTATATTCCAGTTTCTCGAGTGAATGGAGTGATGAACACGTGGTCTTCAAGGCGGGAACTGAGTCGGCGAATGGTGGTTTCCGCTGCTGACGACCAAAGTAACTCAATCGCCAATTCCGAGCGGAAAAGGTTCATTCATACCCAATCCATTTTTAATTCTTCTCCTTAATTTTTTTGGTGTCTGAATTACAAACAATTGTCTCTATCAAATGAACCTAACCATTGAACAGATTAAGGATCAATCTTATGTCCCCCAAAACTTGATTACTTTTAAATGTTGCTTAGACCTTATAGTACCTCCAATTCTTACACTATTACACTTACGCTTACAAACACACATAGGATAAATGGTGGGTGGCCTTTGTGTTTCCAAGGCTCCTTTTTATATGCCAATCGACAATGACGGTTATGATTGATTGGAATTACCTGTGTGAAAAAATGACACAAAGAAAATGGTTGAGTTGGTTTTTATTTTTTATACAACCCTTAATCCAGGAAATCATTGCAAATTGATTTATTCACCCCATATCAATTTGTTATAGTTGCAAGACCACTCCCTTTAGCATTATGATATAATTCCTTTGGCTGTTTCTGTTTATTTTGTTTAGATTTTTGTGTGACGTTATTACTTGGTACCGTAAGCATTGCGTTAGCTAGGTTCTTTGTTGAACTTCAGCTTTCCAGTTTGGAGCATATGCTTCTTCTTGTTTGCAAATGCAGTGTCTTATTGCTCTGGTTAAATTTGGATTGTTTCTATTTTCTACAGAAAAGTTGTGGAACATATATGTCTGCTCAAAACCAAGGAGAATTTAACTGATGAGGAAGAGAAGGATATGTTGGATTATCTTTATACGACCCAATATCAAATGAGAGGCATTGTTGCAATATCATTAGGTGAGTCATATTGAATGCAATGCAAGGGCACATAAGGAATAGCTAGCATTCCTTGCCCAAATCAGGCATTATATTCTTTTCAAAGAATCTGAAGTGTAAATTCAGTTGTCCGGTCGTCCCATCTATGCTGAAATGTCGGCCTATGTGCATAACCTATCAATTAATTTGCAATTTTGATTAGGCGCACAAACATGCACACTGGCACTCACACTCAGACAAGCATACATGTTTATTGATTTATCTTTAAATATATGTTCTAATTGCTGCTGCAGGACGTATCTCAGAAGAAAATCTTGAAAATTACACCCATGCTGTCTACATGCGTTTCCAAATAAAAGAAGATCTTGCAAAGTTTTATGAGAACCCTTTCTACTTGGGAGTTCTCAAAAAGCATGTTATGCCTTACTGTCATGTATGGCTTGACATGTAAACACTGACACTCTGTTCATACTTCTCTTTCTTCTTTTGAATAAACCGTATCTCAGATTTTCATACTTGTTCAACATATTGGACTGTCTTTTTCTGTTTATATAAAGGGCCTAATCAATGTGGATTACGAAGCCGAAGTAGAAGATGATATCCTTCCCATCTTTAGGAAAGGAGAGGTAAGGAGTGATGTGCGTTTAACTCTCTGGCAGATGCTATGGCAATTCTTTAAATTTTGATTCCCCTATAGTTATTTGTCTATAGCTCAATGCTAATCATGTAAATGCAGCAATGCCGTTGAAATGCTTGGAAATGATATTCTATATTGCCAATCATGCAAATGCGGCAAAGGCATTGAAATGGAATATATCTGGCTATTGGCATTTATGTCTTTATTAACAAATTTGAACCAAAAAATATTTTGAGTTTCCATTATCAGTTGAACATGTAGCAATATGGTTTTTGTCCCTGGTTACTGGTATCTAATAGTAACTTCTAAAGAGATTCATATTACTTTTGTGACAGGAGTTCAATTATGGTGTAGAGTTTGTGCTTTTGATTTCATTTGCTGATAATGCATTTGGTGTACCTGTACAACATGCATTGGCTTCTCTGGCAAGGCTGACACATGGATTTCCGTCATTAATTGTCCAATCTACTCAAGGTGTGTGTTTGAGGTGAAACTCATTAGTTGTTATGCTGCTTAATGGTTTTCCCTGAGCAGGCTACTGCAGATTAAGAATTTAATTTGATCTGTAAAGAGGTTATAAATAAATTTAAAAAAAAAAAAAAAAAAAAAAAAACCAAATTTCATAGCAGCTATACAGTTAACTCTTTACAGCTTGGATCAGATTTCTTTTTTCTCTTTTTTTGGGCTCGTATGAAGAATTATTCTTATATATGCAATTATTTAACGATAGATCGTTTCTTACTAGTATCTGATTGTCAGGTTTGAATTGTAATCCCGGCAATAAGGAATTTACACATGGAGTAGTGATACGATTTCGGTCCCGTGAGCTCTCTCTTGTGTTTAATATCTGATTATATGGCATCTCCATTTGTTGACTACTGTGTACTGGCATGTTTTGCAGTCGAGGCCTTTGAGATATTTGTGGGCAGCTCAGAATACAAAGAAGTAAGGAGCCTAATCTATAAATTATAGATTTGTGTTTTAAGATTTTGTTTGTTGTTCAAGTTTTGTGGTATCAAATGAAAATCATTTTCTTATCAAATTTTACACACCCTTGTGGTGCAGAACTTCTTGATGAATATATGCTTTTTCTACCCTATCAAATGGTTAAGGATTTCCAAGTTTTACCATTATTATAGATATTATATTACAGAATTCTTTGGCTTATTTGTTTCATGGTAGTTTTCTATTTATGATCCTTATTTAATGTAAGGTTCTAATCCAAGTTTTAAATTCAGTTTTGAGATTTGTTTTAGACTTAGTCAAAATTGACAATTAATCCAAAATTTCTGGGAAATCTGGAAGTTTTACTTAGGGATGAGGCTGAACTTCTGGAATTTGAGATCTTGGAAAGCCTTTTGAGATGAGATCACCTCCCATTGAATCCTCCAATTCCAAAAATTTATTTTTCCAGTTCCAAGTCAAGCTATAGCAAATTTATCTTTGTTAAAGAGATTAATCTGCAAGAGTCTGAATTATCCTTGAATTTGATAAAAACAGATGTGGAGGTCTGAGTTCCAGCCAATCACCCAGAAAACACTTTCTATTCATTTTTCTGTTGATCCAGTGGGCACTGAGATCATGTAGCAAGCATCCTTCACGGTTTGTGATCCATGATGATTTAATTTGATGAGCATTTGAATGAGAACTTGTCTATATTTTATGTCTTATGTTCCAGGTATTGAAAAGACATTCTTGCTCGGTTTGTTTTACTTTCTAAGAGTACATGTACAGGTCAGTGTTTCTTACCCCCCATCCCCAACACCCCCCCCCCAACACCCTTTTTTCGTTGTGTTTGTTTCCTTTAAATAAAGTATAGCTGCCCATTTCTTGCTGCATGTCTCTTCAACAAGGGTAATATTCTTTTGAAAACTTGTTTATTGCTTGTTTGCATATATATGTCAGGACCAGCTCTTCTAAACTCTGATAGGAAAGCAATCTGTTGGATGATACTTCGAACCCAATTTAGTACCATTCTTGGAGAATGCCGGAGAAAAGGGGGTACCATCAGGAAGATGTCTCCCTTTTTCTTTTATCTTTTATTCTTCTTCTTCTTCTTCTTCTTCTTCTTCTTCTTCTAAAGATTTTTTTTTTTTTAATATTTTTTATTTATTTATAAATTTATAAATCATGGGATACACATTTCTGTATTGGGGCCCCTCTGACTGATCATTCTGATCTGTCCTAGTGTAGATCCTTGATTGCTAACCTTCATCTTCTATGTGATTCTCCTATATAAGGAAAATATATTTTATATATGCAGTTGCATATTATTAAGACCTTTCACATTCCTGTTTGGCTTTTAGTAAAGAAGGTCACATATTGGAATTTTATCCAAAAGGCAATGTTTGACTTTACTGAGGATGAACTATAAAACATGTATAGAATTTCCAATCGATTATTGTTTCTACTATATCTTTAAATATTTAAAAATTCACTGAAAAGCTAAACTTCTGCCCCACCATTCAGGCTGATAGTAATGAAATAATAAAGCCAAAATTAGTTGGTAATAGATTGATGTGCTTGAATTTGACTTCTTGTCTAAACCATTACACTTCTTTAGAATTGTACATACTTTTAGTCGGTGGCTGATCTCCATTCAAGTCATCTGTTGTACTTAATCCATTGTTTTTATGCCATGAAAATTCTTTATTCGACTCACTACTGACCTTTTGATAATTTGAACTGTTTTTGCCTATACTTTCTTTATTACAATCATCTCAAACTTGAACTGTTTTTGCGCATACTTTCTTAATTACAATCATCTAGCTCGTCAAGTATCCACCAGATCAGATTGCAGCTCTGCTGAAAAAACAAAACTCCAACAAACTACATGATTAAATTTCATGTTTTATCCAAGTATGCATGCATGTTTTATTTATTGTCTTTACTATTCAATCAAGTACGATTACATTTTCTTTAAACACTACAATCAATCAAGTTCCTTCTCAACTCTATATATCATACATCTCTGTAAAGAAAAAGAAGGAAAAAATTACACTACAAACTGCAAAAATTTTGTCTTGACCGAATACACACAAGATTTTCAACAAGGCTGATCAGTTATGAAGTGGGTTTGGTCCCTGTGGAACTGTTCGAAGAGAAACTCCATATATTGGGTCGATATCATCTTTGGCGGATCCCACGGGAGGTTTTGCAGAGAAATGCCTTGAATACCGAGAATAGAAGTTGTTCTTATCTCCTGGCTTGGCTTCTGCACTATTACTTTTGTAAATTTGGCGGCAATTTGATTGTTGGCTGATTGCTAGAGTGATCACAAAGACCACAAATGAAAGCCTGAGATAATGAATCCCCATGATTCTATTGTTGGCAGAGAACAGATCAGATTGATAACTAAGGCAGTAGAAGTAAGTTTTAATTATCTTTAAGTGCAGGCAAATGAAGGCTGGTGAGGACTCTTTTTATAATGGACGAGGCAACCTGTGGTGAAGATAGAGCCAAAGCTCACAATAAATTCAAATGAAATGGCGTAAATGCCCCACTTGTCAATGATTTTGCAATTAAATCATTAAGTACCAAAACCGCCCCAACTCTCTTTTGGAAAACTACTGTAATTTTAATTAACATATCAAGAGTCCTGTAACTCAATGACATTGCTTGGTCTCCTTGAGATTAAGACTTGAATCTCTCTCTCCAACTTGTTACTAAGTATTAAAAATATATATAAAATAAAAATCAGCATCATTTTCATTACAGTATTATTCTCATTTTTGTATTCCAAATGATGATTACTTGTGAAGCAGGTCATTATACAAGAACCCTGCTCGTTGGCTGACTCAAAACACTTGGAGATTGTGATCATATAAATATAGATACATGTATCCATGCCCAACTTTATGATACAAATGTAGGTTTTGATTCGATATATAGTATGAGATTTTGAAGGCTAAAATGGTCCTTTTGTACGCAGTGGAGTGCTAACCTGAAATACCGTTTTTCTTGGCGTTGACTTTTACATTAAATGGGCGTCTAATTGCCCATTTATGTTGCATTATTTAACTTGTGCTATAATTATTGTTGGGAGACTTGAGGTACGTTCATGGACACGTGTTGCTAGATCACAGTGACAAGTGGCACCGCATTGCATGTATGTTTTGCCTCATCACATGTTCTTGCTTCTAAGCCATTGGATATATATATATATATATATAACTCCATTGAAGAATGGCAATCAGATAAGAGCAAGACTTAGGTACAGTATTTAAGTGCTATTTCTAAAGTTCTTCTTTTAAGATTCTGCTATTTGGATTTTTTTTCATGGGATGAAAGTATATTTTTTTAGTTAAGTAGTCATATGGTTGAATTTTAAGAATAGAACTTAAGTAACAGTACCTAAGTTTTGTCCATCAAATAAATATGATTTTTCAGCTAGACGGTATCTGTTATTAAAAGTCATGGTTGTATTATTTAGATGCAATCCGACTTGCTCCATGTTTGAGCTCTTATTGTTGTTAAACAAATAATTAATAAGACGGATAATAAAATAAAAGTGTTGTTAGAGACATTTCTAACTCACACAAGGATGTATTATTTAACATGTTAATTTAAAAATAATGTGAAAATATTGTGATATGACATGCATCCAATTTTGGACATGTATTTGCATTCTAACGTGTCCAGTGCACTAATGAGTCTGTGTTGTGTTCCTAATATTATTGATAAAATTGATAAAATAAACGTATAAAATAAAAATAATTGAAACAAAACCGTTTTTTTTTTTTTTTGGATTTTGGTACTAAAACTTTTGTCACAACTTTGCCACAACATATCCATAAAGCAAGTTGTGAATGGTAGAGTTGTGGACCCATCATTTTTACTCTACCACTTACAACTTGTCATATGAGCAAGTTATGACAAAAATTGTAACAAAAATTGCGGAACTAAAATTTTCCTTTGGATATAGGAATTGTGATAATAGAGCATAGGTGTACTACGTCATGGAGGAAATGATGGTTTAGTGGAGACGCAATTAAAAAGACTGAAAGATGACCGGCCTGAATATTATTTTAAGGTGTCGGTCCACAATGACGTCGTTCTAATCTAAAAAAATTGGCTCCTAGGAGTTGCGTGTTTGAACGTTGAAATGAAGACTGAAGAATCCATGCAAAAACAATTTCATTTTCTAGGCAACTCTGGTCCGCACCGGCCCACCTAAGTTTTTAGCCTCCAAAATTCTACAAATTAAGTTCCCACCAATAATAATGGTAATTTTTTAGGTTGAAAATCTGGACTTTAATACGGTTGAGTACTATCTTAAGTATATTGGTGTCGATTGGTCGGAGAGAAGTTAGGTAAAAGAGTTTTCTTTTTTTATTTTCTTGACACTCAACCTTGAAGATTCACATCATATGAGCTTGAGCTAGTTTAATTATTGGAATTCATAAAGTCATGTTTTTCAAAGATTGTACTATATATCTTGAGTCATGAAACTGGAGAAGATCACCAAGGCAATGGCTTTTCAATGAAGCAGTACTTTGGTGGGGTCATGTCCACAGCAGTCCACGGGTGATGTCGTCTGAGATGTTATGCATTTGAACTTGTGACCTAGTCTGGTTTCAAATTATTGAGTCATTTTGCATATTTCTTTTTCGTGACTCTAAAGTTGTCTAACATTCTGTATTGTATAATTTTTTTTATTTTTCTCTGGCATCCTGGGAATGCCGATATATATCCTAGCAGACTAGCTTCAAAACGGCCCAACAGTACACTCTTTAATGCCTCATTATTGGTTTCTGTATTTTATAGAAAAGGCTAAAGTACTAAGAATATTATATGAAAACGATAATAAATATAATTGGTAAGTTTTAATCATTTAATAAATGAATGTATGAATTATTTTTTGGTAATTCTAAAATAGAATTATTGATAGATTTTTTTTTTTTTTTTTAGAATCAATTTTTTTTTGGTAGTTGATGACACATCAATTTGTATATAACTAAATTAATCCAAAGAGGATTAGATTATCGTAAAGTCTAAATCTTAATATGCAATAGTATTTAGAACCCACAACTACTTATCCATCCATATCAACAACAAGCAAACCTAAAAATAAAAAAAAAAACAAAAAAAAAAACCTACTGATCCATCGGTTAGCTTAATTGATAAAAAAATTTGTTGCTTGATAAAAGATTTAGGATCAAATTTCGCTTGCATATTAAAAGGAAATCCATTAGTGTCTTGACATGATGTTAAATTGGCTAGCAAAAAATTTAAGTCTCAAAATAAGATTGAACTTATCTTGTCTATCCTGCTAACAATGTTGATTGGATTAATTTATTATTTAACACTAATGTATTCATTTTTGGCCCTGCAGAATGATACTTAGCAGCTGCCAAAATCCTTCTCTTTTTTTTTTTTTGGCTTTTTAGTTGGGGAGTCAATCCTAAACATCTTCGCTTAAAACACCAAGATGTGTTAGTTGACTCCAAGGATTTTGGCCGTAGTAACCCAACTTGACAATTCTTATGCAAGATATTATTATTGGGAATGCGAAAAAGTGATTCACTTTTTTTATAGCTTTTTCAATTTCTCATAAAAAAATTTCTAAAATGGATGATTAATGTATGCCCTAAGGACAAACATTAACTAGATTATTATTATTATTATTATTATTATTATTATCTGAGTCCATCCAAAAATCCTGGTTTTTTCTTTGATAATTATCAGAAAACGATACACTATTGTCTATTGCCTTGCCAGCTAACCATTTTATATAACAGATAAGGAATATAGAGGACATTCCAGGAGCCTCTTAGAGTCAGTATTTTGATTATTTTAAACTCTAGTGAGAAAATTTTCTATGTCAAAATCTAGGAAGACAAGCAATTGCATGAGCATGACGACTGGACAGACAATCAGCTACATGCTTTTAACTGTTGCAATAATAATTGTACAAGCAGCTAGATTAAATGTTGGCTTGACCATTTATTTTGCAGAAATACGTGACTCTCATTACAGGTTAAGAGTTTAATGTGTTAATTCCAAGCTCATAACTCTGCACACCAGCTGGGGTCTAGCTTCAAGTTTTTGTCATGGATTAGGTCTGGAATATTTATGATGATTGTATATGAGATATGAAGCTGCATAATTGTGATACTAATTCATAAACTGCTTTTTTATGATGATTGTATATGAGATATGAGGCTGGAATATTTGTGATATTAATTCATAAACTACTTTTTTTGGCTTCTCAAGTGTTTGTGTGGTAGTGTAAATAATTTTCATGATGCTGAAATACGTTGAATCAAACCAAAAAAGCATTGAGATATGAGGCTTCTCATATAAGCAGATTATGAATTAATATCACAAAGCTTTATGCATACATTAATAACCAAAGTAACATTAGGGTAGTTGATTCCTTTCTCTGTGGAAAAGCCAATTTGAGTTGTCAGAGTTTTCCCTTAAATCGATTGGTAATCTGATTGATCCTCTCCTCAATGGCTCATTTTTTAGGCTACTCCAATCCACACCAACCATTATTATACCTTCTCAATGTCTTACAGAGGAGGGGTGATTTTTGTAATAGCGAAAATTCTAATACCAATTTATTGTGAAATCGGACCTCCAAATAGCACTTTCACACAAAATTCATTGTAAAAATATTATGGGCTTTATAAAGATTTAGAAAACAAATAGTATCTATATTTTTTAATAAATTCAGATTTAAAATAAGTATTTTCAACCAAAACTTGTATATTCTTATTCTCAAGTATGTGCATTGAAATGGACTGAAGTTGACCAAAATAAATCAAAATACTACAAGAGTATAGTTACCCTTTAGTTTTTAAATATTATATAGATGAATGTGTTCCGTGAATAACTTATGGAAATAACTCTTTTTGGGCTCCTCTAGTGTCGACTCTGTACGAAGGTGCATTTGGTATGTTAGATGAGGTGCATAGTTATAGACCGCCGAAAAATCCAAACCGGAGGAAACAATAAAGCAGGTAAAAGTTCACACTAATTGAGACATGACAGGAAAGCAGAAACAAATTGAGGCACCTGGTTCTCACCAAACAACATAGATATGAAATCCCCATCGTTATTAAACTTCTTATTATAGGATATAAGTAATAAATCATCCAGCAGGCAGAGGGAAACATTGTCACTTATTTTTATAGACTATAGGATCCTGAAGTTGAGAATATAGGGACATGAAGAGTGACAGAAGTATCCAAAATGGATGCTCAATGAAAAATACAGAAATATTATTTACTTCGTGCACTTAAATGTTCACCATTTAGAATAATTGAGTAATACACAGTTATTCAGGCTTTTCTCTATAACCAAGAGACTCAGATAACAAGTTTGACTCGAAGATATAATGCCTAGTCAAGAAACATTGTTAGTTAAAATTGTAGTTCAGAGTCTTCTGACCCCCTTAGTTAAATATGCAGTAAAATTATTAGTAAATTACCTATTTATCTCAATTATGTGATTCACGAGATTATTATTACTAACCACAACTCACCAAATCATAAAGTAATACACACAAGATTTGGTGACAAATTGGGAAACCGATTAGGAACCTCTTCATAGGAAAACCAGGCAATTTACTATAAAATAACAAGTTTACAAAGCTGGGAATAGAACTTTTGTGACTAGACTCTACAATCAAAGAGAAAACCTTTGTGCACAACAGCTTCAAAATCTCTGAACTTTTTTGATATGGATCCCTACAAATAATACATGTGCTTCATTAAAAAAAACCTCCAAGGCACCTTCTTGAAGATTTAATCTATCATAAACTCACTAGAAAAAAAAACTCTGTTGTTTCAAGCACCCAAGAACTTTGATCACAAGCACATCTAATAAACTAGCACGGTTTTCTCATGAGAGCACAAGAGAAGGAGGCATGGATTTTTCTCTCAATAGCTGTGGCCTTTCTATGGGTCTCTAACTCAATGAAAATCTTGTTTACTGTGCTCTGTATAGATTCTCTAAGTAGGGTTTTGAATGACAGCTGCAACTAAGAATAAACAAAATCAGGATTATGGTTTCCGAGATCTTGCTCCAACCGATCCTCGAGCAAGGGGTCTGTGTACTAGCATGAGCAAGTTTTCATCTCGCCTGAGCAAGTTCTTCTGCTGCTCGAGCGAGCTTCATCATCTCACAATTAGTCGAGCATAACAAAATTTCACACTAAATATAAAAACATCAAGACTTAAATTTGATTAAAAGAAAATGTTATGAAATGAAAAACCTAACAATTAACTTTTCCTGCACAATGTAGGACTAGGACCTAATACAAAACCAATAAACCAAGGAAGTAGGATGAGAGGGCATGTCATCACGGTTCTATTTAGCTTTATAACACAGCTCTACGGCCCAGCCTATGCAAACAAAGCCTGGAAAGAGATTACTTCACTTTCTCTACACACTAAAAGTCATGCTGATGGTGTCCAATCTGCTTGTGATGGTGCATCCAGCATGTAAAAGTATGATAAATCGAAGTTCTTTCCATACGTAATTTTTCTCATGACATTTCAAATTATATTTTCATTTGGTGATGTTTGCAATTAACAAATTCATAACATCAAAGTCATCTAAACTGATAAACTAGATCGAATGAAGAAATATTTATAAATAAATAAATAAATATATATATATATATATATATATATATATCTTTCTTCATTTAGGTGACGTTTTCATAGATAATAACCATTTTAAGAAATCTGAATCTCATGTAATGAATTTCTATTCAAAGAACTCAAGAATTTACTTTTACGAAGATTTAAGACCATATTGTCGAAATTATAAGAATGAAAGAGAGAAGCAATAACTAAGTCTACTAGTCTAGTAATAATGTACTACGCTGAATGATGGGGTGACAGTCTTATAGTGAAGTTGACTGAAACCAATTGCCCTAAAAAATGCCAAATATAAATAGAGAAGAAAATCATGGTCATGTCTTTTTAAGGACATCACAACATTTACGTGCATGAACTAAATAAATTAAGCGGCTACTCCATCCACCAATTCCACTTATATCTATTTAATTTCCACAATTTATTTTGATATGGCATTTGTGTATATGGGATATATGTAATTGAATGTGTAAAATAGATACTATCATTTCTTGAATACGACGTACACTTTAAAAATGTAACATATCTAAGACTAAAGTCAATGTCAAAACTCATAATACTAAATGATTTTGGTTTATATATATATATATATATATATATATATATATATATATATATAAAACTGAGTGTGTACAGTGTATATAAAGTGAGTTTATGCAATAATTAAGTTGAATAAGAGATCTGTGATTCAATCCCCGCCTATACCAAAAACTGATTGGTGTCTTGGTCTGATGATAAAGATCATCAGGAACGGACGCCATAGATTGAAAGTTGAAACTCCCTTTAAAAAAAAAAAAAGTGAGTGTATGTAATTGACATTTCTCTTATCCTATATACTATCAGTGGCTGATCTCTGGAGTTTTGAGAACGATAAGACTGCCCCCATTTATTTTGATTTCGTGACTGCTAAAGATCACAGGGGCACTGAAAAAAAATGAATGTTCAAACCCATATACAAGGACAAAAGAGTCACCGATGGACGGGATATGTAGACGCTTGGGTTTTCAAAATAAGATAATCGTCAAAAAGAAGAAATGGGCCTCACGATTAGAAATTTAATTAGAAGCTAGTCCATTCATCACATAGATGCAGTGATACAATGATTTCCTTTTGATCTTGATTAATGTACAATGTTCAATGTTATTATGGAAAATAGGGTAAATACATTTCAAACCATATGTTTTAAGGGTGGCTTCAAATTTAATCCTATATTTCCAGAAGTCTCAAAGTAAGCCCTAAAGTTTAAAATATTAGAAATTAAACAGTACTTGCGGTCATAGGTGAGTTGCAGGTCCTGTATTTTGCCATATTGGGCCTATTTCCAAGCCTAAATACTTCAGTATTTCACTTTTGCAAATTCCATCTTTACATTAGTACTTCCAAATTGAAAAAAAAAAAACCCTTTTTCTCCAGATAATGAGTGAATCACCACCGGGCAAAAAGCTCCCGAGTGAGCTCAGACTAGAAAACAAAATTAAAGTCAACTGAATCTGTAGCATATAAATAGACCGTACAACAAAGTGAAAATTTGATGCATGATAGCCACAAGCTGGCTCTCAAGTTTTTTCAAATTCAAGATTGAGTGATTTCAAATTTCAGATAAGTTACTGATGCTTTATATAATTCCCTTTCAGAGCATTGTTCCTGTCCAAGTTACTAATAATAGAACATGCATTATTTGTTGACGATAGCAATCACACAAAAATCTGTCCTAAATGTTAATTAGCGTAGTCCAACGTGGTCTAGGAGATAGGAAGACACATAAGAAACCAGACATTGTACCAAAATAAAACAAATCTTGTGGATCATAATCACCTTGTTGCTTACAAATATCTGCACAAGAAATATATTGGTTTTGGTATATATTTTGAGCTATGCCATGGGTTTTCGGGGAATTGCAACCTAATGAAGAGAGATAGAGGAAGATTTGGGAGGGGGGGAAAAAGACAAACTGTTATGCCAGATATTACCGGGAAGCTTTTGAGACATTACTTCCTAATTCTGATGCCAGGGATGTCTTTCAAGCCCATTTTAAGAGCTGTCTTCCTGAAGAGGGCAGGAGGTTTCTGTAAACCAATTGACTGACAAAATTGATTGGCTAATTTGACAAGAGTGGTTTTATCCCTGCCAATTTCCCTGATTGAGTTATAATAGCCAAGCCAAGCATGACATGCAGATTCTTTTACACTAGTATCAATCTTTGCCAATGAATCTTCCATCTGCAAGTTAAACAGATCCCAAACATTACATTTAGGAATAGAAGTTGGAAATCATCACTTCAAACTAAAAGCCTCTAACCTAGCACCACACACTTCACAAACATCATAATGGTGAAGTCACAGAAGTTGGGAATCATCACTTGAAATTGGAATGGAAAATATAAGTTTAAGGTTCTGCCATCTATGGAGCTAGATGCTGTGCATCCTGCATCCACAGTGGCCATAGATTCCATAAATCTGAAATGTAGCAGGGGTTAAGCCATAAAGCATCAAAAATTGCTGGAATATGATTTGATGACATAGCTCAATGAACTTCAGCATGTAAATTACAAATACTCCAAAAGAGAGGGCAACCCAAGTTCCAAACTAGAGACTTCTGCTTCATAAGTCCCTAACTGACAGCACTACCCTTGGACGATTGTAAACAACAACAACAATAACAATAACTACATTACCATTTATAAGGATGTTTTGTTATAATTACATTTCACTTTATATATGACTAATAATCTAGTTCAATCCAGTATGAATAGATAAGTATGGAAAATGCCACTAAATCAAGCCTTGAGTTGGTTACTAACCTTTAGCTTTATGTTTGGATCTAAATGCGGTAAAGGAACTTTCTCAAGAGGCAGGTCTCTAATTTCATCTAAAAAATATTCTTCCCATGGTGCAAGCAACAATATGCCTTCCCCTTCTTTGCCTTCCCGTCCAGTTCTTCCAAGGCGATGTATATACTGTTCTCGGTCAGAAGGAATTCCTATCTGGTAACAATCAGACCTTCACATTAACTTCCCTTAGTAAAAGGTAACAGGAAAAATTAATAGTTCCCTATATCCATGGGCCTATTTGACATCTACTTCAACATTAAATGACCATAAACATCTTATAATTTTACATGTTGCTCTTTATCCATCCAGATGATTTCCAGTTTTAATTACAAATAACTGCAACAGGACATTTGCTGATACTGAATGAGTAAATTTATTATCGCAGCAAAAAAATAAGACTAAAATGTTTTGATCGAGTCCATGTGCTTCTAATAGAAATAAATTTGAATTTTTATTCTTTTCCTTTTGATAATGATTATTCTTTCTGTTTGATGAAGAGAAAGTAGACTAACTCAAATTCTATACAGAACAAAGCTGGGCATATTGAATATTGTACAAAGAATTGAGTTATTACCATAATCATTAAAAATAAGAGAATGCAAACTCGAGCTCATTAGCACCCCAAGTATATTAGTTAGAACACACATGCCTTGTTTTCCCAATATCATTCTTCCGCAGAATGTAAATATACACATTATTTTCGGATGTGCATATCTATTAAGGGGCAAAGAAGTTGCTAAGGGATGCAAAGTCAATAATACATTTGAGATTGCATACATATGCAGATCATGAATTAATATCTCAAGCTTTATGCATACCTGAGTGACCAATGTAACAGCAGGGTAATTCATTCCACGTGCTGAAACATCAGATGAGACAAGAATCAGTCGTTTGGATTCCCTGAACTCATCAGATATGCGAGTTCGGTAAAGTTGAGGCTTTCTAGAATGTAGCTCCCTAACATTCATTTTCATTTCCCGGAGAAGTAGACACATGAGAGATGTTACCATCCCAGTCGTACAAAAGACAATAACCTGAATGCAAAGAAGTGTTTTAAGCCTTGAGAAGCAGTTCAATTTCCCTTAAAAAGTGAGGACATACATACGAAGAAAAGGAAAAGAAGAAGCTACAAATCAAATTCTTACCTTGTAGTCGGGTGTTTGTGAGATATGTTCCTTCAAGAGATGGTGCACTATTTGAAAATGTAATTCATGGGAAGCAATCAGACAAGACTGCCTAATCTGCATTTAGCAAACCAAAATGAGCATTAAAGCTTGTTGCTTCCCATGTCTGGCTTAGAAACAACCATAACATCCATTACTAAACAATTTACAAGAGTTGTATGCACCTAAAAGAACATCAAGACAGAATCAAATAAAATAGTGTCTACCACAATGGCATTAAATATTTTTATTGATAAGGACAATGGTACTAGTTCAAGAGCACTAGTAATTTTCTTTTCTGATTACCAGAATAATAATATACCTTAGCAGGAGTTTCTACACAACCAAGACCCACTGTATCAATAAAAGCATGTTCTCTTTTCAAAACAAGTTGAGATATTCGGCGAACCTGCATAATTGTGGTCCACAATGTAAAATTTTTAGTTGTTTCATACAGAAAAATATAAACTGCCAAAAGTTAAATGGTTTTAGAACTTGAGATGAAAGAACAAGAGAATGTAACCTCTTTTGGGACAGTTGCAGAAAACAGCAAAGACTGTCTCTGACGAGGCAAGCAATCAACAATTTTTTCCATGTCCTTCCGGAATCCCAGGTCTAATAAGTGATCGGCTTCATCAAGTACAAGCATCTTCAATCCCATCAAACGCAAGGACAAGCTGGACTTGTTTTCAATGTGATCTAACAACCTACCTGGAGTTGCCACTATTATCTGCAAAAAGTTCAAACAAAAAACAGGAAATCATTATTCATCTTGCACTAATGTTGTAAGACACAAAAACAGGAGCATTTAAATGTTTGTAATTTAACTTTTCACTCTCTTAGTAACCATGCTCCAAGAGCACAAAATTCAACATGCATAACATGTAAGTATACCTGGCATGGATCTGATTCTAGGCGCTTCTGGTCATCTTTGAAACGTGTACCCCCAACTAGTGTTTGCACACATACGCCATCGTGGTACTTTAGCATAGCATTTCCTTCTGCAGCAAGCTGACTTGCAAGTTCTCTTGTGGGGCAGAGAATAAGAACATAAATTGGAGCCACCCGTTGAATGGTACTATTACTTGAAGCTTTTAGAACTGTTTCAATAGCAGGAAGCTGTTTGTGTTTAACAACAGCAGTTGATGGGGAAAAAAACAAATACTCACAAAATTCACAACAATATAAAGGAATCAGTGATGTACCAAAAAAGCTGCACTTTTGCCTGTACCAGTTTTAGCTTTGACCAAAGCATCCTTGCCTGCACCCACAATATAATGGAAACCATCAATAATAATCTTGCTTCTAGAATCAATAAAATAAATAAATAAACATGTTTAGGCAATACATATTGACTCAGACTGTAGCTACAAGAACATAACACTTTTGCATGGAATTAGCATTCAAGCACGACAACTAATCAACTAAATATCAATAAACCATCTTAAAGATGAATGCGTCAGAAACAAGGATAATAAAGACGAACTGCACATGCTGTGAGATCCAAATGGGACCCAGATGGATCCCACAAATTGAATGGTCTGGTTTTCAGCAACTCGAGGAAATTTTAGAATACTGGAAATATGACCCCTCAAAATGCATGAATGCATCATAGAGATCTACTATATGAATGTAGCACTGTCAGAATCCAGAGAAAAGCTGAGAGAGTTCATAGGAGATTTAATGGCTGTATGATTTTCATTTCTATCTAGGAGGATGTGATAATTAATTTTGGCATATCTGACACTGCAAAACATGATATCAATTATAAAAACACGACTACATGGTAATTGAGAGTTTTGAAGCCTACCACACACACAGTTTCACACGCATCCCATGCATCTTGAACCCACAAAGTCACATACTAAGCAATTGGCAAAGTAAACATAAAAACGGACGCAAAATACAACCAAAAGGGCAATGAAGCAGCCAGCATACCCTCAAGGCAAGCAGATAGAGTAGCCTCCTGTACTCGTGTCATTTGAACATACCCAGCAGCAGAGAGTGCCTTGACTGTCAATGGAGATATACCACACTCATCAAATCTGGATAAACAAAAACCCACAAAATTACCAATTAACACAAAGAAATTCTCTAAATTCAATACCATATTAACTATACATCCAAAACTAAAGCTATCATTTTACACACTCCACAATGAATGCTAGGAATCAGTCACAAATGAAAAGTGAACAAACGAAGTCATAATCTCATAATTTACACTTTCTAACGTTTATTTAGCAACCAAACATACAAACCATATAGGTATCAAAACTCCCAATTCTTGTACGAAAACCAAAAAAGCCTTATACCTTTTTTGACTAAGAATTGATTCCTCCCCTCTCTTCTCTCCTCCATTCTCATCCACCAAACTCTTCTTGCTAAGCTGATGCCTTATCAACTCAACCTGAAGCGGAAAATCAACCTCCTCCTCCAAAGACTGAAGCGGCACCCGTTTCTTTATCTTCACATCATACTTCCCCAAAGAAGCACTACTCCCCACCTTCCTCACTCCTCTCTCTCTCCCTTTATCTCTCATTATTCCCTCATTCTCTTCCTCCTCTCCTCCACCAACACTAAGCCTCGGCCACCTTGAACTCCCCGCAAAATACTTCACCGACTCTCCCTCAAAATCCGAATTCTCCTCCTTAGAGAGCCTTGGCCTTTGTCCCGAAATTTTCGGGATTTTTTCCGAATCCGTATCTCTCCGATTTCCCGCCAAATTTCGGGCAAAGGGCTTCGGCGATTCGTTTAATGGACCGTAATCCTCGTCATTGTCCTCGCTCTCTGAGCTCTCATTTCGCCGAAATCTTCTCCAGCTTTGCCCCGAATAATTCCTTCTATTTACGTAACTGCCACTCGGATTTGTGAAATTCACATTTTCCGGCTCTTCTGAGATCAGCTTCCTCAAATCGATCGGCGATCGGATTGATCCTCGCCGCCCGCTCGTTCCGACAAATCCTGGCCGTTCATTCGTTCCCCTCGGCGGTGGCGACTTTAAAGGTCCATCGTCTTCGTTCCACAAGTCTTCAGCTCCTTCTTTCATGAAGCGACTGGCTAGAGCTTTAATGTGGTCAGTGGGGCTCATTGGGCCATGACCCATTGACGGGTCCGGGTTCGAATACGGGTCAGGTTTGCCGGCCAGTTTGGCCCGGACTTGTGAGCGGATTCGGGCCTGGTAGAGCTGCTTCTCTTGCTCGAGAAGTCGCTTCTCTTTCTCTCTAGCTCGTTTCTCGTGCATGCGCTTCCATTGCCACTTGTTTACGCCGCCGGGGAAGGTCCGAGGCCCGCCGCCCATGTCTCGAGTGAAGATGAGATTGCAGAGGAGCTTCGAGAGAGCTCTGGGACGTTCTAGAAGGATCGAAGGGGACATGGGTTTGTGTCAGAAATGATTGATTCGTGAAATGGGGCTTGAATTTTTGAATATTTGAGAGATAGAGAAAGTGAGGGGTCTAGGGTTTAAGGAGGAGGAAGAAGATGATGGGTTTTAGGGTTTAACAAGACTTGCAGTTGAGAATATGGGCTTTTATTGGGCCCAAAAGGCCTTGAGTTTCTTTGTGACTCAGATTTCAGGCCCTTGCTAAAATTCAAACCCGGATGGGTGATGGTTTATGTGGGGGGAGAGAAAAGGGTGTTTTTTGTCCTATTACCAAAATTAGAAGCAATTTACATGTCTCGTATCCTAAGGAAATATCCAAGTTTAATAAATCTCCCTCACTTTCAACTATGCCTAGTAAGAAAAAAAAAACTGCCTAGTATGCAATAAATATGCTTTTAGTGGTTAACATTTTAGAGTAATTCGTAGTTACTTCTAGAGTACGAAGAATGATGCTCCCTTCTCTCATATTTATAATGGGGTCTACTCATTAAATTCATGGTAGGGTCTACCATGAATGTGAAAGGAGGAAACATCATTTCTTCATACTCTGGGAATACCTAAGAATTTTCCAACATCTTGGGATTATAGTAAAAGATTCCTATTATAGTAATAGATTCCTTCATGTAATAAATTGATGGTGTAAAATGAACAGTTACACACACTACATGTACCCCTCATAATAATCAATGCATAGTGTTTACGATCCATAAGTATCACATCACACTACATGTACCCTTTATAATAGTCAATGCATAGTGTTTTCGCTCCATATAGTATCACATTCATAGTGTATGGAGCCCCACACATAGGGTTGTAGCCATGCTTGGACTTGACCCCCATTTAAAAGATACTAGTTTACATACGGTCACTAATTTTAACAATTTGATTCAATAAAAATATACTTGACCCACCTTAATAATATCATTTGTCCTTTCAATGGCCACAAAAAAATTTATAAAACTAAAATCAACAACAAAATTAACAAGCTCAAAAAAAATTACCCAACAACAAAAATTATCAATAAAAAAACTAAAAAAAAAAAAAAATCAATAACAAATTTTACTCAAAACAAACAACCTAACCCTTTAAAAAATTTTAAACAAAATAACTTTCCCTTACCTAGCCATAGATGCATGTCAAATTCCCTTTTTTATAAATAATTGGATTGTAATGTATTAAAAAAGCAATGATTTTATGTCTTTATTGATAATATGTTAATACTAAATGAATGTTTATTTGAAATTCTATAATGATTTTTTTTTTATATATACTTTTGCCCTCATAATTGTGATGTTGTGAAAAGCAGAAACATAATAAACTTTTACAAGAAAAAAGAAGAAGATCAATTTAATTTGATATAAATATTTATAGGGAAAAACTAAGGGCTAAAAAACACTTTAAAAAAGATTTAAATGAGAAAATTACAACTGAGTTTATAGATAATGAGGGTCATTTAAATTACAAGATTGTTGAGACGTTGAAAATAGGTAAAATAAATATGTCTATATTAGGTAAACAATAAAAAAAAGAAAAAGGAAAGTAAACCTACTATTGTTGACCCGCGAAACTCTCAACACCCAACTCAATCCAATCCCAAACTCCATTATTTGACCAAGTTATTATTCTTCACCAAGGGCTCTTTAACCGTAGTAGTAGACTAGACTCTCGAGCTTTGCCTTCTTTCTTATAATCCATAATCATTCTCTTAACAACACGTGGCCTTTTCCTCACACTCATTGCGGTCCAATTAATTTAATACTACTACTATACAATCTCTCTCTCTCTCTCTCTCTCTCTCTCTCATGTTATTACTCCTTCCCATTTCACTATCTCTCTCACTCTCCCAACCCATTTTCACGAACCTGAAAAAACCTCAAACCACTCACTGACTTTTTTCCATCCAAGATACTCATCGTCGGAGAAAACCCTCAGATTCCCCTCCACTTCTCACCGGAGGCCTTATATTCCGGCGTCATGGTGGCCCGGAACTCCTCCGATTGGCTTCCTTCCGGCTGGACCGTCGACCTCAAAGTCCAAAAATCCGGTCGCGAAATTAGGGTAATCTCTTACATTTCAGCTTAATTTAGGGATTTTCTTTCGCACTTAATTTGTATGATATGTAGCTTTTGTAGCTGTATATGCAGATTCAAGTGCAGTTATACTCACAGCATATGAACTTAAAGACGTGGATATTAGTTTCTGAATGATCAAATATTTGTTTTTTTTATTGCTAATATTTGTTACTGTTAGACCTAATGTTATTTTAGTATGGTGGTATGGACTATAGTGCTTTGCCATCTTTTAAATAATTTTTATTTTATTTTAAATTTTTAGGGATTGCATGTAGCTTAGAGCATTATTTAGGACATAATTAGAGGTTTTTTTTTTTTTTTTTTAAATCAAAAAAAATAATTAGAGGTTTTTAGGACATATACTAATTGTGGGCCATAGTGTATGTGTTAATTTGGGGGATAAAGCTGTTTCTGAATTTGGATTTTGGGTTAAATTAACCATTTAATGATGATCATAGTCTGGTTATTCAATTACATGAGATAGATATATTGTTAGTTGCTAGTTGCATGGCATAGAAAATCCAGACATGCACACATACACGCGATTGGTAGGAAGTGGAGACCCTAATTACCGTGGAAGCTTTCTTTAGCGGCGTGTCACTTGATTTCATATCAGTTATGGTTGTTCACATCTTGTTAGAAGCTGCTACCTTGCATATAGTATGGCTACCAGAAACTGACTAAAAATGGTAGACATTTCATTATGATTACCATGTTTGGACATGATCTTATAGAACCATCATGTACAAATTAATGTCTCTACACTAGTAATTCAAGTTAAAGTCATGTGATTCATTACCATGTTTGGACAAAAGAAAGATTAAGAACAGTAGAAGCAATTATCTGGTCATAGGGCTGCACTAATGCTTATGATATTTATTTTGCTTTTATAGTCATACAAGAATTTGGAAACTGGGCAGAAGTTCTTCTCCAAAGAAGATGTTCTAAACTATATAAAATCCAGAAGAAGTGACAGTGGAAAGCCTCAACCAACTAATAGACGCATCAAAAGGCACTCTAAAGTCAGTTCTAAGACAGTAAGTATGAAATTTGAACATCCTATCTTCACCAACCATTTACCTCTCCAATTTGCCTATGTGTAGTCAATGATATATATATTTTTTCATCATTTTAACAGATTGTGGTAAAAACAAATGAACATCCTGACTGGTTACCTAATGATTGGAATGTGGAGGTTAGGACCCGTCACAGTGGTTCAAAAATTGGAGCAAAATACAAGGTATGATATACATTTATTGGGTGATCTTCTTGTATATTCATTGAATGGAATTTTTCCGATTTATATTTAACACTCCCCCCACGCCATGGTTATACGTGTTCTGTTGGGGAATTCCAGGTTTTCCACTAATAATGATTTAGCTGTTAGTCTGGAGTGCATGACTACTGTCTGATGACTGGCATGACACATGAGCTGCTAGTGATTTTTGATGCTCTGAAATTACTATCTTTGGTATTTAAATACAAAATTAGTGGAATTTTTTCCTTTATGTCACCTATGTGTTGGTTGTAATGGGAACTTCTAGGCTGCTGCTAATAATGTACTCATTTCCTTTCTCTTTTTTTATGTATATTGGTCTCTTGTAGACTTTTAAAATCACCTCAATTGGAAACTTTTAACATTTTATACCTTCTATTTCCTGCTATGTTATTTATTCTTATGAATTGAATAAGATGATTACATGACATACAAAAATCAAGGTATGATTAGTTCCTGTTTTAAAACAGGTATAAACTGAGACCCGTTAGGGTGCAGTCTAGTGGTTGGAGGCTAGAGATGAGATGTAGACCTAGACATCCTGGGTTCAATCCCCATTAAGAGTTACCCTAGATTACCTAATACACGGTGTTGGTAGGTGGGGTCGTGTATCTGTGGTTTATTCTGCAAGGGTGGGTCCAAAGGGCCCTGTCTAGGTGAGGTTCCACGTCATCAACAAAAAAAAGGTTTAAACTGAGTTCTAGGAAATGTCCTCTAGCTGTTTTGATAATTGCTAATAGAAAAGCTGGATTCTTGATTGTGACGCAATTACATACTCTTTGATGTGGGAAGCCGGGAACTAAATTATATCTCATGTCATGATTCTTGTTGTGTTATATTGTACTAAGTTTCCCCCTTAACACTGTTTTGTTCAATCCCCATTCTCTTAAAAAAATACAATATTTTTCTCGTTCCATCAAACAACTCTATCGTTTAATTTTTGACTGTAGAAATTTAATTGTTTGATTAGAGGGGAAAAAATTGGTCCTTCTAATGATATGAAAATACTCCAGTTAATATAGTGAAAATGATTACATATTAAGAAAATTATGGACTTAGATTTATATTTTGCCCACCAACATAATGCATTTATTATTGTTATTATTTTTTATGACTGTATTCTTGTTGCAGTGTTACATTGATCCCTTGGCTGGATGTAGATTCTATTCCAAGCCAGAGGTATTGCGATATCTCAAAACTATAAAGCGCAAAACCTCTACATCCAATAAGAGGAAGACAGATAATGGCATGTCTTCGGTGAGCAAAGTTTATTCTTTTAAACTTTATTATTCTTTCTTGTATTAAAAAAAAAAAAAAAAAAAACTTTATTATTCTTTAAATTAATTGTCTTATTTTTTGGGTGTCCCTCCTCCCCCCCCCCCCCCCCCCCTTAGTTTCATTAATGGACTTTTGGCTCCCTCTCTCTCTCTCTCTCAGTAACAATGAATTTTCAAATTTGGATAGTTTTTGTACCTTATAAGGTTATAAAGTTATTTCATGTTTAGTAAGGGGCATTTTTCCTCAGTTTTGGTTTTTTTAATGGATAAGATATCAGAAAATTTGCGAATACAAAAGTCACAACCAACTGAAAGATACAAGAATAAAAAGTATAACTAAGCAAATATGCTTGGTGAAACCCTATAACAAAATTTGTATGATCTCAGAAAAGCTGGGCAGCAGAGCCCAAAGGAAAATATAATCCAAACTCAGTTTAAAGTTTAAACATCAAACCACCAAAAAACAAAACATTCTCATGAAGAGAATTATATGGCTTTCTTGTGAGCTTCCACTTGTATTTTCCTTTTGTCTTTTCCAGGAGGTCTCTCTCCAGTTCTTGTTAGCTAATCCATAATATTTCTGCTTAATTTGACTACTTTGTAATAACAAATATGTTCAATGGCTCCAGAAAATACGTGCAGAAAGCAGAATTGAGATTAAATTTGTATTTTCTTGTTAGCCTCTAGCTGCCTGGATTCCTCTGGACCCTGGTTTGTTTTTGGAGTTGATTTATCTTGAATTGGGTTGCCTTCTGCATCTTTAAATCTAGTAATTTGGTTTTCCCCGCTCCTGATGGAAGTTTTGGTGTGAAAGAAACTGTTTTGGTGATACACAAAAGCAAGCCAACATAACTTCTTCATTGTCATAACTTATGGATCAATATCAGATCATCAAGATGAAAGTCAACCTGCCAAAAAGCTAAATAATGTTATCACCCAACCTTTAACTCCTTACTGCAAGGATTTTAGGTGTGGGACAGTGGAGATCTTACCACAGAACCTCTCTCACTTCTCTGAATAACTACCAGTGACTCAGGAAACCTCTCATAAAATATGTTATACAACTACATAGAATCTCTATTTTTTCAATTTCTATGGAGTTACAGTAGTAGAAACTGACCACAAAAAAATATGTTAAGACAACAAACGGAAGCAGATGGTTGATGCTTGGTAAAATTTTGATAAACTTTGGTGATTGAATATTAATCTTGGAGATGAAACATTTCCCAAGGCATTCCTTTGCACCCTCATGGGTGGCTCAATACATCAAAAGTAAAAAGCTTTGTTTCATATCTGGAGAAAAGTCAATAATCATTTATGCACCTTTAGTGAGAAACATTTGTTCCATAATATACTGAAGTAATGGTATAATTTTGTTTTGTACACATGGATTATGTTTGTGCCATTAGTTTTATCAGATATACATCTACTTATAAAATAAAATAAAAGTTTTATCAGATATACATCTAATAACTAAAGTATTATGTAGGTTGCGGTTGAGAAGCATAAGGTGGAGGATTTACCACGTGGGTGGATAAAGGAAATCAAGATTAAAAAGAATGCACATGGAATTAGAAGGGACCCGGTATGGAATTTGTTATGCTACTGTTTGATTCAGTTGCAGTGCTTTTCTTCCCCCTCCCCCTCTCTTCCTTCTTCACACCTGCACACACATAAAGACAAGTGTGTATCTATGCCAAATGTGCACCCTATCTAGCGTAGACAGTTGTCAACTATGTGCAATTTATTTAATGAGTTATGTTTTAATGTTTTCAAAATATTACCACTATATATGAAATTTGATTGGTACCTACTTGCTACAGTATTACACGGATCCCAAAAGTGGATATGTTTTCCGCTCCAAAAAGGATGTTTTGCGCTATCTAGAAAGTGGAGAGATTAGTAGACATGCATTGAAACCAAAGAAAAGTTGCATTAACAATGCAGAGTTGATTAACAGTGAAATATCAGTAAGTCTGCACCTTATTTGGTGCTTCAGTAAATGAATACTGTGTTGTGCTGTTTTCAGCGTTATTGTTCTCTCTGTCATTCCTTCTTTCCTTTGACAGTAAACATGCCCAGTTACCTTCATGTTTGGTCTGTGGGTTCTATGCATTTACTAAGTTATCAGTATTAGTATGCATACTATGTCTAAAAATTTTGAATTAATATTCATATTCTGTAAGTTTTCAGGATGTTAGAAAGGGATGATGCCCCATGTTTACTTAGAAAAGAAAAATATCATTGACCAAAATAAGTTTGAAATATGACTAATGTAACTAAAATTTTTGTAGTAGAAATCTAAAAGGTATTCTTTTATGGTAATACTGAACTAGCAAACATGGAAATGCCATAAAGAGGTCAGGAGCATTTCAAATCAAACCATAGAAGACTTATCAGGGAAAAAATCAAACCAGAGAAGACTAAGAGTAAACTGAATTGAACATTGAATTTCATAGCTAAGGTTCTGATACACATTACTTGTAGCTTATTTATTGATGTGCTGCTGAAATTTAAGGACAGATGATACCCTATGATTGCATTTAATAGCTGAATCTGTAGCATTATAACATTGGATAAAATTTTAGTTTCATATAAACTATAGAAAATGAAGGGTGAAAAAACCATCTTTACACTTAGAAACAGGAGGAATACAATGTATGTAAAACTTCTTTCTACATCTTCAAAATTTTTACTACAATTTGGTTAAAGAATCAGAATTTCAAAAAGAATCATATATATGTATATGGACAAGCATTATTGTTATACATACCTTAGGCATTTGGTGTCAAATGTTCATTTTACGGTATTGTTCAAACAAAAACTGAGCCAAGAAGCTCTAAGTCAAATGGTTCTGCCTTCCATTGTAATAATGAGGCAGATGATGAGATCATGGGTTCAAGACTTTTTAAGTGCATATGTAGCTTACCCATAAAAATTCAAACAATAATTGAGATCAAGTTTGATGGATCTAAAATAGTATAATACATCATTACATAACACCATTGCACCTTTGCATCCAATATTCGGTTAGCAAACCCTTCCTAAGTGGTTGAAGCTGATGCTGTTGCTTCAAATAACGTTTACAAAAGTAACAAGTAATGTATTAAGGTTGCCAGATCATGCCATTATTTAATTTATGCAATGAATTCCCCCATATTTTAACTCAATTTTATATGAAATTCTTAAAACTTGTCATATAACACCTTACAATGCTCAGTTTTATAACCTACCAATAATAATATGTTTCTCAAACAATGAGACAACATACTAATTATCATTGATTAACGACCACTTCCTGTCCCAAAAAGAATAACAACCTCTTTTCTTCCTTAAGGCTGTGCAAAAACTATATGCATTACCATTTTCCATTTTTACTGTATTATTCTTTGAACAACTCTCCATTCATCCTGTGTAAAACTAATCTCTAATTCTTTCTTTGTTTTAAATTGAGGCTGCATTTGTTACACCTGAAAATATTAGGTGTTTGGTTTGATTGCAAATGCTGGTCAACTTGAAAATATCTTCAGGTTGACTGAAAATTTTGGGCATTTTACCGTAAATCATTTTAAATCCCTATTTTCAGTCCAAACGCCCTCTCTCTACAGTTAGATCAAAGGCCTAGACCAAACCCTTCTCTCTCTCTCTCTCTCTCTCTCTCTCTCTCTCTCTCTCCAGCAGCGGCTCTAGGGGGCCCACAGAGACAACCAGGCAAACGGCAACTCATGAGGTTGATGGTGGTGGCATGTGAAGCGGCCCAGCAAAGTTACGGCCGAAATCTTGGTGACGACACAGCAACTATACTGACAGCAAGGTTGTGACAGCAATGTTCTTTGGGTTCGCTGGTGTGATGGGCTTCAATTGTGGGGTTTTGGGTGATCAAGCTTGGGATCTGCAGCATCTGAAATCCTGATCTCACCCTCTCTCTCTCTCTCTCTCTCTTTCTCATTATTCATTTCAAATTATATCTTCTCTTTTTTACTATTATTCTTATTTTTTTTTTCGATTGTTTGTGTTGTAATATGTTTATTTTTTATCTGTTGGGGAGCAAAAAAAATTTGAGAAAGTAGTTGAAAATATGTTTTCCAAAGCATTTTTCAAAAATGCAACCAAACACTTGAAAATATTTCTTTTCCGGGAAATATTTTTTACGGTCGGAAATTATTTTCAGGTGAAACAAATGGAGCCTTCTTTTGTGCTTTTAGATTTTGTTCTTTGGTATCATCACAGGTTCAATTTCAAGCATGCCAACTTTATATCCTCATAGCAAATGATGGAAAAACCATCCATGTAGTAAACAGTTGGCTCACCTCTAATGCATCCTCTTTTACCTGCCTCCACAAACACCAATGGTTATTTGCCAAAGTTCCGTTATTAAAAATATTCTGAATACTAAAATCCCCCAAATCAAGCCTGATTCTCATAGAATGCAACTATAACCATGTAGATATGGCTACTATCTTGGGAAATCATATTTATTGGATGCTAACAATCTTATAAAACCACACACACAAAATCTTAGAAAATCATACTGGGTTTGTTAGACTTTTCCATTATTTTTTGCAGTTGCAACATTACTAGGGAGGATGATTTATATTTATAATTTTGTTTTCTTCTTTTCTTTTTGCCCATTTTATAGCCATCATCTGCAGCTAAAAGGCAGAAATTAAATCACCCAGCAACCAGACGGAGGCTTTTTGCAGGTGAGAGGTCATAGATGATGAACAATTCTCATAACATGATTGTCCAAATATATTAGTCAGTCCAAGTCAGAGTGGTCCAATAATGAATCAATTATTTCTAAGCTGCATTGCTTTCTGTTAAACTTAACTGCAGGTAAGGGTAGTTCTGCTCTATCATTAGAAGGTAAGGGAACTTCTGCTCTATCAAAAAAAGGTAAGGGAACTTCAGCTCTATCAAAAAAAGGTAAGGGAAGTTCTGATAAGAGCAGCTTAGAAGCAGCTGAAGGCAAGAGCACAAACAGAGGGCAAGGAAATAAAGTATCTGCTGAACAGGAAGATGCTTTTGCTCCCACAACTCAGATTGTCCAAGACAAGAATTTGATAGGGAACACAAATGAGTTCGCTGAAATCAAGGAAAATTCAAATCCGGGCAGGTCAGCATTGCCAAAAGCTAATGGATCCCAGAGAAAAGGTCAACCAGAAAGTCTCCCTGCTAAATCTGAGCCCGTTTTAACTCCTAAAGCTAATACCCTGCAAGAGAAGAATGGCTTTGAGAATGTGAAGGAAAAGAGAAGCACTAGGAAAAATCAGATTAACTCGAGCAAATCCAGGAAGAAGAAAGAGTTTAATTTGCCTTTTCGGTCTTCGAAACGACTTGCTGGGCTTGAACCTGAGCAGATTGTCAACTCAGTTTCCAGTCACCAAGCTTTTCAAGTTTCAAATACAAAGTTTGGTGAAAGTGGAACCAGTCCAGATGCATGTTTGGCCACAAATAGTTTGTCAAATGAAGCATCTCAGCAGTTCAAGGATGAGCAAGGAACAATGAATGCACCTCAATCTTCTCTGGACATGAATGATGGATTACATGGAGAGCCATCAGACAAGAGCAAAGAGCCTCATAAAAAAAACCAAGCTGCTAACATAGAGCAACTGGAGATGCTGGAAACTGAAAAAGTGGATGAGGAGAAACTAGAAGAACAACAGCGCTGTCTGGTTGAGAATTCTTGGTCAGACCCATGCCTAGAATTCGCAATCAAGACTCTTACAGGTGCATTACCACTGGAGAGCACTTCTAATGATGGGCATGTTTTGATGCCTTCAGCTGACATCCCGCAAATAGAAAACTCCCTTGAGGATGGAATAAAAAAGAGCAGCAATAGAAAAACTCAGGTCAACTTGAAGAAATCCATGAATAAGAAAGAGCTTAACTTGCCTTGTCGGTCTTCAAAACGAGTTTCTGGATTTGAACTTGAGATAATGGCAAACACCATTTCCAGTGAACAAGCTCTTCAAAATACAAGTAGAGAGACTTGTGAAAGTGAAGCCACTGTACCTTTGGTTTTGGCAGATGGAGCATCTCAGCAGCTTGAGGCTGGACTTCACATGGAGTTTGCACATCATGCTTCTACCATCATAGACACTCCATTACTTGGAGATTCATCAAACAAGAGCGAAAAGCCTCCTGCAGTTGAAGTCCAAGTTGTTCCTGAAGAGCAACTGCAGTTGCCTGAAACTGAAATAATGCCAGAACCACAGGAGCTACCCTTTCCCTTCAGTGATTCTTGGTCTGACCCATGCCTAGAATTTGCATTCAAGACTCTCACAGGTGCAATACCTGTGGAAGATAATTTGGCACAAGGATACTTCCAGGAAGAACTTGACATCTCTCACACGAGGAGGGATAGTGGTTTGGCATTGCCAGATTTTGGCTCACACAACTTTTTCCAAAATGATATTACTTCTCATTTTGATCTACCAGAAAAATCTGAGACAGGACATCAACCATCCATGAGTTCTTCACTCTCAACCCCAGGAACTGTGAGCTTGCCGAGTTGCAGTGGAATTGGTTCTCAGCCTTGCTTGGAGGGCAATAAGGACCTTCATGGAAAGGTTAACTCTTAGAAAAAAAGACACCTACTTCGTTGGGGTAATCGGCAGTACTCTACTTTTTGAATCCCAGCGAAGTGCCCCTCGCAATTTGTCTTTTGTAATGTTTGTAATTAGACCAAGATGGTCTTTTATATGCTTAGAAGATCTAGGAGCCATAAAAAAGAAAGAAAGAATTTGAGTCACTCTTAACTGTTGTAAGAATTTTTCTTTCGTTTTTTTCTTTGGGCCAAATGGATCATCAGGTTATTAACTCATTATTTAAATGTAACTGACAAATTCTGAATCTGAATGAGAATGAGAATTAGGGTGTGTTTGAATATCGCTTATTTTGTTGAAACTTAAAAAAGACACCTACATCATTGGGGTAATCAGCAGTCCTCTACTTTTTGAATCCAAAGTACTCTTTGAATCCCAGCGAAGTGCCCACGATGGTCTGTCTGTTTTATATGCTTAGAAGATCTAGGAGCCATAAAAAAGAAAGAATTTGAGTCACTCTTAACTGTTGTAAGAATTTTTCTTTCGTTTTTTTCTTTGGGCCAAATGGATCATCAGGTTATTAACTCATTATTCAAATGTAATTGACAAATTCTGAATCTGAATGAGAATTAGGATGTATTTAGATACCGTTTATTTTGCTGAAACTTAAAAATTATTGTTAATAGTTCTGTAGATAAAGGTAAAAGTTAGTTGAAATAATACAATGGAGCTCATGAATAGTGTTAAAAAGTGCAGTGGGTTCATAAATAGTAATAAAAATAAGCTGAATAATGAAATAATTTTAATTTTTAATCCTTACCTAAACGCACACTTAGGCACCTAATTTGAACACCTAGCAACTATGCTGTCTATGGTTCCAAACACAGAGCCCACTAGGACACAATCAAGTTATTAAAATGAATATTGACCAAAGTTATATGAATGTGAAAGGGTTACAAAATGAGCACATTGGCGTCCCATGTTAACATCAAAAGAGCCGAGTTATTTGTGACTTCAGCTCCGTCGTTCATATTCCAGTGCATTTTAAAGGTATGTTCGATAGACCAAGACAATTGTAATTCTAATACACAAGGACGGTTCATTCACACTTTGATCGTAATTGGCTTGGAGTAAAGGCGATTTTGCAATTGTAATAGCTTCGTGTAATGCATTTAGCAAGAGATTTATGCATTTATTTAATCTATAATTTGCCTAGCTGCAAGATTTGAACCTTAGACTGAGCTTATCCATCTGGATGCATCCACCACCATATGCTTACATGGGTTTAATTAGCTATCTAAAAAATCTTTATTTCGTGAGTTATAGTTAGCTCAACTAGTAAAATTTCTAATGGTTGAATAAGAGATTTTAGGTTTAATTTCCGCCTACACCAAAAACTGATTGGTGTCTTGATCTGATGATAAAGAGTTATCATGGGGGTTATAATAAGTTGAAACTCTCTTAAAAAAAATAAAAAAATTTCTGACGCTCCATGGGCATATTTATTTTTATCTCTCCTTTAGTTTGAGAAGATCCAAATCTAGGACTATTCCATCCCCATCCCTTACCAGCATAAGCATATTAATTCAACTTGATTTGACAAAATTAGTGCAATCACAAAACACGGCAACATAATGGTTAATCACATAGTTCAAACCAAATAACTTACTCAATCCCACCATGATAGAAAACGTTCTTGAATTACAACACATTAATAAGGGAAAGGGAAAACTGAAATCAATTGAACAGCATCTATTTATTTCATTCCCCAGATCATAAAGCTGCTAAATAAGACTTGATCAGTCTTTATATGCAGACTGTTTCCATCCACCGTAGGTTTCCTCTTCCACACGGAACTCCCGGTCATGACGTTCCTATAATGAATAGGCAATCAAAGCTTCGATTAGCTCATTAATATTATTATCATCATGCTTTTACATTTAAGTTAAGAAAATTCTTAGTTTACATTGTACTAACAATGTGAATATTACATTGTAAACTAAACAAATGTGTACAATATTGTATACATTTGCAAAAAGAAAACAGTCCTACAGTTAAACTATAAAAAACAGAGGATTACCTCAGGAGTGAAAGTGAGACCCACCCTAATCTCTCCACGAAACTCTTGGTCCTTAACTACATTGTATGCTGTTGGAGGGAGGCTTCCTTCCATAAACAACGGCTCTAGTGGAACGCTGCAAGGATCATAAAGCAAATAATATTTGGTTCTGAAGTGTTTTTCAAGAAAACCCATTTAATATCATCAAAATATCATAACAATGTCAAATTTTGATGATCAATGCTTCTGTCTATATCTCCATTTTCACCTACTACGTGGGCAGCAGTTAGTATCTATGCTCCAAAACAAAATTTGGTTCTTGCTAACTCTAAAACAAAGGAGCCTGAATATATCCAATCTACTTCTCAGTGCTACAAGCATTTTTTTGGCACGGTGATGCATTCAGATGTTCCCGAAATATTTTTATTTTTATTTTTTGCACAAGATTGATGAGTCCACTGCAGTCTTCTGTAACTTGAAGAATTTCTTACCTATTTTTTCTAGCACTTGCTAAACCAACAGTATTTAGAATTTAAGGAATTGCTCACATTTATATATTGCCTGTGATTACGTTGATACAAACACAAACTACTAACTTTATTCATTCAAAACCTATTTAAAATCAAATGCAGTGACTTTTGAGTAATATCCAAGGTCAATACTAACCAAGTTTTCCTAGGGGATGCAACTTTCTGTTGGTATATGAAGGAACTATGGAAGAATATATTAATAAGGTATAATGCAATTAAGTAAAAGGAAATGCTTTTATCTGGAAAATGACTTTCATAGCATAAGATGTCAAGCTGTTATGTGTTGATAGTTTCCAGATAGAGTGATAAGGTGTTGTACTTAGGCCTATTCACAGGTCGGTCTAGGTAGGGTTTGTGCCCAACCCAGGACCGACCCGACTAGCTCGGGTGGTCAAAATTTCAACTCGCCGCTGACCTGAGTGGTTGATTGGATCGGGCGAATCCAACCTTCAACCGATGGCGGTCAGTTTGTTCGGAATTTGAGATCTAAAAATCGGCCAAAATCCAACAAGTTAACGGCAAAAATTAGTGAAATTTTGGTGATATTTCACCGGATTTGGCAAAATCTCACTAGATCCAGTGAGTTCTGTAAACAATGTAGGTTCTCAATGAAATAATTATTGGGAGAAGTTTGATTAGAGAGTAGTACACTTTTGGCCCTTAAGTTTGGGGTTGTTTTCATTTTAGTATTTTGTGTTTTAAAATTTTTATTTTGGCCTTTTATGTTTGATTCCATTTTCATATTGTCCATACCATCCATTTTCATTAGTAATTTGACCATTGAGTGTTATTCTTGTTTAACTATTTCATGGAATAACACTCAATGAAAATGAATGGCAAAGTCAATATGAAAACATAATCAAAGATAACCTTTTTATCCTTAACCCCAATTGCAATGAAGATAAGTAGCAGGCCCGGCTCTTCCACTAGGCCAATTAGGCCATTGCGTAAGGCCCCCAAGTGGAAGGGGGCCCCAAAATTTTGAAAAAGAAGGGGTAGTAGAAAAAAAAAATTAGTTTAAGATGAAACTCTAAAAAATCTTATACATCCTTGTGACTAAAGAACAAAAAATTTGGAATATCCTTGTAAACATTGGTACCCCAAAAAATTTTTAGTCTACAAAAAAATCAATTATCCCAAAAATATCATTCTTAACCTCTAGACAAATCAAAAATCAACTAGATAAAATGCAAATCCAATCTAAAAAATTACCTACAAAACAATCTCAAATCAAAACAAATAAAAAATTTCAAATCCCTAAAATTTACTCATATCTTTTCCCTCTCCCACTCTTGCTCTCCGTCTCTTTCTCTTAGCTAGATGATGATAGTTTGCAAAAATACTGCCTTAAACTTGAATCTTTTCTCAAACATGATGTTTATTATGATATTGATGGTTTAGATTTTTTTCAAAGTTAAAAGTTTTAAAAGAAATTTTACAAATAAAAGAATATACTCCAATTGACATACTAAATTATATAAAAATATTAAATTCATTTCCAAATACATGCATTGCTTATAAATTTTTACTAACAGTACTTGTTAACTAGTCAAAATTAAAATTAATAAAATCATATCTAAGATCGACAATGTCTCAAGAAAAATTAAGTAAATTAGCTATACTATTGAATTGAGAATGAGATGTTAGAAGAACTTGAATACAAAAATTTAATTAGTCAATTTGTATTTCAAAAAACAAGAAAAATAAATTTTAAATGAAATATATTATAATATAAAAAATAATAAATAAATATTAATTTAATTAATACATAAATATAAAAAAACGCTCCATTTTAGTTCTTGCCTAACCCCAAAATGTGTAGTGTCAGCCCTGTTAAGTACAAGAGGGAGAACAGAACATATCACAAACTTAGATCAAAGAAAATTCTGCAGATTGGGATACTCACGTTGCTTCTCCTACAATATCGTCTGCAGTACCAGTATCACTGTCCATTATTTTCAGTGTGAGTTCTGAAGCACCATCCGAAATGGTAAAGACAAAACTCTCGTTCCACTCTGGCTGTGTCCCTTTTCCTGCACAAATCATATGTCAAAAACAGAGAGGATTACCTAGCCCATCTTCTCTATAATAAAAGAACATGAACATAACATCTGATTCTGTAAACATATCACCACAGGAATTTTTTTTGGGTAGAAATTATGTCCAGTATCTGTTCCATCAAGATGAAATGTAGACATACAAAAATCAGAGCTAAATAGAGAGAGCTTACCTGATGCAACACTGCTTTTTTGCTCCTGACTGCGGCAAATGAGAATGACATAAGGATCCATGTCATCTGCTCATATTCATTTAAAGTTTTAAGCCTCATCAATTCAAACAGGAACCCACTCATTGAAAAAAAAAAACAAACAAACAGGAAAACCAAGAAACAATTATGGCTATTGGCAAGCATATTTTAATTAGGTATGATGAGCTATATTCATCAGGATATTTGGATTGGTTTGATTGTCCGATCATGATAACTTACGTAAAGAAATTATTTCACACAAACATCATTTACAATGCTACATTTTCTTTAATTTCCTCCAGTTTCTTAGCTACCAAACCTCCCCAGATCTTAAAGAAGACAATATATCAAAAGGGTCCAATCCAAACCGATCAAAATTGAATATTCAAAAGAGAAAACGATGGGAAATTGAGAGTTGAGAAGAAAAAAACATACTGAGAAAGTCGGTGTTTTCAAGTCCCTTAGCACTAACAAGAAGAACTTCAATTGTCCCTCGAGGCATTTCTGGAAATCGAAAGGGACAGATTCCAAAAACAGAAAAGAGATCAAAAGATTTGAGGAATAATTCTTGGATCTCTTTCTCGATCGTTTTCTTTCTGGGAACCTTTTAGTTTTACGAGGAACACGAACAAAAAAAAAAACAAAAGGATAAATAATGGTACTTATGTACATGTGCGCAGCAAAACGGTCCGAGTTCAACCGGATCGGACAAGGCCCCGGGTTCACAGCCGAGGAATTAGGACGCGGTTTCTTTCATCCGCGTTAAAGTTGAAGAGCGATGGACGGTGGGGATGAGCACATGTTTTGATTGTGGGAGCCACAAGCGCAGGAAATGTTGTAATCGACAACTGAATTGACTGAGCCATGTTGTCCATGTGGGTAGCGTATGGTCAACGACTTCTGGTTCATGCAGCAGTCCACTTATCGTATATATTTTTTTAATCTTAAATTAAAGTGAGTGGATTTGAATTTTATAAAAAAATTAATTCACTAATATCAAGATGCTATGGATACTCACATTAAAAAAAAAAACAAAAAAAAGAAAGAAAAGAGAAGTTATAAACAACATTTTGGAACTTTTGTGATTGCAGTGATAGCTCTACATTTGACTCAGTAAAAATATGTATGTATGTGTGTGTGTATATATATATATATGAAAAAAATATTATATATTAAATTAATCTATTGTAATCACCCTAAAAAAATATTGAACACTCTAACTTAAAGATTATACTAATTTTGGTTCAGCAAAAATAAGAGTACTGCTATATTTCAATATTTTTACAATAATTTCATAATAAATCATAAGTAGTAAGTTGTTATTAATTTTAATTTGGACAATTCTCTAAAACTAATTATGGCCTCCCAAACATAATTTTTAACCCCTTAAAAAAAAAAAAAATGCCTTAAATAACAACAATAAAATTAGCCAATAACAACAAAATAATTCAAACAACAACAAGTGAAAAATTATTCAACATAAAGCCTATTCAAAAAAAAAAAAAAAAAATTTTTCTAATTATTCAAGTTTGTCACTTGTTCAAACCATTACTTAAAAATAACCTATAATTTCATTTTTCCTTAAAAAATGGTATTAAAAGATAACATTGTGACTACTCTTAAAAAATTCCAAGAGTCGCTATTGTTGAGTTTTCCAAAAAAAAAAAAAAACTATGGAGGACTTTAATCCAATTTTTAGTTCCCCCCCCCCCCCCCCAAAAAAAAAAAAAAAAAAACTATGGAGGATTTTAATCCAATTTTGAGTTTACCTGGGACTAGGAGTATTTTAGTTTTGTAAATATGAAAGTTATTGTGTGGGTAGGATTGATTACCATTACTCAAATAAAAATTTAATTAGGGAGGGTTTGAAAGAATTTTTTGCAATGATGGATACTCAATCTTGCTTGTCCAAAAAACACCACAGGTGATCTTTTTTATTTTTTTTAATTTTTAATAAAAAGCTTACTCTAACTTAATTTAAGTGTGTTTTCGTATGAAACTCTTTTTTTAAAACTTGAATCTTGGCTCTTTCCCTACAAGAACTCGTACTTGTACTTGAAAATTATTATTTTCATCATTTTAAAATAATAATGTTCTGTTAAAAAAAATTTCTATAATTTGTTACTTGTTAACTTTTGGTGAGATGGATTTTCTTAGAACAAGACAGCAAGGCTGCAAAGGAGGGAATCTTCATACGGAAATGGGCTTGAGAGCAGATTGGGGTTTTCATTTTTGGGTGAGGATGAAAAAATTATAGAAGTAGGAAGAAAGAGGGCACTCATAAAGCCCATCTCCGAAGCAGGCCGGCCTAAAACCTTGATGAGCTACAAAAGCTCTAAACTCTAAAGCAGTCGTCAGACTCATTACCAAAGCCCGCAACCTAATGAATTGTCATCCTTTAATTTTTTAGAAAACTAACGCAATATCCGTGCCGTACATGGATTAAACAAAAAATCATAACGTAAGTCTTTTTTTTTTTTTTTTTTTGAGGGTGATCATAACGTAAGTTAATGAAAGATTAAAAATAAAATACATACGAAAAATAATAAAAATGATTAAAAATTTAAAATTAAATGGTAGTATAAAATATCGTGTAAGACAAAATATTTATCAAAATGAAAAATTATAATATAATTATTATTCAAATTTAAATTTAAATTTAACTAAAATATTGAAACTTCCACTAAATACTTTAAGTAATTAAGTTTTAAGATAAATAATCGTTTCATTTTTTTTTTTTTTTAAGTCGGTACTAGAGCTTCACTTAGAGTTGTTAATGATTTTAATATACTTATAATATATTACTATAACACCTATGACACAAGAAAGAGTGTTAGATGTATCTACGCTAGTTATACCCCAAAGCAACTAGTTTAATTACTGTAGGGACACAGAATTTGGCCCCCCCAAGGAGCTCACCTTGGAATTCTGCTTTAGTAGTTCACACAGCTTAAATACAAATAAACAACAAGGAATTAACACTCTACAATGGGAAACACAAGCAGTGGAATCCTTTGGCCATTCATGTAGCGATTACAATTATAGATATTAACATAGGAAACTCTTTTGTTCCCGTGACCACATCCTTAGTGTTACTCTCTCTTTCTTTCTATTTTTCTCTCCCTAGGTAGATTTTTCTGATCCCCCTTTACTTTATCTCTCCTCTCCCTTTTATAACTTCAATCCTTGCTCTTATCACCACAGCTATCCTGTTGCCTACCAGAGCCTCAGGGATATTTTTCTCAGCTTTATCGGATTCCTCCCCTCCCTTATCCTGGAACTCTGACTTTTGGGGGTTGCTGCCACTGTTTAGGCTATCTAACTTGCATTTAATGTGGCAGGGGTGAGGTAAGAACCTCATCACTGATGCGGAGGTAAAGATCTTTAACCTTCTTGTATGTACCTGAACCTTCCCATGGTTCCAAGAATCTTCTGGTAATCACAAGTGGTCCACCCACGCCCCATACCTTGGGTAAAGTGGCACTTTACCATCTCCACAGGAACTAATCTTTTGCGTCACTCATTTTTTCCGTGATACTTGGGTGATCTAGCTATTCTCTTTTCATGGCCCAATTCTTTCCATGATACATAGGCCCCGTGGCCCATTTCATTTTTGGGCTTTAATCTGGACAGGGATCTTTCCACTCCCCACATTACCCCCCCCCCCCCCATGATCTCCAGGTCATTATTATTGAAGTGGGGATCGTGGTTCAAAAAAATAAAACGAACCAATCATTAGCTGGCATTTATGAATAGTGGCGGCGTTAGGTAATTAATGCCATGGACACGCAAGAGTTCCCCGCCCCATGATCATTGGCACGCGTCATTAAATGGACGGTTAGATGAGGACTTTGGAAAACAAAAAAATGAGCAAGAAAAGGAGGGTTTCTGTCCGTCCTTTCCCCTCCCCTCTTCCTCTATATAAGGAGCCTAACCTCCCTCCCTTGGGCCTCTTCTTCACCAACCCACTGCCATAAATTATCAGAAAAGAAAAATATCTCTACTCTGTGTTTCTCTTCGGCGACCTTCAGTGCATTCTTGCTTTCTCTTTGTGTTTGTAAGTCCATCTCCTTTAATCTTTTAAGAACTTTGCTTCATCTCACATACTCTTTTCCTAGTTTTCTCTTTTTGTTCCTTCCCCTTGTTATAGAAAATTCCTTCTTTTTTTTTTCTTTTTTTTTCTTTTTTGAAATGGGGAAATTCAAACCTATGTTTGACACTCCTGAGAGTCTTAGAGAGTTTAGAAGGAAGTATAACTTCCCCAAGGATGTTGAGGTTGAGTACTGCTCGGAATCTAAGGCAATACTATCACGGGGAGAGGGCAAAGTGGTGATTCCACTTGTTGCCATTGTAGAGGGGGGAGTGAGGATCCATATGAGTGATTTGCTTACCAACTTTCCCCGTCACTTCAAGATTTGTCCCAACCAATGTACCCCCAATGTGCTTGGATAGTCAGTAGTGTAGATACCCTGAACAAAATGCTCGGGTTGAAGCTTACTGAGCACGACATCAACTACGTTTATAGCTTTTAGGATAGTAAAACCTCTGGGTACTATTTTAAAATTTGACACGGGGAAGTGAGACTTATTTCTGGCCTACCGGACTCCGACAAAGAGACCGAGGGGGACTACTTAATCGTCTCGGGGAACTGGTACCCCAGCAGAATCCACTGCCCCACTAGCGCGGGTAAAGTAGGTGGGTTGGCCTAATAGGACCCCCCCTTTTTTCTATTTTTTATTGCTTCGAACCAGACTTTTTCCGAGTATCTATACTTATTTCATATGTCTAACCTTTACTTGTTTCTTTTTCAAAGGATCACGCTTTCAAGAAGGAAAGGCAGCTAATCAACTCTATGGATCTGAATAGGTTGCTGAGATCCCCGATCTACCCTCACACTGATGGTCAATTGTGTGCGGCCTACCTTATTCTTGGATACACCTCCGTGTACTATAGTTTCCAAGCTACTGGAAAAACTATCACTCTAAGGCATCCCCTACTTCCTTACATAAACGTTTGGTAAAAGGGGTATATTCTATCCCTTTCCGAATGTGTTCGTCGAGAAGAAGGGAGGTATCACAGTAACTCCCCTTCTCCTTTCACTCACGAGGATTTAGGAGTGACCACTACCTTTCCTATCCCGGCTGAACACCCTCGCCGCCAACGGAAAAAGAAGACAGGCCATGTTCCAGCTCGTAGCCCTTCTCCACCCTAAGTAGAGCTCGACATTCAAACTGCCATTCCGTTGGATGATTCTCCTACCAAGATGCTGATTCAAAGGAGTGGGGTCACACTTGCACAGCTCCTGGCTATTCCAATTATCCTAAGGACTCAGACTCCTCTAGCCACTGCCCCCACTGCCAATGTTCTCAAAACTACCTAAGCTACTCTAACTGCCGCAGTAGTAGCAACTCCTACCCGTGAAACTAGGATTGGAAGGAAACGCCCCTCGGGAGCGGGCCAAACTTCAACTGCTCTCAACTCAGAAAACTCCCCCCCCCCCTTCCCCGACCTTGGGGATACCTGTGTCCATGTTACGAGGGCTCCTGCCTATACACACTCCTTCTCGGTGGACGGAGTTCCCCTTCTTGCGACTGACAAGGTCAGACCATGAAGGGAAGGATGTGGGGGGAAGGTTGCCGAGAGTGTTGGCAAGGCTCTCTTGTTTCCTGAGGATATGAATTATTGGGCTAAATGGGATGATGACTCCCTCATTCTAAACGTGAAAAGAGAAGCCATCATGGTAATTAACTTTTGCCCCTCTTTGATTTTTTACTTTTCTCCACAAGTAGATACTAACTTTATTATATGCTAGGGGTATCAATACTCCATGGTGATTGAGGAGAGGTACCAGGTTGCCAAGGCCAAGGCTGAGGAATTGTGCAATGATAATGAGGATCTTCTTAAGAATATCTTAGATGTCATGAACAAAGTCTCAGAATCAGAGAGGCTACGATCTGAGGTGAAAGAGAACACCAAGACCATTATGGAAAGAGTAGAGACCCTGGAGAAGGAGCTGCAGGAAGCTAGAAAGATGCTGGCAGACAAAGATGCCGAGCTGAAAGGCTATAAAGTAGCTGATGATGCTAAGCTCCAGGAAGCCTACTACCAAGGTCAGTATGACTGTATTGCTATTGTTAAACCCGAGGTTCAGCAGAAGCTTTCAACCTACTTCTCCAAAGGATGGATTGCTGCCCTGGACAAGTTGCAAGTAGAGGCTTCCTCTTCCCTTAGGGTTGAGAGCAATATACCAATCCCCGAGGAGTTGGTCATCATTTCAAAGCCTAAGATCCAAGCAATCATTAATGACGAATCTCTCGTCCGTGAGGTTGAAGGAGCTGGACCTGTTGCATCTCTAGGAGGGGGAACTATCTCTGCGGCTTTATCTTCAACCGAGGAACCTCCGCGTCCTTAACTTCTTCTTCTTTTTTTTAGTCTTTTTATGTTTCAAGACAATTCTACAATTTTGCCTGGTTTTGGGGGCTTTTGTTTTAATACTTAGCATTTGAAATATGTGCTTGATAATACTTATGCTTCTCTTTCATTCATCCATGTTATACATTTGCATTTCCCGAGTTTATTTAAACATCTAATGGCTATTTTCCATAATTTCTTCCTGTAGAGAGAATGTTATTGCTCTTCATTCACATTTGCAATTTGCTAAATTGTGATAATATTTGATAATTGATTAATAAACCAAATGACAAATTTTTCCAACCACTTACCTGGAATGTTTACCTTAAGACATTATTTTCACTTGAGGTTTACGAAAGTTTAGTTTGAGGTGACACCAAGGCTTCACAACACGGGATTTACATCCAATAAAGCTTTAATTTTGTTGTGTTAGTGACCTTGAGGCTAGGTTAAGGCAGGGAACTTAGCTTAAAATTTACCTAAGGTAAAGACATGGTCTAGCACTGCAGGGTTTACATTGAAGGAAGTTTTGATTTTGTTTTCTGTTAGTGACCTTGAAGTCTAACTAAGGCAGAAAACTCAGCTTAAAACCTACCCAAGGCAAAAACAGGGTCTAGTACTACGGGGTTTGTTTCTATAGAAGTTTTAATTTTGCTTTCTGTTTGTGACCCTGGAGTCTAACTAAGGCAGAAAACTCAGTTTAAAACCCACCCGAGGTAAAGACAGGGTCTAGTACCGCGGGGTTTACATTGAAGGAAGTTTTAATTTTGTTTTCTGTTAGTGACCTTGAAGCCTAATTAAGGCAGAAAACTCAGTTTAAAACTTAACCAAGGCAAAAACAGGGTCTAGTACTGTAGGGTTTGTTTCTATGGAAGTTTTAGTTTTGCTTTCTGTTAGTGACCCTAGAGTCTAACTAAGGCAGAAAACTCAGTTTAAAACCCACTCGAGGCAAAGACAGGGTCTAGTACTGTAGGGTTTGTTTCTATGGAAGTTTTAATTTTGCTTTCTGTTAGTGACCTTGGAGTCTAACTAAGGCAGAAAACTCAGTTTAAAACCCATTCGAGGCAAAGACAGGGTCTAGTACCGCAAGGTTTGTTTTTGCGCTCTTAAATTTTCCAACCGTGCCTTCATAGGACTTGTTACTATTTACTGAACTTTGACAAAATAGCATTATGATTCATACACACCTTACATTATAATCAAAAGTAATACTTCTTTTAATTAAAAATATTCCATGGCCTTGCCATAGGTTTTTCATCCAAATCTTCTAGCCGATAAGCACCAACCCCAGCAATGGATATGATCCTATAAGGCCCCTCCCAAGTTGGGCCCAGCTTTCCCATAACTAGATCTCGGGTATTTCCCAAAACCTTCCTCAGCACTAAATCTCCTGGAATGAATTCCCTATTTTTGATTCCTTTATTGTATCCTCGACAAATTTTTATTAATAGTTAGCCAACCTTACCAATGCCACATCTCGGCTTTCTTCTATTAGATCCAGATGCTTATAGAGTAATTGATCATTTTCTTTCACTTGAAACACGTCAGTCCGAGAAGTAGGGAGCCCAATTTCCACGGGTATTACTACTTCTGCTCCATATGTCATCGAGAAAGGAGTTTCTCCTGTGGAGCGCCATGGGGTGGTCCGATACGCCCATAGCACACTCAGAAGCTCTTCTGTCCATCAACCCTTTGAGTCATCTAGCCTTATCTTCAAACCATTTACTATGGATTTGTTGGTCGCTTTTGCCTGACCGTTGCTCTATGGATAAGAAGGAGTAGAATACTTATTGATAATCCTCAATTCTGAGCAATAGCTCTGAAAGGCTTTGTTATCAAACTACAATCCATTGTCTGATATAAGGACCCTTGGCACACTAAACCGTGTTACGGTATTCTTCTAAATGAACCTCTTCACATCAGTATCCCCGATATTGACAAGTGGCTCTGCTTCCAGCCACTTGGTGAAATAATCAGCTCCAACCAGGAGCCATCTTCTACTTCTCGTGGCCTTTGGAAAAGTTCCCACTATGTCTAGCCCCCACTAGACAAAAGGCCATGGACTGGATATAGGGTTAAGAGGACCCCCGGGCTAATGAATGCTTGGTGCAAACCTTTGGAATTGATCGCATTTTTTGGAGTACTCTAATGATTGTCTCTGCATATTTGACCACCAATACCACAGAGTAAGGGCTCGATGAGCCAATGATCGGCCTCCCGTGTGACTTCCACATATTCCTTCATGCAACTCCTCTAAAAGTATTTCAACTGCCTCGGGATGCACGCATAGCAGGTAGGGCCCTGAATATGATCTCTTATATAACTTCCCTTCCTCGGATATCCAATACCGTGGAGACCTACATCTAATTCGCTCAGACTTTCTTTCTTATCCTCAGGCAAAATCCCATTTTGGAGATAAGCTATTATTGGATCCATCCAGCTTACAGATGGATGTATGCTCAACACTAAGTTCTTGTTAGAAGGAGTTAGGCTGGAGAAAGGTAAAATTTCAACCATCACCATCCTCGGAAGGGGATCTTCCACTGAAGAAGCTAGAGTAGCCAGAGAGTCTGCATAACTATTATTGCACCTTGAGATATGCAATATCTCTAGTCTCTTGAACTGACATTTTAGAATCTCGACCTCCCTCAAGTAGCTCATCATTCTTTGGTCCTTAGCTTTGAACTTGCCTGTGATCTGACTAACAACTAACGACGAATCACAATACAGCTTCACCCAGCTTACCCCTACTTGTCGAGACATTTTAAGCCTCGCAAGGAGAGCTTCATACTCTGCCTCAGTGTTGGATGCAGGAAACCCAGTCTGAATGAATTTTCCAGTCTGATTCCTTCCAGGGAAATAAGTATAATTCCAACCCTTGCTCCTCGGTAGTTCGACGCTCCATCCACATATACTTGCCATATGTCTTCCCGAGGTCCCATTATCCTGCTTCCCTCTATTTTCAAAACTTTGAGTTGCTTAGGTGTGAATTCCACAATGAAGTTTGCTAAGACTTGCCCTTTGATAGAGGTTCGAGGCCTATACTAAATATTAAAAGCTCCCAAAGAAGCCCCCCACCTAGCTATCCTTCCCGTGAAATCTGAACTTCTGAGCAATGCTTGTAAGGGGTGCTCAGTCAGCACAATTACCGTATAGGCCTAAAAATAGTGGGATAATCTCCGTACAGCATGAATTATTGCCAGCACAGCTTTTTCTAAAGGGAGATACCGCGTTTCTGCTTCCACAAGTGTCTTACTGACATAAAAGATTGGCTTTTGCACTTCCTAATCCAATCTCAACAGGACAACACTCATTGCATGATTAGTCACAACCAAATAAGCTCCCAAAGAAGCCCCCCACCTAGCTATCCTTCCCGTGAAATCTGAACTTCTGAGCAATGCTTGTAAGGGGTGCTCAGTCAGCACAATTACCGTATAGGCCTAAAAATAGTGGGATAATCTCCGTACAGCATGAATTATTGCCAGCACAGCTTTTTCTAAAGGGAGATACCGCGTTTCTGCTTCCACAAGTGTCTTACTGACATAAAAGATTGGCTTTTGCACTTCCTAATCCAATCTCAACAGGACAACACTCATTGCATGATTAGTCACAACCAAATAAGCTCCCAAAGAAGCCCCCCACCTAGCTATCCTTCCCGTGAAATCTGAACTTCTGAGCAATGCTTGTAAGGGGTGCTCAGTCAGCACAATTACCGTATAGGCCTAAAAATAGTGGGATAATCTCCGTACAGCATGAATTATTGCCAGCACAGCTTTTTCTAAAGGGAGATACCGCGTTTCTGCTTCCACAAGTGTCTTACTGACATAAAAGATTGGCTTTTGCACTCCCTAATCCAATCTCAACAGGACAACACTCATTGCATGATTAGTCACAACCAAATACATATATAGCGTTTCTTCAGGCACTGGCCTTGACAAAATAGGAGCTCGGTCTAGGTACAACTTTAGCTCCTCAAATACCTGCTGGCACTCATCCATCCACTGAAAGCCTTTCCATTTCTTCAACAACTGAAAAAAGGGGTTGACATCTATCCGCTAACCATGAAATGAACCAATTAAGAGCCACGGTCATCCCAGTAAGTCATTGGACCTCTTTAGGGCTCCAAGGTGATTTTAGACTCTACAAGCTACAATATGATCCAGATTAACTTCTATACCCCGATGGGTCACCAAGTAGTCTAGAAATTTCCCCGAGCTGACCCCAAAGGCACACTTTGAGGCATTCAACTTCAAGCGGTGCTTCCGCAATGTCTCAAAGGTTTACATGAGATTAGTGAGGTGATTTCCCATGGCCTTACTCTTTACTACTATGTCATCAATGTATGCTTCCATATTCCTGCCCAATTGCTCTTTGAACATTTTGGTTACCATTCTCTGATAGGTAGATCCCGCATTCTTCAACCCAAATGGCATGACCTTATAATGGAAATTACCAGTAGGGGTTATAAAAGAAGTTTTCTCCTAGTCCTCAAGGGCCAGAACTATCTGGTGGTATCCTTGGAAAGCGTTAAGAAAACTCATCCTAGTATGCCTAAATGTTGCGTCAACAAGTTGGTCCATCTTTGGCTTTGGAAAAGGATCTTTAGGACATGCCTTGTTTAGGTTTGTGAAGTCTACACATACTCTCCACTTCCTATTCTTTTTCTTTACTACCACCATATTAGCTAGCCACTCAGGATAATAAACCTCCTTGATTGCCCCAGCCTCTTTAAGTTTGTCCACTTCTTCCCTCACTGCTTTAACATGTATATTTGAGGAGCTCCGAGGCTTTTGTTTCTTTGGTGGACAACAAGGGTCAACATTAAGTCGATGACAAATAAAGTCCGGATCCACCCTAGGTGCTTCATATGGACTCCATGTAAACACATCTAAATTGTTTATTAAAAACAAGATTAATTCAACTTTTTCCAACATAGGAAGATTAGCTCCTACCTGGAAATATTTATCCCCGAGGTCAATATGTATCTTCTCCAGTTGCTCACAGGTATCCTCGGGTTGGGTCTGTAGCTGCTACAAAGGCTTTGTTGACCCAAACTCTGCCTCCTGCTTATGCCCCACAACAGCTATCTGGCATTTTCAAGCCATACATTGGTCTTTGCGTACTTCCACAATGCCCCACTCAGTTGGAAATTTCACTTTTTGATGGAATGGATCCAAGGACGCCTAAGGATTGCTGTATACGGGGAGTATGAATGCACCACTATAAAGTGGACAATCTCCTCTCGTCCTTCCACCTCCACGAGAAGGGCCACTTGCCCCGCTAGCATAACAATGCTCCTATCAAAGGCCACCAAGGGACTATCATACTTTGTCAAATCCTCAGGTTTAAGTCCCAATCCCTCATATAGGTCTGGGTACATTGTCTCTACCCCACTTCCCCGATCTAACATAACTCTTTTAACATCGAAGCCCCCAATCTACAACGTAACTACCAGGGCATCTTCATGGGGCTGAATAGTATCCCTAAGGTCTTTCCCTGTGAAGTCGATACTTTCATCCTCCCATTGACTCTTTTTGTGTATGGGTCCTTCCAATTCTATGTCAGAAGCCGAGTTCACAGTTAGCACCTTGGGTGGTGTTCTCATAGTCTCCACCCGTTTCCTAGCTACATGTATTACCCCTATGAACCACCGAGTTGGTGTCGAAGTTCCTGCGGTGGTTCCCCCTTTTAAGTCCCGCGGGCATGAATCTTCCCGAACTAGGAACTGTGCTAGATAACTTGCTTTCTCAAGCTAATGCAAGTGGTCCTTCAGAGTTCGGCAATCCTTAGTTATATGTCCGCGATATCGATGGTATGAACAGTAAAGTTTCTGATTCCTTCTGGTGACATCCCTACTGATCTTGTTTGGCCAACGGAAATATGGCTCAATCTTTATCTTTTCCACAATTCGGTAGATGGGTTCTTTATACAATGAGCTAACCATTTCCGTCCGTTGCTTCTGAGCTTGGGGGAAAAAATCCCTCCGAGGTCGAGGGGCCTGATCTGCTTTAACCTCTTTCTTTTTTTCTATGGGTACTTTTGCTTTAGCTTTATCTTGCAACTGATAATCTTTCAATCTCTTGTACTTCTCTACCCATTCCATCAATTTGCTCATATCCGTGACTGGCTTTAAGGCTAGTGAAGCCCTCAAGTCAGAATTGATGGGAAGGCCCACCTTAAAGGTACTTGCAGCCATTCCTCCATTATCTCCCCCGATCTCATTATACAATTCTCAATAACGATCTGAATAAGCTCTAAGGGTTTCACCTTCATTACTAATGAGAGGAGTGAGTGTTGATATCGTATTTTGTCCGCCCTTGATTTACGTGTCGGATCTTGAAAAACCCAAAAATATCATTTTCTCTCCATGGGGTCACAAGAACATATATAATGGTGTGGCGCAACTTGTTTGGACATCGAAGCGCTCAAAGTACCTTTTTCAGCCAAAATGGCCAAAATTCCCCTAGTCAACCCTGGGTTGACCGAAAGTCAAATAAGATCAAAATCCTCACAAAACAACATTTTTCATAGTTTTATATTAAACCTGAGCCCCTCGAAGATTTTTAGCAACTTTGACCAAGTTTGACCTGGAGTTGACTCTCGGTGGGCCCTAGAAACCCTAATCTTGATCTGGTCATCAAAACAGGTTGAGACTAATGCCATTGAGAAAATAATAAAATTCTTATTCCAATGACTATTCATGGGTCGAAATCAGAGTTAAAACGGTTGAGATATTGAGAAAACCGTGAAAAGCACGTCAGCATGCTTCTCGAGGTCGTAACTTTTGATCCAACTGTTGGAATTTTAAATTTTTTTTTTTTTTTTAGTTTTCTAAAAACTAGACATCCAGAGCTTTCCAGGGACACTAAAATCACCTTAATCCTAGTCCGAGAAGACCTCCAAATGTGTGTCCAAATTCAAAATTGAAAAAGTGCATGAGGACGAAATTGCTGTCGCCAACCGGGCCCCGAAAAGTGTGCCAAAGCCTATAAAAGGCTCCTGGTAGCTCAGATTGAAGGGGAGACATTTTGGGAGCTGTTTGGGCATCTTTCTAGGCATTTTTTCTCTCTCTTTTCTCACCATATTTCTCTCCCAAAAAACACAAAAATACATCAAAACTTCTTGATTCTTCTCTCTTCTCCAAAAATACAAGGTAGCGTTCATACCTTCCATCTTCTTTTCCTTGGTTCTATACCTTGGATTTGAGGTATAGGGGTATGAATATAGCTTTTTGTCTACAATCCATACCCTTTTTTCTATAAAGCTTCATCAAGCTTTTTATCCTTTCTTTTTTTCTTGAATAACATGATTTATTGCTTTCTTTAGCATGTTTCTTTCTTTATTTGTGCTTCTAGCTTAAATCTCTGTGCTTTTTATGCCTTATGCCATGTTTTATGCTGGGATCTACCTTTTCCATGTGGTGCTTGTGTTTGGATCTACAAGTTTCCATGCTTTCCATGTTTATGGCTTGATTTACATGTTCTATGTTAGTCTATATGCCTATCTCCATGCTTGTGCCTAGATTTATGGGTCCCTATGCTTGCTTTTATGCTTTATGCCATGCTCACATGTCTAGACCCATGTGTTTATGCCTATGTTTACATGTCTATATGCTTAGATCCTTGTCTTCACATGTTTATGTGTTTGGATTCTTTTTTCACATGCTTAGATTTGCATCCTTACATGCTTATATGTTTAGATCTACATGTTTTCATGCCATATGCCGTGTTTCATGCTTAGATCTATCTCTTCCTTGTATTGTTGTTTAGATCTACATGCTTACATGCTTGATATCACATTTTTGGCCATGCCTTGCTTAAATCTATATGTTTATATGCATGTTTCTATGCCTATATGTCTAGATCTATGTTTTCACACACTTGCTTGCTTAGGTCTTCTTCTCTATATGCTCTATGCTATTTCCCATGTTAGATCAATATGCTTGCATGCTTCTTGCCATGTTTATGTGTTTAGGCCTAGGCTTTGTTTGTCATGCCATGTGTTATTGTAGCCCTTTTGTTCCTTTTATTGCATTTTCTTGTGTTTTGGCCTAATGGTTAGGACCCGATCTAGACCCTATGGTCTTTGTCATCATCCATACACCAAGGTCCACATCAAAGGGTTTGGATCATCCTATTTTCATGTCTATGCTTGCTTGCTTCTATGCTTTATGCTTATGCTAGCCTCTCTAGTTCTAGGCTTTGTAATGTTTGGAGCCCTCTGCGGGCTTGACCTTGTGTGGTTACATCCGACGCCCATGAGGCCTTGTTCTGATGTAACCATTTGGGAGGCATCTCCAGATGCCGGGTTGCTCCGTGCGTACCCTTCCCTTTTCCGCTTCGCGCGATGCTATGCTTACCATGCTTGTTTGTGCCACTCGTTGGCTTTCTATGCATCTTTTCATGCTTGCTCACATGTCCATGCATGAGTCTTGCTTGCTAGTGTGTCGTCTATGCTTTAACACAATGAAGTTATGGATATTCGATCCAAACCTACATTTGCCATTTGCGGACACCACCTTTTGTTTGCTTTCTTGCTTGTTTGCCTTCTCGCTTGTTTGCTTGCTTTCTTGCTTCTTTGCTTGCTTTCTTGCTTCTTTGCTTGCCATGTCTATCATGCTTATCTGCTTTATGCCTATTTCCTATGCTCTTTGCATCTTTTCCTTCCATTACTTGTCTGCTGATTTCTTGTCTTTACCTTTGCATGTATACATATGGAGTGAGGACACCTGGAGCTAGGGCATGGTCTCCCAGGCGCAAGCAAAAGGGGCAAGGATGTGAGCATGTGGATATAAGCCAAGTGGCTATGTTCAGTAGATTTAGGGGTCTAGCCTCTCCCATTTGGTTATATACTCTTTTAAACCCCCTTTCTTCCTCTCTCCTTTCTCTTTTAAATGAGTTGTATTAGATATATCATGTCGTGTACCATTCGTCCTCATCTCTAGGGTATGGCAACCCCTATTTACTTTTTTGCTCTATATTTTGGGCCATGCTCTAGGGATGTAGGCATTTACTTTCTTGCTTTGTGTGCTTGCATTGTGCATGATGTATGTATATATATACCTGCTCGCCCCTTCTGTTGTGATTGTCACAATCCATATCACCTAAGGTAAAGTGATGCTTAATTTCCGCCGCGAAAGTAAGGTGACATGTCCCAGGATTTGTGCCGTGGAAATCTGGTACTTTGCCCGAATGCCTTAGGAAAGCATAGAATGGGACCACACCCATTCAAAAGCCAAACCTCAAAGCCCCCCATGCATGCAAAGTCTCGAAAGCCAATGCCAAAATCATGTTTTTTTACTGCCAATCTTCGAAAATTAAGGTTTTATCAAAACAAAGGACTGTCCCTGGACAGGCGTTATGGGGTGCCAAACACCTTCCCCACATGTAACCAAACTTCTGGACTTAAGAATCAAGATTTTTTTCCATCCACATTAGATTAGGAAAAATGCCCTTTTTCTTAGCCTATGATTGGTAATAAAATCAACTAGAAACAGGTGACCAATCACACCTTAGAAAAACCCAATGATTGGTGGCGACTTCACTTACCTTTGGTAATCACCTAAAATTTGGCCAAGATTCCCGCCATACCTCCAAAGGTAGACCAACCTTCCTCCCTCAAGAGAGAAAGCACCCGAAGCTCTGCGCGAACCACACCATTATCAAGAGGGGCCTCCAACTGGCCTTGCATGTGGGGGAGCGTTGCCACAGTGGGTGGTCAAACAAAGGCCCGACAGTAGTTTTCCAGCCGTTCTAGGCCCGGGCGTCAATAGTGAGGCAAATGGTTTCGGGGTCCTACTACACGTCACAAACTTGGCCCCGAATGCCCTAATAAGCTTGTCATAACCTCGGATAGCCCCTTTTTCTAACCCATCAAACCATCTCATAGCTATCGGACCCAAGCTAGAAGGAAAAATTTTACACATCAGGGCCTCGTTTTTAGAGTATATGACCATGCTTTGATTGTAATGACTGACGTGCTCCACGGGATCCGTCTTGCCATCATAAATGGTGAAAATTGGCCTAGTAAATCTCTTAGGTAGGTCTGTTTTCTCTTTGGAGATATTTGATGTAGAGCCTTACCCATGGCATCCTCACTAGTAACATGGGGCGTCGTAAGGACTCGAGAATGATGAACTAGCCCTTTAAGCCTCTCCCCATCCTGCTCTTCCCTTCTGCTCTTATAAGAAGGTAGAGTAACCATTTTCTCTCTGGGAGGAGTTTTCTCTCGTTCCCCATGAGGAGGGGGTGATATTCTATCCCTTTTCCGATTCCTATTGCCCACTCTGCGCTTATCTCCTCGGGAGTGACTAGGTGTTGGACTCGGTCTTCTCTGATGAAGCAGCTCCGTATCTTTATAGCGAAGCAATTCTTTGTCCTTCTTCGCATTCCTTTGCAATAGGGCCACTTGCTTCCTCAACCTTTCCACCTCTATATCCCTATCTACATAGGATGGGCCCTCCATATTGGTAGCTGACCCTTCTCCTTGCGGAGGGGGACTGGGTTGCTGCTGAGTCTCCCTATGAACTTCAAACCTCACATGTTGATCTGTATAGATAGATTCTTTTGACATACTAGGCCATTCCAGATGAGTAGGACCACTCTGTGTTCGGTTGGCCATGGTCCCAGACAATCTAACTCTTGAGTCTTCTACTTGGTAAAGTGATTCCTACAGATGGCGCCAATTGTAAGGACACAGAATTTGGCCCCCCCTAGGAGCTCACCTCGAAATTCTACTTTAGTAATTCACACAACTTAATTACAAATAAACAATAAGGAATTAACCCTCTACAACGGGAAACACAAGCAGCGGATTTCTTTGACCATTCATGTAGCGATTACAATTACATATATTAACATAGGAGACTTTTTCGTTCCCGTAACCACATCCTTAGTGTTACTCTCTCTTTCTTTCTATTTTTCTCTCCCTGGGTAGATTTTTTTGATCCCTCTTTACTTTACCTCTCCTCTCCCTTTTATAGCTTCAATCCTTGCTCTTATCACCACAGCAATCTTCTTGCCTACCAGAGCCTCAAGGATATTTTTCTCTGCTTTATCGGATGCCTCCCCTCCATTATCCTGGAACTTTGACTTTTGGGGGTTGTTACCATTGTTCAGGCTGTCTAACTTGCATTTAATGTGGCAGGAGTGAGGTAAGAACCTCATCACTGATGCGGAGGTAAAGATCTTCAACCTTCTTGTATGTACCTAAACCTTCCTGTGATTCCAGGAATCTTCAGGTAATCACATGTGGTCCATCCACGCCCCATACCTCGGGTAAAATGGCACCTTACGATCTCCATGAGAACTAATCTTTTGCGTCACTTATTTTTTCCGTGATACTTAGGGTGATCCAGCTATTCTCTTTTTGTGGCCCAATTCTTTCCATGATACACAAGCTAGGCCCAATCCTTTCCCGTGGCCCATTTCATTTTTGGGCTTTAATCTGGACGGGGATCTTTCCACTCCCCACAATTACAATTAAGGTTCTTCGTAATCACTTATATAATCAAGATTTACTTAGTAAACATCTGATGTGGGACTTAATAGAAGACCACACAAACACACTCTTATATGCTCCCCCAATTAAACTCATAACATTCTCAACAAGGTTCACATTGACTAGTCCTATAGCCTATAGCTTAACTTGATTAGTCCTTTTAGAATTTAGTGCAAACGTAGTTAGCGTAAATGTAGCTAGTGTTTTCTTCAAGTCGTGACAATAATATCAGTATCAAAGCCAACATAGTAACACCATTTGACTTGGGGATATTGTAGAACAACGTGGATCTTGATGAAGATGTTGGAAAATTAAATGGAGGAGATTGCATACCCCTAGATTGTGTTGATTTGATTGGAATGGATTTTTATAAATGTGCATTGTGTGGGCATGTGATATGTCTCAAATAAGGTGTTTACTAGGTGGATCTTGGTTATATAACTAATTATGAAGAGTCACGGTTAAAACTTTACTAGTCCTTTTAAGATATATATTATAGATTTAGCTAGTGCATTAATTTCTTAGGTTGTGACAATTCCACATGACGAAAGCACACTGTACAATATATATCACTTACCCCTTCTTCCTTTTTTTTTTCTTAATCTATGGCGTATGCTTCTGGTGATTGCTTTTTATCATCAAATCAAGGCATCAATTAGCTTTTTGGTGTAGACAAGAATTGAATCTCAGATCTCTTACTCAACTATAAAAGACTTTACTAATTGAGCCAATTAGAACCCATTATATATCACTTACCTTGATGCTCATAGTACAAGCACAATTTGCACAATGTGCATGTTTAAAATTTTATTATTACAACAAAAAATATAATGAATGATTAAAAACTATTTAAGAAATTAATGAATTTGATGTTTTTGATATTTTAGAAAGTTTTAGTAATAAAATTATAATTGTAGCAGTATAATAGCATTATAAGACTTTAACAAAGAAATTCACTTAAAATAAAATATATTAATAATTTTAATGTACCTATAGTATACAGACATGGCGAAAACATGTCATACAATTTATAACATTTAGAGTACGTTTGGTATGCTGCAATAGCTCATGTGATGGAATAATTATTCATGTGTAATAGCAATTTGGTCATTTGTTTGCATCTTTATTACATGGATTAGTTATTACATTATACTATTCTTTAAATTGAAGAATAGCTATTCCTCTTTAAAATGAGAAATGATATGTTCACAACATTTTTACAACAAATCATATGTGGCAGGTTATTACTGGTTGTTATTGTTGGGGCAAAAAAGTAATCTTAGTATTAGGTTCAAATTTGAACCAGTAACAACTAACCACCTATGATTTGTTGTGAAAATGTTGTAAAAATGTTATAGACATAACACATTTCCTTTAAAATGGATGTAATAGCTATTCCTTAGTGCATATAATAGGTTTTAAAATTAATATATTTCTAAAAATATATAGTTTCCTTATACATTATCTTTTACAAGCTTTCCATATGTAACAACCAAACTTATGAATATTAACAATTATTCCATTACAATGTCTTATATTCTCAATAATAAAGATTACTATTTCTAATGTAATCTATATTCAATGTATCAAACTTACCCTTAGAAAATTATAATGTTTTGTTAAACAAACTTAAAATCAATCTTTTTTTTTGGTTGTCTTTTTGTCCATCAGAGGCCAACTTTTAGAAGTGGAATGTAATATAAGCATCTATGTAATAATGTAGGACTTGGAGAGTTATGACTTTCATTAAACAGGTATCTTATGTATGGAATATATGTAATTTTCTCCTTTTATTGCGCAGATTCCACAATTGTGTGAAATTGTAAATATGCATATATGATGCATGAGATAATAATTGACTTCCACGAGATTTTTTGCTACACATTTTGATATGAAAATTAAACAAGGAAGGCAGAACAATTTGTATGTCTACATGTGGTACATTCATGGGTATGATCATGATAATTAAATTTTATATGAAGCTTGTCGTCATTTTTGAGGATAGAATTGCCTCTCCCTTTCAACACTGTCCTCTTCAAGACGGAATAACAATCTTTTTTTTTTTTTTTTGAGTAATAGACGGAATAACAATCTTAATTCATTGCATCAAAACATTTGACCATGAAAGTAAGTCTCCTTTGATAGGACGGGTCCTTACACTTTATGATAATAGTTCAAAAGGTGTGGTGAAAAATCGGCACCTAAGAATATTCGTCCTAACTTTATCTTTAGGCCTTGCCATGAGCAATTGATTTTTTTATTTAATGGTCAATCACGATGGGCACAAAATAATGGCCAATCATGATGAGCCCACTAAAGAGTAACGCAATGAGGGCAGGGGCATTTGAGAGAGATTCTGAAGTAGGTATTGCAATAGTCGACTTGAATGTAATACTGTAATTGCACGTGCGAGGACAATTTTTACTTGTAATTTCAAAATAACAGAGGAAAAGTCTTTTTTTTTTTTTTTTTCCACGAGAGATTGATACTTGAGACGGTTGGTTTCATTTCAAAATTTTTAGCATCAACCAAAAATGATGTGAGTGCGATATTTTTAAATTTACTATAATTTTTTAATTTTTCACATCCTTCAAGTTATACATGCGAGAGCAACCTTAGGTAAATACAATTTTGCAAAATAGCATAGAGGCGTGTACACACAGCGCTCACACACACACACGTATAAGCTCACCCGTGGAAAGTTATCATCTAAATAACTGCAAGTCTGAGAAATCAAAGTAAACAAAATGCTCATCCAAATTATCCAATTCCATCCCAAAAAATATATGCAAAATGTTCCTTCTTTTTATTACATCTTCAAAGCATTTGTATAACACACATTAATGACTTTGATTAGTTGATTTAACTGGGGAAAGATAATTGAAGTATATATTCATCATAGTCAACACATATAGATAAAACACATCTTTATTTTAATTAAGGTTTTGGTTATACAGCTGAGCAGAAACAAAACAAAGAGAAAAGGAAATAGTAATACATACTGATCGAGGCCTTATTTTTATCAACCTCTCAAAGCCTCAAAAACCCAAAAAAGACTCTTTAATTACTCGTCACTCATACTTCCCACCATCTCTAGAGGGAAACGAGGTGACCCTACAGGGCAAAACACAACCCTATAATTAGTCCCACCAGGGCATGTGAATGTGCTTGAAGGATCATCCTGAGGGTAACTATAAGCATCTCTGCACCTATCCTTGAAGAACCTTGAGAAATTGGTGGGTCCACAGCTACCATACCCATTAGTACAACAATACTCATTGGTCTTGAAAACTGTACATGGGTTATTGCACCCACCTGGGGTCTTCAACTCATTGGGACACTGTCCATTAATATCAGCTGTGCACCTAATTCCACGACACCCACCACTAGTTGGGCTGAAGTCCATTGGAATATTGAACCCATCAACAAGGGAAATGTCAATGAAATCCATGTTACCATATTGGTTAAGTGCATATTCAGCTAAGGTGTTAGGAGGGACACCCCAGCCTTTACACTCTAGGACACCGCCACAATCCCCAGTTTGGCAATGGCCACGACCGCTACCATCAAAGTTACAATTTGTCCTACCCCAAATACGTGCCATGGCAGTGCCAGCGGCCACATTGAGGGTCCAACTTTGGCGGCGGTCAAGGCGGCGACCACCACCTGGGCTTGCTGCTGCCCAAACAGTGTAAGGGCACTCATTGCGGATTTCAAAGATGGCTGCATGAGAGGAGATGAAGAAGAGAGTGAAGAGGAGGAATTGTGTGGACAACTGGAGATTGGCCAAGGGCCTCATTTTTTTTTTTTTTTAATCTATGTAGCTGAATGGCTTTGTATTAAGCCTGTGCTTGGATCATTTGGCACAATATTGGTGGGTTTATATAGAGGAGGGGCGGCTAGATTTTGGATTGATGTACATTATTGTAAGTGGTGTACACTTTTTTAAAGGTAGATCGAGGCTGCTACCTGCCTACTTCTTAATGTGGATGAGGTCAAAAATATTAAAGTTATTGCTGACAAGACAAGATAATATAAAGAACAGTTTATCCTGTACAGTGGCCTCCCAACTTGACATTAGTCATCAATTTTGTAAATATTTTTTCTAGCGTTGTTCAGGTGATCACATGTTGTGCCGGTTAGAGTATTCACCTGGGATGAGTTGCATATGCCATATGTGCAAAATGAAAAATCAAACTGAAAGATTAAACTTGTCCGATCATGAAAAATTAAACTGAAAGATTGTGTTAAGCTAAATTTTGAATCCACAAATAAAACCCTACAAGCATTTCTCGTGCCATGATTTGAATAGAAGGCTTTCAAAGAACAAATGTATTTAACTATGCACCATTAATTATATCGGTAAGTCTTTCATCAAATCTTTAGAGACAAATAGGCAAGCTCATACAAGCAGATCCATGTAAAATGTCATATAATTTCATAATTTTTAATTGTCACTGAAATCATTGAATTTGGCTCATGGGTGCCATATGTACCCACTTTCTCATCTAGATGCCAATTTTTAATATTTTTTCATGATGTCAGTATGAGGCAGCGCGCCCTCCGGTCCAACCACGAGCTAAAAAGAGCCGCTTTCCAAATTTTCTTGCCATTAAAATTATCTTCTTCACTAAATTTTCTTAAAAAAAGAAAAAAAAAATCCTATTTTCACGAAATTTTCATAATATTTTTACAATAAATTCTAAGTAGTAAGTTAGTACTAGTTCTAATTTGAAACCACAATTTATATTATTTTTTTACCCACCACTTAAAATCCTAAATGACAAAATTTGTTATGAAAGAATATTAATATATCTTTTTGGGGCAAAAATTAATATATCTTTTTGAAAAAATATTTTTTTGGAGATCTAGGAAAAAAAAAAAAAGGTTTACATTTTTTTCTACTTTTAAGAAGTCTCCAAGAATTGAGTAATGCTAGAAATAATACAACTTTAAATACATGAGTCGTACAAATATATGTGTTAGTAATCACAATAAATAATTCAGATAGGAAAATGCTAATACTATAATTTTTATTTCAAAGCCTTTACAAATTGATGTGACAATTGTTAGATAAATATTATAGAGTGAATAAAAAATTGACTCCTAATATGTCCACTTAAACATGATATTGAAGTGGTGAGAATCCTTGAATCCCACATAGGAAATGATAGAGAATATGAGTTTTTGGTTGGATATTGGGTTGGGCCTTAGGCATGTGTGGACTCGGCCAACTTATTCAATTAATAATAATATTTTATTATTTTATTTTTTGAGTCAGTAAGTTTGTATATAGTAGTTATTTCTGAAATAGTGCGTTTGTTCAGTAGCGAATATTTTCATAGTCATAGTCCGTCATTCATAAAAAAATACTTTTTGAGAAATTCTCCCAAAGAGAAAATATTTTGTGTATTCATTTGAGTCAAAGAGAGAGAAAGAGACATAGATTAGTTCGTAGAACACGGACCTTGTGTGCTTCTTCTCCGTACTATAGATCATTTTATCCTAGGAGGCAGACGTTTATGAGTCTCAGAGCAGAGAGGCGAAACTGCTTTAAGGAGATTGTGTCAAACACAAGACTTAATCTGAATCATTCATCCTTCACGCATTTGGTCTGTGAGTTTTTAATTATTTGTAGATTTCTTCTTATATATATCGTATTTATTTATTATTTTTGTTTATCACATCTATTTGTGTTATTTATATTTAGATTTGTATGTTGTCTTTTTTTATTTTTTTTATCATAAAAGTAAATTGTTGAAATATATCCAACAATCTTAAAGCAAATTTTTAGATTTTTCTATAATTTATTTTGTGATTTACGGTGAAAGGAATTTTGTGTTTTTTGAAAAACTTGTGTGCCAACTGATAATCGACGATTTGTTTCACTCTGGACAAAAAACTTGATAAAAAATGAGTTTGTGTTTATCGTTTAGCGTGAATATCTCCTTGTTTTTATTATAAAATTAATTTGTGATTTTCAAAAGTTGATTACGTGTTTGACTGTGCTGGTGATATTGATTTTTCAACACTATCCATCTTCTTTATATTATATTAGGGCATTTTGTTTCTTTTGAATCTGTGTATTACTGGGCATTGTTTAAATTCTTTTGTTTAGTGTGTTCGTACTGTGCCTGCAATTCGGTTTTAGATAATAATAAAAAAAAAAAAAAAAAAAAAAAAGGCTTTACTTTCGATTTTGTACAGTAACATTTGAAAGTTAATATTTATATTTATTTCTTAAACTTGGCTGGTTTTGAAGATGATTACAGGCAAATATCTTACTTTAAAGGATGCACTACATGTGCAAGATATTCAAAAGAACCTTGCATTTGGCTCATTGTTGAGCAAGAACGGTTTCAAGTTAGTTTTTGAGTCTGATAAATTTTCACTCTTTGAGAGTGGAATGTATGTGGGCAAAGGATATTTGAGCAATGACTTGTTTAAGATGAATGTAATGACTGTTTTTCCTACTATTGATAATAATACGACTATATCTTCAGTTTACATGCTTGAGTTATCTAATGTTTGACATGGTAAATTGGGTCATGTTAATTATTATACTTTAGATAAATTGATAAATTTAAATTTATTGCCTAAATTTAAAATTGATTTTAATCATAAATGTGAAATTTGTGTGGAAGCTAAGATGGCTAGAACATCTTTTAAATCAGTTGAAAGAAGCACTGAACCTCTAAAATTAATACATAGTGATGTATGTGACATGAAAGTTGTACAAACTAGAGGTGGTAAGAAATATTTCATCACTTTCATAGATGATTGCACTAGATACTCTACGTGTACCTGTTAAGGAGCAAGGATGAGGCAATTGAGGCATTCATTCAATATAAGAATAAGGTTAAGAATCAACTCAACAAAAAGATTAAGGTTCTAAGAAGTGATAGAGGTGGGGAATATGAATCACCTTTTGGTGAATTTTGTTTACAGCATGGTATTGTTCATCAAACCACAGCACCTTATTCACCTCAGCAAAATGGAGTTGCTGAAAGGAAAAATAGAACCTTGAAAGATATGATGAATGCAATGTTGTTAAGTTCTGGTTTACTGTAGAACTTAAGGGGGGAAGCTATTCTTTCCGCCAATTATATTCTTAATAAATTGCCTAGAAAGAAAACCAAGAAGACGTTATATGAATTATGAAAAGGTAAAATGCCTTCTTATCAATTCTTAAAGGTGTGGGGGTATCTGGCAAAGGTGGCTGTCCCTCCTCCTAAAAGGATAAAGATAGGATCAAAATCAGTGGATTGTGTTTTCATTGGTTATGCTTATAATAGCAATGCATATCGGTTTTTGATTCATAAATCCGACATTCTTGACATGAATGCAAATACTATTATTGAATCAAGGAATGTTGTATTTTTTGAAGAAATATTTTCTTACAAATCCACACAAGAATCAAGTTCTCATGAGAGAAACTTTGAGTCTATGTCTAGTACCTCTTATGATCAAGAGTTGATGGAAGAGAGGAATGAGGTTGAACCTAGACGTAATAAGAGGGCTAAAACGTCAAAATCGTTTGGTCCAAATTTTCTAACTTATATGTTAGAAGATGAACCTTAAAACTTTAAAGAAGTCATTTCTACACCTGAGGTTACTTTCTGGAAAGAAGCTGTCAATAGTGAGATTGAATCCATCTTACAAAATCATACATGGGAACTAGTGGATCTTCCACCAAGTTGTAAACCTCTAGGTTATAAATGGATATTCAAGAGGAAAATGAAAGCTGATGGATCTATTGACAAGTACAAGGCAAGACTTGTTGTAAAGGTTTACAAACAAAAGGAAGGCATGGATTATTTTGACACATATTCACCTGTTACAAGAATAACATCCATTCGGATGTTGATGGCTATTGCAGCGTTGCATAACCTAGAAATACATCAAATGGATGTAAAAACTACATTCTTAAATGATGAATTAAATGAGGAGATTTATATGGAACAACCTGAAGGGTTCATTGTCCCTGGTCAAGAAAAGAAAGTGTGTAGGCTTGTTAAATCTCTTTATGGATTAAAGCAAGCTCCAAAGTAATGACATGAGAAATTTGACAATGCAATGATGTCAAATGGGTTTAGAATCAATCAGTGTGACAAAGGTGTGTATATTAAAGATATCGCAAATGGCTATGTCATTGTGTGTCTCTATGTTGATGATATGCTCATTATAGGTAGCAATAATGATATCATTAAAGCTACCAAGAGAATGTTGACTAGTAAGTTCGACATGAAAGATTTAGATGTTGTAGATGTGATACTGGGAATGAAGGTTTCTAGAAAATTTGATGGACTTGTCTTATCTCAATCACATTATGTTAAGAAAGTTCTTGAGAAATTCAAGAAATATGATGACAGTCCAATGAGAACACTTGTAGATGTAAATTTACACCTAACTAAGAATAAAGGGTAAGGAATATCTCAATTGGAGTATTCGAGAATAATAGGCACTCTTATGTATCTAATGAACTGCACAAGACTAGACATAGCGTATTCTGTCAGTAAGTTGAGCAGATACACTAGTAATCCAGGGGAATACCATTGGAAGGCATTAGTTAGGGTTTTGAGGTATTTGAAATATCCTAAACTATGGGTTGCACTACACTCGGTATCCGGCTGTACTAGAATGGTATAGTGATGCTAATTGGATATTTGACACAAAAGACACCAAATCTACAAATGGATATGTCTTTAGAGCATCCACAGCAGTGGAGCTAAATTTTTAGCAATTTAGCTCCATCAAAAACTACTTTATCTATTTTACCTACACACATACTACAGCAGTGGATCTATTTTAGCTCTCAACAAGATAAAATAATATAACCATAACAATAAAATAATATTTCTATTACAATAAAATAATACATCACAACAAAAAAAAAAAAACCCACAAACGGATCATCACCACATTTCACAACCACCGCCGGCCAAGAACAACCACCCACAAAAACCTTTCAGCCAGCCACATCCACCTCCACCACCACTCCACTACAACCACAACTCACGGCAAAAAAAAAAAAAAAAAAAAAATGAAACCACCACCAACACAGCCATAACCATAGCCCAACACAGGCCACGACAACCACAGCCACAGCTACCAAACCACCACCAACACAGCCAACAAACCACCATTTCAACCACAATCCACGGTCACAACCAAACCCAAAAAAAATAAATCAAACACCAAAAAACCGTACATCTCTCGCCGTGCTTTAGTTTCCGTTTACGCTTCGATCTCATCGCTCTACCCGTATATCTCTCTTTCGGCTTGGGACTTGGGGTTTGGGATGGCGAGTTGGGTCGGCGAAATGGGTGACGAGCTGGGTCGGCGAAAGGGGTGGCGATGGCGAGCTGGGTCGGCGAAATGGGTGGCGAGCTGGGTCGGCTGGGTCGGCGAAAGGGGTGGCGATGGCGAGCTGGGTCGGCGAAAGGGATGGCGAGCTTCGCCGACCCAGGTCGCCATCCCTTTCGCCGACCCAGCTCGCCACCCCTTTCGCCACCCCTTTCGTTTACGCCATCGCCGATCACGCAAAAAGAACGGAGAAATGATATTGAAGAGATAGAGAAGGAAGAGAGAGGGCTGAGAGTTAGAGTCTGACGAAAAGAAAGAGACGGAGAGGGAGAGAAAAAGATGGATTATTTTAATTGGAAGAGAGAGAAAAGTTCAATAAAATAATATTATTTTTTTTTAGCTTTGTGCTACAGTGCACATCTATTTATAGATGTGCACTGTAGCTGAACATCTAAAATTTTTGCTTTTGCCTCCACTGCTGTAGTGTAGTTTTTAGGGATAGTGGAGCTAAAATATACCAATATACCTATATAGCACCACTGCTGTGAATGCTCTTACACTTAGTGGTGCAGCGGTATCTTAGAAGTCTTCTAAACAAACATGCATTGCTAGGTCCACAATGGAATCAAAATTTATTACATTGGACAAAGTAGGAGAAGAAGCAGAGTGGCTTCGTCATTTCCTGGAGGATATGCCAATGTGGATGAAACCTGTGCCCTTTATCTGTATACATTGTGATAGCAAATCAGCTATTGGTAGGGCACAGAATCATATGTACAATGGTATGTCTCGACATAATACCTTGAGGCAGTTGCTCTCTAATGGAATTATTTCCATTGACTTCATAAAGTCGAAAGAGAATATTGTGGATTTGTTAACCAAAGGTTTGAGTAGAGAGTAAGTAAACTGCTCATCAAGAGGAATGTGGTTAAAGCATATGACATAAAAGTCTCTGGGATGGCAACCCAACCTAGTTGACTGGAGATCCCAAGATCTAGGTTCAAAGGGACAACCAAATTGTGGAGACTAGTTTTATCACTACAGAGATAACATCTCCCTCCCGTTCCTATGATGAAATAGTGATGCCTATATGCGATGTTTAGGGTAAGCTTTGCTTTTAATGATTCTTATATTTTGGAAAACCAAGTGGGGTATAGCAGGATTCTCTTAATAAGAGTCACCTATATGAGTGTGAAGTGGGCCACTTCCATGAGGGTTTTAAGGTTGAATTCTCTAAAGCACTTCATGAATTTACCAGGATATATTCAAAGGTCGAAATGAAAACAACTATAAGAATGAAATATGTTCAAAAAGGAGCTGTGTGGATTCTATTATCTTGGTATACACAAACGGTTGACAGTTCAAAAATATCGTGTTCATTGATTAGCAAGTATATCTGATAGTCTTTCACAAAGGAAGGTTCAAAGCCAAAAGCCACCTCTCCCAATATAGTAACTTTTCTTCTACTCTCTTTATGTTTGCATTCACATTTGCATTGTGTTTTATCAATTTCCATTCATGTGGGGGATTGTTAGATAAATATTATGGAGTGAATAAGAAATAGATTCATAATGTGTTCACTTAAACATGATATTGAAGTAGTAAGAATCCTTGAGTCCCATAGAGGAAATGAATTTTGGGTTGGATATTGGGTTAGGCCTTAGGCATGTGCGGACTGGGCCAACTTATTCAATTAATAATAATATTTTAGGCCACGTTTGGTAGACTGTAATGATGATTACATAAGAATAGGAATAGATATTATAAGGAATGCAAGATGCTGTAATGTAATAATTATTCCTATTCAGTTGTTTGGTAACCCTATAGTAAGAGAACCCTAAATTTGTATTCCACATGTTTGGTACAACATCTTAAAACGATGTAATGAAAGCTTTTTAAATCAAATTGCCTAAAATGCCCTTATTATAATAAATACATTTTTTATAAGGATTACTTTAATAAACCCAATCTTGAATGGAGACCTCTAATGAAAATCTTTTTTTTGGTTTAATAATAGTGTTACTTTCATTTCATTGCATTAAAATTAACTTGTCTTCTTCTCTCTTAAACAAGTTTTGCTTCTTTACGTGTCCAGGGGTGGGAAATTGATAAAATCTTCAATGGTGATGCTCATGTCTCACACCTGTAAAATTTGCCCAACAAACACTATCACTATTTCATTATTCTTTCAACTTTAAATACTACCAACAACTAAATATCTCAGTTTGAAATCCCATTCATTCATTTTTATTGATGTACGTTCTTTGTTTCTATTAGAAGCTTAGGAGAAAAAGAATAAATCTTAGACCCTGCCCCAGTATTATAGGTATCTTTTTCCCCTAATATATATATATATATATATATGATTAACAGGAACTAGAAGTATCAAGAAAACATCTATTAGTTCATGTTGACAAGCAATCAATTTAGTTTCCTTGTGACGCTCCTTAGTTGTAAGGCTAGGTAGTTTCAGTAATTCCTTATTGATTTTGGACCTGCTTTTAGCTGCGACTACTCCAATGACTGCCTTGCTAAGGTTATCTGATGCATTCTTTAACTGAGCAGCAAGAATAATTATAACTTCTATCATTGCTTCTACCATATTATCTTCACCACTTTGAATTCTTCTTTTCTTTTTTCGAGCATTTTGTTCTTTCCCATTACTGCCAGGGGTGGGAATTTGCGTGCAGTCCACGTCTTCATGAATATCATCTAATTTGTCATCATTTTTCTCTACTTCTAGTTCTTCAACAACATTTGCAGGTGCTTGAGAATCTTTACCAGTAACATGGTCTTTTGCATACACAATGCAAAGGTCTTCATAGTGTGGAAATGATTTGTTTCTACAAGCAGTTGCCCCCTTATGACTTTACAAAAAAATTAACAAAAATATGAAAATGGCAAGATAAAATTAAATAAATTATGTTAAACCAAAAGAGATAAAATACATGGATCTACAAGATGGTGAACTTTACTTGCACATATGCATCCCATACATCATTTTCAACAGTAACACACTTCCTCATAGTGTCCCATCCAAACCCACTTGTGTTAGGCCTAGTCAACATTTCATGGATAACTTGAAATTCTCTTTTCAAAGTCCTCAATCTTGACTCAATATGTGGTTTCGCTCTTAACCCAACATTAGGTAATTTTGTAGAAATCTTTCCTTCCAAGATTTTCAAATATCCAAGCTTAAACTTATTTTCAGGGTTACCTTCTTTTTCATGGTTATATTTTACCAAAGCCTCCACTTGTTTTATATCTTTAGCAGGAATCCACTTTCGTTTAAAAGGATCTTGAGAATCAAGTACAGTCATTTCCATATCTCTCCAAATACTAACAATAAAATGGCAAGATGATAAAATAATATGCAAAAGTTTAGACACACATAATAAACAGTTTAACACTAATGCAATAAAAAATTTATTAACTCAAGGAAACAATACATGAAAAAGTCACAAATCAAAGTATTATATTATTAAACTATATTTCTCTCCTATTTCTCCACGTATTAAACATTTCATTTGCCAAATTGGTTCTCCATGCACTCCATTCATTTGAAATCTTAGTATGTGTTATTGGGTCACCATTAATTCCTTTTGTCAACTGTTCATCATTGTCCAATTCCTCTTCAACTGGGTCCACAAGCATCACTCTCCTTATGAAGTTATGGAGAAGGCAACATGCCATAATAATTCGATTTTGTGTCTTGAATGGGAAGAATGAAGGACTCCTAAGAATAGCCCATCGTATTAATGTTTCATATTAAAGAACTCTTTTGGGGTTCTTGGTTGTTGTCCATCTCTCCAATCATTTAAGTGACATCGTTGTCCTCTATATGGGGCAAGAAATCCCTCACCATTTGTATAGCCAGCATCAACAAGATAGTAATAACCTATATATTGTAATGTCTTTAGTATAATGGGTGTATAAAAATTTTAAAAATAATGATATAATTAGTAGGCAACCTATTTCTCTTACCATGGGGAACTCTCAATCCATTCCTCCTACTTATTGCATTTCGAAGCACTCTACCATTAGCAGCAGAGCCTTCCCAACCAGGCAAAACATAAATAAATTGCATGTCTTGTGAGCAAACTCCTTGTACATTTGTGGCAATCTCCCCCTTACGATTTCGATACCTAGGTTTGTCTTCTAAAGGTACTCTCACCCTAATATATGCTCCATCTAATGCACCTAAACAATTCTGTAGTTATAACCAAAAAAAAAAAAAAAAAAATGCAATCAGAAATTTATTCAATATTTCTACTTCATAACTTGAAAAGAAAATTCATGTTGTTGGATACCTTAAACCATTTCCATCTCTCACCTGAAGAATTTTCTGGAACAGGCTCTGGTTTCTTAAATAGCTCTCCTTGTAAACGTATGATAGCATGTAACACATCATTGAAATATCTACTCACTGTCTCTCCTGAGCGCCTAAAATGGTGTTTTATGACTCGACTTTTTGCATGATGAGCTAGTGTATGTAGGAACACAGCAACTTGTTCATCTACTAACATGTGTTTTGTATCTTTTAAGCCACCTATTGTTTCAAGCATATCACATAACCTGGTAAATGCATTTCTATTCATCCTAAGTTGGTTAATGCAAGTTTCATCACTCTCATAGCATAAACGATGAATTTCCCCTCTCCTTGAATGAAAATCATGACCATATGTTGCTTTCAATGATCTTTTTCGAACACGGTACTCAACTATAAAGCATAATAATTGAAAAAGCATACTAACAATGTGCAACATATCCAACCAAAACATCAGAACCAAAACTAACTTCCTTTTCTTTATCCTATTCCTTGTGGCTAAACTCAAATGGGCCATAACTACAAACAATAGCATTGAACAAATTCACAATACCCTTAATAAAATTTGTACACAATTTAAATAATTGAACAAGATGATAATTAAAATAATATATTAAATATGAATAACCACAATACCAAGTGCGTGGGTAACCCACCACCAAATTCCTTGAGACTAATGTTCACACTTCAATAGATAACTTTGACACAGACCCACACTTCAATAGATAACTTTCAATTCTCTGCCTCCTAATATTAATTAATTGATTTTGAAATTCTGAATTTTGATTATTTAAAGTCATCCCCACAGATTACATTTTGCTATATATCAGACACGTTAATATATAAATACTCCTAAATATAATGCCGAAATGCACAACTGAATAAAAATATTTTGTTAATATATATATATATCATTGATACACTTTAGATTGGCTAGTTGATCAAGGTCATTATTTCTAATCTCAGTTTTATAGAACCTCACAGCTATACAAATATCAAATATGGCAAATTTGCTATGATGTCAAAAAAAAAAAAAAAAATGATATGGATAACAGAAATAGAGGGTAGTACCTATAGAAATTGTAGATCTATGAGTAGAAAAAAAAAAATATTGAGATTAGAGAGCAGCAACTAAGGGTGAGAAAAAGGAAGTACCCACACAAATAGTTCTCTAGTAGCAGAAAAGAAGAGAGAGAGGGTGCAATACCTGTGGAAATTGCAGACCTAAGGGAAGAAGGAAAAAAACAATTTCCTTGAGAAGAGGGAGCAGAAACTGAGGGTGAGGGAAAGACAATACCCATATAAATAGATCTCTAGTAGCAAGAAAAAAAAATTTTAGAGAGGAGGGAGATGGAGAATTTAGGAAGGAGATGAAATTTTGGAGAAGATGCAGGTAGTGAGGGAATTTGGGAATTTTGTTAACAGAGCAAGGACAAGGAATTTTGGAGAAAATATGGGTAGTGGGGAATTTTGTGATTTTTGTTAACGGAGCAAGGAGAAAGAAATTTTGGAGAAGACGCGGGTAGCGAGGGATTTTGGAAATTTTGGGAATTTTGTTAAGCAGAGCGTATTACGTTTAGCAAGGGAATTGGGATTCAGTACTTTTAATAAGGAATGTCTATTCCTCATTTTAAGGAATAGGGATTCATATGGAATGATTATTACATGTAATAAAAATATAACCAAATAACTGTATAGCTAAACCATAGGAATAGCTATTACATTACAGTGTCTATTACAGTCTACCAAACGTACCTTTATTATTTTATTTTTTGAGTCAGTAAGTCTGTATACAGCAGTTATTTCTGAAACAGTGTGTCTGTTCAGTAATGTATATTTTCATAGTCCCTCATTCATGAAAAACAACTTTCTGAGAAAATCTCCTAAAGAAAAAATATTTTGTGCATTCATTTGAGTTAATGAAAGAGAAAGAAACATAGAGTAGTTCGCAGAGCACAGACCTTGTGTGCTTCTTCTCCGTGCTGTAGATCATTTTATCCTGGGACGTAGACGTCCGTGAGTCTTAGAGCACCACAGATTGTGTAGGGGGCGAAATCTGCTTTAAGGAGATTGTGTTAAACACAAGAGTTGATCTGAATCATTCATCCTTCACGCATTTGGTCTGTGAATTTTTAATTATTTGTAGATTTCTTCTTATATATACAGTATCTATTTATTGTTTTTACCTATCACATCTATTTTTATTGCTTATATTTAGATTTGTATGTTTTCCCTTTTGCTTTATCACAAAAGTAAATTGTTAAAATATATCCAACAACAATTAATATGATTTCTGTACGTCAACAACCTATTAAATGCATTTTTGAATTACTTTTTGTGATTGATGATACATCTTTGTAAGACTCATGTTGTAAAATTTAACATATTCCTAACATCATTCATTCAAATACTTGTTTATTTTCTTCTTGAAGTGTCACTAATCACATCATTACTACATCGTTTGTAAGTGTTTTTATAGTAAAATTTGTTATACCTTTAGCGTGTTTCCAAAAAAAGAAGAAGCATATTACAAAATAAAAACAATAGATTTTTGTTATAAAAAATAATTGATATTAAATACTAGTTAAATATTACTTAAGTGATGACAAAAATGCCCTATTTAAAAATATTGCCTTAGGCCTTTGAATTTGTTGGGTCGCCACTACATAATTGAAAGTTCATTAAAGGCTACATGAAGATTTGCAATTGCTTCTAGCATTTCTAGCACCAATCCAATACCTAGTGATAATCAAGGTGTTTGGATGGAACCTCCTTTCAAAGATATGTCAATATAGAGAGGGTGAAGGTAGGGAGGCTACAATAATTTTTATCTCAAGGATTTAGTAGTCTTTGTCTTCTTCTCATGATCTTAGGGATTAATTTTTGTTCATATAGGTGTCATAATTGAGGGTTGATTGACTAAAAAAATAATTGAGCAAAGATATATTCTGATTTTCATGGACAAGTTTGCTTGATTGAGTTTCAAGCGAGACATTTGTCTCTCTACATTCTCCCTCTCTAATTGTCAAATTCCATGAAAGAAGATTAAATCCAATACACACATATAATCCTTCAGAGTTATTTTTTTGTTGCTTGGTGCTTGGGAACCATTGAACCAATTCCAAAATCTCCAAGAGGCTTTGGAGTGGCCAAGGAGACTTAGTCTAGAGATTGGTGGCTTGAATTGTGGATCTAGTGACTAATAAGGAAAAAAGATTCGTGAAATTAGTTGTTAGCAGGAGCTGGAGGCTTAGGTGCATAATCATTACTTAGTTTGGAAGGGTTTTGTAAGTGATTTGTATTGCATCTATTCTTGTTATTGGATCATTTGGTGCTATAGGCCGAGAGAGTTTGCCCGATTTTCAGTTTTTCTCTCCATTAGAACTTCAATGTGTTTTGAGTACTTATATTGTGATTAGGATTTGGTGTGTGTTTTTTAACAAGGGAGTCAATTTCGTAATTTTCAAATTTTTTTCTTTTATTGTACTAGCTGAAATGCCAATACTAGTTGGTATGGCCCGAAATAGGCTAGTACAACCGTAATAGGTTGGTACAATTTGTTATTTTTTTGGGTATGTTTTGGAGGAGTACCGGTACCGATTTAATGACCGGTACGGTATATTTCCCCTATATCGGTATGATATTAACTTTCTTGGTTTTTATATCAATTGGCCAATCACTTAAAAAATTGAACTTAATTTTGTATATATTTTAAAATTGACATAAGCCGTAAAATCATGGTCTAATTAAATTGATAACTCTTAATTACTATCAAGAGCCAGTACATCATGATTCATGAACCTGATTTTTAATATGATAAGAGCATTCTTATCAAGGGTTTTAAAAATTTTAGAAAAATTTTAGTAGCATCTCAAAATGCCCCTTTATAGCATTTAACACCTCACTTTACAATACACCAAACATCAAAGCTTTTATTTTTTTTTACCACTTCATTTAAATATTCTTTTTTATGTGTTTCTCTCCTCTTGAAGCAATCCAAACTCACATCTCATCTTTCTTCTCATCCCTCAACCCAGCAAACCCACCGCCACACCAACCATTACCACCTAAAACAAAAACAAAAACAAAACTAGTCACCCCAACCCACTAGCCACAAAATCCACTCAACCACCAACCACCACCGAAAAAAAAAACCCACCACCCACCACAACCCACTAGTTACAAAACTCACTCAACCACCACTACAGCCATAACAACTGCCATAAATCCGATTAAAGAACCCACACCGTAAATCCAATCAAAACCCAACAAAAAAAAAAAAAAAAAAAAAAAACTGCCAAAAACAAAAACCATCAACAATGCAACAAACCCACATCGTAAATCCGACTAGAGCCCACATCCATTGCCACCAACCCTTGCAACTGGCCACCACCACTGGAGGGAAAAAAAAAAAAAAAAACAAACCACAAACTGGAACCACCAAAAACCCACAAATTGGAACTTCTGCCAGCCACCAGCCACGATCACCACCACTAGCACCACCGTGGTAGCCACAACCCATTGCGAAAAACCCAAAACAACTACCATTAGCCCCCACCACCACCATTGTGGCAGTCACAACCAACGGCAAAAAAACCCAAAACAAAACCACCACCACAACAACCACCGTCATCAACAACCTACCATAAAACCCATTAAAATAGACCAACACCACCAACGAAAACAACCACCATTAGAATCACAAGTTACCTCTAAACCTAAAAAAAAAACAAAAAAAACAAAAAATCTATCAAGACCACCACCACCAAAAAAAAAAAGAAAAAAAAAAAACCATAAAACTTCAACACCACCACTACCACTGTGATTTTTCAGTTGTTGATGTCGGTGAAAGAAGAAAGGAGGGAAGAAGTAAGACTGGTGAGAGAAAAAGAAAGAAGAAAAGAAAGAAGAGAATAGTGAGAGAGATCAGAGAAGGAATAAAAAAATAATTTTTTTATAAGATTTGAGCTACAGTAGACTGTCATAAATAACAGTATATTGTAGTTGAGATGCTAAATATTTTGAGAATAGCAGCTTTGTTGTGGTGTGTTTTTTTTTTTTTTTTTTTGGGATGAGATGTTAAAAATGAGTTTTTAGCATTTTTCACATCTTTGATGTGAATGCTCTAAGAAGAACTACTTTTTTTTTTTTTTTTTTTTTCTTTTTATGGGGTAGGGTTAAAAATATGAAGAACTACTTTATGTGTCCATCTCATGACTCTTAACATTATAATGGATTTATATAATGATATATGTTTATTAGGGCATATAAAATTGACTGTATTCATCCAATTGTCTATTCAATCAATAATTCAATATCAACCTAGAAAAATTTAACTGAAGTAGATAAAATCTTATGAAACATGAAATGGGTTGAGGAAAATAGAATATACTACATCAACATAGTGGTGGTCACATAAATCATCAAAGTAGTTTTTAGAAGGATGTTATGACTATGCTTTTTTATTTCAAAGAGAAGATTTTCCTTCCTAAGAACATGCATCAAAATTTACCAGAACTTCTAATGTCTTAAAGAAATCATTCTCTATTCATTCTAACAACACCAATGCCTCTCCTTGACCACTTGAAACCCTTGATTCTGAATTTCCCAAATTTATAAACCCTGGCCCCACCATGTAAGATAAGTTAACTAATTAAAGCACAAGCACTCATTTAATCTAATCAAATCATACTTGGGGTGTCAAATGGGTGGGTTTGGGTGGGTTTAGGGTGGGCATAATTGGGTTGGGTATATAAAACCCATTCACCCATTAAAACCCATTTAATTAATTGCTTCTAACCCAAATCCAACCTAGCCCAATTATAATGGGTAAACCCCAATTACCCAATTATCAAAATTACCGAAATGCCCCCTAAAGTGAAAAGGACCAAAGTACCAAAATATTTTAGTTTGCATTTTTTAAATGACACGTCAACATTTTAATTTTTTGTCACTTTCCGTCACTTTCTCGTTGATTTTCTCACTCTGCTTCTCTTTGACTTTCTGATCTTGCTCATCCAATTTCACCACCTTCACCTCCTCGCTCTTCTTCGTCTCATCGCACGTGCAAAGCTTGTCGTTTCAAGTTTTTGGTGTTTTTAAAGGTCTCATTGTGTGAGATCAGACCTTAAAGAGAGAAAGGAAAGAATGGCATCGTCATTTCAATGGTGGGCGAAAGAGAGCCATCGTGGCACGCCAGTGGTGGTGAAGATGGAGAATCCGAATTGGTCAATGGTGAAGCTAGAGGGTCCGACGAAGGATGATTTTCTCATCACAACCAACTTGCCCGGGTCGGGTCGTACCAGAGAGGCCACCAAGGACGCAAAAACTCCAAGCAGCTCACTTGGGTCCTAATGCTCAAAGCCCACTGTGCCGCTGGTTGCTTGACCTCCATCGCCTCTCCAATGTTCAGCCTTGCCGCCTTGATCCGCCGCCGTCTCGCTTTGAGCCGAACCGACTCTGACGAAATCGAAAACGAGAACGAGCATGAGCACGAGAATGACGACGCTTCGGTGGAGGGATTGGGGAAGTGAAAGAGAACCCGGTAGTGAAAACCAGGTTCTATTTCTACATCAAAATGTTCTTGTGGGTGTCTGTGATTTTACTCGGGTTCGAAATAGCGGCTTACTTCAAAGGCTGGCAATATTATTCTGTTTGGTTGGGGAGAAAATGCTGGAAAAGTGAAAGAGAATTTGTATATTTGAGTTTCAAATGTTTTTTTAAATTTCTTAAATATCTGGACTCTATTTGTGTAACACCCCGACCCAATTTTATAATTAAACTATGTGTTTGAGTGGTTAATTATTATTTTTAAGCCACTTACTTTCTAAAATTAATATAAGAGTATTTAATAAACATATTATTTTATAATGCCATTAAATAAGAATCGTAAAGATTATAAATAATTGAATGGCTATTTGTATTTTGTATATATACTAAGTATGTACAAAACTATATTAAGTGGTTTAAGTTATTAGATACATAGTTGGTGTTTTAATTAAGCATGATGCATAAGATAATATAGTAGAAATTTCACCCACATGCAACCAATGGGAATTCAACACATAATGCCAAAGTTTCATGCATGTTGACAAACCCAAAGACCAAGACTTGGTTGGCCATGCAATCACCAAGTTCCACCTCACTTCTTCCATGACTTTTCTCAAGACAAACATCCAAGAAACACACTTCCTCTCATTTTCCACGGGTCCAAGCAAATCAGAAATTTCAGCACACTTTGCACTCTTTTCTCTTAAGGAAAGAGCTAGGAAGCTCCCTTGAGTCTTTCTCTTGAGTCCACGGGTTCACACACACCAAAAGAAAGATAAGTCTCCATCTTATCTCTTATTTGACTCTTTCAAAGCAAATACACAACAATCAAGAACTCTTTCCCTCTTTCATTCCCACGGGTCCAACACCAAAAGAAGGAAAAGCTCTCAACTCTTTTCTCCCTTTCACACCTATGGGTCCAGCAGCAAAAAAAGATGTTTCTTTCAATTCTTCTCAAGCTTTTGTACCCAACTTGAAGCTAAAGTGATTCTAACTCTATCACTCCAAGAATCCATGTCTAGGGTAAAGGGAAATGTAATTCTTTTAGTCTATTGTCCATATATATATATATAGTGTTTTAAGAGGCTTTGAAATTGTGTTGATGGTTTGTTGAAGGTAGATTAAGGTTTTTATTAATTAATGATTTTATATGATTAAGGAAGTAAGAAAAAGTTAGGATGAGTATTTTTGATGCTGCTGCTAGGATTTTTGTTGTGTGTATTTTTTCTCTAAATGGTTAAATGACTGTATGTAAGTGTTTTCTAGCATGTCTAATGAGTGTATAAAAATCCCCATATGATAATAAGACTATTTGCAATCATTTTATGATTTTACAAGAAAATGTTTCAGAGCTGCCTCTGTAACAGATTCTGTGTTTAAGCATGATAAAATATGTATTAAATCATATTTTGTGAATTAGGATACTAGGAGTAGTTTTTATGAATTCTAAGACACACATGGTTGTTATGGAAGTGGTCTCACAGCCTTTTAATCAATATAAAAATAATGGTTTAATTTATAAGTTGCATGAAACTCTGTCAGGACAGATTTGAGCATGTTGTCTTGTATGATTTTTACTAAATCACAGTTTTATGCTTTGACTCCGAAAATATTATGGTATATACTGGACATACAGGGGAGTGGTTTTGTAAAATTTCATGACATTTGGATGTATATGGACAGCCCATTTGTATTTTACAAATAGGGCACATGCTACTGAAATGAGCAGTGAACAACATATGCTACACCTGACTTTGAGGATTTAATTCTAAAGTTAGGGTGAATGTTTTGAGCTATAATTTAATATGCTTGTCTTTTGGTATGTCTAGATCGTAGATTAATTTTGTGTAACTTGGTTTGAGGTTTAGTACTAAAAGGAGGGGTTCTAAACCATGCGACGGTTGTATTTATGAAGCTGTTTTGTCCAACGTGTTGTATGTTACCATATGAATGTATATGGTTATATGACCATGCTTAAAAGAGTTTATGTTTATGTATGCATTATTGCCCTAATCTCAAAGCACCTTTTGAAATGAAGTTGACTTTTCTAGAGATATGTTATTAATATGAGAATGATGGTTTTTCTTTAGTTTGGTACATTATTTGTTGATGTGTGCATAATATATTGTGGGAACCTTGTTGAGGTGGGATTAGGACTTCCTTGATTTTAAGAGATAGGCTTTGAGATGAATGTGTAAGTTTATGATAAGGAATAATTGATAGTAAGTAATAAGCTTTGATATTTGGTTTAGGTGTTACCAGTTCCCCAGGTCTAAGCTTCTTCGACTGTAGGCTCTCGGTTCCTCTACTTTTAGGTAAGGGATAAGTTATATTAGCATTTGGTAAGTCATGAGGTTATTTTAAAGTATATGATGCATTAAAAGGGTTTTTGATTAGAGGTATGACATATAAGCATGTTTCAAAAAAAGATATGTTCGTGAGTTCTCGAAACCCTATGTATATGATTTAAGCATATTGATACCATTACTAATTTCCACGAACATGATGTTTAATGAAAAGAATGAAAATGATATTATTATGAAATGTTATGCAAAATAAGAAATTTCAGTATGAAATGTTTTCGGGTTATGTCCTCTGGTGATCTAAACTCGGCCAGTAGGGGTTAATTACTGGCTTTCTATGGAAAATGTTATCTGTTTGGCCATTTAAAGTAGAGGAAATGGGGCTGCCTATAACTCTAGGCCATTTAAAGTAGAGGAAATGGGGTTGCCCGTAACTCTAATCTAAATAAGGCCTTCTCCCCAATGTGTACGGACGGCGGGGAGGAATAAAACCTTGAGGGGATGTGCCATCAGGCCTCCCAAAGAGGACAATATCATGCACACGAAGACACCCAAATGTGATGATGCCTTCTCTGTACAGACTTATCAGATATGGACTAACCAATAAGTTATTTATGAACAACTATATTATGTTATTAATCATGAGAGAATGATTTTGTTTAAATGCATTATGAAAAGTTAAAAGCTCTCATGAAAAGAATTTTATGATGAAAAGAAAAGCTGTTCTTTAAAGATAAGAGTTTCTGAAGTTTTGTTACGCTTTAAAGATAAAGCTTCAGATGAAAGTACAAGTTTATGTTAAAAGGTTATAAGATATTTATCCTTTATAAAACGTTAGGTTTTATAACTATGAAAATTATAATATTTTACGAGAAGAAGTTTAGGAAGAAAGGTTTTGTTATTCTTTAAGATGCTTCTAGTTTAAGACAAAGTTACCAATTATCTGATTTAAGTTAAAATGATTATTTTGTAATGAGAATGCATATATATTGATTTTAAACAATCAATATTACATTTGGTGACTTTGTAAGAAATGAAAGAAATTAAATCCAAAAGGTTTTGGTAATATTATTCTGATAAGAAAAGGGTGAACAATTATTTTCCTATGAAAAGCGTATAAGTTATTATTATGAATAGTATAAAATACTATGCATGAAAAGTTGTTCTCTTATTCGAATATTCATAGAATGAAATAATCTGATTTACATGCATCCTTATTAAATTCTCAAATATCTTACCTTTACTGAGCTGTGTAACTCACCCGTTCCACTCTTTCAGTTAGCAGGTTTTATTTTGGAGCAGAGGGAGCCTTAATCGAGTTTTGGAATGAGCTGGTTTTAGTTTTATGTGTATAGATCCTAAATTAGCAATTTGATGTTTAGATTTGTAGTATGGTGTATTTTAGGATCTAATGAAAGTGGTGTACCTTAAAGTATTAAGAGATGTATTATGTGAAAGTGTGGATATTGAATAATTGGTGGATTATTTTATTCTTTGAGTACAATGTAGATGCTCTAAATGTCAAGTGAAAGGTTATATCATTTAAGTAAAGAAAAAAAAAAAAAAAAAAGAGAATGAAAAGAAAGAGGGAGGCTTTTGTAAAATTTTTGTTAAAAGTTAAGTTAGTACTTGTTAATATCAGGTTTAAGCTTGATATTAGCATGCCGGTCATGGTCACAAATCTGAGTATCAAGTTTGGGGCGTGACAGTTTGGTTACCGAGAAAATCATAGGATGGTTAATTTCCATTTGTTTAGTCCCAATTTTTTATTATTAAAAACTATGTTTTATTTATTTTATTTTATTTTTTATGGGAAGAGTTGGGTTGAATTTAAGTATATTGTTTTTGGGTTAAATGGGGTTCAATGGGTTTTTAGTTAAAACCCAATAATCATTGGGTCTAATTGGGTTGATGCCCATTTAACCCAACTAATAATTGGGTGGGTTTGGATTCAATTAGAGTGGGTGGGTTTGGGTGGGCAAATGGATTTGGGCTTATTTTGCCACCCCTAAATCATACCATAAGTCAAAAACAAAGCCAAAAAATGTAAAAATCAAATCCAACATTATTGAATTATATGAGCAAGGTTCTATAATGTATATATATACCTTGAGAAGAATTTTGAAGAAAAAGAACCCTAACATGCCATTGACTTGGGTATTAGCATCGAAAGGGATCACTCCCTTGGGCAAATCTTCAAGCAAGTAAAACACATTGTTAATGACCTCCAACCCGTTCATGTACAATGAAGCTCTAGACCTCACGCGCCTACCTTGGGAGCTCACAAACCCTAAATCTCTCCCTCTGTACCCCACCAACACGTCAAGGGAATTGTAGTTAAGCCAGAAGAGGTCACGGTTGTGGACTTTGACGGTGAGAGAGAATGAGAGGTCAAGAGTGAGTCTCGAGGATGAGTTGACTTTGATGCAGTTAAGTTTGACTCAAGCGAGTTGGATGGTGGCACTACAAAAAAAGATTGCTATTTGTGACGAAACCTTTTTGATGACTACAAAAAGCCATTGGAAAAACTAGCTTTTTCGATAGCAAGTCTCTTTCGTCTATAATTTCTTGTCAAATATTAAAACATTTGTGACAGCAAAATGAGTATGTTGAAAATGCCTATTATTTTTGTTGAAAATATGAATTGTTTTAGAGGGAAGTGTTCCCACCTTACTTTTTGCGACGCAATAAAAATGTTTGTTGCTAATAAAGTATTATTTACAACGACCAAAGAAAAATCATCGGCAATATTAACACTTGTGTTGGATTTCGTACATCCAAAATACAAAATATATCTTTTTTATTGTGTTAGTATTTGCGACAACATTCTTCCATTGTAAATATAAAAGATGGTAGTAGCGATAAAAATGGAGCCATAAAAAATGATAAAATATTTTGGAGGGAAAATTCCCCCTCTTACTTTTCACATTTGTGACGACATTTATCCATCACAATTAATTTTTTAATTTTTCTAATTGAGTTTGTTTTTATGATGAACACTTTGACTGTCGTAAATAGTTAATATGTTTTTTAAAGAAGAATGTATTAGTGATGGAATTGGATCCCTCCCAATAAAAAATATTTGCGATAGACCGTAGAAAATGGTAAAACTTTGAAGGGAGAATTCATGTCCTTATTTTTCATGTGTTTGAGAGTTTATTTATTTATTTATATTTTTTATTATATATATATATATATATATATATATATATATATATATATTTTTTTTTTTTTTTCCATCTTTGTAGTCTATATATTGCATTGTTATTTGCGACGAACATTTTGGTCATTGATAATAGTTAAAATTTTCTTAAGATAAGAAGGTATTAGCGACGGTAAAGTAAATCTGTCATAATAAAGGTGATTTCCAATAGACATATGGTCGTAAAAAATGGTTCTTTTCTTTGAATGGTGAATTTTCCTCAATTTTGTCTTGAAACTCTAGAAATTTTCCTTAATTTTAAAAATTGCACAAAACTTCTTTCAAGACCCTTCCAAGTACTTAATGGCTATTTTGGTCATTTCTGAGGTAAAAAGTATTTTGATCATTTTGAAGATTTGTGGGGCATTTTGGTCATTTTGTATGTTTTGGGTTGTATTTTAGTTACTTTATAATTTTATGGGTATTTCAATCGTTTCCTAGCTTTGATGGGGGTATTTTGGTCATTTTGGAGGCTTTAGTAGTTATTATTGGTTATTTGGTAGTTTTTATCAATATATGAGTCTACAACATGCATCCATCATGCACTAAACTCATATTCAAATTTTGACCATTATATTAAAAGAGTAGGGTAAGATATTGGTTTTGGCGAATGTTGAGCTTAATTAGATGGTTAGATTGTGTCAACAGGGTTAATCAAAGTTTCCTAGTGTGTTGAAACAATGACATGTGTCCATCATGCGACATATTAAGATCCAAAATTTGACCTTTGGACTGATAGAATGTGCTGAAATATTTGTGTTTGTGAAGTATAGTGACAATCAAATGGTCAAATTTGTCAAAGTCGATCTAACTTGACCAATCTTTGGTCAAACTTTAGAGTTGGTTCCAAGACCATTGGGTTTGATCAAATTAGGTTGATTAGAGAGGTTTTAAGTGGGTTTTGGGTATTGGTCAGCGTTTTAAGGTTTTCTTAGTTTTCATGCTTTTATTAGTTTCAAGTTTTAAAATGGCAAAACAAGGTAGTCAAAAGTCACATGCAAATCCATTAGGGGTAATTTTGTAGGTTTTGGGCTGTATTTTGTAGGTAATTTTTCTCCATTCTTAGTAATGTTTATAAAGTGTATAATTATCTTAGAAGAGTATTGAATATTTTTAGTGATTGAAGTTTCATGATAGGTGGATACAATGACACGCGTCCATCTTGTGCAAGAGTCAGATTTAATATTTGACCATTGGATTGAAAGAGTGGGTTAAAATATTGGTTTTGATGAATTTTGAGCTCAATCAAACTGTTGGATTGGGAGAAAGTGACTATCAAAATTTCTTGGTGTTCTAGTAAAATGACACATGTTCATAATGCTCTAGACCCCGAATCCAAAATCTGACCGTTAAATTGGAAGAATGTGGTGAGATATTGGTGTTCGTGAAGTATGACAACAATCAGATGGTTGGATTGTGAGAAATGAGTAGTCAAACTTTTCAAAACTTTGTCAAAATTGGTCAAGTTTCATGATAGGTGGATACAATGACATGTGTCCATCTTGTGCCAAATTCAGATTTAAAATTTGACCATTGGATTGAAAGAGTGGGATAAAATATTGGTTTTGATGAATTTTAAGCTCAATCAAATGGTTGGATTAGGAGAGCATGGGGATTGAAAGAGCGATATAAAATATTGGTTTTGATGTTGATAATACTATTGTCATTCATCGTAGGGATTGCTGTTGATGTTGTTAAATTAGTGCGTTTTAGTGATATCTTTAATATGCATTGTAAATATAATTTGCATAGTAATAATTTTTTTGTATAATTATTTAGTTTAATCAAATTATTTCAGACCAATGTTGGAGGAGGAGATCAAAATATTGATGAAAACATAGAATATGACTTTGAGGAGGAAGATGACTCTTAGAAGGAGGACAATGACTTAGATGATGATTAATCTTCCAATATTTATGTTTTAAGTTTGGCAAAGGATATTATAGCTTTCATGAATTAATGAACACCTGATGCTATTTTGTAGACCTTTTAATATTTTTGTTTTTTTGCATTATGCAATTATTAGTTTTGGACAATTAGGGATTTGTGCTTATTATTTGAATGGAGAAAATTTTGGGAGATTTATGTTTCCTTGCAATTAAAGTATTAGAAATGATCTCTCTTTTATTATCAACAGAGTTATTTTGTTGCAAATAATGTGTTAGTGACGTGGTAAATAGTTTTCAATAACAGTCAAAGTTCATCAAAAAAAGGTATGGTTCACATTGATAATGTATTGTTGACGACAGACCAAGTATTTTATGATGGCTTTTAGTAGTCAAAAAACTACATTAATGATGACTATAGTTCATCACAAAAGTTATTTTCAATGACAAACCAAGTACTTACAACAACTTTTCTTCGTAAAAAAAGGGTATTGACAACAGCTTTAGCTCGTCATAGAAAGTATTTGGTCGTCTGGCTTCCTCATATGAAGTTGCATTGTTGACGACAAACCAAGTAATTACAGTGACTTTTTATTTGTCAAAAAAAGGGTATTCGTAAAAAAAAAAAAAAAAAAAGGTATTAACAACGACCTTAGTTCGTTGTAGAAAGTATTTGGTCGTCCGACTTCCTTGTATGAAGTTGTGTTGTCGATGAAAAACGAAGTAATTATGATAGCATTTAGTTGTCGAAACTATGCATTAAAAACGGCCTTAGGTCGTCACAAAAGGTATTTGGTCATCCAACTTTCTCTATGAAATTGAATTAACAATGGCAATTATCAAGTACTTACGACGGTGCTTTGCTGTCGAAAATGAGTGAATTAACTATTAATCTGTGACGACTTTCTGTGTTGTTGTGACGAACTCTGGCCGTCGCTAATAACAATATTTTTTTTTGTAGTGACTCTTTCTTTCTCACAATAAAAAAATAAGTTGTAGTAAATCTTTCATGTTTTGCGTGTATGAAGCCATGACATTTTCTCGTGACTAATTGAATTGGCTTTTAACTTATATTGAGTTAGATCAAATTCGAAGTGTGCGTGTGGATTAGTTTTTTTTAGTTAAGGTTATAGTAAATCTTTCGTGTTTTGCGTGTATGAAGTCATGACTTTTTCTCGTGACTGATTGAATTGGCTTTTAACTTATATTGAGTTAGATCAAATTTGAAGTGTGTGTATGGATTAGTTTTTTTTTAGTTAGGGTTGGTTTGGGATTTGCTTAGTTTGCTGAAACTGAAAACTTTTTGCTGAAAGTACTATAGATAAACATAAAAGTTAGTTGAAATAGTACAGTAAGACTTATAAATAGTACTAAAAAGTGTAGTGGAACCTATGAATAGTAAAAAAAAGCTGAACAGTAAAATTAGGTGGCAAAAATAATTTTTGCCAAATTGACTCTTAGTATGCATTTGGATTGGCATTTCACCAACTGTGTTTGCATTTTCCTTTTTTTTTTTTGATGCACACGTTTCAGCTTTCAGGAGAGAATATGCACTATTCAGTGGGTCCCGTGCACTGTTCACGGGACTTACAAGTACTTTATTCAGAAAAAAAAAAAATTAAAAATAGGTCACACAACACTATTCACACATTTAAAAATTATTTTGCTACAGTGTTTTCAGTTTTCAGCAAAATAAGCGGTATCCAAACGGACCCTTAGTATTAGTTTATGTACAATTACTTTATAAACTTACAACTTTTTTAGTACTTTTATTCAATTTTAACAAATCAATAATAAACTAATCTAAATGCACTACAAGTATTATTGGAGCCCACTGATCAAAATGTGGAAATTGGAATTGAGGTGAGAAAAAGATTAGACTGATGGTACTCTTGGAATCTATTTACGCTATAAAGAATAATTCTTCGGATCTCTTAGCACGAGAAGATCAATCCTATTGTATTTCTATTTTACTTTTGGCTAGTCACATTCACACCTCCACCAGCACTGGGCTCCAACAATGATAACTTCAGAGGAAAATGATAGAACTTTGGTGTCCCAAGCCATCCTTGGTGCTGCTGTAGGAAAAACATAGTTTGTAGCACATACAAAACATATGCAGCGGAAAGTTAACGGATCTATTTTATTCGCAATTGATAACATGTACTATGTAAATTTCAGAAAATAAGAACAAGAGGGTGTACCTTGGTGCGGTGAAATTCAAAACCAAAGATTAGAAGTACTTGGGAACACTTTTAATCTTCCCTCCAATTCTACTTGTGCCTAAGAAGTGTGGTCTCTCAATCAGTTTATATGTATGTGATCAAGGGAGAATAAGAGAGTGGCTTACACTCACATACACATTATTTCATTCTCATACAAAATTCTGTCTTCTAACTGATTATCTAATTAGGCTAGCCTTTTAAGCCGTTCCAATTGGGCTTTAGTATGTGGCTTGGAGTGAGACCAAAAGGGAACAAATAAGACACTAGCTCTAATGGGTTTTGAGCCTTTCTGTCAACTCTTGACAAGCCCAAAATTACCATTAATTATATTTAATACCACTATATAAATATAATTGCACTCTAAGCTTTATTAATAAATTATATTCCAAGACTTTATTATACATACAACCCCTTCATTAAAATATTCGTAGTAATACAAAGTTATGAATGTTTACTGCCACTTTGAAGATTACTACATCTTAATCCTTGAGTACCCTGTTTAATCCTTTAAATTATTCATCATATATTTATGAAATCCAATTTCATAAATATATACTTTAGTAATTCCTTACTAAAGTGGTTAGGTCTAACACTCTGAATAATTGAACTCATCAAACTTATCTTAAGGGAATATTTTATATCTCCGTTAAGAGATTATGAATTCCATCTTGAGAATTTATGTTCCTTCAACACTAAATGTGGCTGCCCAACATATTGAGGTTTTGATCGTGACTTTAGATCTCACTCCTGATATATTAAAGCAACCTACACCTCATAATCAGGTTCATTATTCTCTTAGGATTAAGAGTTGATGTAAATAGAAGTTGATGATGCGAAGAAAATCAGTAGGCTGAATGCTTCGGGCTTCAATGATCTAACAACTTTTTGGAAGGCTTGAAAAGGAAAACACATGATCAAAGGTAACCGGGGTGTACCGGCCAAGAATCCTTCGATGCTTAAGTTAGTTTCTCTCTTAAATTCTGGAATTCCAACTTTTTGGGAATCGTGAAAAAACTTACTTTCATTTGATGTAAATGAGCGTTTATATAGTGTACACTTAAAGTGGTTACTTGTCGAGTAACTTCCCATATTTTTCAGGAGGTCCAAAGGTTCAGGGTTAACTTCCACAACCGCTATGGAAGTTAGACAATTTGATCTTGTCTTCCATAATCGTTATTGGAAGTTAAGTACTTAGTAAGAAGTTGTGGCAATGAACCTCGATTTTCACTCATGTTTCGGAATAGGAACGTATGGTCCAATTCATTAACTCTTATAGAGAAACACACTTGGAATTTCCTAAGTGTCTGGGGTCGTCTAAATGTTTTCTTAATGGACGACCCTTAAGCGCATGGACGACCAATTCTATAAAGGAGGTCCATTCTTGCCTTCTTAACATGGACGACTCTTATAGATGAGCTTGGAGTTGGCTTAATTCTTAGTTCACCATCAGTTGCCCCCTTGTCCAGGGGTCGTCCAAGGTACTGTATAGTCGAATGCTATTTTTTGGACGTGTGTCCTTATGTCAGCGGTTAGGTATGCCATGTGTCATGACCTCATTGGTGACTGGTCGCATCGATTCACTTTTTCAAGGAGTATGCCACGTGTCATCCTTTGGTTGGTCACGTCGTTTCAGATGCCAAATTCTACTGCCTATAAATAGTAGAATTCCTCTCTTACCCTTCACATTTCTGAAATTTTCTTCCTTGACATTTGTCGTCTAGCGCCTTGTCTAGAAGTGTTTCCTTGTCCTTAGTTCTCCTCCGCCTAGAGCCAGGTACTCTCCTCATTCTCCTTAGGTTTTCCTTAGAATTTCAAAATGTCTGAGACAGTTCTTTCCTCGTTTAGCAATAGTGTAGATAAGGCTATAGACGAGTATCATGACTCCACTAGCTACACTGATTCTAGTAGCCATAGTAGTAGTAGTAGTGGGAATACCACCGAGGAATACACATCTAGTGTTCCTGGGGTTCCCCTAGAGGTCTTCCAAGAACACCTTAGGACGAGGGAAGCCTCAGGGTCTCAGGTTGGTACCTCGATGAGTGTTCCTCCATCCACTCCTGTAGACGAGGTAGAGACTGTATATAGCTATGCTATAGGTATTCCTTCCAAGACGAATGAGAGAAGGCTAGCTGCCCTTAGGAGTTGGTACCAAATCCCAGATGACCTTAACCTTAGGTTAGCCGTCCGTGGGGAGTCGTGCTACCAACCCCGTTTTGGGATAGGCATCTATGAGGCTTACCTTCTAGGGGGGCTTAGGTTACCCCTAAATGCTTTTACTAGAGAATTACTTACTAGGTTAGGTTTAGGAGTTTGTCAATTTAACCCTAATGCATGGAGACTCGTTGTCTCTATGAAAATTTTGTGGAGGGAAGTATTTGAAGGGGATCGTCCTCTCACTGTGGACGAGTTCCTCTTCTGTTACAAACTTTCAGAGATTAATCAGTCTTTGGGCTAATATCAATTTACAGCCAGGGGTAGTGACTGTAGATTGATTAAGTCATTGGTTACATCTGATAGAAACTGGAAGACGGAGTTTTTCTTCGTCTCTGGTTTCTGGTCTAGGCACCCTGTTGAGGTTGGCAGGGATACATTTGCCCCGTATATTGGAGAATTAGGCAACCTTCGTCCTGAAGGTATATTTTTGTTCGTCGTGTTTACTTTGCTTGCTCTTTTTTTATTTATTTATAATCGTCTAACCTTTTTCCCCTTTCTTTGTTTCAGCTATTAAACGACCATCTTTAAGTAAATTTCATCGTGATTGCGTCCATAGAGCTTGTCTATACGTTGATAGGAGCTTTCACTCTCACTGTTCGCAGACGTGAGTTTCCTTTTTACTTAGAAGTTATTTGATTTTTATACATTCCTTAGCTGATACTTCAATATTTTTGTTTTAGGGATGGCGACCATGAAGGAAAATAAAGGAAAGGAAGTTGTGGATGAGGCAACCAGGCTTGAAGCTCAATCTTAGCCTCGTCCTGCTGTTGGGGACAAAAGAAAAAATTTATCAAAGGCTATTGACTTGGAGAATCTTCCAAGTCGTCGTAAGGAGAAAAGGGCCAAACACAGGTCGTCCAAGCCTGGGGTGGTCAAGCCTGGGCTCCCTATTTTTCCCTCTCAGCAGCCGTCCATCCAAATCCATGACATGGATACTGAACCTGCCAGAGATCCTCCGTCCAAAACCACTACACTTGCCTTGTCTCAGCCTCCTCAAAGAGCTTCTATGAATCTTTTGGAAAATGAAGACTTGGCTTGGGAGAGGTTTAAGCAAGCTGTAACTGGTGAGGACGTGGTAGCGTGCTATGACATGTCCTTGAAAGAATTTGAGCACTCTAGTGTTCATGATCTTTTCAAGGTAATTACTTTTACCTCATCTTGTCATAGTAATATGTATATATGTATATTTTTTAACAAAATTTTTAATCACCTGTGTAGGCCATGTCAAAGTTCATAGCTGCGTCCAGGCAGGCCATGGAGATGGACAAGATGAGGATCCTGCTTGAGATGAGGATCCAGGAGGTCAAGGACGACTGCAAGCGTTGGGCTGAGGTGGTAGCTAAGGCCAAAGACGAGGCCAAGGAGTTGCAGAACCTGGTTGAGGATCTGAAAAATGATGCTATTGAGAAGGATACTCGTCTTGACCACCTCCAAAAAAGGAATGACGAGTTGAGTACCCTTCTTAACAAGGCAAAAGAAGATGCTGTAGTGGAGTTCAAAGCATCTAAACAATTCACTGAATTGCTGGACACCAACTACGCAGCGGGCTTTGAAGATTTTAGAATAGACGCTATAGAAAACTTCCCTGAGGTTGACTTTAGCTCCATTAAGCTCAACCTTGGTGCTGCTACAAGCTCCTTCCTCTAGACGAGCTTAGAAGATATTAACATTGAGGACAATGCCACCACCCAACATACCTAGGACGTTGAAGATGACCCCCACAGTGAAAGAAAATTTTAATCTTATTTTCTCTTTATCTTGTTTCTCTTTTTTTATGAGGTCCATTGTTTAGGACCATTTGTAATTGTTCAAGTACATTTGACTCGTCTATATCACTTAAGACGAGCTTTCAAACAATTGTTTCTTAAGTTCTACTTTATAAGGGTTTTTGGACGATGGTCATCCACCCTTTTCTAAACGTTATGAATGAATGTTTTATTTTCATTACTTTTTCATTTACTATTAAACATGTTGTTGTATGGGCGAACATTTTTTTTTCATCCATTACATTTGTTTCAAGCGTGGCTCATCCATGACAAGAATTTCCTCGTGTTTAACATCCTTTTTACCATTCTTTAAGTTTTACAAGTATAACTCGTCTTGCGAATGACACTAGTTTTTCCAGCTTTACTCATCCTAAGACTTGGCAGCTGATTCTATTTTTCGTCCATAGGAATTATTTTTATGTAAGACATTTTTAGCTTTTTACTCGTCCAAAGATTGGATTGTTTTAGCTGGCTACCTATCCATGGACTTTGAATATTCATGCACATATTTCCTCACCCATTGGCTGGATTAATATGCTTCAGGCTTTACATCGTCCATTGTTTGGACGAATATGCCTTGAGCTTATTTTTCTTTGCTTTATCCTTATTTCGAGGAAAGCTTATAGACGTTACATCCCTGCGTCCAGAGATTTTTATTTGTCTTTAGGCCTTACCCTTCTTGTGGGTGAAATTATGGAGATTAGATTTATATATCACATACATTGGAAATCCAAACTACATATTCACAATATAAACATCGTCCACAAGTATGACACATGCTTAGAAGCTAGTGCCTTTTAGGGAATTATAAATACAAACAAATATGATCCAAGTTCATGACTTTGTCCATAGTTAGTTTAAAAACTAATACACCCTTAAGGAGTTAAAACATAACATATAATGCTAAAAACACATACAAGTAATAGAGAGCAACACAAACTTTGGCTCATCCAAAGTGACAACATCTTGGGTGATCTCGTCCAAGATAATGCTTGTCTAGGCTAATATCTTACTGATAATACCTTCTTAGGTGCTCAACATTCCAAGGGTGCTCCAACTTTCTCCTGTCCAAGGTTCCAAGTAATATGACCCTTGTCTTTTGCAATTGATAACCCTGTAAGGTCCTTCCCAATTAGGTCCCAATTTCCCATAAGCTGGGTTTCTGGTTGCCAAAGAGACCCTTTTCAAGACAAGGTCCCCTATGTTGAAACGCCTAGGTTTCACCATTGCATCATATTGTTTGGCCATGAGGTTTTTATTCCTTGCTGTCCTTTGCTCCGCATCCATCTTTATCTCGTCTATTAGATCAAGGTCAAGGCGTAGTTGTTCTTCGTTATCCTCGTCTTGATACTTCATCACCTTGTGACTGGCCATATGCACTTCTGCGGGTATCACTGCTTCACTTCCATAGGCTAGTTTGAAAGAAGTTTCCCCTGTGGGGGTTCTTACAGTCGTCCTATAAGCCCATAAAACTCCTGGTAACTCTTCCGGCCATACTCCCTTTGCCCTCTCAAGCCGAGTCTTGATGATTTTCAACAAGGATCGGTTTGCCACTTCTGCTTGACCATTTGCTTGCGAGTGGGCGGGTGAGGAATAATGATTCTGAATTCCAAAGTGTTCGTAGAAGTCCCTGAAAAGTGTATTATCAAATTGCCGTCCATTGTCTGATATCAATATCCTAGGCACCCCAAACCTGCGTACAATGTTCCTCCAGATGAAGTTCTTAATATTTTGCTGCATGATCTTTGCTAGGGGTTCTGCTTCCACCCACTTAGTAAAGTAGTCAATCCCTATTACTAAAAATTTCATCTGCCTAGTTCTAAGTGGAAAAGGACCCAAGATATTTAATCCCCATTGTGCAAATGGCCATGGGGCCATCATCGGGGTGAGATACTCTGATGGCTGCCTGGGGATATTACTAAAGCGTTGACATTGGTCACATACCTTGACGTAAGCCTTTGCGTCTACTTGAATAGTTGGCCAGTAATAACCTACACGGACGACTTTATGGACCAGTGCCCTTGCTCTTGAGTGGTTTCCACATGCTCCTTCATGAACTTTCCTCGGCACATAGTTTACCTCGTCTGGAGCTAAGCACCTTAGATAAGGCTGAGAAAAGCCTCTTTTGTATAACACCTCGTCCATAAGGACGTACTTGGCTGATCTGATTCTTAGCTTTCTGGCCTCGACCTTTCCTTTTGGAAGCCTTCCATCCTTTAGGTAAGCTACTATTGGGGTCATCTAATTTTCTTCACCTTCTATCTGTTGTACATCTGGAAGATCTATGCTTCGCATATATTGGATTTCATCAAACTCGTCCATTGATTCACTCGCTAAGGCTTCCTTCACTAAGGCATCTGCTTCCATGTTTTCTTCTCTTGGGATTTGAATGAAACTAGCATCCTTAAATCTTTTCACAAGGCGTCTTACCTTATTAAGATATTTCTTCATCCGCTCTTCCTTAGCTTCATACGTTCCATTCACTTGACCCATAACCAGCTGAGAGTCTCCTTGGACGAGTATTGATTCTGCCCCTAAGGATTTTACCAATTCTAGCCCTTTAAGAAGGGCTTCATACTCCACTTCATTGTTAGTTGTTGGATATTGCAGACGAACCTTGTACTTCAACTCCTCTTCTTCTGGGGATTGCAAAACAACTCTTATCCCTCCTGTATGTAATGTAGATGATCCATCCACATGGACGACCCATCTCTGAGCTTTGTCCACCTCGTCTAGCTCTCCTTGACTCGGAGTGAACTCTGCAATAAAATCTGCCAATACTTATGCTTTTATCGCGCTTCTTGGTTGGTACCTGACATCGAGCTCACTAAGTTCTATGGCCCATTGGTTTTATTGTCCTACGGCCTCCAACTTACTCATTTCCTTCTTTAATGGAAGATCTATCTAGATGTTGATGACATGTGCCTGAAAATAATGCCTTAATTTCCTAGAAGCTGTGACCAAAGCAAAGGCTAGTTTTTCCATCATGGGATATCGTCCTTCCGTCCCTCTTAGCACTTGGCTTGTATAGTATACAGGCTTCTATATCTTCCCTTCTTCTCTAATCAGTGCTGAGCTCACTACAAGCGAGGACACCACTAAATACAAATATAATTCTACACCAGGTACGGACGAGCTTAGTAGAGGAGCTGTGGTGAGGTAGGTCTTGAGGTCTTGGAAGGCCTTTTGACACTCGTCCGTCCATTCAAATGCCTTCTTAAGAACCTTAAAAAATGGTAAACATTTTGATAGGCCAAAAACGTATTGATCCATTGTGATAAATTAATTGATTAATTAGCCAAGTTTATTAATTAATCAAATTAACATGCAATGTACGTGATAGCACAAACAAATCACCAATTAAACTAAGTATGCAGTGGAAATTAAATTAATACAGTGATTTGTTTATGAATGGGGAAAACCTACATGGCAAAAACCTCACCAGGTGATTTTAAGGTCACCACTCCCGAGAATTCACTATTATCACAACAAGCGGTTACAAGTAAAGGAATCTCAGTACCTTATATCAACCTATAGTTGAACCCTTACCCCAATACCCAATTGGACTTGTTCTGTAGTGACAATCTCTCATTTTCAATGCACGACTCCCAGTACGTGACTAACCAATTGCGTGGATCCCAGTACACGACTTCAATCACCAACTAGAGAAGGATGTTAGCTACAAAGTTCTTATGTTCATCACTCGATGAAGATCATGAAGTTGCTTGGTCACAAAACCCTACAGTGTAAAAACACAACAGCTTCTTCAAGAACTAGGGCAAACTAGGTTTTCGATCACACTTCTTCACGCTTGTGAAATTTGCTCTTATGCAATTGTGCATAACCTTTTTCGTCCCTTAAAATAATCCTTATATATGTTTAGGGTTGTGAGAAAAGAAATCCCAAACATATAATCACGGATTGGATGAAAAACAGACTCGAAAATCTGAGTTTCATAAACCTTGACAGATACCTATCTGTAGAGCTGCTATCGAGCCACGGGTTGGAACAGCTTTTCAAGGCTCGATAGATGCTAGCTGTTGAGCTTTAATGAACATCAATTTTCACACTTGAATCTTGGACAGACTTGCATAGCTTTAACACTTGAACTTGAAACCTTGTTTCTTGAAGTATTAAACACATCCTAGATCTACCCAAATACAAGTAAAGTGAGTTTTGTCAAAGGATTAGCCAATTACATAAAATAGTGACATATGTTCCTAATATGTGAAACACATATGTCCTAACACATTTGTCAATAGTTTTAGAGACAAACCTGTTAAGGGCAGTAACTCGTTTGGTGAGGGACTGGACTTCCTTGATGTTCCTTGGTGGCTTCATATTTAGTATTGCTTGGATTTTATCGGGGTTTGCCTCAATTCCCCTATGAGAAACCATGAACCCGAGAAACTTACCAGACGAGACTCCGAAAGCACACTTGCTCGGATTTAACTTCATGTTGTATTGTCTGAGTGTGTCAAAGGTTTCTTGGAGGTCGTCCAGATGCTTTTTCTTGTCCAAGCTCTTTACCAACATATCATCTACATAAACTTCTACATTCTATCCAATTTACGGGCGAAACATATGATTAACCAGCCTTTGATAAGTTGCCCCGCGCTCTTCAAACCGAAGGGCATCACCTTGTAGCAAAACAGGCCTTGACTGGTGACAAAGGATGTCTTTTCTTGATCCGCCTTGTCCACTTTTATTTGAATGTAGCCTAAGAAGGCATCCATAAAACTTAGCAGCTTATGACCCACGGTTAAGTCCACTGACTAATCAATACGCGATAATGGATAACTATCCTTGGGGCAAGCCTTATTCAGATCGGTGAAGTCCACGTACATCCTCCATTTGCCATTAGCTTTCTTGACCATCACCACATTAGCCAACCAATCTGGGTAATAAACTTCCGGAATAAATTTTGCTATAGTTAACTTCTGAACTTCTTCCTTAATGGCATTATCTTGTTTAGGAGTGAATACTCTTTTCTTCTGATGTAGGGGTTTGGAGGAAGGATGTACGTTTAGACGATGGGTGATGACACTAAGGTCTATACCTGGCATGTCTTCATGACTCCATGCAAACACATCAATGCTCTTTTTTAAGAACTGGACAGGGTCTTGCTTCGTCTTCTTTTCCATACTTGCTCCAACCTTTGTATACTTCTCGGGGTTGTTCTCGTCCAATGGGATGTCTTCCAGCATTTCGGTGGGCTCTGCAATGACTCTCCTTTCCTCAATGCTCATGGTTTGAACGTGCTCGTCCATAGCCAACATGGCTAAATAACACTCTCTCGCTGCTAACTGATCTCCTTTCACCTGTCCTATCCCATACTCTGTAGGGAATTTGACTGATAGGTGGTAGGTAGATGTCACTACCTTCTAGCTGTTTAGAGTTGGTCTTCCAATGATGGTATTATAAGAAGATGAACAGTCTACTACGAGGAAGTTCATTTCCTTGGTTATTTGCTGCGGGTATGATCCTACCACCACAGGTAATATAATGGTGCCCACGGATTGCATTTTCATTCCTCCAAATCCTACCAGGGGTGAACATACTAGACGAAGTTGATTTTGTTTAAGCCTCATTTGCTGAAAGGCGGGGTAATACAGGATATTTGCTAAACTTCCATTGTCTACCAACACCCTTCTAGTCGTATAATCACCAACGAGCAAAGTGATGACGATTGCATCATCATGTGGGTGGTGAACTCTTTCAGCATCCTCGTTTGTGAACGTGATGGCAGGCTTGTCCGTCCTCATCCTTGGTGATCGTCTAGAGAGTTGGACGTTTTGCACCACCTTGAGATACGTCTTTCTTGACTTAGAAGATTGTCCTGTTGAAGTACCTCCTATAATAATAATCCTTATTTCTCCAAGTGGAGGTCATGACGGCTCTTCTAGCTTTCCCTTCAACTTCTCGTCTTTGTGATCTCGTCCAAGGAAATTTCTCAATTTCCCTTGCCTGATAAGATTTTTTATTTGCTGCTTCAAATCAAACACTCGTCCGTGTCATGTCCATGGTCTTTGTGGAAGCGGCAATACTTGTTCCTATTGTGCTTATTGGGATCTCCCTTCATTTTTTCCGGCCACTTTAAGGAGGGATTATCCTTGATTTGCATAAGCACTTGTTCAAGCGGCATGTTCAAGGGCGTGTATTGCTGGCTCTGTGCTAAAGAGCCTGCCTTTTTGTTGTCTCGATCTTTCTTCTCTCCCGTCCGTCCCTTCTTTGGACGAGGACCTTGCTTAGAATGGCGTGGGAGATTTGCTTCCATTCTCTCAGCTCTCTTCCTCTTCTTAGCTATAATTGCATCTTCTACAATCATGAAGTTTTGGACTGAATGGATGAGTTTAGCCATGGTTTGAGGCTCTTGCTCATAAAGCTTGTGGATGAATAAATTAGAGTTAACTCCATTATGGAAGGCTGCCAATAACAACTTGTCATCCATCTCGTCCACTGTCAGGGCTTCTCTATTGAAACGAGTAATGAAGGACCGCAAGTTTTCATTTTCTCCTTGCTCTATGGTTAGCAGGCTAGACGAGGAATGTTTGTGCCTTTGTCCTTCGATAAAAATATTGACAAACAACTTACTCAATTCTTCGAAAGAACTTACTGTATTTGGAGATATCTTGCTGAACCACCCTCGCGCTAGCCCTTTGAGGGTGGTAGGGAAGGCTCTACACATAATCTTGTCTGGAGCCCCTTAAAGGTGCATCATAGTCTTGAAAGTAGTGATATGATCAAAAGGATTGCGCGTTCCATCATACGAATCCAAGGAAGGCATCTTGAACTTAGGACGTAAGGGGTGACTATTGATTGAAGCCATGAAGGGGGAGTCTGTTCGACGAACTAAATCATCTACAGGATTCGCCCCTCTTATGTTCTCCCTCATCTCGTCCATGACCTTCCTCATCTGGTCCATCTCCTTCTCCAAGTGTGGCACCCTTCGAGAAGTGGTACCCTTTGACTGGCTCTCGGGCTCAGCATTTCCTCCTCTATCTTCTTGACTCTGGGCTTGTCCTTCAGCATATCCTTCATGATGTTGCCTCCTTAGATTAATCCCCCTAGTTAAATCTTGGTTCTGACTGGTTAACTCCACCATGGCGGCTGCCATGGACTATATGTGTTGGATGGAAGACAGTTGCATGATAAGTGCTAACTGACGATCACAGTGGGGATTGCTAGAAGCATCCCTACTCTCTTAGTGGCCTAGGCTAGTGGCCCTTGATCTTGTTCGAACCATGCAGCCTTTTGTCGGAGAAAGATAAACTACAAAACATGAAATTAATCCTCCACACAAACGGCGCCAACTGATGATGTGAAGAAAATCAGTAGGCTGAATGCTCCGGGCTTTAATGATCTAACAACTTTTTGCAAGGCCTGAAAAGGAAAACACACGATCAAAGGTGACCGGGGTGTACCAGCCAAGAACCCTCAGATGCTTAAGTTAGTTTCTCTCTTAAATTCTGGAATTCCAACTTTTTGAGAATCGTGAAAAAACTTACTTTCATTTGATGTAAATGAGCGTTTATATAGTGTACACTTAAAGCAGTTACTTGTCTAGTAACTTCCCCTATTTTTGAGGAGGTCCAAAGGTTCAGGGTTAGCTTCCACAACCGCTATGAAAGTTAGACTATTTGATCTTATCTTCCATAACCGTTATTGGAAGTTAAGTACTTAGTAAGAAGTTGTGGCAATGAACCTCGATTTTCACTCATGTCTCGAAATAGGAACGCATGGTCCAATTCATTAACTCTTATAGAGAAATACACTTGGAATTTCCTAAGTGTCTAGGGTCATCCAAACGTTTTCTTAATAGATGACCCTTAAGTGCATGGACGACTAGTTCTATAAAGGAGGTCCATTCTTGCCTTCTTAATGTGGACGACTCTCATGGACGAGCTTGGAGTTGGCTTAATTCTTAGTTCACTATCAGAAGTCGTGAGATTTATTATTCATTTAACAATTGTTAGTAGAATAATAAATCACACAGCAATCCAGTACTAATTCAGATTGATTCAGGTCAATATTGGTGGTCAAATTGAACCAGTACTAGGAAAACTGGTCATTTTTTAAAAATCACGAATTCAAGTTCATGCACTTCACTGAGACGTTAATTTTGTTGGGTCCTCTCCAATGAAGTGTATGCCCTTCACCGACACGTATGCATGGTGGGTCTACCCTCTGGTTTTGGAGCCCATATCAATATCCAATAGCTAGTCATGTGCATGAAGCTTTCTAATCACCAAAGACATCTATTTCCTTACTATTTTTTATTTTTTAATAAGCAGTTAAGGTGAATGAGGAGTAAATAAGCTACAATTTCATTTTTTTACCTCCGAATCCAAAAGTTATTTATGGTCAACCAAAGAATCAAACATAGAAGTACATAGAGAGTTGCAAACGCATCGTAGTAAATCTAACAAAGCACTTATTAGGTTAAGCTGCAAAATAAAATTTTGATTTGCAAAAGGAAAAAAAATTGAGGTTACAAACGTTGTATATATGTTCCATCGTAGAAGTTTTGGTACAACCTCACGTAAACACGTAAATACAACATGCACATACTCGTGCTACAAGCCCTCAAGCTTTTATTTGCCCGGTTACTTAATATTACTGGGTAATAGTTCGATCTATTGCTCTTAGCAGAAGAAAGAACTGCTTCGAGGGCAAATACTAACCACCGTATAGCTGAATATAATTGGGTGTGTACAATACTACATGTGCTCACAAGCCCTCAAACTTTTATTACTAGGTGTGTGCCTGTTACTAGATGAAAGAACTGATTCAAGGGCAGAACACAACCTTATAATTAGTACCACCTTTGCATGTAAATGTGCTTGTTTGATCATCCATAGGGTAACTGTAAGCATCTGGGCAACGATCCTTGAAAAACTTGGAATAATTTGTAGGTCCACAACTCCCATAATTGCAACAATATTCATCGGTTTTGAATACGGTACAAAGGTTGTTACACCCTCCCTGAGCTCTCAACTTAGCTGGGCATTGCCCATTGATATCAGCTGTAAATCTTATTCCTCTGGTGCACCTACCAGAGGTAGGGCTAAAAGCCTAAAAATCCATAGGAACATTAAACCCATCAACAAGAGAGATGTCAAAGAAATCCAGGTTTTGGTATTGGTTTAAAGCGAATTCGGCAAGGGTGTTTGGGAGTGTACCATAGGCTTGGCATTGAAGAAGTCCACCACAGTCACCGGTTTGACAATTGCCATGCCCAGATCCATCGAAACTGCAACAAGTGCGAGCCCAAATGTGGCCACCGGTTGTGCCAGCGTTCACATCAAGTGACCAAGACTCTTTTGGGTTGAGTTGCCTGCCATCACCTCGGACGGCTGCAGCTCAGAGTGTGTAGGGGCAACTATTGTTATCTCGAATCTAGCTGCATGGGCTAAGGAAATGGAAAGAGAAATGGACAGGTTTTTGAAAATGCTCATTTTGGAAAGTAAGAGAGAAATATGCTATAAATAGTGGTATGAGGTTATGTTTATGAGAAGATGGGTAGGGGTTTATATAGGGTTTGGGATTGGATATGGCCTGTGAGGGTAGGGGTGGAGAACTTACAGGGTCTGATTGCCGAGTTAACTTCTTATTTGAAAATTGGAAAGCTGAATTTGTCTTGGCTTGACTTGACTTGAAGGCCAGTTCCAAATTTGCGTAGTGTAACGTGAAGCCTAATTCACAACTTCTCCGAAACTCAGAGGGATTTGCAGAGAGGATAATATATACAAATTAACGAGGATGTTTATATGTAGTTAAGGCCCTCTATAAAATTTATTATTGTGGGAATATATAATATGCATTCCGGTTCTATTGGAGAAGACCTACTTTTAATTTTTTTAAGTTGGGTTTACCTATTAAACGACGGAGGTATTATCTGCATGGGTCTAGTCGGCGGCCAGCAATGGGTGAGGCCGTGGCCAAAACGATGTAGGAACATTGGTTTACCGTATCAAAGTTGGCTGAATAAGTAATAGGCGTAGAAAAGGCAAAAGAGAAGGGAGAGACAAATGGGAAGAGTACTAATGAAACTCATTTTGGCTAGTGAAATAATGGCCACAAGAGGTTTCACTATTAATAACTTGTATTTGTCGTCGTATAATGATAGTAACACACATTTTTTTCATAATCGTTGATATTGACCATTGTGATTGAAGTGACATTATTTACACTTGGGTCTACAACCGATACTACTTATATATATTATTCACCAATTTTAACAAACCTTATCAATATATATATATTTTTTTGAAACAAAACCTTATCAATATTTAATTAAAAAAAAACTCAGTGAAAAATATTGTATTCCTAAACCTAATGACCAATAAATGCTTCTAAAAATTTTAAGCACAACTAAAAGTCTTTTTCATAGATGTCTGATTGTGTAAAATTGTGCACTGAGTTTTGATTGTTTTACATCCAACAGTGTCTACACTCTTTTACATCATACGCAAAGTATAGACATTTATGGAAAATGCGGATACAAAATGTACGTGGACATTCTATGAAATAGTGTACATTAAGGAGTGCGAAACAATAATTTCCCTATATATTTTGAGAGTCTGTGTAGTAAAGGCCACAAGCTAATTTAATCTTATTTATGTTGAGAAGTTATGGTCTAGTTATAGGGTAAAAAAGCATACATCCTCATCTATATTAACATGGAAATGTTAAAAGTACTACAAATTTTTCTATAAAAGACATATAAATCAAAGTGACATTGAATGTGATTAGTGTCACTTCCAATAACTAATTAATAAAGAAATATGTTAATTACCTTTCTATGATTGGTATCACGTTAGTTTCATTATAAGTTTCACTGATAAAGAAATATGTTAATTAGAGCAACCTCATCAGTGGTTGCAAAAGTTTGCAAAATACAAAAAGTGTTTAATTTTGCAAATTTTAACCAAAAAAACACCCATATCAGTTTTTACAAAAGTATGTAAATATACACAACTGCTACAGTAACCGTGCATATATGTACGGTTACTGTAGCTTTTCTATACATTATTTTAATATTTTTTCTCTCCCCTGATTCTCTCTCTCTCTTCAACCCATAATCTCTACAACTAATAACCCCCACTGCCAATCACACAGACCCAGCACCACCACCCACATCACCGTAACTCAGCATCGCCAAACACCACCACCACAACCCAGCATTGCCAACCACCACTACCACAACACGGACATACCACAAAATCAACCAAAAATCAAACAAACCCACACACAGTTGCTGAGGACAAATTTTTCACACCATGTGGAATTTATTTCATTGGCAACTCGCACTACATCAACAAATTATGGATTTTGGAAAAACCTATTTTAAAGCCCAAAAGAGCCCATATTCACAAAATGACGCTGGTCCAAAACCCATAGAGATATTATCTCATCAAAGCCCATAGTTCAAGCTCATGGCACAACATCTCATTTTTGGTTTATGATCCAAGCTCATGAGTCTCATTGGGGAAATTTTGGGAGTTGTGGTTTGGAGGGCCAAGAAGTATGTTCAGTATAGCTCTAGTGGTTCAAAGTTGATAAAGGAAAACATGTTGCTTGGCATGTCTTCCCCAATTCCCTGAACTATGACGAGTCAGTATACAATAGGTAGCATTTGGTACGCCTTTCATATCACATAACACTTAAAATGATAAAACTCCCCATGCTCTTTACATAAAAATTAATGTTCATCATATAATATAAGTTTAAAAATGTAATTATATTATTTCATATAAATTATTTTATTATTTTCATTTAAATCAATCTCAAGCATATGGCTAAATCTATATTAATATCTCATATCTAGCATTAAATGCTCTCCTTGCTTTCCAAGATTTGGTCAAAACACAAAGAGACCACAATTACACCTCTAAAATTTCATCAAATATCAACCAACTAGTTTATTATTTACCAAAATTATATTGTAATAAAACTATGGACTAAACATATAATTTTTCAAAAGAGGAAACTTAGCCAAAAATACCAGCAATAGCCCCAGTAGAAACTGCTTTACCTTCAGCAAAAGATGCAATAGCTCCAGCAAAAGCTACAAAAGCTCCAACAGTAGCTTAGGCAGTTGACACATGTTCAAAAGTGACATCATCAACCATTAATGCTTAATCCCAGCAACTACCTACTATACCAAAAGAAGTAGGATCCCACAAAAGTTATCTTACCATTTTTAGCCAAACTCATGAATTTAATACTGAATCTTTCCTCTAGCAGAAGCTATCATTCAGGTGACATCATCCAACAATGTCAACTGCTGTAGCAGCTACTGCTGTATAGCTGACAGCTGTGTCAGCCGCTATACATCTATGACTGAAAGCTGTAACAATAGCTCCAACAACATTAAAGTCTCAAAATTTTCTCTTTTAGCTAAAGCCCAAAAACCAATTAAGGAAATCACTTACTTTGTCAAACACTTTTCCTTATTTGTTAAATTTCCCTTCAACTAATTCTAATTTAGTTATATACTTGGCTTTATATAAAGAGGACCAAGCCACATACTAACACACCCCATCTCTCTCTCACTCTTTTATTTTGAAATATATATCATCACTTTGCTGCCCATAAACACATCTCCATCTCCTTCTTTATTTCTCTTACAAAATCTCCCTTCTTAGAAAGCAACATAACCCATGACATAACACAAAAAACCATTCTTGCAGCAACTATAAGCTCCTGTGTTAACTATACTTAACCTCCATATCTCTCATACTTCCATATATTTTACAAACACATTCCTCACAAAATACCCATACATATTACAAATACCATATCTCACAAAACATATATATTTTTTACCATCTCCATACATCTTAAAAGACATCAAACTTATAGTTCTAAAAGCCCTTCTCATAGAAGGCAATATCACTCATATCTAACTAAAAACTAAAAGACCATTACATGGAGAAAATCATTTAAGTGCATGATAAAGGAGATAAACTTAACCAACCTATGCACACGGCTAGACATATTCTCTCTCCCTCCAGCTGCACCCATTTTTCCCCTTTAATCATGAAGTCACCATAAAATAACTCATAATATCATATTATACCGCTGGACTCATTTTATCATGCTACTGAAATGTTATAAGTCCACTGATGTTATACGGCTGGAACCACAAACTATGAAGATAAGTCATTATATTTTTATCTCCCAAATTATACTATTGAATATATTTTACTTCACTATCATTGTACTGCTGGACTTATGTTATTATGCCGCTGGAATGCTATCAGCTCACTAATGCCATATGGCTAGAGCCACAAATCATATAAAGAATAAAGTAATGCTATACGACTGGAGTCAGAAACATAAAAGATAAGTCAATGATTTCTCAATCTTTGAAATTACATTATTAAGTATATGTTAACTCATTATTATTGTACTGCTGGATACATGTTACTTTAATATCATCTCACTATTTAATAAAACATGATCTCACTAATACTTCATTAATGAACATATATATTAATAAATTGGTCTACCATCGCTGGACATATTATTCGGACATAAACCACCGATGGACATATATTACTTGGACACGAACCATTGCTGGATGTGTAATGTTTTGACATAAACCACTATTTTTTGATAACCGACATAAACCACTATTGGATATGTATTATTTGGACATAAACCATTACTGGACATACCTTATTATATTAAACATGAACTATACCACAGTCGGATATGGACTATTGGACTCATCCCATTATTAGACATATGACAATTAATTAATCATTCTAATGGACATCACTTAACACATATAATAATAACGTTCAACTCACCATTTAATCAAATCTGTTATGCTAAACATATTATTTATTTATTTCAATCGTTATCATGATTCTAAAACTTTGGGCTTTATCTATTTTGTAGGCTTAAAAATGCACCGGAAGCCATTGGTCTATGTGGCCCAACGTTGAGTTTTGGGTTGAACTCCCCAAAACAAATCCGAGTCTAGCAGAGTCACACCTCCAGCAAAAGACATATGGCTACGCACAAAAACCGCCCCTGATATTCTAGCGACTCCACTGGGGAGTCATAAAGTATAGCCTTATCATGCCTATAAAAGTCTAGAATCACATATCATGAAGGAAATATCAACTCCAACATACACATGCTCAATATCTCTTAATCCAACAACTCATGGAGCTGAGTCAACATTATTATGTTCGAGATATTCCATGAGATGCCAAGCCACCTATCTCTCAACTATATGAGCTACTCCAACCAAGGCTTGCATCATACTTCTTACAAGCTTATAGCCCCCATAAAAAGAGAAGCTTTTATGCTTAAAAGAAAAAATTTTATCTAGCAATAGCAGTAAAGAAAAAATAAAAGGTTGAAAGTTCAGCAACAGAGGGTTGCATTAGTAGAAACCTCACTTTTCGTTGGAATAATTTATTATAATTCATCATCTCAACCACAGAGGGCTCCAGTGGTAGAAACCCCTCTTACCGCTGGACATGTTCATTTCTTATTCATTTCTCCAGCCATAGAGGGCATCAACAGCAGAATGCCAGAAACCTCTCTTTTTGTTGGAATAATTTATTATTACCCATTATCCCAGACACAGGGGGCTTCAGTAGTAGAAACCTCTCTTACTGCTGAACATATTTATCTCTTCAGTAGCAGATGGCCTTATTAGCAGTAAGCCCTTATGTTGCTAGACAAACACATTGTTATCCATCACTTGAGTATAAAAAGGGGACCTCATCAACAAAAACCTTTTCTATCGTTGGACAATCAATTCTCTTCTCCAGCGGTTTAATCAGATAAGTTCCCAACAAAAACACTTAATCGCCTTCCAAATTATTCCTATCCAATAGCATTAAAATACACACATGCCTATCTAATCCTATTTATCCACTCAGCAAAAAAATTACTCAAATAGCCTCCATAAATATTTCTCATCCCATCACTAAATTAGTCCATAAATATTTACTATCTCATTACCAAATTGGGTCATGATATAAACCATTACCATAAAGCCCAAAAACCACATATTTTGCCCTATTTTTTCTTCAACGCTTGGCAACGCCCAAAACTGGCCCTACGAGCTTAATGCACAAATCTCATCCCTTCAAAGCCCAAGACAACATATACTTGGCAATATTTAAAAAGCCCATGAGTCAAGTCCAAGGCAAAGTTATACCCATGAATCAAGTCCATGGCAAAGCTATATTATCAATGAGATTCAACTCCATAATCAAAGCCGATGGTTTAAACCCATGGCGAATTTATTTTATCAATGGAATTCAAATCCATAATCAAAGCCCATGATTTAAACTCATGGCAATTTATTTATCAAAACTCCAGTTTTCGCTGGCAATATCAAAAAGTCCAATTTTCATTGGCAAAATCAAAAGCCCAATTTTCGCTGGCAACATCAAAAGCTCAATTCTCATTGGAAATATCAAAAATCTAGTTCTCGCTAGTAATATCAAAAACCCAATTCTCGCTAGCAACATCAAAAAAGCCTAATTCTCATTGGCAACATCGAAAGCCCAGTTCTCGTTGGCAACATCAAAAGCCCAGTTCTCGTTGGCAACAAAAAGCTCAAATCTTATTGGCAACATTAAAAGCCCAAGCTAACTACTTGGCACTATTTTATCGAAACCCAAGCTAATTACTTGGCACTATCAAAAGCCCAAGCTAACTACTTGGCACTGTTTTATCAAAAGCCTAAGCTAATTACTAAGCTCTATTTTATCAAAAGCCCATGATTATTAATACTTGGCAAATATTATAATATAGTAAGAGCCCAAGTACTATTTTTGGCAAACCATCATTTCAAAAGATCCAAAATCACTTTACAAAAATATAATATCTTACTTGTAGGGTCCCGATTTGGGGTCCAGGCCCAACAGGTAAGTGACTTTGGCTCAAGGAATCCAAAACAATGAATTTTTAGAGAAGTGGGTTACAGAACTAGGCCTTGACAAAGTGCATGCTAATGAATGTTGGGCCACGCAACAATTATAAATAGGAAAACTTTCTCTATGTCCGTTTGATGTATGATCCGAGGAGACGTGGGAGATATCTCTCAGTCCTTGCTTAATGATTCTGGTTTTTCCCTTCTTTTTCTCTCTTTTCTTTTTTTCTCTCTATGGGGAGTCTTCCCTCATATATAGCCCCTTTTAAGTCATTAGGACCCTACACTTGTTGATCATCTGGGCCTTCACCTGTGTGCCCGTCCCATCGGACATCTCCCCCGCCTTTCTGTGAGTTGCGGTAGCCAAGATAACACTGTTCACAAGTCCCCTCCCCATTAATGCGGCTGGAAAAGTAGCTATCATGCATTTAATGCAGTTGCCTATAGCCTCTCACTTGACCTCATACATTGTCACCCCTCTTACGGGCTTAGGGGACTCATCCCTGTTACCAACATTCGCTGGAGTGAGCTCTCATAGCTGGTAGAAGACATGTTCAAGCCATATTTGATACGTCCGAGGAGACCTTCCTCCTCGGATCGCCCTTTAAATGACTGGACCCACGAAAATTGGGCCTGGAGCCTTTAGCATACCTACACCTTCTTCTCGGACTCGGTAAATCTTCCCATACTGGGCCCAAGGCCCATTGTATGACCTTGGGCCTCTGCCCCTACAATAGCCACTCAAAATTCCGGGTTTTCCCACTCATCCGAGGAGAAAAGGTGGAATTTTGACACTTGTGTGACGCCTTATTATAATTTTCCGCTTCCCGCGTGGGGGACTATTGTCTCACGTGCCTCATTATTGCCTCTGGCGCTTCGTAACCCACGAGGCGCTATTAATTGCGCTGGGTGGCTTTATGTTCCTAGCATCCAACGGTGGGGAAATTGATCTAACGGTGGGCATTTCCCCAATTTTTGGGGGCGGGAGCAATCCTGTTCAGTTTTCCTCCCCTATATATATATATAAGGTTTCTGTGGGGAGTTTTCTTTTAGAAAAAGCACTTAAACGCTCCAGAGCACTTCAGCATTCCGTCTCGCAAAATATTCACAAGTCCACAGTCACGTCCTTGAAGATTTCTGGTGGATTCTTCGAAAGCTTGGAAGATTTAAAACCTGCGTTCACCATAAGTATATATTTCCTCGCATTACTAACTCTCCGCCGTTGTTGTTCTTCTCGGCTCCATCCCATTAGAAAAAGAAAAACCCTTTCCATGCCACCTAAGGCTAGTAAGATGGGTAGGTTTCAAAACCTGATAGACCCTCCGGCTGGCATGGAAAGTTTCAGGGCCAAATACCGTATCCTGCCGGGAGTGGGTCTGGAATACTGCTCCTCGGAGGAGATTTTATTCAAGAGGAAAACGGGGCAGGTCGCCATTCCTATGATTGCTTTCATAGAGGGAGGAATGACAATTCCCATAGGGAGTATAACTAGGGATTACCTTCGCGGTCATAGGCTGGCCCCTCACTAATGCGCCCCGAACATGTTCCGGATCCTAGGGTGCGTAGATGCTCTAAACGAACAGATGAACCTCGGCCTCACATGGCGCGATGTAGTTCACCTATACGAGTGCCATTGCCTCAATGAGTCGTATTACCTGAAATCCAGGTCCGACGAGGTGAGGTTGATATCCTGCCTTCCCAAGTCCAACAAAGGCCTGAAGGATGACCATTTGATTGTCTCCGGAGCATGGCACGACGGTTTTCATTGCCCAGTTAGGGTGGGAGCACCAGGTGGGGCACCGTAGGGTCAGGTCCCCTAGCGGGGATCTTAGTTTTGAGCTTTCATTTCACTTCTGCATTGGTTTTAACTGTTTGCCCTCTCGGACTGACACATACCTCTCTTTGGGCGTTTTGCAGATAAGAAACACAAAGCTCCTCGGCTAAGTTTGGTCAATGTCCCAGCCCTCAACTATCTGCTAAGGTCCGAGATCTTTGTGAGCGAGGACGGACAACTGCGCGCTGCTCACCTTATCTTAGATTATGAGCCCCTTTCTCGTGCTTTTGTGGACGTAGGCCAAGCAATAAGGGCTGGAAGTTCCCGGTTAGCACACATAGATGTCTCTAAGCCCGGTTTCCTTGCCCAGAGAGACCTACCACTAGTCCAACTGCCGATCCAGCGCGCTCCCCAGGAAGTAGCTGCTGCGAGAGAGGTAATTGACTCATCCCACTCATCTTTCGAGGCGGAGATCGATCAATTCCATTTCACTGAAGAAGGTGAAGCGCAAACTAGGCTTGTGGAGCTCTCTGATTCCGGCTCGGATCTTGACCGTTCCTCGGCTGCTCACTCGCCTGGCCTAATAATTGCTCGAATTGATTCGAGCCAAGAAGTTGAAGAAGAAGGAATGGATTTGAAGCAGAGGTTCGGTTTGAGAGGGCTACTGTCCAACAGGAACAAGGGACAGTCCTCTAAGGATGCCCCCAAGGAGCAGGCTCCAGCTAGACTTCCCCCTCCTCCTCCTTCATCCACCGACCCCTCACTACAACCTATTCCCAATCTGAGGCGGAAATGGCCAGTGGAAGAATTAGAGGAGGGTGAGGTCGGCCCTCAACAAGCCAAACAACAAAAGAAAGGAAAAGAGCCTAAGGACAAGAGGGCAAAGTCCACTGACAGCCGAGATGAAGCTGCGCTGAGGAGGGCGCAACATACTTGGTGCCCGTGGTTGGAATTGGACGGCGCTCCCATCCCTTGGGATGCAACCCTCTGGGAGTCTCAGCGGGGACAGACGTCGTACCTCGTCGAGGCCCTGCAGCAGCCCTTGCTTCTACCCCGCGACATGGACGGGCTCAGAAAAATGGGGCAACCAGACCTCTTCAAGTCTTTAAAGAGGGATCTCGCTATGGTAAGACACAAGTCCTAGCTAGGTTGGACACCTTACTCCATCCTCACCTAGCCGTTGTTCACGTTTTAATGATACTTTTATTAATTCTATGCAGGTCACCCAGCAAATCTTCGTGGTCGAAGAGCGGGCGAAAAATGCACGGGATGAGGCGAATGCTGAGGTTCAATCCCGCACAGCCGCGGAGAAAACTGCTGCTGTCCTTAGGCTGGAAAAAGAGAGCCTGAAAGAAAAGCTTAAGGAGGCTATAAGGGATCGGGACAACGCCAATGCGGGTCTTGAGAGTACAATGAAGCAGGCTGAGGACATGCGCCAACAGCTTCATTTATCAGAAATAAACCTTGCGACCAAGAAGCAAATGGTCTCGGATCTCAAGGCGCAGCTGCTACAGGTGAAAGAAGGGGCTAGATTGGCCAGGGAGGCGGCTGAGGCTACGGTGGCAGCCTCTTATGAACGGGGAGTGATGGATACTGAAGCCAGGCTGACCGAAGAGGTAGCTGTGGTTTGTAGGGACTATGTTACTGAGTCCTGGGGAGTTGCCATGGATCGGGCAGCGGTTCCTGCGGATTCCGACCTTAGGAGGATCGAGAGTATCTTCTTTCCTGAGGATATTCGTGAGATCCCTAGCTCGGATCCCCCAGTGGATCTCCCCTCTGCTCAAACCGTTCCTCCCGGTTCCAACATGCCAGAGGGAAAGAGTGGAAATGAGAAGGTGCAGCCACCAGCCAGGGATAAATCGCCAGAGGACGCCTTTACGATAAGGGACGTTGTTGCACAAGCTAAGGAAGCCAGCCCCAAACAAACAGCCGATGAAGAAATCCCCTTGGCCGTTGTCCCTGCCAAGAGCTCAGCCCAAGACAAAATTTAGGGCATTGGTGTAAGGTTTCGCTTGTAGTTGCTTTTGCTTTTCATTTGCTTAGGCTTCGTTAATGCTTGTAAAACGAAACATCTTGGGACTTAATGAATGATATAATTTCTTTTGCGTTTTGTTTTGTTGCTTCCATTTTGTCTTCGTTGTGAATGAATCTTGACTATGTCATTAGACTTCCGAGGACAAGCCATTACTCGTAATTTAAGCAATGCGATTAAGTATGAACGAAGGAAGTAGTAGTTAATTTCGCCAAACCTGTGGTCCGAGGGGAGGAAGGACTTGGGTACCTTTCAAAACTTAGATGGATACCTCGTAATGGTTAATTTCCACCAAGCCTGTGGTCCGAGGAGCCATGCAGCGCTTGGGTTCTGTTTAACACATAGGTAGATACCTCGTAGTGGTTAATTTCCACCAAGCCTGTGGTCCGAGGAGCCATGCAGCGCTTGGATTCTGTTTAACACTTAGATAGATACCTCGTAGTGGTTAATTTTCACCAAGCCTGTGGTCTGAGGAGCCATGCAGCGCTTGGATTTTGTTTAACACTTAGATAGATACCTCGTAGTGGTTAATTTGGATTCTGTTTAACACTTAGATAGATACCTCGTAGTGGTTAATTTCCACCAAGCCTGTGGTCTGAGGAGCGATGCAGCGCTTGGATTCTGTTTAACACTTAGGTAGATACCTCGTAGTGGTTAATTTCCACCAAGCCCGTGGTCCGAGGAGCCATGCAGCGCTTGGGTTCTGTTTAACACTTAGGTAGATACCTCGTAGTAGTTAATTTTCACCAAGCCTGTGGTCCGAGGAGCCATGCAGCGCTTGGATTCTATTTAACACTTAGATAGATACCTCATAGTGGTTAATTTCCACCAAGCTTGTGGTCCGAGGAGCCATGCAGCGCTTGGGTTCTGTTTAACACTTAGATAGATACCTCGTAGTGGTTAATTTCCACCAATCCTGTGGTCCGAGGAGCCATGCAGCGCTTGGATTCTGTTTATCACTTAGGTTTTCTTGACGTAGCTAGTTTCCCCATAGGTTTGAGTCCGAGGACCATGCAAGACCTTGGTTCTGTCTAGTACTTAAAGGGGAAATAAAATACATGGCGTAAAATCACAATGGACTCAGAACTCAAATGAAAGAGATGCTTTTATTAATAGTAATACCTTTTGAGGTTATTTATATTCCATAGGCGGGGTACAGCTTTTTCGTCTAAATCTTCTAAAAAGTAAGCCCCTATGCCCGCCACCGAGGTGATACGATACGGTCCTTCCCAATTCGGTACAAGCTTTCCCCACACGGGATTTCTTGCAATGCCCAGGACCTTTCTTAGCACTAAGTCCCCAGGAGATAGTGGTCTCGGCCTCACCTTAGCGTCATATCCTTGTTTAAGTTTATGCTGGTAGTAGGCGAGCTGGACCATTGCTCTGTCCCTTCTCTTTTCGATGAAATCCAAACTTTTTTCCAGCAGCCCGTTGTTAACATCAGGAGAGAATGTGCTGGTCTTGAGTGTAGGGAAGTTTGTTTCTAAAGGAATGACAGCCTCCGCTCCATAGGTCATCGAAAAAGGAGTTTCCCCCGTGGATCTCCGCGGTGTGGTGCGATATGCCCACAGGACATGAGGCAATTCTTCCACCCATCTCCCCTTCGCGTCATCCAATCACTTCTTTAGCCCGTTTACTATGACCTTGTTCACGGCTTCGGCTTGCCCGTTCAGGGTAAGCCGACATGGAATATCTATTCGTGATTCCCAACTCGCTGCAATACCTTCTGAAGGCTTTACTATCGAATTGGAGACCGTTGTCCGATATTAGTGTGCGAGGAACTCCGAATCTCGTGACGATGTTCTTCAAAACAAATTTCTTCATATCTACGTCTCTAATGTTTGCCAGAGGCTCGGCCTCGACCCATTTTGTGAAATAATCTGTACTGACGACTAGGAACCTTTTGTTCCCTACTGCTTTAGGAAATGGTCCTAGGATATCCAAGCCCCACTGTGCGAACGGCCAAGGGCTGGACACTGGGTTTAGGGTCCCTTCTAGTTGATGTGTGTTTGGGGCGAACCTCTGGCATTGGTCGCACTTCTTCACGTATTCGTGTGCCTCTTTCTGCATGCTCGGCCACCAATAACCTTGGGTTAGGGCTCTATGGGACAAGGATCTTCCCCCTGTATGGCTCCCGCAAACTCCTTCGTACAACTCCTCCAGGATAAACTCCGTGGCATCTGGGTGTACACATAACAAGTACGGCCCTGAAAATGACCGCTTATACAATTTCAAATCCTCGGACAGCCAGAATCTAGGAGCCTTTTTTCTAATCTTATCGGTCTCCTCCTCAGGAAGCACGTCATCCTTTAGAAATAGTATTAGAGGATCCATCCAGCTAGGTCCTGCCCTGACACTATGAACGTGCGTCGACCCGGCTTTCACTACTGAGGATCTAGGTAGATCTTCCACAAGTATAACACGAGGCAGGCTTTGCGCCGAGGAGGTTGCTAATGTGGCAAGTGAATCAGCATAGGTGTTTCCGCTCCTGGACACATGCATTAAGCTAAAGAAGTTAAATCGCACCTGCCCCTGCTGAGCTCGGGCTAGGTACTCTTGCATTCTTCCATCTCTCGCCACCAAATCTCCATTCACTTGTTCCACAACAAGTCTTGAGTCCGAGAACATCTGTATGGATTTCCCACCCAGTTTCTCCACCATAGACATTCCTTCTAGCAGGGCCTCGTATTCTGCCTCGTTATTCGTGGCCGAGAAGCCCAATCTCAACGATTTTTCAATCGCAATCCCCTCAGGGGAAATGAGGACAAGCCCCACCCCAGAGCCCCTTTAATTGGCTGCGCCATCCACATATGCCTTCCAATAGGAGAGGCTCTGCTGGGAGATTGCGCCAACCGATTTTTCATCCATGTGTGGGGTTTCATTCCCTTCTTCTGATGAAGGTTCAGCAAACTCTGCCACCAGGTCCGCAAGAACCTGGCCTTTAATGGCGCTGCAAGGCATGTACTTGATGTCGAAGGACCCAAGAATGGTCCCCCATTTGGCTATTCTCCCGGTGTAATCGGCACTTCTGAGTATTAATCTGAGCGGGAGTTGGGTTAGTATAACTACGATGTGCGCCTGAAAGTAATGGGGAAGCTTTCGCGTCGCTTGTACGATTGCCAGAATTGCCTTTTCTAGGGGGAGGTAATGAATCTCTGCCTCATGCAGCAACTTGCTCACATGGTAGACAGGCCGTTGTGTGTCGTTGTCCTCTCAGATCAGTACCAGGCTCACTGCGTGGGGTGCTACCGCAATATAAGCAAATAGTACCTCATCGGCCTCAGGACTGGACATGATTGGTGGCCGAGACAAGTACTCCTTAAGCTTCTGGAAAGCTACGGCCCATTCTTCAGTCCACTCGAAACCTTTCCACTTGTTTAATAAGAGGAAGAAAGGCCTGCACCTGTCAGCCGAGCGGGAGATAAAACGGTTTAAGGCAGCAATCATGCCAGTGAGTTTCTGGACTTCCTTGGGGTTCCGGGGGGGCTGCATGTTATGAATAGCTTTAATTTGATCGGGATTGACCTCGATACCTCTATGGGTCACCATGTAACCCAAGAATTTTCCTGGCCCCACCCCAAATGAACACTTGGGCGCGTTCAGGCGCAGCCTGTACTTTCTCAGAATTTCAAAGACATCACCAAGGTCACTGACGTGGTTGGATACCAGCTTGCTCTTCACAACCATGTCATCTATGTAGACCTCGATGCTTTTACCCATCTGTAGTTCGAACATCCTGGTCATCATCCTCTGGTAGGTCGACCCGGCATTCTTCAGGCCAAAGGGCATCACCTTATAGTGGTAATTTCCAACGGGGGTGACGAAAGCCGTTTTTTCTTGATCCTCGGCAGCCAGGGGTATCTGATGGTAACCCTGGAAGGCGTCCAAAAAACTCATTCGAGGGTGTCCCACCGTAGAATCCACCAATCGGTCTATCCGAGGCATGGGGAAAGGATCCTTCGGGTAGGCCTTATTCAGGTCTGTGAAGTCCACGCAGACCCGCCATTTCCCACTCTTCTTCTTTACTACGACCGTGTTGGCCAGCCACTCGGGGTAAAATACCTCCTTAATTGCCCCTGCTCTCTTCAACTTCGTAACCTCCTCTCTAACGGCGTCCGCATGCTCTTTCGACGGTCGCCGGGGAGGTTGCTTCTTGGGTTTCGTGGCCGGGCTAACATTCAGGTGGTGGCAAATGAAATCTGGATCGACCCCCGGAGCCTCGTAGGCGTCCCATGCAAACACGTCCAAATTCTATCTGAGAAATTCAATTAGTATTTCCTTCTCTTCAGACGGCAACTCTGAGCCGACCTGAAAGAATCTTTCTGGGTCAGAGGCAACAAGAACTTTCTCCAACTCCTCACAACTCGCTCCCTCGGCAGGTCCCTCGCTACACGAGGCCACGGCTGGGGTTGTTAATTGCTATAGGCCATTCTCCGCTGAGGTGAAGGGTTCAGTACTCGATCGTCATGAGATGGCGGATACCATGCATTGCCGGGCCATGACTTGGTCTCCCACTATTTCCTTCACTAGACCCTCGGACGGATACTTCACCTTTTGGTGTAAGGTTGATGGCACAGCCCCTAGAGCATGAAGCCATGGTCTGGCTATGATGGCGGTGTAGGGGGAGTAAGCATCCACTACTATAAAGTCAACCTCCACTACGTCTGAACCCGTTTGTACAGGCAGCCTAATCAGGCCTTTCGGAGTAACGGTTTTTCCCTCGAAACTTATTAAAGGGGAGTCGTATGCCGTCAGGTCTTCTGGTTTTAGCTTCAACCTCTTGTACAAGTCCGGATACATTACTTCCATGGCGCTGCCCTGATCGACTAGCACCCTCTTTACGTCATACCCCCCAATCCTGATCGTGACGACTAGAGCATCATCGTGGGGCTAGATGGTTCCCAGTTTATCCTCATCCGAGAATCCGATTAGGGGTGTGGCTATCCCTCTAGCCCTCTTGGGCTCTCGAAAATCAGCCTCAGCGGGCAGTCGGCCCACCGACATCACTCTGAAAGGTTGAAAGCTGGTTCTCCCTGCTATGGCAAGAATGACATTTATCATGCCAATGGGCGGTCTCAATGTACTTTGCCTTGTTTCGACGTTCGACTGCTCCTGCCATTCAGCGGGATGGTGCAAGAGGTGTCTCAGCTTCCCCTCTCGTACCAATCTGTCCAAGTGGTATTTCAAATTTCTGTAGTTATCGGTAGTGTGGCCCGGCTCTCGATGATATTTGCAAAACAGATGCTGGTTTCGTTTTGTGGGGTCGCCTGCCATCCTGCTCGGCCATTGAAAGAACGGTTCGTTTTTCATGTTCTCTAGGATCTTATGTAATGGTTCTCGGAACACAGTATGGACTGCCTATGCTCCTGTGGATCCGGATTGCTCCAAGTAATCCCTTCTCGGCCGGTTACTGTTGTTAAACCGGTCCGACCTGAAGTCCTTCCTCTCCTGAGGGACAACCTTTGCTTTTCCCTCCGCTGTCTGCTGGTCCTCTTCGACCCTTTTGTATTTGTCAATCCGGTCCATGAGCAGGCGCACGCTAGTGACCGGTTTTCCAGTCAAGGACTTTCTTAAGCCGTGCTCTGTCGGCAAGCCTCTTTTAAAGGTGTTGATGGCAACATCGTCGTAATTTCCCTCTATCTCGTTATACACCTCCCAATACCTATCCGAGTAGGCCCTGAGGGTTTCACCTTCTCGCATGGACAAGGACAGGAGGGAATCTAAGGGCCGAAGAACCCGTGCTTGTTATGAAACGAGAACCGAAAGCTTAAATCAATTGCTTAAAAGAACTTATGGAGTTTGGCTTGAGGCCATCAAATTATCTCATCACCATGGGTCCCAAGCTGGATGGAAATACCTTGCACATCAACGCCTCGTCCCTGGAGTGGACAACCATTCTCTGGTTAAACTGGCTTACGTGCTCTACTGGGTCCGTGCAACCATTATATATAGTAAAAGCAGGTTGGTGGAATCGTCGAGGAAGCTCGGCCTTCTCTATCCTTCGCGTGAAGGGTGACTGGGAGATACGGTCCAACGCCTTACTCATGGCGTCATTTGCTAGGCCCTTGTAAGATGGGCTTTTGTGGCTGTGTTTGTGAGGCTGCTCTTCCTCATAGGTGAAAGTTTCACTTGGCGGGGTTCTTGATCTTTGTTTGTACTCATTGTCCTCCTTAACGCTAGTGTCCGAACTAGGGGAAGGACGCCTTCGTTGCACCTGACGTAATTTTTTCTTTAAGTCGTCGATTTCTTGCTGTAAAGCCTTGTTATCGTTTCACTTTTGGGATGCGTGACCTTTGCCTTTCAGGCGACTTCTGCTCGTGTGAGAGGTGTTTACGCTTCCCTCTCGTTGCCTGTCTTGATCTTTCTCGCGTTCTAGGTTCAAGAAGTTATCCTGCCGTTAGGAGCCTGCATGTCCCACTTGGCGCAGAACTGATCCTTCCATCTCTAATGGTCTTACTTGTCGAGGCACAAATACCTTCCCACAGACGGCGCCAATTGTAGGGTCCCGATTTGGGGTCCAAGCCCAACAGGTAAGTGACTCTGGCCCAAGGAATCCAAAACAATGAATTTTTAGAGAAGTGGGTTACAGAACTAGGCCTTGACAAAGTGCATGCTAATGAATGTTGGGCCACGCAACAATTATAAAAAGGAAAACTTTCTCTATGTCCGTTTGATGTATGATCCGAGGAGACGTGGGAGATATCTCTCAGTCCTTGCTTAATGATTCTGGTTTTTCCCTTCTTTTTCTCTCTTTTCTTTTTTTCTCTCTATGGGGAGTCTTCCCTCTTATATAGCCACTTTTAAGTCATTAGGACCCTACACTTGTTGATCATCTGAGCCTTCACCTGCGTGCCCGTCCCATCGGACATCTCCCCCGCCTTTCTGTGAGTTGCGGTAGCCAAGATAACACTGTTCACAAGTCCCTTCCCTATTAATGCGGCCGGAAAAGTAGCTATCATGCATTTAATGCAGCTGCCTGTAGCCTCTCACTTGACCTCATACACTGTCACCCCTCTTACGGGCTTGGGGGACTCATCCCTGTTACCAACATTCACTGGAGTGAGCTCTCATAGCTGGCAGAAGACATGTTCGAGCCATATTTGATACGTCCGAGGAGACCTTCCTCCTCAGATCGCCCCTTAAATGACTGGACCCACGAAAATTGGGCCTGGAGCCTTTAGCATACCTACACCTTCTTCTCGGACTTGGTAAATCTTCCCATACTGCGCCCAAGGCCCATTGTATGACCTTGGGCCTCTGCCCCTACATTACTCAATGCCCAAAGTTAATAATATTTGGCAAAATAAATTTGTTTTCAACAAACACATTATACTTGAAGCCCAAAGTTAACAACCTTTGGCAAATTAAATTTCCTAGCAAGTATATGAGCTCATGAATCATTACAAATATTTATACTATATTATCTATCTCATGTAACACCATTCATTTTTCCAAAATCCATGGCAAACATATATCAAGCCCATGGAGAAATGTAAGTGTGTGTCACTAATAATTAAGCCCATAGAAATTATATTCAAAACCTATGGCAATTTTATTTATTTTACAAACCTATGGAAAATATTTATAAAAATCCATGGAAAATTATATTATCAAAGTAATTACTTATTCAATGATTATAATAATAAAAAACCCATTGTAATTATCTTAAACCCCATGGCAATTATTATTTACCTTGCTATTTCACAAAAACACATAAAAGTCTCAAATAAAATTATATTATTTCATCATGATAATTATTTATCTCATATTACTAACATTTAAAGCCCAAGACTAATAATACTTGGCAATATCTTATCAAAAGCCCAAGGTTAATAATACTTGGCAAATACTATATTATAAATATTTGAAACCCAATAATGAACAATTTTTTACAAATTATATTACTAAACTCTTAAACTCATAGCTATAATTCATACCATATTATAAACCCATCAAATCTATTTTATAAAACCCATGGTAACTATTTATATTACATAACACTATTCATTTTTCCAAAACCCATGGCAAACATACATCAAGCCCATGGAAAATTATGAATTTGTGTTACTAATAATTAAGCCCATGGAAATTATATTTAAAACCTATGGAAATTATATTTAATCATTTATTTTACGTAACTCTATTCATCTTTCCAAAACCCATGACAAACATATATCAAGCCCATGGAGAATTATGAATATGTGTTACTAATATCTAAGACCATAATTAAAAAAAAAAAAAACATATGGTAATTATATTCAAAACTTATGACACTTATTTACTTCATATTTTATTATAAATCCATGGAACTACTTCAACAAAACCCATTGTAATCATTTATTTTATGTTACATTATTTATCTCACTAACAATTAAATCCCAAATACTGCTTGGCACCATCTTATCATAAGCCCAATACTATTTGGCAATATTTTAAATGCCCAATATCATTTGGCAAATATTATCGTAAAATCTTAAAAACCCAAGACTAATAATACTTGGAAAATAAATTATTTCAAATATCTTACTAAAAGCCCAAAACTAATAATCTTTGGCAACATAGATTTCTTTACAAAATATATATACTTATCTATACCATAAGATTTATAAAAAAAAACATAGTAATTATTTATCTTATGTAACACTATTCATTTTTCCAAACCCATGGCTAACATACATCAAGCCCATGGTGAAATATGAACTTGTGTTACTAATATTTAAAACTCATAGAAGTCATATTTGAAACCTACAACAATTACATTTATTTTACAAGCCCATGGCGAATTATTTATTAAAGCCTAAGCCCAATAATGCTTGGCAATATTGTTGGGTTAAAATGAATTGATCCCTTGCAATTAATTAATTCATTACCCAAGTTAATTAATTAGGTTCAATTACATGCAAAGGCATGGTAGCACAAACAAATCACCAACTAAACTAAATGCAGTGGAAAATAAATTTGACACAGGTGATTTGTTTACGAATGTGGAAAACTACTGAAACAAAACCCTACCGGGTGATTTTAAGATCACCACTCCCAAGAATCCACTATTATCAATCATAAGCGATTACAAGTATAAGGAATCTTACCAAACCCTATAGCCTATCCCGAAATACTAACCTATAGTTGAACCCTTATTCCAATACCCAATTGGACTTGTATTGTAACGGCAATCTTTCCGTTCAATGCACGAATCCTAGTACGTGACTAACCAATGATGCACGGATCTCAGTACATGACTAACCCACCAACTTGAAGAAGATTGTTAGTTGCAAAGTTCTTCAGTTCATCAACAATGAAGATCAGGAAGCTCATTGGTCACAAAACCCTTGGCGTAAAAACGTAGTAGCTTCTTCAGAGAGAATAATGAATTAGGCCACTATCTGCAAGTATTATTTTTGCATCATCTTAGTGACGGCCTTTAAAATAATCCTTATATATGTTTAGGATTGTGAGGAAAGAAACCCTACATGAATACATAGGAATATGTGTGTAATCAGATCTGAAAAGTCTGATTTCATAATTCTCGACAGATAAGCTTGTGTCGAGAATCTGTTGAGCTTTAACACTAATTCTCAATAGAAAGGATTCTGTCGAGACTTCTGTCGAGCTTTAAAGAACATCACTTTCTTCAATTGTTTCTTGGTAAGATTTGCATGGCTCCAATACTTAACTTGAACACTTGTTTCTTGAAGTACTGAACCCATCCTAGATCTACCCAATTACAAGTAAAGTATGTTTTGTCAAAGGATTAGCCAATTACATAAAATATGTCCCTAACAAATATCTTATCAAAAGCCCAATACTACTTGTCAATATTTTAAAAACCCATGATTCAAGTCCATGGAAAAAATATTTTATTAATGGAATTCAATCCCATAATCGAAGCCCATGGTTCAATCCCATGGCAAATTATTTGTCAAAACCCATGGTAAATTTCATGGCAAATATTCAAAACCCATGGTAAATTTCATGGCAAATATTTCTATTTCGCTAACATTGAAGGACCATAACAATCATTCAAGGCCTACATACAAGAAATGGAGGACGTTGTGCAAGCAAATGTTTCCTAATTCTTCAAGGATCGTGCCAACATTTGCTACGTCACTCTTGAATCAAGCTCCATTGCTATATGGGACAAAGTGCTTGGAAATATTTGCTAAAAAAAGAAGAAGAAGAAGAAGAAGAAGCTCTCATGAAGAATTAAATATCACTCTTGCCGCCCTCCATAAGCAAAAATCAAGCCAAGTCCTACTTGAGTACATCCAACGGTTCTTGATACTATTCCGAACTACTTACTATTGTATCTTTGCAACACACAATTTGTCCAGCTACTGTAAAGGCTTGAAAAAGTTACTGCCTTGCATCGCTAGAGAGAAAGTTTATAAAGATGAGCGCTCTACAGTCTCTTGCTATTTCTGTTCATGATATAGTGAATGGTGAAAAATGCTAGAAGGCAATGGTCAACAACTTGAAAAACATCTACCTCTACCTTGTACCACTGGAGAAGATGAAGTGATCATTCACAAGTGGCTAGTGGATGATATTTCCAAATCTATGCCTCTTCAACGCCTCTCCACATTTAGGGGTTTAGTCTCATTAATCCAAAGGTTCCATTTCCGAGGGCTACAATTTGGTAATGATCAAAAAGTATCAACTATATCAATGGAGCAATTCCACTACATAACTCTATTGGTCTAGCAGCGACCAATCCCTTTCAAGAACATTTTAATTGGCATTCATCACAAAATTACAAGCAACAAATGAAGCTCTATTTATCAACAAAGATCTATATTGGAGTACTACTATTTCCAGCCGTGGTAGCCTAATGCACCATCAAGTCGTGGCAATCCCACACATATTCAAAGTCATGATAATTAATCATATCCATCACTCCACTGGAATCCTTAAAATCTCATACATCACCAAAGTTGCGGTGATATTACACTTGGGGGCTTGGTCTTTCACTATTATAGCAGCTCATTCAAGAAAGCTACATGTGGATCTAGATAAAGATCAATCAATCCACCAAAAAAAATGAAGCCTTTTAAGTTCAACAAAGCTACTACTCCAACTATGGAAGCTTCATCTACATCAACTTGCTATCGCTGTACCCTATGAGACAGCCAATGCAGCCCACATGTCTAGCTGCACCTATTTTATCACTCCAGCAGTACTATCAGCATGTTCTTATCAAATTTAGCACATCATCTCCAGTGGCCAACAACCTTGGATTCGCTCATTTACAAAGTCTTCAAGTAATGTCTTCACTCGTGCATGCCCTTGCAAAACAAGCCCTTGCAAGACAAGCCATTGCAAAGCAAGCCCAGGCATTCAGGGGGCTGAATGTTGAGGACAAATTTTTCACACCACATGAAATTTATTTCATTAGCAACTCGCACCACATCAACAAATTATGGATTTTGGAAAAACTTCTTTTAAAGCCCAAAAGAGCCCATATTCACAAAATGAAGCTGAAGCCCATGGTCCAAAGCCCAAGGAGATATTATCTCATCAAAGCCCATAGTTCAAGCTCATGGCACAACATCTCATTTTCGGCTTATGATCCAAGCTCATGAGTCTCATCAAGGGAATTTTGGGAGTCGTGGTTTGGAGGGCCAAGAAGTATGTTCAGTAAAGTTCCAATAGTTTAAAGTTGATAAAGGAAAACATGTTGCTTGGCACATCTTCCCCAATTCCCTAAACTCTGACGGGTCGGTGTGTAATAGGTAGCATTTGGTAAGCCTCTCATATCACATAACACTTAAAATGATAAAACTCCCTATGCTCTTTACATAAAAATTAATGTTCATCATATAATATAAGTTTAAAAATGTAATTATATTATTTCATATAAATTATATTATTTTTTTTATTTAAATCAATCCTAAGCACATGATTAAATCTATATTAATATCTCATATCTAGCAATAAATGCTCTCCTTACTCTCCAAGATTTGGTCAAAACACAAGGAGACCATAATTACATCTCTCAAACTTCATAAAATATCAACCAACTAGTTTATTACTTATCAAAATTATATTGTAATAAAACCATGGACTAAATATATAATTTTCCAAAAGAGGAAACTTAGCCAAAAATACTAGCAACAGCCCAGCAGAAACTACTTTTCCTCTAGTAGAAGCTGCAACAGCTCCAACAGTAGCTTAGGCAATTAACACATGTCCAAAAGTGATATCATCAACCCATTAATACTCAATCCCAATAACTACCTGCTATACCAAAAGAAGTAAGAATCCCATAAAAGTTATCTTACCATTTTCAACCAAACCCATGAATTTAATGCTGAGTATTTCCTCCAACAGAAGCTATCATTCAGGTGACATGATCCAGCAGTGTCAGCTGTTGTACAGCTATGACTAACAACTGTAACAGCTACTCCAGCAGCATTAAAGTGATCTCAAAATTTTCTCTTTTAGCTAAAGCCCAAAAACCAATTAAGGAAATCACTTACTTTTCCAAAGACTTTTCCTTATTTGCTAAATTTCTTTTCAACTAATTCTAATTTAGTTACATACTTGGCTTCATATAAAGAGGACCAAGCCACACACTAACACACCCCACTATCCATCTCTCTCTCACTTTTTTATCCTAAAATATCATCATCTTGCTGCCCATATCTCTAAACATTTCCATACTTCTCCTTCTCTCTTACAAAATCTCTCTTCTTAGATAACACCTATTACACACATCACTACCCATCTCTCCCACACTTTAATATTCTGAAACTTCATCATTTTGCTACCCATAAACACATCTCCATCTCATTCTTTATTTCTCTTACAAAATCTCACTTCTTAGAAAGCAACATAACCCATGACATAACACAAAAAGCCACTCCAATAGCAACTATAAGTTCATGTATTTACTATACTTAACCTCCATATCTCTCATACTTCCCTATATTTTACAAACACATTCCTCACAAAATACCCATACATATTACAAACACCATATCTCACAATATATATATATATATATATATTTTTTACCATCTCCATACATCTTAAAAGACATCAAACTTATAGTTCTAAAAGCCTTTCTCATAGAAGGCAATATCACTCATATCTGACTAAAAACTAAAAGAGCATTACATTGGGAAAATCATTCAAGTGCATGATAAAGGGGATAAATTTAACCAACCTATGCACACGGCTGGACATATTCTCTCTTCCTCTAGTTGCACCCATTTTTCCCCTTCAATCATGACGTCACCATGAAATAACTCATAATATCACATTGTACCGCTAGACTCATTTTATCATACTACTGAAATGTTATAAGTCCACTAATGTTATACGGCTGGAGCCACAAACTATGAAGATAAGTCATTATATTTTTATCTCCCAAATTATACTATTGAATATATTTTACTTCATTATCATTGTACCATTGGACTTATGTTATTATGCCACTAGAATGCTATCAGCTCACTAATATATTAAGTATGTGTTAACTCATTATTATTGTACCACTGGATGCAAGTTACTTTAATATCATCTCACTATGTAATAAAACATGATCTCACTATTTCATTAATGAACATATATATTAATAAATTGATCTACTATCGCTGGACATATTATTCGGACATAAACCATCGATGGACATATATTATTCGGACATATACCACTGATGGACATATATTACTTAGACATGAACCACTATTGAATGTGTAATGTTTGGACATAAACCACAGTTGGATATGTATAATTTGGACATAAACCATAGCTGGACATACCTTATTATATTGAACATGAACTATACCACAGTTGGATATGGACTATTGGACTCATCCCATTATAGGACATTATGACAATTAATTAATCATTCTAATGGACATTACTTAACACACATAATAATAACATTCAACTCACCGTTTAATCAAATCTATTATGCTAAACATATTATTTATTTATTTCGAACATTATCACGATTCTAAGACTTTGGGCTTTATCTATTTTGTAAGCTTAAAAATGCACCAAAAGCCATTAGTTTATGCGGCCCAATGTCAGATTGAACTCCCCAAAACAAATCCGGTTCTAACAAAGTCACACCTCCAGCAGAAGACATGTGGCTATGCGTAAAAACCGCCCCCAACAACGGTCACACCACAAAATCAATCAAAAATTAAACACACCCACACACAGACACACCAATAGAGATAGAGAGAGCATTTTTGTGAACTTGTGGCTGTGGGTTGACTGGAACAGTGCTTGTGGATCATGGATTGGTGCTTTGATTGTGGATCGTTGCTTGTGGATCATTGATTGGTGATCGTGGATCGGTGGATCTTGTATTGGTGATTGGAGAGGCGATTTCATCACCTTCGCCATCGCCGCATGTGGATCGGTGATGTGGATCGATGTTGGCGGTGTAGATAGTTGCTTGTGAGTCGACGGAGATCTGTTGTGCTTGTGGGTTTTGATGCTTGTGGTGCTTGTGATGGAGAGTTGATTTGACCGTGAGAGAAAGAAGAAGAAAGAAGAGGAAGAAAAAGGAAGAAGAAAGAAGAGGAGGAAAAAGAAAGAAGAAACGGCATAGAGATAAGGAAAAAGAAAGAAGAAGAAAGAAGAGGAAGAATAAGAAAAAAGAAACAGCAGAGTAGAATAGGATAAAATAATATCAAAAGAAGAACATAAAAATATTATTTATATAAAATATAGTGTATAATAGATGGATTGATGTGGGTGTTTCGTAAAAGTGATGGTGTAAAATAGAAAAAGTAGGGTTTTTTTTTTTTTTTTTGGTAAAATGGACAAAATCTTTTAGAAGAACTGATGCGGTTCCTCTTATCTTTAATTGTGTGGGTCAAGAATCAAGATATATGGGAGAAAATGAACTATTCGATCAGCAGGGTTATCATTCCACGAGGTAGGAGTGAGTAATAGGGATAACACTAATTTAGGTAATAGAATTCTTGATAATCCTAGTTTAGGACAAAGCTGGATCAATGCTCTTATTGAGTATTGGATCCATAAAGATTATGACACATGTCTACTTTTAGTTACATTTTATGATCTTGAAGGGTCCAATGTATGACCTAATATATTAACTATTGTGGTACAACATCATTTTCGGTCTTATTCTAGAATCTAGCATGAAAGGAAGAATAGACCTTAAGTTGTAAGTTTCTTAAGCCAGAAGAAAGAACATTCATGGTTGGGTTGTCTAACGATGGCAGTAATATGAGAATATTGACTGTATATGAGACGTAGTGCAATAAGCAAAGTTATAGGAGACTCTGACTGTCATTAGCGATCATTGTTGTAATGCTAAACCTACCATATTTAAAGCTCCAAATGGTGAATTGCATGCAAGACTAGTGCTCAGTTTAATTGCAATCAATTTATAAAAGATTGAAATTGAATATTGAACTGTTCTATGTCAATGCCATCCCTCAAGAAGCCCCCGACATTAGGCGTATTGCTTATTAAAATGTCCAGATTTCTTATTTCTCTAGAATTATGACTTTTCTTTTCGTTTTGTGCGCTTGTTCCTCTTCGTCAGAATTTTGGTGCGCGACTTTTCTTTTGGTTATATATATATATATATATATATATATATATATTAAAAAAATTTTACCAAAAAAGTAAATAATTTTTTTTACAATTTTTTATATTTTTCATAAAAGTAATGTCACATTTTTTTTAAATGATTTATTAACGAATATTCTAAAATCATCAATTAACATAACCCTTTATATATAACCATGCATTCAATGACAGCATGACACAACAATACTTATGTATTTGAAATGATATATTTAGAGACTCTCTAATGTATTGTATTTAAAAAATTGTATCAAAGTTTTGCTTTATGTAATTATTAAACACTTACTGTATAAGATAAACATAAAAGCTTTTTTTTAATTTTTTTTTTTTAGAGGAAAAGATAAACATAAAAGCTCAGCAACCCTTTTTACAAATATTTATAATGATGCAATCATTGGAATTTTATAATTTTCTTCATAATAACTCGATATAAATTAAGCAGTACAATTATGAAAATAACCAAATATAAATCATTGATATATTGTATTCATTCTTATATAGCAATTTTCTTTTCTTTTTTTTAAATGACTAAAATGCCAAACTATTTATAATAATAAAAAATTAAGTTAAGTAGGTAATTTGGAGTATAAAAAAAAATTCATACAGTTTTGACTTATACAATCGAGTTGAATGAGTTACAAAAAATTCACTGGATTTTTTTTTTTTTTTTTTTGAGAAGAAAGGTAATTCATCATTAAAAAAAACTAGACCCGAAGGTCGGACAGAACAAAAGAAGAAATGGCTGGAGGAATAGACTCCGTCCAAGCCTCTAAAGGAAAAGATAATCTAGCTTTCTGGGCTAAAGCATGCGCAACCGCATTGCCTTGCCTACCAACATGAGAGAAAGAACAACTCTGAAAAGAGTTTAAATGAGACACTATGTCTTTTAAGATATGCCCTCCCTGGGAATGTGACATACACCTATCTTGTAAAAGCTTGATTACCGAAGTGGAATCTCCCTCAAAGACTGAATTATGGAAGCCCGTTTCAATGGAAAACAGCACCGCACACCGTGGAGCCAGAATCTCCACCAATTCCGCTAATTGAGGTTTCACGATTTTTTCAGAAAACACCGTGCCTTCTGAGTTGCGAATCACCACACCGAGCCCTGCGCAATCAAACTCCCTAAACCGAGCACCATCAAAATTTATCTTCACCACATTCTCACTCAACGGCCTCCATTTAACTGCACCTACAATGCTTCTAATAGGTGGCAGCCTCTGACCATGATCTGCTGCATAATTTTGTAGATAGGTTTCTGCAAACACTGCAAGCCGATTAAGAGGAATGGTGACTGCTTGAAGGCGAGATTTATTACGGTGATGCCACACAGCCCAAGCCGTAACTGCAAACAGGGGAAACAACTTCGGTTTAGTCTGCACTAGGCGAACCAAATCAGGAAAGGATCCCTCTGCAACCCGGTTGTGATCCAGCCAACCAAAACTCCTTTGCCACACCTGACGGACCTTCATACAACCCCATATAGCATGCATGACATCCTCCGGATGCTCAGAGCAGAGATGACAAACATTCTCTGAAATAATGGTTTTCTTCAATAGGTTTTCCTTCGTGGGTAGCGAATTGGTGCAAGACTTCCAAAGGAAATGTTTTATCTTTCCTGGGACGTTTAGCCTCCAAACACCCTTCCACAAACTCCTTTGTACCTCCGTAGATTCTGAAGCAGATTCACTTGCATGAGGGTCTTCGCATAGACACTTATACCCCGTCTTAACTGAAAACTGACCACTCCTTTCAGCTGGCCAAACCAAGGAATCGGTCTGGGGTATAATACAAAGGGGCAGGGACTTAATAATCTTGGCATCAGGGGGGAAAAAACATTGGTCAATCAGATTTAAATTCCACCACCCTGAATGGGGGTCTATGAGCATATCAACTGTGGCATCTGGCAAGTACATCTCTGTGGAATAGGATTCTGCCCTCATTTAAGTTTGGTAGCTAGGCATCTTGGAAGATCCGAATACTTTTATTGTTCCCTATCCTCCAGCGGGCATTTCTTTCGATTAAGTTTTTGGAACGGAGAATACTTTTCCATGCAAAAGACCCCGTGGCCGATCTTGCTTCAAACACGTTACCATTAGGAAAATATTTGGCCTTGAACACTTTATAGAAAAGGGAATCTGTGTCGTATGTTAGTCTCCATATTTGTTTTGCTAGCATGGCTTCATTAAACTTACAAAGATCTTTAAACCCTAAACCTCCCTCTAATTTTGGCTTGCACAAAACCTCCCACTTCTTACAATGAATTTTTCTTCTATCTCTCCTTTGTCCCCACCAAAATTTTCGGATAAGCATCTCAATGTCTTGGCAAAGACCTATCGGAAGACGAAAGCAACTCATAGCAAAGGTGGGGATAGCTTGAACAACTGCTTTCAACAACACTTCTTTGCTCGCTTGGGAGAGTAACTTCTCCTTCCACCCTTGGAGTTTTCCCCACACCCTCTCTTTGATATAGTTCAAACTCGCCTTCTTGTTTCTTCCCACGACCGCTGGCAAACCCAGATACTTTTCATATTCTTTGATTTCGACTACACCCAACAGATTCTTAATGGACTCTTTAGTGGCGTCCAAGACATTTTTGCTAAAGAAAAGGGTAGTTTTTGCAGAATTTATCATTTGACTCAAAGCCTTCTCATAAAGACCCAAGAGAGCTTGGATGGCTAACACATCCCTTAACCGAGCTCGACAAAATAGGAGGCTGTCATCTGCAAAGAATAAGTGCGAAATCTTCGGACCGGAGCGACAAAGAGCAAACCCCTCAATCTGGCCCCCCTCTACCGCATGTTGAATAAGCCCATTCAACCCCTCCGACACCAATAAAAAGAGATATGGAGACAAGGGATCCCCTTGATGAATTCCTCTAGTTGGAAAGATGTGGCCTTTGGGTTCACCATTTACCAAGATAGAATAAGTAACTGATTTGTTGCACTCCATAATCCACCCTACCCATGTGGGATGGAAGCCCATTCTTTCCATGATCTTCTTCAAGAACTCCCACTCCAATCTGTCATACGCATTACTCATGTCTAATTTAAGAGCCATATGTCCCACTTTACCCACCTTCTTCATCTTCATATGGTGAAGAGTCTCAAAAGCCACCAAGATATTATCCGATATGGCTTTATCCGGTTGGAAAGCGCTTTGAGATTCTAAAATAATCTGGGGCAAAACTCTTTTTAATCTGTTAGCCAAAACTTTAGAGACAAGTTTATATAGGACATTACATAGAGCAATAGGACGAAATTCAGAAATAAATTCCAGGCTCTTAACTTTGGGTATGAGTGTAATGTAAGTATGGTTCAAACCTGGCAATACTTCACTAGTATTTAGACAAAATAAAACAGCCTTGACAATGTCATCGCCAATACTATCCCAATAATGTTGGAAGAAGATTGGTGGCATACCATCGGGTCCGGGGGTTTTTAAAGGCACCATCTGCTTTAAGGCTGTTTCGACCTCCAATCTCGTGAATTCTTTGATCAAACCAGCATTCATGTTTGCACTCACCACCCTCTTAGTATGTTGAACCACCGTTTCCAAACCACTCGGAATTGAAGAAGAGAAGAGCTTGGTATAGAAATCAACTATCATGACTGAAACGTTTTCCTCCCTTGAAAAAAGGACCCTATGTGAGTCACGGAGCTCAGACATAGAGTTGCGGCGAAAGCGTTGGGATGCCCTATTATGGAAGTATTTCGTGTTGCTGTCACCTGATATCAACCAGTGAGTGCTACTTCTCTGTTGCCACATTTGTTCTTCCATGCGGAGAAGTTCATTTACTTTGAATTTTAATTGCAAAAAAAAAATCCATGCTGCCCCCTTGTATTGCCGTTGCCTCTGCTTTACTCAACATCTTCTTTTTATCCACTAAGGTCCGTGAAATATTACACACTAAGTTCTTGCTCCACTTCTTTAGTTTCACTTGGCACCTATCAATTTTTCCCACAACTGAGGCCACAGGAGAATCCGATTGAACTGCTGCCCAAGAACGGGCCATAGTATCGTGGCACCCTTCCTTTTCAAGCCAAAATTGTTCAAAACGCCAAGGTCGCTAAGGTTTTACAAGGATGCCCTCAAGTAGGATAAAAATGGGGCTGTGATCAGATTGCCCACAAACCAAGGATCTCACCTTTGTTGCAGGGAAGTGATCTAGCCATTCAGCCATGCTAACAGCTCTATCAAGATGTTCCCATAAGCCACCAGAGGGATAATTCTTAAACCATGTAAATTTCTTCCCAACGAAACCCAAATCCAACAACCCGCATTCATCTAACACCTCTCGAAACTTTTGCATCTACCTGTAAGGACGAGGTCGACCTCCTCTCTGGATTTGATTGAGTTTGATGGGATCACATATATACTTAAACGGTTTAATTAAATAAATACTAAAATCTGTAGTGAGCTTGTCTTAGGGGAGTATATTTACACTATCGAGCATAGGTACCAATTTTTTCTCCCTATTTTAGATAAAAACATATTTTTTCTATTTTAGCTAACCACTTTTTCTTTTCATTTACATTAAATTTCCTATTCTGAAGCTAATTTCATCTAAATATATTGTTTCTTTATTCACTTTTTATTGTTTTTCTCACTGTTTAAAATACTAAAATTTCTTTATCACAGTTACTAAGACACAAAAACGAATTTATCATAAGTACTAAGAGTTTAAGACACAAAAACAACTAATACGACATGGGTAGATTTTAGGGTAATTTTTAGTTTTGGTTACTTATTGAGGGAGGAAAAAAAGAAGCCTAGAGATCTAGATTTCCCTTGTATATCTTCCATCTTGTCCAAGCGCATACCTTCTTGCAGTTCAGATGGAAATTAAGATCTTATCTTTTATGTATTGCTTGTTGACGTCATTTGAAGATGAGGCCTAGTCTTTTTTCTTGTTGACATTATTTCAAGTGTTTTTCCATACAGCAATTCACAAAACATCATGGCAATTGGACTGTTGATCAACCACACGGAATAAATAAGAATGACTTTTCCAGACAGGATTTCTAGTAATTGGATTTTTTTTGGGTTCCATATATATTGATTTCTACATATTATTTGATAATTAAGTTAATATAATTTAATTCTATATAATCAATGAGAAAATATAATGTATATGGATACAAGTTACTAATCATCTTATTAATCTTCTTCTTTCTTCTTGCTAAGATATAACAACAAGCCTTAATTCCAAATTTATGAGGTTAACTATGAATTCTTGAGAAATCAATTATGGTCAGCTATATGTACTTTTTTCATCAATTCTATTTCTCCGATTTCTATCTAAAGTCATATTCTTAATTTGTTACTTTCTTAATTCATAATTTTTTTAAAAAAAAATTTTACTAATGTTAATTTGGGTCTTTCTTTTCTTTTTTTAATTCCCTCAACTCGGATTTAACTCACTTTTTATTACCGGTGTATTAATTGACATCCTCTAAACATGATTAAATTATATATCTCAAGCGACACTCTTGTCCTTTCATCAATAAGAGCTATCTCTATATTTAAGTGGATTTCCTCATTTCGAATCTTATTTGAAATTTTTTTTTTTTAATTCCCTCAACTTGGATCTAACTCACTCTTTCTTATCTATGCATTAATTGGTATCATCTGAACATGACCAAACCATTTTAAGTGACTTTCTCATATTTTTGTCAATAGGAGCAACCCCTATATTTAAGTGAATTTCCTCATTTTAAATCATATCTTTCCATCTATCTCCATTTATCCATGTTCATATTCTCATTTCAATTACACTCATCTTATGAATATGCTGCTTCCTAACAACCTAACATTCAATACAATAGAGCATAGTTGGTCATTTAGTAATCTTATAAAATTTTCATTTTAACTTAATAGGTATTCTACGATCACATAATACCCTTGATATACTTCTCCACCTAATTTGTATTCTTATTTAAACTTACATTCCATGTACTCTATTTTAATCATACTTTATTAAAATCTTTTAGATTCTAGAGTGTCTTGTCAAATTTCTAATTTGGCATTAACTCCACTTCATCAACTAAAACCATATCATCTATAATAAAGCAAACATAGAAGGATACAATTCTCCCTTAAATTAATTTAGTGAGCTTATTAATCACTGGTCCAAAAAGAATATTGACTTAATGCTTTCTTCTTGCTAAGATAATAGATATAGTATTTTTATCTTTGAGTATTTACCTTAATGTCATATAACACCTTTACCGATTCATCTCAACATTAGATAAGGCGCTCAATTAAATTTTCAAGAACCTTTTAGTGTCAATAGTTTGTTCATTCAACCTTCTATGGGCGCACTTAGACTTTGATTACTTCCCCCATAGGCCAATGAGTGAATTAGTCAAATATGTACAGAAACACCGACATAAAGAGTTGTTAAATGCTAACCATAGTTGTAAATCAAAACTAAGCATTGTTAGTTGTTAGGTTAAGCTGAAAAATAAAATTATAATTCACCAAAAAAAAAAAAAAAGTAAATAAAAGCAGACATTAAGGAGGTTATGACTTATGAACGTTAAGTTCTTCCATATTTCATAGAGATATTTTATTATTATTGTTTTTTGGCACAAGCTTACGTAGATATTTTAATACAACGTACATCAAAGTGAATACGTTTCATAGCGTCTGCGCAACACTAATTACGCATGCTCACAAAGCTTCAGAGCTTTGATTATTACTTACACCTCTTATTTGCATACTTGCTACTAGTTCCATGCCTCATATACGAAAGCAAAGTTCTGCTTCAAGGGCAGAACACCACCTTATAGTTAGTCCCACCATTGCAAGTAAATGTGCTTGTTGCATCATCCTTAGGGTAACTATAAGCACTCGGGCACCGATCTTTGAAAAATTTGGAATAATTTGTAGGTCCACAGTTTCCAGAATTGCAACAATATTCATTGGTCTTGAATACAGTACAAGGGTTGTTACACCCACTAGGAGCTTTCAATTGAGCTGGGCACTGTCCATTGATATCAGCGGTACATCTTATTCCTTTGGTGCACCCACCAGAGGTGGGACTAAATTCCATAGGAACATTAAACCCATCAACAAGAGAGATGTCAAAGAAATCCAAGTTTTGATATTGATTTAGCGCAAATTCAGCAAGGGTGTTTGGAGGTGCACCATAAGCTTGGCATTGAAGAAGTCCACCACAGTCACCAGTTTGACATCTGCCACGCCCAGAGCCATCGAAATTGCACCCAGTTCGAGCCCAAATGCGGGCCCCTGTTGTGCCAGCGTTGACGTCAAGGGGCCAAGACTCGCGTGGGTTGAGCCGCCTGCCACCACCAGGAACGGCTGCTGCCCAAACTGTGAAGGGACAATTGTTTCTTATATCAAATCTGGCTGCATGGGCTAAGGCACTAAAAAGAGTTATTAAGAGGAAGAAGAAAATGGGTAGGTGTTTGGAGAGGCTCATTTTGGGGATTAATAAGAGATTAGCAATAAGATTTAGTGGGCTTGTGCTGTGTTAGGAAATGGGTGAGGGTTTATATAGGCATTAGGGTTGACTATGGGATGTTATTCATGTTATGCAGGGGGACCAACCGAGTTAGTGCCCACTGGAATTTTCACAACCCAATTAACTTTTTTGTTAGAAAATTTGGCTATGTTTATGGTAGTTGGCTTGACTTGAATACGAGTCAACAAATGAGTCCAGACTCCAGCAATCTAACGCCATCCCGCCTAACCCTAAGAAAAGAAAAAATGGTTATGGCTAAGTGGTTGTTTTGGGATTTAGTGAATCATGGCCAAAAAAGTATGTGTAAGTGGCTCAATAACATCATTCATTCTTTGTGTAGGATAACTTGAATTCAAATATCTCTTCACTCACCCAGTGTCAGGAAAATAATAATAATAATAATAATAATAATAATAATAATAATAGTAATAAAACTTCATTATGTTATTTGTGAAAGATGCCTTTCATCTATAATCAATATTTCCAGAATAAGTTTCCTCCATATGGTTGTGAACACCCCTAATTGTTTTGGCTCAACCAGTAGGCTAACTTAGGCCATTATTTTAAGGCCCCTAAGTGTAAGTGGAAAAAAGGCTCCAAATATGGGACAACAAAAATTTCAAAAAAAATAATATCTCAAATTTTAGTCAGTAATTCAATAATAATCTTTTTTTATTATTAAAAAAAAAAAAAAAAAAAAAAAAACTCTAGAAAATTTTTGGACAATTAATTATCTTGGAGGAGTATTAATTAAGCCCCCAAAATTTTTCCATTTCATGACAATCTCTATCTTAATAGGTGTGTACTCTGTCTTACTCTCTCTTTCTGATGATTAGAATTCTTCATATATATGCATCTGAATTTTAGATTAATCTAGCCACCTACACGCACTAAAAACATAGAACCATCTTAGATATCTCTCTCTCTCCAAATTAAAAAAAAAAAAAAGCTAAAATATTGCCCCAAATAATCTAAAATTGCCCTTAGATTTATCATCTCTACCTGAAATAGTAGTCAGGCAGCTCTCTTAGCAATAGCAATCCCTTGAAGATGTAAAACAAATTCTATTATTATTATTATTATTATTCTGTGACATAATGGGAGAATAAAAGGCAATTTTTTCCTTTTTACAATTTTTTTGGTGAAAGAAAAAAAAAAAAAAGCATGGTAGACATTCACTTTTCTGGGTTTTTGAAGCAAATTTATATTTGGTAAAGACTAAAGAAGGAGAAAGGCTATACTCCCCTCCAGTGGCTGTACTACAGTGAGTCAGTGACTACACTCTTCTGGATCTATTCTTTGTATTTTTTTTTTAATATTTCTTTTTGAATTTAATTTATAATTTGAAAAATTAAGAAAAGTCAAACACTATACAGTTGAGCCACGAATAGCTAGTAATCATGCCTTCTTTATTAGAAAATATTCAATAGGAATCTGTTTTGCACTCTCTAAGGTTTGGTTTAGTTTTAGTTTTTTTATTTTTTTTGAAAAGTATTTATTCTATTTTATTTTATTAGTTGAATCTTTTTTTTCTTTTTTCTTTTTTTAAAGTAGAGATAAAACAAGAGACAATGTAAACGTCTAAAGAAGAATAACCTTATATAATTTTTAATATTTTTATTTATTAATCTTTAAGTCTAATCCATGATATTTGATCATTTTGTATAAAATTAATTACTACTATTTGTTTGGTTAGTACTAATTCGTCAACTTATTTAATGATTTTTTTTAGGTTGAGAGACTATTAGGTGATCCTATTGTTAAGTAAAGATTTAATAGTATCTTTTGATAAATCAAGTTTTATCATTCTACATTTTAAAAATTATGATACCTAGTTACATTATAATGTTATATTATAGATAGCTTTTTATTTGTAATTTTTTTATTATAAAATTATACTAGAAAATATGTATTTGAATATTAAAAAAAAAATGTACAAAAAAAGAATATAAAAAAGAATTAAATCTCAAAAAAAAATCTCTAAATAAATTTTTATTAGCAATAAAAAATATGACAACAATAAGTGAAAATTTTACAAATGAACAATAAATTTATATAAAAAATAGTTAAAAGATAATGATAGGCCAAAAACGTATTAACTCCTTGTGATTAATTAATTGATTAATTAGCCAAATTTATTAATTAATCAAATTAACATGCAAAGCGCGTGGTAGCACAAACAAATCACCAATTATACTAAGTGTAGCGGAAAATAAATTGACACGGTGATTTATTTTCGAATGGGGAAAACTTACACGACAAAAACCCCATCGGATGATTTTAAGGTCACTACTCTGGAGAATCCACTATTATCAAAACAAGCGATTACAAGTAAAGGAATCTCAGTACCTTCTACCAACCTACAGTTGAACCCTTACCCCAATACCCAATTGGACTTGTTCTGTAGTGACAATCTCTCCTTATAATGCACGACTCCCAGTACATGACTAACCAATTGCGTAAATTCTAGTAGGCGACTTCAATCACCAACTAGAGAAGGTTGTTGGCTGCAAAGTTCTTCAGTTCATCCAGACGATGAAGATCAAGAAGATACTTGGTTACAAAACCCTACGGTGCACAAACACAGCAATTTCTTCACAAGAGAGATGAACTAGGGCAAATTCTGTCTCCAGTCACAATTTGCATGAACAAATTTTGCTCAACACTTGTGCAACTTATGTCACCTTTGAAGGCCCTTAAAATAATCATTTTATATGTCTAAGATTGTGAGAAAAGAAAGCTCAAACACAATCACGGATTGGAAGAAAACAAAACAGAAAAATCTGTTTTTCTTAAATCTCAACAGATAGCTATCTGTCGAGTTGCTGTCGAGCCACGGGGCTGGAACAGCTCTTAAAGCTCGATAGATGTTAGCTGTCGAGTTTTAATGATAGACACTTTCTCAGCTTGAATCTTGGACAGACTTGCATGACTTTAATACTTGATCTTGAAATAAGGTTTCTTGAAGTGTTAAACACATCCTAGATCTACCCAAATAAAAGTAAAATGCGTTTTGTCAAAGGATTAGCCAATTACATAAAATAGTGACATATGTTCCTAACATGTGAAACACATATGTCCTAACAAATAATTATATAAACAGTAACAAGATAAAAATGAAAATAATTATCCATATTATCAATTAAAAAATTAGATGTTAAAAGTACTTGAATACAAAAGTTAATTAGTAATGTTGCATATTAAAAGGCAATAAAAATAAATCTTAAATATAAAATATTATATATAAAATTAATAATATATCATAGATATTTCAATAGTAGAAAAGGTCCAATTTTAAAATTGTCACTTGGAGCCTCAAAATTCCTTTAGCTGGTCATAAATCTTAAGCAAAAAGAAATTCAAATATATCCTATATATAAAATAATTTAATCAAGAAACACAAAAATGGAAGATGGATCAGAGGAGACACAAGAGTTTAGAGCACTAGTATCAAGTGTGCTAACCTTCATTAGATGTTTCAAAATGTCAAATAAATTTACTACAATAACATTCTAATTCTAATAATAGTCGTGTATATATAGGAAGATATGGAATAAATATTTGGTTATTTTTTTTTTAAACTTTCTCTCCCTTCATGACCATTGGGATTAATTAATAATTATTCGAACTTTCTCTCTAGTCTCTACTCTATCTCTTTAATGATGTTGGGAACATCAAAAAAGAAAGAATTAAAAAAATTAAGAAAGAATAAATAAAGCGGTAAAATAATAGAATGTGTGATGTAGGGTGTACTGTAATTAAAGTGGCATGTTAAAATAGATAAAGTAAAATTTTAATGTGTCAAGATAGTTTTTTTTTTTTTTTAGAGTGCTTGATAGTGATACTGCTCTTAGTGAGATTGATGTGGGTTAAGTTGGGTGGAACTTTGAGAAAATCTAGGATCACAATTTTTTTTTTATCATAACTTGATGTGATAAATTGTGAATGGTGAAAAAAATTAGCAGATTCTTGTAAATGTGATAGGCAATAACTGGAGATCTGATACCTCAAAATTATGGCAAAGTTGTGACAAAAAATAGTTTTCGTGCTGTAACTATTTAAAGCATTAGTATTGGTGGTGTTAAAAAGCTAAATTGCTATTTTTAGCACCATCAACTACAAAAATGGGAGCACATTGGTGGAGCTAAGTGTATATATTTTAGCTTCTCAGCTACAAGGTAGCTGTGCACTGTAGCTCAAAGATTATTATAAAAAAAAAAATGTATTTTATTTATGCGTTCACACTGATGAAGAATATTTAAATAATTTCTTTTCCTTTTTCTGTTTTATTATCGTTGCCACTCTCAGTCTCTCTTCTCTCTCAGATTTCTCTCTTCTCTTCCTTAGATTCTTCTTTCTTTTCCTTTCCTCCAAATTCTAACCAACCAAACAGATTGCAAAATTCTACAACAAATGTGCAATTTTCAATTCCAACATAAACCCATAAACCCAAAATTCTACAACCACTGCTGCTGCGGGCTTCTTCTTCTTCTACCGCAAGCTTCTTCCTCTTTTGCTGTGCCTTCTTCTTCTCTCATTTTGTGTGTAACATATCTCTTTCTTCTTGTCTTCTAGGTGAAAGAAGAAGAACTATCTTTTAGTTTTAGGTGAAGAAGAAGAGCTGAAGAAGAGACAAGAGGGTAAGTGGAGGAAAAGAAAAGATATCTGATGGTGATAGGCCAATAATGTATTGACCCCTTTTGATAGATTAATTAATTAATTAGCCAAGTTGATTAATTAATCAAATTAACATACAATATGCATGGCAGCACAAACAAATCACCAATTAAACTAAATGCAGTGGAAATTAAATTGACACGGGTGATTTGTTTTCAAATGGGGAAAACCTACACGACAAAAACCCCACTGGGTGATTTTAAGGTTACCACTCTCAAGAATCCACTATTATCAAAACAAGCAGTTACAAGTAAAGGAATCCTAGTACCTTATACCAACCTACAGTTGAACCCTTACCCCAATACCCAATTGGACTTGTTCTGTAGTGACAGTCTCTTCTTTTCAATGCATGGCTCCCAGTACGTGACTAATCAATAGATGCGCGAATCCCAGTACGCAACTTAATCACCAACTTAAGAAGGATGTTGGCTGCAAAGTTCTTCAGTTCATCACACGATGAAGACCAAGAAGCTCCTTGGTCAAAACCCTACAATGTACAAACACATCAGCTTCTTCAAGAGAAAGATGAACTAGGGCAAAGTCTGTCTCGATCCGGTCACAATTTGCATGAACAAGACTTTGCTTCACACTTGTGCAACTTGTGTAACCCTTGACGGCCCTCAAAATAATCCTTATATATGTTTAGGGTTGTGAGAAAAGAAAGCTTAAACACATACTCACGGATTTGATGAAAAACAGCTCTGAAAAACTGAGTTTCATAAACCTCGATAAATAGCCATCTATCGAGTTAGTAGTCGAGCCACGGGTTTCAGCAGCTTTTAAACCTCGATAGATGTTAGTTGTCCAACTTTAAAATCCAGCACTTTCTTACTTGATTCTTGGACAGACTTACATGACTTTAATACTTGAACTTGAAACATTGTTTTTTGAAGTATTAAACACATTCTAGATCTGCCCAATTACAAGTAAAGTGCATTTTTTCAAATGATTATCCAATTACATAAAATAGTGACATATGTTCCTAACATTGAATCACATATGTCCTAACAGATGGGAATGGGGAAGAAAGGTGGGTGGCTAGGAAAAAAGTGAAGGAAAAAAAAATAAAAATAAAAGGAAGTTAGTGGGATACGTGTCTATCATGTAAGGAAATTTACTAAATAAAAATTACAATTACGTTAAAACACAACAAATTATTGCAGAATTTTGGGGTTAAAAAAATATTATTGTTACATCAGACGATTATTTGCTATAATGACAATTGAGAAATTGTTTTAGTAAAAAAAAAATTGTATATATATAATTTGGGGATAAAAAAATATTATTGTTACACTAGATGATTATTTGCTATCATACGGTGGTGGCGGTGGCGGCGGTTGTGACTGTTGTTTATTGTAGTGAATATATTATTTTATTGTAGTATATATAATATTTTATTGTATTGTTTATCTATACTACTATTTAAGGGGCTTCCCCTATTTGGACCTGATTTTTTTTTTGTTCCAAAATATCCCTATACCCCTAGGTTTAAGTAGAGACAAAATTAAAGGATAGTCTGATAAAAATACATGTCTAACATGCACTAAAACATTGCCTACAAAATAGGAATACTCTTCCACTAACCCACATACTACTATTTAAGGGCTTCCCCTGTTTGAACCGGATTTTTTTTATTCCAAAATACCCCTACACCCCTAGGTTTAAGTAAAGACAAAATTAAAGGATAGTCTAGAAAAAATACATGATTAACTTGCACTAAAACATTGCCTACAAAATAGGAATACTTTTCCATTAACCCATTTCTTCAAAATAACTATACATTTATTTATTTTTAAATAGAAAAACAAGTTAAACAACCCACGTTGCTGTTGTTTTTTTCCTTGAAAAAAACACCCCATGTTTATCCAAAAACAAAACTAAATATCAAAAAATTAAAAATTAAAAAAAAAAAAAAAAAAACTAAATAGATATATACATTTTTTTTTAATAAGTAGATACATCTTTAACTCCTACTAAAATGTTACCTACAAAACAAGACCACTCTCTTGATGGTTTTCAAATTGTTCTTTTTTTTTCTTTTTTCTTTTTTTTTCTTTTTTTTTAAAGGTTAATAATTTGCATCCATTATAATTTGAAATTACTACATTTTTCAATCACAAAAATACCTAGGGATGTGATGAGTGTTCTGTGTTTTGGATGAAATAATTTACTTATCACATCCCTAGGTTTTTTTGTGATTGAAAAATGTAGTAAACCCAAATTATAATGGATTCAAATTATTAACTTTTACCCAAAAAAAAAAATAGAAGAGCCTCTGAGAACGCAAGTGAGCGCGTCCTTAGAGGCTAATATTGTTTTATTGTATTGAAAACCAAAATAAAACCACTGATATTGGGTGGTTTGTAAAGTGTGAAAGGCCAAAAATGTATTGACTCCTTTGGTATAATTAACCAATTAATTAGCCAAGTGAATTAATTAGGTTCAATTATATGCAATAAGCGTGGTAGCACAAACAAATCACCAAATAACTAAATGTAGTGGAAATTAAATTTGACACGGGTGATTTGTTTACGAATGGAGAAAACCACCGAGGTAAAACCTCACCAAGTGAATTTAAGGTCACCACTCCCAAAAATCCACTATTATCAAAACAAGGGGTTACAAGTAAAAGGAATCTCAGTACCTAATACCAACCTACAGTTGAACCCTTACCCCAATATACAATTGAACTTGCAATGTAGTGACAATCTCTCCTTTCAATGTACGGCTCCAAGTACATGACTAACTAATCAATGCACGGATCCCAGTACATGACTAACACACCAACTTAAAAAAGATGTTAATTGCAAAATTTTTCAGTTCATCCACACGATGAAGATCAAGAAGCTCATTGATTACAAAACCCTTGGCGCACAAACGTAGCAACTTCTACAAGGTAGAAGATGAACTAGGGCAAATTGTCTCTGGTCACAATTAGCATGCACAATGACTTTGCATCAAGCTGCATAACCTTACATCAAGTGAGACGGTCCTTAAAATAATCCTTATATATGTCTAGGGTTGTGAGAAGATACAACTTCTGTTGAGAGCTGTCGAGAATTAAACATTAATCTTGATAGATACATCTATCGAGATAGCTGTCGAGATTTAATGATCAGCACTTCTTCACTTGATTCTTGGACAGACTTGCATAGTTTCAATACTAGACTTGAACTCTTATTCCTTTAAATATTAAACACATCCTAGATCTACCCAGTTATAAGTAAAGTGCGTTTTGTCAAAGGATTAGCCAACTTACAATAACATATATTCTAACAAGTTCCACATATATCCTAACAAAGTGAGAATATAAAATAAATAAAATAGTTTTTAGTAGAGTCAAATAACTAAAATTATGGCTCCACCAATGTGATGCTCTTAGAACTTACCTTCCAAGCTTTCCAACCCCGACTAGACTTTGATCAAAACGTGCAAAAAGAATAAAGTTACGAAATTGGAAGAACGTCACATGCGCTTGCGCCTTGCGCACGATGAGCATGGAATGCATCATTTTATGTTCTGCTCAAAAAGGACGAAAATCAAAACCCACCTGTCAAGATATTACAGAGGGGTCACATAATCTAGAAAGCAAGAAATAAATAAATGGCGGTAGGAGGAGAAATAAATGGCCATAGGAGGAAAAGTCTCAGAGAGGACCTTAGCATCAGCACTAAAATGTTCTACTCAAAAAGGACGAAAATCAAAACCCACCTGTCAAGATATTACAGAGGGGTCACATAATCTAGAAAGTAAGAAAGAAATAAGTGGCGGTAGGAGGAGAAATAAATGGCCATAGGAGGAAAAGTCTCAGAGAGGACCTTAGCATCACCACTAAGCCCTCGGTTCGTGCCATCTGCGAGAGAAAGGGACATTTAACATTTCCACTTGCATGCAAATTTACTTCGATGTTGGGGGCCTAATTATCATATTCATAGTTTAATACACCATTCATGTCTTTTTTGTTGAGAAGAATACACCATTCAAGTCAAAACTCAAACTTTACACATTATATAATCAAATATAAGATGATTTGATTCCCAAAAAAATATATATTATTAGTTCATTTGTTAAAAAGAACTTATCATCTCTCTAAACTTTAATGAGTATATATAAACAATTTCTAAATTGTTATAAATAAATAAATAAATGTCTTCTATCAAAATTATGTTCACGATCTTTCATATATATAATAAAATTAATCAATTATTATCTTCATGGTGAAACTCCTAAGAATCTCCTTTCATGTTTAAATTATCAAATTGTATGCAAAGAGCCAAGTTTCATGTTTAAAAAAACTCATTTCATAATTACCATGGAAACTAAAAGAACCAATATAATTAAGAATTTAATTATAATTAACATATTAATCAAATGAATAGATTTTTATTTTTTATGAAATTGCTAATCCCTTACATATATAGTTCAAATATTGTTATATATTCTAAAATTTGGATATTTTAGCATATCAAGTTCATTGACTTTTGAGTAGAGTTGTAGTATGCTTTTGTGTTAAAACCTCTTTCTCTCTCCCCTCTGTGTGTGTGTTTGTTTCTCAAAAAAAAAAAAGTTCATTTTTTGTGTAATAAATACCAATGACGGTCAAATGGAATTTTTTTTATGCTTCAATGATGATATGATTTAAAGCAAATGTCAACAGATATAATTTTTTTTTACAACTTATTAAAATAACAAGTTATGATTAGTGTAGTATATATTAAAATGTAAATATGTAAATATGTATATATCAATTATAAATATATGTGTAAAATAATGGAGGTGAACAAAATGTGAGAATATTTAACCTTAACTTTAACACAAGCAAAGTTTGATAACAATAGATGAAAGCAACTATGTGTAAGGTTGAATTTATTCAACCATCTAATTGGCTTTATTCCGTGCCAAATTTGCTTGTATTTCAGCATTTAGTAACCCTGTATTTAGGTGGGCTTGTTGTAAGGGTAGTGAGTAAGATAGAGTGAAGTTTGCTCAAGAGTGTGCAAGAAAACAGAGACTCGCGGCTGGATCTCGGGGGTGACTTGCGGCTGCAAGCCGCCAGACGCAGCACACGTGCCAAGCATGCCAGAAGGTGAACAGTCATGCTAGCTGGAGCACTACAGGACAAAATAGGACAACTGGCCATACGGTTATCTCGCGACTGGATCTCGCGACTCAGTCAAGTCGCGAGGCCAAGCCGCGAGCCAGCCCTGTTTTGAAAAACCTGACGTTTCACATTCTCCTCTCACCTCAGTATAAATATCCCTTATACCCACAAATGATAGAGAGCTTCTAGAGAGAATTTTGAGAGAGAAACCCTAGAGCAAAACAAGATTGAACCATCTACAATCTTTACATAAGTGTCTCTTCAAATTCCTCAACTCTCTTCCTCTCCATTGCCAAATCCTTGAGAGACTTTTTACCAAAACCTTGTTCTCACCATATCCATTACTGTGAGAGGGTTGTTTGGTGTTTTGGGAAGCAGTTAGGAAGGAACCAATCTTCATTGGTTGATGCTACGGTCTGGTAGCGGAATTCGGGAAGCTAGAAAAGAAAAAGGTTCGGCGCAACCTCGTTGGACCAAGAAGCTTGGATGGCTTAGGTGTGCTGGGTAGATTAGGCTTGGAGGATCTATTGCTGTCCATGTATCCCAACTACATTTTCTAGTAGATTGTTTACCGCTTGGAGGGCGGCGGAGAGGTTTTACGCCGAGGGCTTCGGTTTCCTCTTCGATAACACATCGCGTGTTGTCTTTGTGTTTGCATCTTCCTTCCCTTTTATCTTTGCCTTTTATTATCTGCTGTGGGTTGTGATTTTAATTTGGCTTAGATAGTTTTGTCCAATTCTACATTATAACTTATGTTCATTTTTCGCACACTATTTGTTTGACATAAAGCTTGAATTGGTTAATTTGTTAATTGGGGGTCTAAACGTTCAAGGGTATTTTTACACTATTTGAACTTTCAATTGGTATCAGAGCGGGTACACTTCTATTGGTTTTAATACCATTGTGTGATCCTTGACTCCCTTTTGAGATGGATCGGTCTCAATCCCTAAATGCACCTCCATATTTTGATGGTAGTAATTATGCTTTTTGGAAGGTTTGCATGAGAGCATTTCTGTGCTCCATCGATGAATCTGTTTGGGATGCTGTTGACACTACAAGAAAACTGAGCAATTGCGGCGGGCCTATTGCGGCGGGTGCGAAAACCGCCGCTATATGTCGCCTATTGCGGCGCATTTTTGGCCCGCCGCTGTACATGAGATCTATTGCGGCGTTTTATATGCCCGCCGCAATAGATCTAGTCTTTTGCGGCGTACAACAGCAGCGGGCCAATGACCCGCCGCAATAGACCTGTTTTAGCGGCATTTAACTTAGAAATAGCGGCGGGTCATTCACCCGCCGCAATATGTACTCCTTTTTGCGGCGGGTTGGACCGCCGCAATAGACATCTAAATTTCCCACAATTTTTTTTACTTTCCAACTCAAAGATCAAATAGTAAATTACACTCGATTGGCATGAAAATTGGCATGCATGTTAAGAACATATAGAAAATGTGATCTAATGGTTGGATTTTCAAATTTTAAATTTAACAATAAGTTATTGGTTGGTGTAACATTTTTTAGAGTTACATCAAGTGTAACTTGAACCCAACGCTATATTTCTTAATTTGATGTGAATTTTGACAAATCTACCGTTATATTACATTATCTTCATATATTTTTCATGCATACAAAACTTCAAGGTCATCAAAGATTAATAGTCATGTCAACAATCAATTGTTCAAATTCAAGTTTTTGTAATTTAAAATAATACATAAAAGATGAGTTTAAAGATCAAATGGTAAATTACATCCGATTGGCATGAAAATTGGCATGCATGTTAAGAACAAATAGAAAATGTGATCCAACGGTTGAATTTTCAAAATATGAATTCAACAATAAGTTATTAGTTGGTGTAACATTTTTTAGAGTTACATCAAAAGTAACTGGAACCCAACGCTATATTTCTTAATTCGATGTGAATTTTTACAAATCTACCGTTACAATACATTATCTTCATATATTTTTCAAGCATACAAAATTTCAAGGTGATCAAAAATTAATAGTCATGTCATCAATAAATTGTTTAAATTCTGGTTTTTGTAATTTAAAAAAACGCATAAAAGATGAGTTTAAAGATCAAATGGTAAATTACACCCGATTGGCATGAAAATTGGCATGCATGATAAGAACAAAGATAAAATGTGATCCAACGGTTGGATTTTCAAAATATGAATTTAACAATAAGTTATTCGTTAGTGTAATATTTTTTAGAGTTACATCAAGTGTAACTTGAACCCAATCCTACATTTCTTAATTCAATGTGAATTTTGACAAATCTACCGTTAGATTACATTATCTTCATATATTTTTCACGCATAAAAAATTTCAAGATGATCAAAGATTAATAGTTATTTCATCAATCAATTATTTAAATTCAAGTTTTTGTAATTTAAAATAACACATAAAAGATGAGTTTAAAAATCATATGGTAAATTACACCCGATTGACATGAAAATTGGCATGCATGTTAAGAACAAATAGAAAATGTGATCCAACGGTTGGATTTTCAAAATGTGAATTCAACAATAAGTTATTGGTTGTTGTAATATTTTTTTAGAGTTACATCAAGTGTAACTTGAATTCAACGCTATATTTCTTAATTCAACATGAATTTTGACAAATCTACCGTTAGATTACATTATCTTCATATATTTTTCATACATACAAAATTTCAAGGTGATTAAAGATTAAAATCATGTCATCAATCATTTGTTTAAGTTTAAGTTTTTGTAATTTAAAATAACGCATAAAAGATGAGTTTAAAGATTAAATGGTAAATTACACCCGATTGGCATGAAAATTAGCATGTATGTTAAGAACAAATATAAAATGGGACCCTACGGTTGGATTTTCAAAATATGAATTCAACAATAAGTTATTGGTTGGTGTAATATTTTTTAAAGTTACATCAAGTGTAACTTGAACCCAACCCTATATTTCTTAATTCAATGTGAATTTTGACAAATTTACTGTTAGATTATATTATCTTCATATATTTTTCATGCATACAAAATTTCAAGGTGATCAAATATTAATAGTCATATCATCAATCAATTGTTTAAATTCAAGTTTTTGTAATTTAAAAAAAAAAAAAAGGCATAAAAGATGAGTTTAAAGTTCAAATGGTAAATTACACCCGATTGACATGAAAATTGGCATTCATGTTAAGAACAAATATAAAATATGATCCAACGGTTGGATTTTCAAAATATGAATTCAACAATAAGTTATTGGTTGGTGTAAGATTTTTTAGAGTTACATCAAGTGTAACTTGAACCCAACCCTATATTTCTTAATTCGATGTGAATTTTGACAAATCACCGTTAGATTACATTATCTTCATATATTTTTCATGCATAAAAAATTTCAAGCTGATCAAAGATTAATAGTCATGTCATCAATCAATTGTTTAAATTCAAGTTTTTGTAATTTAAAATAACGCATAAAAGATGAGTATAAAGATCAAATAGTAAATTACACCCGATTGGCATGAAAATTGGCATGCATGTTAAGAACATATAGAAAATGTGATCCAACGGTTGAATATCCAAAATTTGAATTCAACAATAAGTTATTGGTTGTTGTAACATTTATTTAGAATTATATCAAATGTAACTTGAACCCAACGCTATATTTCTTAATTCGATGTGAATTTTGACAAATCTACAATTAGATTACATTATTTTCATATATTTTTCATGCATACAAAATTTCAAGGTGATCAAAAATTAATAGTCATGTCATCAATCAATTGTTTAAGTTCAAGTTTTTGTAATTTAAAATAATGCATAAAAGATGAGTTAAAAGATCAAATAGTAAATTACACCCGATTGGCATCAAAATTGGCATGCATGTTAAGAACAAATATAAAATGTGATCCAACGGTTGGATTTTCAAAATATGAATTCAACAATAAGTTATTGGTTGGTGTAATATTTTTTAGAGTTAAATCAAGTGTAACTTGAACCCAACGCTATATTTTTTAATTCGATGTGAATTTTGACAAATCTACGATTAGATTACATTATCTTCATATATTTTTCATGCATACAAAATTTCAAGGTGATTAAAGATTAATAGTCATGTCATCAATCAATTGTTTAAATTCAAGTTTTTGTAGTTTAAAATAACGTGTAAAAAATGGGTTTAAAGATCAAATGGAAAATTACATCCGATTGGCATGAAAATTGACATGCATGTTATGAACATATAGAACATGTGATCCAACGGTTGGATTTTGAAAATATGAATTCAACAATAAGTTATTGGTTGGTGTAACATTTTTTAGAGTTGCATCAAGTGTAACTTGAACCCAACCATATTTTTCTTAGTTCGATGTGAATTTTGACAAATCTACCGTTCGATTACATTATCTTCATATATTTTTCATGCTTTAAAAATTTCAAGGTGATCAAAGATTAATAGTCATGTCATCAATCAATTATTTGAATTCGAGTTTTGTAGTTTAAAATAAAGCATAAAAGATGAGTTTAAAGATCAAATGGTACATTACATCCGATTGGCATGAAAATTGGCATGAATGTTAATAAAATATAGAAAATGTAATCCAACGGTTGGATTTTCAAAATATTAATTCAATAATAAGTTATTGGTTGGTGTAACATTTTTTAGAGTTATATTAAGTGTAACTTAAACCCAACCCTATATTTCTTAATTCCATGCGAATTTTGACAAATCTACCGTTAGATTACATTATCTTCATATATTTTTTATACTTACAAATTTTCAAGGTGATCGAAGATTAGTAACCATGTTATCAATCAATTGTTTAAATTCAAGTTTTTGTAGTTTAAAATAACGCATAAAAGATGAGTTTAAAGATCAAACGGTAAATTACATCCAATTAGCATGAAAATTGGCATACATGTTAGGAACATATAGAAAATGTGATCCAACGGTTGGATTTTCAAAATATGAATTCAACAATAAGTTATTGGTTGGTGTAACACTTAGGGATGTGATGCCCATCAACGGACTCCTGCTGGTAGTAGGAATCGAACCTGAGCGTGATAGGCAAAGCGAACGAACCATATCCAGCTGAGTCAAGCCCCCGTTGGCTCTAACCATCCATTTAGTCATATATATATATATATATATATATTTTTTTTTTAAAAGTAAACATAGTTTTTTTTTTCTTTTTTTTTTTATGGGAAAAGTAAACGTAGTTTTTTTTTTTTTTTTTTTTTAAATTTTTAATAAGATAGAATGTGTGATAATTTTTGTTGTGTGGTATTTTTTTTTTTTGAGAAAGTTATGTGGTGATTTTTATTAAGTATATGTGATTGTTTTTTGATTTTAAATTTTATTTCATAGCTCATTAATATTAGATTTTTAATATTTTGTACTCATTAATTCACTTAGATATATAGATGTGTTTTATTCATATATAATTACAAAATACATGACAAAATGGTAATTGCAAGTCAAAAATGGTAATCAATTAAAATTATCTTCTTTTATTTTTATTTTTTCTTCAAAATAAATCTGTCTTCTTTTATTTTGACCACCCAAAATTTCCCAAAAATTTGTTTCCCTCCTAATGTGTTTCACTTAGCTTTCCAAAAGCCAAAATCTGACTTTTAACTTAGGTTTTTTACTTAGGGTGTTTTCCCCAAATTTTTTTTTCCTCTCTCTAAGCCGTCACTCTTCTTCTCTCTTTCTCTCCATCCTCATCGGCCATCCTCACCAGCCACTGCCACCGCCAAAGCTCTTTGGCTCTCTCTATCAATCGAGCGCTACCCCGATGAAGTAATCGCCGCCACCGCCACCTCGACGTCGTCTTCTTCCTCCAACAATCAGAAGAAGTTGGAGGACGATTTTGACGCGTTCACCGCTTTGAAAGCCGCCGATCTGGCGAGGCCGCTGAGGGAGGCGCAGATCCCCTACAAGATCCACATCGTGAAGGATCACGACTTGAAGGAGAGGCTGTGCCTCGAGGTCGAGAGGCTCGGACTCAGTGCTGTCATCATGGGAAGCAGGGGATTTGGCGCCGTTCACCGCGGCAACGATGACGGTAGGCTCGGCAGCGTCAGCGATTACATTTGTGAAATTTTTAGAGCATCCGTGGGCTAAGGGGCATTTGTGAAAATGGACATCTATACATTCAGCAGCATTTAGAATTCAATAAATATTCCTCTCTCTCTCTCTCTTCATTAGCTCATTTTGTAAAAGCAAAATTCCAGTTTGATTTATTATGCAGTGAAAGCCCTTCGTGAAATAGCTGAACAATTGAAAAAGAAAGACTGGAATTTCAGTGTGGACCCGTGCAATTGTTCCAACCCTGATGGTGTATGCCACGTAGTTGAATTGTAAGTAAAACTTTTATTTTACTAATACCATCCTAGCTTATTATATTATTATTATTATTATTTTTTTGGGTAAATTGAAATTTGTTAATCAACCAAAAGAGAACTCTATTGTTGTGCGTACACGAGATTCAAAAATCAAACATAGTTAATCAATTGATATATTGCAAGTCTCTTTTTGATGTCAAGGCATATCATTGTATTTCATAACAACAGAAAAAACCATATCATTTTATCTGTTTGTGAAGGCTTTTAGTGTTGTTGAAAAGAGTCTATGACATTTGTTTAAGAGAATTAGCATTCTGTTTGTAATCCACATCACCAATTTAGAGCATTCTGATATTCAATGGATCATCCGTGGGCTAAGGAGGGTGTCTTTTAATTGGGTTAAAAGGGATAGTAATTGGGTAGCTCATGTTTTACTGATATATGCTAGAAATCTAAATGAGGATATGTACTGGGTGGAAGATGCACCTCCAGTTGCCTTGGAAGCTACGTATCAGGACTCATTTTTAATGAATACATGATGGCTTGTTTTGTTCTCAAAAAAAAAAAAAAAAAAAAAATTATCTACTTAATCTGTATATTAAATATTGACATTGATTATTATCGCACGTTTTGTTTTTACATTCAGCAATAGGAAACAAAATCTCTACTTGTGTATATGCTAGCGTATACTCTCTCTACTTGTGTGTATGTCTGATGTCATGTTTATTCCATGAAACAAATGGATTGCCTCTTATTGCATAGTTCTCTCCTTAACATTTTTTTTAAAAAAAAAAATATCTCCACTTGAAATGGAAAACAACCTAATGGAGTGTGGAAAGGCAAAGCATATCATTAAACAAAAATCAATAACTTCAAAACCTTGTGTGCCCCCAAGAGTTAAACTTCATGTGCCATAATGAACAGACCCAAGATTGAGCAGAACACAGCAATTTCGAAATGGACAAGAAGGAAAAAATTTATGTTTAATCAGATGGATTAGTTCCTTTAGTCTTCTTTTGTGCAGGGGTTCTATATATGTACCACTCGTCCACCACTGCATCTGTACCGTCGTCATCGTCTGCTATCCCAAAGATAAGGATGCCATCGCTGAAGCTGTCCTCACCGTCAAGGAAGGGGAGGAGGACGATGAGGCTGTGATCAAGACTGTCCCCATTGAAGGTGTCCATGAGAAAGGTTAATCAATTACTTGAACTGTCATTTCTTTAGATCATGTGATTAATTGAGTGGAATTTTGGTTATTGTTTCATAACTGTGTGTGAGTTTGATGAGTATTTATATTTATTTATGGTTTTGAATTTTCATATTATGCTAGTTTGGTGTGAATTGATTGAGTGGAACTTTGTGATTGGTGATGGATTGGTTTTGATGCTTAAACCAAGCTGATAATATTTTTGTGTGATTGAAGATCGAACCGAATTGAGTGAGAGTGCATATTATGGCAAAGGATGCCATTTAGAGCATATAGGTTTTTTTTAGTAATCCTTCATTTCAGTGTTGGGTAGATCCAATGTGTATGGCGGTGTTTTTTTATAATTTTTTTATTTTGAAATAATACAAAACTTTTTATTTAAGTTATATAGTTTTTAATGATGATTTGGTGGGTTTTTGTGCTGTTTGGATGAGGGGAATTTTTTGGGAGGAGGAAAGAAAAGAAATCTTTTGATTTTTGGGGGGGAAGAAAATTGTGAAATACTTTCGAGTTTTTTCTAGTTTTGGGATTTTGGAAAACCCAAATAAGAACATAACTATACGCCTCTGTGTAGCTCACAGAGGCATAGGATTTCATTAGAGTTATAGTGAAGCTTGATTGTGTAACCTTTTCAATGAGAAATTTAAGTTGGGATAATTTGCAATTAGGATATGAGAAAGTAGTGCTTTATATATGCTCAAAAAAAGAGAAAAGGTTAAAGTAGAAATTTCTAATTTCTAATTTTACATTTTATTATTTGCAATTAAAAAGGGTTTGTTTGTTTTAGCTCAAAGTGGCAGCATTATTTTCAATGCCAGTTACAATTATATTTTTAAAAATCTAATTTCTTTAATCAAAATAGGATAATGAAAATCAGCCAATCCAAACACACTCTTAAACTCTATTGATGTTTTATAATTGTGTTGTGTGCTATCAACTGGAAACTGATGGCTGTAATTGTTGATGGAAACCCTAACGAGTTGATATATTAGATGATCTTGTGTTTGCCAGCAAACTTATTTTTTCCATGTTATTTTGGGTTTTCAATCAAAGATGGGTGAAATCAGTTGAGTAAAATTGTTTTTATTAAGCCTAGAGAGTGGAATTGCATAAAAAGATGGGCCTATATAAGTATTCTGTATGAAAATGTTGGCCCTAATGAATATGGGTTTTGTGAATGATTTGAGACCTTAATCATTGCCTGGTTGCCAAGAAAACTAAAAAAAAAAAAAATTGACCCCAAATCTAATATGTGTCAATAGTCACTCGTTGTTCCAACAAAACTTTTTATGCAAATCAAAGGAGATGTGAAGATAATTACAAAACAAGAATTTTTTTTTTCTTTTTTAAGCTTCATCTTGGCTCTATTCCCAAATATCAATGTTTTGGGGTCATTAAAATTTATTAATCTTTATAATAGAAACAGTACCTTTAGAAATTTATAGTAGAAACAGTACCTTTAGTTGTAGAAATTTATTAATCTTCTAGACTTATATGATAAATAAAGAGTTTACAGGATCAAATTTATAATAAAATTTCAGAGGTGAAAATAACAAAATATTTAATATTTCAATCTAATAATAACTAAAATTCTTGTTCCTCAAAAAAAAAAAAATAATAATAATAATAACAAATAAGTTATTAACAAATCGAGGGAGGGGGTAATTGTTTTTTAGTTTTGGGTTTTGTAACTTACCTGCGGATTATATATAGTTAATGGGCAGTTAGCTTACAGATTTTAATATTTCAATGCAGGTTGGATATAGGCACATTGATTGTGCTTAAGTTTACGACAATGAAAATGAGGTAATTTTGCATAACACCAGATATTGTATATCATTTTAGTTGCCATTTCATATCATGACATTTTGTTAAGTCATTCAACTTTGGTCAGATCTACTCTCAAGTGTTTTTTTTTTCCTAAAAATGTTTCTGACCAAAGTTTGACAATGGTTAAAAAGTATTATTAGAATTGAAATTTATACATATTTATGAAAGAAAAACCAGCTGTAACCAAAGTTTGACAATGGTTAAAAAGTATTATTAGAATTGAAATTTATACATATTTATGAAAGAAAAAGCAGCTGTCCCCAAGTTGCAGGGGTACTATATAGTGCATTTCACCTTTCATGTCACTGTGTGGTCTATGAAGCTTACTGCTTGATTTGCTAAGAAATTACTAAAAGCTAGCAGAAGTAACCATATTCCTTAGAATAATTTAGAAATGGTCAAGAGTCATCTCTTTCATCTTCATGGCATAGCTCACTCTTGATATTTTCTAAGTCAACCAAGTGTGGGGCAATGTTAGGATTTAGTTGTGAGCAATTTAATAAATCATGTTAAATATAAATAATTTTTTTGATTTAGATTGTATAGGGAGCTTGTTGATTCACCTCCAAACTCTGGTTTGTTCTAAAAATTATTTGACTGCAAACTGTACTAAGCTTTCTTTAATGAAACTTTAAATAAGGTGCAAGAGCCTAATGGCTCAACTAGCATCTCTTGATGTTTCCAACAGAGACATCTAGCCATCAAGGGTTCAAAAGAATCAAAACCCCCCTCCCCCAATTATCTAATTATCAATAATAATAATAAGCTGCATTTTTTATTGGCTGTTCTTGTAATCTAATTGGAACAATAACTATCTGTAGGTGTACTGATCACATGCCAGAAGATGTACCAAAGGCATTAGATAAAACCTTGCAGGACTTGCAACTTGACTATGTGGATCTGTATCTAGTATGTGTACCACACTTAAGAGTGCCATTTTTTTTCTCCTTTCCTTCATGTTAATTTGGTTTTTTTTTTTAAAAAAAACTTACTTTTTTATGCGCTTTGTTTTTATGCCAAAAAAAAATTGTTATTCAATATGAGATTTTCGTGTTTTTCAATTTATTTATTTCATTTGTGAGACTTGAGCTGTGTTTTTATGCCAAAAATTCTCTCTTGCTAAAACTTTCCAACTAGATACTTAAATCTCATTGCTTCTAGTTGCTTCTAGTTGAATCTAATTTACATTGAAAACCCAACAACGCATACATAAAGACATAGGTTAGCATTGGAACTAACAAAAAAAATAAAAAAAGAATTTGGTTGGAAGAAGAAATGTAACTTTAGCAGGAGCCATTGCAGTTTTGAATAATTCCAGCATATTAAAATAGCCTTAATAAATCAAATCCTTTCATTGGACATATGTGTTAAAATGTACGATATGAAGTAAGAAAGATGACATATAATTTGGCCTGTTTTTTTGTTAACATAGATCTCTCTATTGGCTTTACTGGTTCTTTAAGTAGGCTTGGAATATGAAGCTGATTTTGTTCTCTACTGGGTGGCAGATTAATGTGACAATATATGATTGGGATATAATTGGGAAAGGTGCTGTTCTTGGTTCGGCGACTGTTCAAGTTGAAAGTGAAGGTCAAACTGGTGTAGTATGGCATACATTGGATAGCACGTCTGGGCAGGTATCTTCCTTTTTTTTGTTGTTGTTGTTGTTTCACTTTAATAGTGTTTTAACATCATTGATCATACTTTATAGAGACCAACACAACTTTGGTATTTGCTTGTTAGGTTTGTCTGGACATTAGAACAATAAAACTGTCCGCAAATTCTCTTGGGTAGCTTTTTGTTGTACTTTTTTTAAAAATGTTTTGCATTTAATTATATTGGTTGACTCATCAATCTCTCCTTCTCTCTCTAAATATAGACACACACATATGTAATCCCAAATTGAACTGTTTTTGGGGTACATGGCTTTGTACTTGTGCAGAGAATGTACCCTCGTTTTGGAAATTTTATGTGTTTTGTATCCTGGAAATTGTTATAGAACATTTTTATATTGTTTGCACTTTAATCTTGTTAAATTTATGATGCAATCCATCTAGATAGTTAGCACATATTTCATTTGACTTGACTCCATATTATGTATAGTAATGATGTAGTAGCCTGATGTATTAACATTACTCATTAGCTTACAGCAGCAGCACCAGTTAGAAGAATAATCTAGTAGTTTTAGTGTAAAATTGTAATAAGCAACTTTAAGTAACAGCTAGAGTTAGCTAGAGCTTTTGTAACGCAATTAGTTAGCAGCCAAGGCTGTCAGCTAGAAGTTAGTAATTCTGTTAGCAGTTTGTACAGCTGGCATTAGGCCCCGTGCTGAGTATGTTAAATTCCTTAGAAGTTAGTACTTAAGCATGGCATGTATAAATATCCCTAAGCTGTACAAATTATTCAGTTTTGAATGCAATTACATAGATTAGCCTAATGCTATTTTCAAGAGATGTATTATGTTGCATTTTTGTTCATTGTTGTGCTCCTAATGTCTTAGTGGAGCTACAATTATTACAGATTATTTGTAATAGAAATGTGGTTTTAGGACCCAGAAGGGAGGGGGAAAAAAAAAAATTTAACCTATAGTGGCGGGCGAAACCGCCGCTAAAAGGTAGGGGTAAGTTGTACATGAAGTCCTATAGCGGCGCTTATTGACCGCCGCTATAGGTGACGACCTATAGCGGCGGGATAGTCCCGCCGCTAAAAGGCCACATGACCTGAATGCAACCTCTTATGGCGGTGGTTTTTAGCCCGCCGCAATAGACCAAAAGCGCCGCTAAATGACAGATCTATAGCGGCGCTTGTAACGACCGCCGCAATCTACCTATAGCGGCACTGCAGCACCGACGGGACGGCCCGCCGCAATTGCACCCGCCGCTATAGGTCAAATGTACCTTTAGCGGCGGTTTTTGGGGCTTTAGCGGCGGTTCTGGACCGCCGCAATAGCCCCTTTTTCTTGTAGTGTGAGAGTAGTTGGACCAGACTTGAGGCAGCCAAATCCACATGGGATAAGGCAGCACTCGCTGCATCTAATGCTAATAGTAAAGCCTTAAATGCTATTTTTTGTGGTGTGTCTCCAGATGAATTTCACAGGATCTCCCACATCACCGTTGTCAAAGAAGCATGGGAGATATTGGAAACCACCTACGAAGGCACAAAGAAAGTGAAAGACACCAAGTTGCAAATGCTGACCACTCGGTTTAAGGAGCTCAAAATGAGTGAGGATGAGTCCTTTGACTCTTTCTATGGGAAGCTGAATGAGGTGGTTGTCAACAAGTTCAATTTGGGGGAGAAAACAGAGGATTCTAAAATCGTAAGGAAGATCCTTCGATCATTGCCGGAAAGTTTTCGTGCTAAAGTGACAGCGATTGAAGAGAGCAAGGACCTCGATGACATCAAAGTCCAGGAGTTGGTTGGTTCTCTTCAGACTTATGAGATGTCGCTGCCCAATCAACGGAAGAGTAAATCTCTTACTCTTAAGACCATTAATGAGAAGGTAGAAGTCCATGACTCATCGGAAGACGATGTGGTTGATAAAGATGTTGCATACCTTGTAAAAAATTTCCGAAAATTCTTGAAATTCAAGAATAATGGAAAATTTGGTGATAAAGGAAAATTCCAAAGTTCAGGAAGGGAGAAAAGGGAATTTAAAAGGAAAGATGGAAAAGAATCCCAATCTACACAAGGTGTCACTTGTTTTGAATGCAACGGGCATGGACACTTTAAGAAAGAATGTCCGAATTATTTGAAATCGAAAGGCAAGGTGTATGCCACGACATTAAGTGACTCAGATTCATCTGACTCAGAATCAGAAGAAAGCTGTGATGGAGAGGGGAACTATTCAGCTTTTATGACTATTGCACATGTTGAGTCTTCAGACGAATTGAATCTGCTTGTACGAGACCTTGGAGAATATAGTGATGAAGAATCATTGGGAGTTGTCGAGGAATCAGATGTTGAAGAAAATGAAAGCACGGCCAATCTTCAAGAGAATTATAACTCACTCCTGAAAAAGTCGGGTGAGTACACAAGGGTGGCCAAGGCAGCCGTGAGAAAGATGAAGAAGGCAGAGGAGGACTATAAAAGTCTCCTAATTCGCTATAAGGAGGCCAAATGTGAGATAGAAACTTTGAATGGTGAGCTGTCAGAAGCTTACTCAAAAGTGAGATTTCTTGAGTAAGAGGTTGTGCAAGCTAATGCCAAGATAGAGAGGGTCTCCACCAAGAAGCTAGATGATGTTATTTCATCTCAAAAGAGCTTTTCAGACAAATCTGGATTGGGATATACCAGAGGAAGCGGCTCATCTGGAACTGTCACTAAAGAAGTGAAGTTTGTTAAGGCTAAAGATCCAGTTGAAGTTGGTCCTACTGCTGAGAAGCCCAAGATAGAGGAGAAGAGAAATGTGGGGAATGAACGGTTGTTGAATTCCCGTAATCAATCTGTGGGCAGGTCAGAATCTCGAGCCAAGTCTCGTCCACGACCACAAAGAGGTCCTAGATCAACTTATGTGTGTCATCATTGCGGACTTCAAGGGCATACTCGACCAAATTGTCAAAAACTAAGAGTAATGAATAGTGCAACTCCTCAAAGGTCACGAGGACCTAGAAATGATAGAAGAAATTGGGCAGGTGAACAATCTAGAGATCAAAATGGTCATCCCGGAATGATGAACGTGATGAAGATGATTGGTGCATTCACCAACTGCTTGGAAAGCTTTTCACGAAGGTTTGAAAGCCCTAACTCCCGTACCCAATCCTATAAGGAAATCACCCCAAACGCAAGTGACGTGTGGGTGAAGAAGGGTACTCATGCATAAGCATTACAACATGTCCATGCATTAATACTTCCTATGCTTTGCGACGATGTTTGTTTGTTTGCTTATTGTTTTTGCTGATGGTTGTTTGCTTGTCTACTTGTGCATACTTTTGATTTTGTTTTTGGTCAATATTTTTCTTCTAGTGTCAAAAATCCAAAAATCACATAAAAATTAGAAAATCAAAAGTTTGATTGACATTGTTGAGCTTTTGTCTCAAAACATGTTTTGCCTTGTACCTTGTGCTAATGGCTTTGTGCATTTTCGAGCATTACTTGTTTCTTTGCACTCATATCACTGTGGGAGAAAACTTGAAATCTATGTGATTGTTGTAAATAGATCTTCAAACTTGTCATGAATGATTAGTGAATGGTTATGTTGATCTTGAGACATGCATAAACTTGTGTTTATATATCTTCCCACTCTTTATTTTTGTTTTTGCTAAAAAGAGCTCACCAAATGTAAATCTCCAAATGAAAAGAGATTTTGAGCTGTAAAAGCCTGTCGCACATACTAGTATTCGACTAGGAAAAAGGGAAAGCGACCAAAAATTAAAGTGAATGTTTATTCAAAAGGCCAAAGGCTTGTTCATTAAAGTGAATTATCAAATATCACTCTCACAATGAGAGGTGTTGTCTCAAAAGGATCAAAAAGATCAAAAGTTATAATTGAATGTGGAGTCAAATGTAAAGCTCCAAGTTATGTTATCAAGTTTTGTGGGAGGTTATATATACATATTTCTATAATTGAGATAGATCACATGATCTAATGCTAATTGTGTATGCCTTGGTTGAATTGATCATTGAAACTTCACATTAGACTAAGGACTATCTCATTGTTGATATCCACACACAACACACAAGTTTATGCTCAATGAATGCCATATTCATTTGTGTGATTGTACTTGTTGAAATGTGTTTTCACATACTCAATCTTTGTTGATTCAAGCACAAAAAGATTTTTGAGCATTTTAGGTGTTTTTTGAAAGTATTTTGTTCTTAAAAACTGAAAATTTCAAAAAATTCATTTTTGCCCTGTTTTGGCGACTCAGTCGCGGGTAAGTCAAGTCACGGGCCTCAATCGCGAGTTTGCGGGTCTTGTTTGGCGACTTGTTCGCGAGTGAAAGGTCCAGTCGCGTGGGTTACTCAGAGATTTTCGCAGCTCAGCTCGCGACTCCCTCACAGGTAGACCTTCCAGTCACGAAAAACACTTAGAAAAATTTTTCAAAATTTTGTCTTTGAGTGTTTTGGCGGCTCAACCTGGCGACTTGGTGGTGACTCTCTTCAGTCGCGAAAAACGTGTGTTTGGCAAAAATAGGGACAGTTTTTAAAAGCTTTTTTAGTTTTTCCCTTGAACTTTTCGTGACTGTTCATTGTCTCTCTAAATTGCTCTTACCCATAAACTGTGCCTCCATTTTCGAACACCAGTTTTGCTCCATTTCTTCTCAAAATCATCAAGTAACGGTATGGTTTTTCTATTCCTCACTACATATTTATGTTTTGAGTTTCATTTTCTTGCTTTGTTTTTTAGTTGCCATTGTTGTTAGAATCTTAATGTGCTCGATTATTTTTCCTTGAATGTACTGGGTTTGGTGGGTTGTGTTTGATTCTAATTTACTCTATTGTTGGTTACATTGTGCTTTGTCGTTTGTTGGGTCTTCTCACTCATTTAGGAAATGGATTTGATAATTTTTTTTGGGTTTTTACTCCGTTTGTGAGTACGTATGGCTTAGATCTGTCTTTTGCTCTATTGTGGTTGTATGTGGTTTACTGTGTGCATATCATGGTCATGGTAGACTGTCTCATTGACAGTTATCTTTGAATCTGTGTTTATCTATGTTCTATTGCACTATCACCATTTTGCTGCACCTGTCGTATTGTGCACTTTAGTATTAATGGTAGTTTGTTTGGGTCTGACCTGTCTTAAGTCTGTAGTTATGTATTAATATCTCTGGTTTTTCTCTCTTATTTGCATCGAATCATGTTGATATTTATCTTGTGTGGTGCTGTTTTAGTTCTTTGCTGTGGGCCTATTCTCTTACAGATGTCTCGTCAATCTTCTAAAGGTAAAGACATTATTGCTGACAATTCAGCAACCCCAGTTGCTAAAAGGACTCGACTCTCATCACAAGTATCTCAAGACTCCAATGAGGAGAGGTTTAGAACCCCGCTTACTTCACACATCTACTCCAACATATTTGACAAATCAACTGCTATAGTGGAACGGGTGGTGGAGTTTAACACCTTAGGGATAACTTTTATCCCTCAAATCTTTGAGCCACGAGATTGGGCAAACTTGTTTGGGAACTTTGTCGATCCAATGGATGAACTTGTTAAGGAATGCTACTCCAATGCAAGTGATCTTGGAGTTGAACTTATTTTCTAGGTCAGAGGAAAGGAATTTGGCGTTTCCCCAAACTCCATCGCCGATGTTCTCGGCATCACTAGACCTCAGAATGTGGATCTAACTCCGTACGATAATCGAACTCCAGAGATTCAAGACATTCTTCAAATCCTAAGTTCTGATCATGAAGTATCCAGTGCAGGCACATCCATCAGCACCGCAAAGTTTGCACCAGAGCTAAACACACTGAAGTTGATCATGTTCACTAATCTGTACCCACTGTCCAACACTACATTCATAAATCTTGGGAGAGCTCAATTCCTTTGTGATCTTATCACCGGAGCCCCCATTGATATCTGTGCTCACATCTTTTACATCATGAGAAAGACCGCGGTTCGAACAGCAGCTCGAGGAATTATTCCATTTTGCATTCTCATCATGAAGCTCATTCTTCGTAAAGGCATTGTTCCTCCTACAGATGGAAAAATGTTGACCCGTCAGCGTCCTATTTCCATGTACTCTCTTTAAGCTAGCAGAAGTCACTCCTCTAACACTCCGAAGAGTGCACACATCTCTCTAGTTACTTCATCTGCCCCTGAGTTAGAGACACCTGCACATACCACATCTACTTCGCATGCTATTCCTGAAGTTCCACAAGCTAGTATTCCGCAAGCACAGACTGATCCTCATACTGATAGAATGGGGAGTTTACTTGATCATATTCAGAAACGCATTGATGAGAATGTGACACTTCTCTACTCCACAAACAACCAGGTTCAAATGCGTCTCGAGACTATGGAGAATCAGCTAGACGATATTCAACGAAAGTTGGACGACAGCCTTTAGCTATTCGTGCCAAAAAGGGGGAGAGCATTCAGTAAAGGGGAAAAAGTTCAAAGGGAAGTGTGCATAGTGATAGGGGGAGTACACACATACTTTTGACATACTTTTATTTTAAGTCTTATCCTCTAAACTTATAGGTTTAGTGTTTATATGGGTTTGATACACTGTGGTTTTGGTGTATTCTTTTGTTTCTAACTCATAACTTATAATCTTGGTTTAATCTTTTATATATATTGTTGATGTTATTCAGTTTTTATTGTGTCTTGTACCCATGTTGCTTATGTAAGCTTTTAGGGTTATGTTTTATGCATAGTTTGTAGGCTTTATGGTTAGGCTTTATGGTTTGTACCATACTTTATGCAGCCTTTTATGCTTTGTTTAAATCAGTACTTCTATATAAATGTATTGCATTTTCTTTAAGTACTGTCACTCTTGTGCCCTTGTAGGATTGTTCCTAGATGCATATACTTAGTGTATTATGCATTGGTTGAGTGTTTGGCATGCAAGTGACTTGCATTGAGCTTGTTAGCTTGTATGTCCTAGTGTTCATTCCAAGTGTGAATGAGCATTGTGGTCACTACCTTATAGTGATTACTTGGTTGATCAAACCATGGTTTGTTTCTTAACTCCATCTTTGCTTGATCACTTATTGCCTGTTTCATATGCATTTCACGATTTTCTGCTTACAATGATCATGGTGTATTGTTGTGTTTCAGGAGTCTTATATTCATATGATTCAAGTGCTTCACAGCTTCTAGAGTTAGGTGTGAGTGAGTTTTGCTCAACTGTTCCCAACTCACATGTTAAGTCTAGAGTCTGTTTTAGGGTTTTGTCATGGAATAGCCAAAGGGAGAGATTGTAAGGTTGAATTTATTCAACCATCTAATTGGCTTTATTCCGTGCCAAATTTGCTTGTATTTCAGCATTTAGTAACCCTGTATTTAGGTGGGCTTGTTGTAAGGGTAGTGAGTGAGATAGAGTGAAGTTTGCTCAAAAGTGTGCAAGAAAACAAAGACTCGCGGCTGGATCTCGCAGGTGACTCGCGGCTGTAAGCCGCCAGACGCAGCACACGTGCCAAGCATGCCAGAAGGTGAACAGTCATGCTAGCTGGAGCACTACAGGACAAAACAGGACAACTGGTCATACGGTTATCTCGCGACTGGATCTCGCGACTCAGTCAAGTCGCGAGGCCAAGCCGCGAGCCAGCCCTATTTTGAAAAACCCGACGTTTCACATTCTCCTCTCACCTCAGTATAAATACCCCTTATACCCACAAATGATAGAGAGCTTCCAGAGAGAATTTTGAGAGAGAAACCCTAGAGCAAAACAAGATTGAACCATCTACAATCTTTACATAAGTGTCTCTTCAAATTCCTCAACTCTCTTCCTCTTCATTGCCAAATCCTTGAGAGGCTTTTTACCAAAACCTTGTTCTCACCATATCCATTACTGTGAGAGGGTTGTTTGGTGTTATGGGAAGCAGTTAGGAAGGAACCAATCTTCATTGGTTGATGCTACGGTCTGGTAGCGGAATCCGGGAAGCTAGAAAAGAAAAAGGTTCGGCGCAACCTCGTTGGAGCAAGAAGCTTGGAGGGCTTAGGTGCACTGGGTAGATTAGGCTTGGAGGGTCTATTGTTGTCCATGTATCCCAACTACATTTTCTAGTGGATTGTTTACCGCTTGGAGGGCGGCGGAGAGGTTTTACGCCGAGAGTTTCGGTTTCCTCTTCGATAACACATCGCGTGTTGTCTTTGTGTTTGCATCTTCCTTCCCTTTTATCTTTGTCTTTTATTATCTGCTGTGGGTTGTGATTTTAATTTGGCTTAGATAGTTTTGTCCAATTCTACATTATAGCTTATGTTCATTTTCCGCACACTATTTGTTTGACATAAAGCTTGAATTGGTTAATTTATTAATTGGGGGTTTAAACGTTCAAGGGTGTTTTTACACTATTTGAACTTTCATTATGATTCATACATTTAGAAAGATACTGGTCAAGAGACTCAAGACTATATTGGTTAGCCCCTGTGTAAGGTGTACGTGTGTCCACAACACAAGTTTCAGGTTCATTTATTACCTCCTATTCCCAATAGTTACGTTATGTACCGCCAACCAAAGAATCAAACAATGATCAAATAGCACCGACGTAGAGAGTTGCTAGTTGCAAACACATGGGAATAGGAGGTTGAGCTGCAAAATAATTTCTTGATTTACGAAAAGGAAAATAATAAGGAGGTTATAAACGTTATACGTTAATATCTTCCATCGTAGAAATTTTGCTACAACCTCACGTGAATATGTAAAAATACAACGTGCATAGTACTGCATCTTCTCAAAAGCCCTCAAGCTTTTATAAATTATTACCCCAATTATTAATACTATTGGTTGATAGTTCTATGCCTCTTAGCAGAAGAAAGAACTACTTTTAAGGGCAGATATTAACAACCTTATAGCAACCTATTATACAGTGTGCAAGGTCACAAGCCCTCAAGCTTTTATTACATTTTAAGATCTAAACAACATTTTAAGCTCTCAAAAACATCTCTCATAAAAATAAAAAAAAATAAAAAAAATAAAAAAATAAAAAAATGTCAAGCATTTTGATCCAAAACATACACACTAAACAAGTCTAACCAATTTTATATTTCCAAAACAAATTAAGAGAGTTTAGTGAGCATATATTAACACATGTATTTCTTGTGATGGTCAAATCACATAGTATTTGCACATGTATCAAGAGTAGCAAAGAATATTGCATGTTGTGTGTGAAAAACATCGCAAGATTGCATAAGTGTCTACACATTATGATGATTTGAGATATGAGAAAATCATTTTAACTCACACACAATCATAACTGTTTGATGGGGACTATCACCTTTGAGGTACATTCTATAACTCTCACATCTCCTAGAAAACACGTTTGCAATCATATATAAAGCATTTTAATTCTTTTTACTTTTATATTTTCTTTGCTTATTTTCTTTTAAGCAAACCATGCATGGGCATATAAGAGAGAGAAAAAAAAATACCCAATGATATTAAGCTTTTGACATTACACTTTTGCTGTGCCAAAGTATACAGATGTCATTTCATGATTGACGAGCAACAGTGGTGAGATGGTTATTTATGTCTTTCTCTTAGGATTTTCTAGTCCTTTTCATCAAAAAGAGTGATATGAGTGTTAAGTACAAGAAATTACTTAATCTTACTCATCACAAACACGAGCTACAAAACTCACTTACTTAGTTGTGCATAGAGATGCTCATCTAAGCTATAAAAGATACAAAGCTTAGAAAACTTTGTTTCAATGACCATTCATGGTACACAAGTACCAATATACACAAACACACTATTTTTGTATTATTCTGATTTTTCAATTTTTTTTTTTTTTTTTTTTTTTTTTTTTTTTTTTTTTTATGAAAAACAAATAAAGCAAAACTGAAAAATAAACAAACAAAAACATGTTAAACAAAACAATGCATAAAACTATATGCAAATGCATGAGGAAGGAAGAGGAGGAGAAAAAGAGATCAATCTATGGAAATAACACCAATGTTTTGGTGAAGGAATTCAAACTGTTTGTAATCAAGAGATTTGGTGAACAAATCAGCCTTCTGATCATTAGTGTGAATGAACTTAAGAGTAAGAGTACCATCTTCGACAAGCGCCCGAATGAAGTGGTGTCGAATCGAATCTCTGTGTTTAGTTCAAGAATGTTGAACTGGATTCTTAGAGATGTTGATGGCACTGGTATTGTCATAGTAGATGGTAAGATGTTCTTGACGAATACCGTAATCGAGGAGGAGTTTTTGCATCCAGAGAAGTTGGGTGCAACAGCTACCGGCAACGATGTACTCAGCCTCTACAGTGGATAATGAGATGAAGTTCTGCTTTTTGCTCATTTAGGAGACAAGATTATTACCCACATAAAAACAATCTCCCAATGTACTCTTTCTATCATCAGCATTCCCAGCTCAGTTAGCATCAGAATACCGAGTTAAGATATCATTTGTGTCCTTGTTGTACCACACACCAAAGTCGACAGTGGTTTTGACGTACTTTAGATTCTTTTCAAAGCAATCATATGAGATTCTTTGGGATTAACCTGATATCTAGCACACACTCCCACACTGTAACAGGTCTACTAACAGTAAGGTAAAGAAGACTACCTTTCATGCTTCTATAAAGAGATGAATCAACACTTTTACCTAACAAATCAACAGTGAGTTTAACATTTAGGCTCATAGGGGTTCTAACAGAACTAGCAGATTCCAAACCAAACTTTTTCTAAAGATTTTTAGCATATTTAGATTGAGATAAGAATATACCTGACTTTTGTTGACGGATCTACAAACCGAGGAAGTGAGTCAACTCTCCAATCCTGCTCATCTCGAACTCGGCCTGCATGAGTTTTGAGAAACTATAAGCAAGTTCATCCTTAGTCGACCTAAAGATGATATCATCAATATAGACTTAACCAACTATCAACTCGCTGTCTTCGCTTTTTATGAAGAGAGTTTGATCAGTTTTTCCTCTTGTGAACCCATGTGACACCAAGTATTGTGTGAGCCGATCATACCAAGCTCTAGGAGCTTGTTTTAAACCATAAAGTGCCTTCTTGAGGTATAACACATGATCCGGAAAGTGTAGATCAATGAATCCTTTTGGTTGAGCCACATAAACATCTTCCTTAAGGAACCCATTCAAGAAAGCAGTCTTTACGTCCATTTGGTAAAGCTTGAATTTCAAGTGACATGCTAGGCCTAGGAGAATTCTAATGAACTTCATACGGGCTACTGGAGCATATGTCTCATTATAGTCTACTCCTTCCATTTGAGAGTATCCTTAAACTACAAGACGAGTGTTGTTGCGGATCACATTGCCCTCCTCATCAGTCTTATTGCGGAATATCCATTTTGTGCCAATGATGTGCCCACCCTCCAGTTTAGGTACTAGATTCCAGACATCATTCCTTTGAAACTAAAGTAGTTCATCGTGCATAACTTCAACCCAGCTTTCATCCTGAAGAGCTTCTTCAACTTTAGTGGGTTCAACCTGCGACAAATAACAAGAATAAGACACAAAGTTAGCAACACATTTATCAACTGTACGCTTCCTTAGTGTAAGTTCATTCATGTTTCCCACAATAACTTCAGGATGATGATTCAATTTGATCCTTGAGAAAGGTCCTTTCTCTTCATGGGATTCAGAATCAAGTGAAGTAGGTATGTCTACTGAACCTTCTACAACACTTGGAGTGCCAGAAATACTTGGAGATGTGCGCTTGAATGTTTTTGGGCTCAGAAGGAAGAATATCTTTAGGGATTTCCTTACTAAATTTCTCAAAATCGGACTCTGAAGATTCATCAATAACAACATTTACAGTTTCCATTACCTTCTTGGTTCTTTTGTTGTATACCCGATAAGCCTTGCTTGTAGAGGAATATCTTGGAAATATTACTTCATCGCTTTGGGAGTCAAATTTTCCCACATTCTCTCTATCCTTGAGAATGAAACAAGTACTTTCAAAAATTCTAAAATACTTAACATTTGGCTTCCTTCCCTTCCATAGCTCATATGGAGTCTTCTTGGTACCGAGTCTAAAGTACACTCTGTTAATCGTATGACATGCAGTGTTAATGACTTCTCCCTACAAGTTTCTAGCCACAACTTTGTTGTACAACATCACTCTAGCCATCTCTTGAATAACCCTGTGCTTTCTTTCTACTACACCATTCTGCTGAGGAGTAATAGGAGCAGAGAATTCTTGAGATATACCTGATCTAGTGCAAAAGAACTCCATGTATGAGTTCTTGAATTCTTTACCGTCATCACTTTGAATTCGATCAATCTTCAAACACTTCTCATTCTGCAATCTTGTGCACAAGGCTTCAATGTGCTCAGGAGCATTAGACTTGGATCGTAGGAGAATGACCCAAATGTACCTAGTGAAGTCATCTACCATAACCATGATGTATCTCTTTCTACCAAGAGACTCGGTTCTAGTTGGGCCCATGAGATCCAGATGCAGTAGCTCCAATGGTCTAGATGTAGCGGATGTCTAAGTTCCCAGATGTTTAGCTTTCATCTATACGTTTTCCAAGTTGATATGGTCCACACACCACATTGTTCACTCTACTGAACTTTGGTATCCCCAAGACTGACTCATGCTTAGATATAATTGAAAGATGTTTGTAACTAGCATGTCCTATCCTTTGGTGCCATAGATCTTTATTTGGTAGTCAAATGTTATTGCACACAATATTAGCATCAAGTACCAAACCATAACAATTGTCTAGAATGTGTACACCACTTATGAGTTTCTTTCCAGACTTATCCATGACAAAGCATTTCCGTTTTGAGAATAGTACCATAAAGTCTTGATCACATATCTGACTTATGCTCAACAGGTTCACTCTCAAACCCTCTACATATAGAACATTTGCAATGTCTTGCAGTCTAGGTAGAGAGATGATTCCCTTTCCTTTAATCTGTGATTTGCTCCCATCACCAAAAGTGACATTACTACCTTTCTTAGACTCAAAAACCTTGAAGAGATATCGATCTCCATTCATGTGACTTGAGCAGCCGCTGTCAAGGTACTATAAACACGTGTCCATAACCTTAAATGCGGACTTTATCATGAAGCACACTTCGTGCTTAGATGACAGATTAGTGGGAATGGTGTCTTTTCTCATCTGCCTTTTATGAACAAAGCCTTTAACTTTCACTCTTCTCAAATAAACTCCTTTGCACATTTTCATTCTGAGACAGTCTAGTTTCTTCTTTGTCAAGCTAAGATCTTTTCCAATAATCATCATGATAGAGTTCAAGTAACTTTTAGACTTGCATTTTCTGATACACTCAAACAAGTAGAGATTAGAAAAACAAGACGTATTTGAACACAAAGATCTTTCCAAGCCGGTTGCAGCCATGACAACAGGGGTCAATGGATCACACAGCAAAGATTAAAACCTAATCAGAGTGTGCCTGCTCTGGTTATTTTTTTTATTCAAAACTTTCTCTCTCTTTTCATGACCGTTGGGATTAATTAGAAGAGACCATTGGGATTAATTAATAATTATTCAAACTTTCTCTCTCCTCTATCTCTTTAATGATGTTGGGAACAACAAAAAAGAAAGAATTAAAAACATTAAGAAAGAATAAATAAAGTGATAAAATAATAGAATATGTGATTTAGGGTGTATTGTAATTAAAGTGGCATGTTAAAATAGATAAAGTAAAAGTTTAATGTGTCAAGATAGTTTTTTTTTAGAATGCTTGATACTGCTCTTAGTGAGATTGATGCTGGTTAAGTTGGGTGGAATTTTGACAAAATCTGGAACCACAATTTTTTTTATCACAACTTGATGTGATTGATTGTGAATGGTGAAAAAAAAAAAAAAAAAAGCAGATTCTTATAAATGTGATATCTAATACATCAAAATTATGGGAAAGTTGTGATAAAAAATAGTTTTCTTGATGTAACTACTTGAACTTACCTCCTATGCTTTTCAACCTCGACTAGACTTTGATCAAAACATGCAAAAAGAATAAAGTTAATTACGAAATTGGAAGAACGTCACATGCGCTTGCGCCTTGCGCATGATGAGAATGGAATGCATCATTTTATGTTCTACTCATAAAGGAAGAAAGTCAAAACCCACCTGTCAAGATATTACAGAGGGGTCACATAATCTAGAAAGTAAGAAAGAAAGAAATGGCCGTAGGAGGAGAAATAAATAGCCATAGGAAGAAAAGTCTCAGAGAGGATCTTAGCATCAGCACTAAGCCCTCAGTTCCTGGCATCTGCTAGAGAAAGGGACATTTAACATTTTCACTTGCATGCAAATTTACTTCGATGTTGGGGGCCTAATTATCATATTCATGGTTTAATACCCCATTCATGTCTTTTTTTTTTAGAAGAATACACCATTCAAGTCAAACTCAAACTTTACACACATTATATAATTTGATTCTCAATATATATATATATATTGTGCGTGCCCAGAATCGTCTCTGCTGCAATAATAGGTTTACAATTTATTTGTACATGGGGGTTGTACTCAATCCTACCAATCGAGGCCCCAAACAAATGATAACACTCCCCTTTAATCCCCTTGAATATCCCAACGTGTTCACTCACACTCTCTCTGTGTTTTCCTCTCTTTCCCTCTCTCTCTCTCCAATGTCCAACCCCCTTTACCCTTGCTTCGACCTCCTTTTATAGCCCTCCGTTAGTGGGGTTGGCTATCATTTCTTTCCCCACTTACTCACACATTCCCATGTCCACCAAAATCCCAAGGGATCCTCACGAATTCAAAGGATTCCCTTAGAACTTATTCCTAACGCTGAATAGCGTTAGGGAGTGGATTCCTTTCAAAATCGTTAGTTCTTGGTGACCGACCTCTTTGGGACCGCACATAGATTTCCTTTGTGGTCGGCTTAGTCCACCGACCTATAAGGAATCTCTCGGGATGTGGTCGCCCCACTTCTCAGCACTCAGCTAGAGATCGGACCTATTGCGATGAAGCCCGGGGTTACCTTCCCCATGCGTATCGAGCCTACATCACCTAATGGGCCTTGGGCTTCGTGTTGGGCTTTGTCCAGGTGGGCTGACCTGGTTCCTTGGGCCCAACTCACCCACACACACATACACACACACACATACACATGTATGTAATTTTTATTTTTATTATTTTTTTTTTTATACAAGATAGAATTCTAATCGAGCCTAATCTAAGTGTATATGTTGGTGAAACTCCCTCCTGGAGACTTGAACCCCAACCCTTACACCCCATACCCCACAAGCACTTATACTTGTGGAGTGACCATCGCACCAAGGGTGTGCGGTGATTATATATATTTATATATATATATATATATATATTATTAGTTCATTTGTTAAAGGCGAAAACATCATTTTAGTCCCTACATTTTGGGGTTACGGTCAGTTTGGTCCCTACATTTTAGTAGCAATCAATTTGGTTCCTGTTATTTTCAACTTGTAGTCAATTTAGTCCCTACTGTTAACTCACTAACGGAAAATGCTTACATGGCAAATGGTCTGCCTTGTTGGCGCACATGTGGCTAACATAATAATATAAAATCAATTAATTAAATATTATAAAAGCCATATCAGCATTTTAATGATAAAAGAAATCCATGTCAGACAAAAAAATTCTGAAAAGATTAATTAAAAGAAAAAAATAAAGAAAATGAATTTTTAAAAGAATCCTCACTTTCTTTTATTTTCTTTAGAATTCTTGCACTTTCTTATTTTCCAAACACAGTATACCCAGCAACACCCAACACCCAGCAACACCACAATATGAAATCAAATCCCAATACCGAGTGTTTAGCCAAAAAAATCCCAATACCGACATTAGCACTAAATAAGCACTCTAGAATGAATTTAAAATTAAGTTTAATTCTTTAAATACCCATTATCTCCCTTTGAGGGACAATTCAAATCCCAAGACTCCTGGATTTGGAAGAGTATCTGCTCATGTCTGAATTCCCCTCTTATACAGGCTAAATGGAGAGTAGGGAATGTAGGGAAGATATGCTCATTTGGCCTCTATATAATAAGGGTGTTTCTGAAGTTAAAAGCAGATATCAGCTTCTTGCAAAAGGCACTCAACATAATATTCACACAAGTATAAATAGTGAATGGATTTGGAAAAATTTATGGAGGTTGAAAATTCCATTTGTACTTATTATCCTTCCGTGGAAATTTCTGAATAATTCTCTTCCAATTATATTGTGTATCGAGAGAAGGTATATTGTCACAGATAATTAACGTGTGTGTCTTGTGTCACTTAGAAGAAGGGGATTTAGATCATCTCTTCCTTCCCTGCTGGGTATTGGGTTTTTTTTGGCTAAACACTTGGTATTGGGATTTGATTTCATATTGTGGTGTTGCTGGGCATTGGGTGTTGCTGGGTATATTGTGTTTGGAAAATAAGAAAGTGCAAGAATTCTAAAGAAAATAAAAGAAAGTGAAGATTCTTTTAAAAATTCATTTTCTTTATTTTTTTTCTTTTAATTAATCTTTTCAGAATTTTTTTGTCTAACATGGATTTCTTTTATTATTAAAATGCTGATGTGGCTTTTATAATATTTAATTAATTGATTTTATATTATTATGTTAGCCATATGTGCGCCAATAAGGTAGACCGTTTGCCACGTAAACATTTTCCGTTAGTGAGTTAACGGTAGAGACTAAATTGACTACAAGTTGAAAATAGCAGGGACCAAATTGACTGCTACTAAAATGTAGGGACTAAATTGACCATAACCCCAAAATATAAGGACTAAAATGGTGTTTTCGCCTTTGTTAAAAAGGAACTTATTATCTCTCTAAACTTTAATGAGTATATATAAATATTTTCTAAATTGTTATAAATAAATAAATAAACGAACTTAGTTCGTCTTCTATAAAAATTATGTTCACGATCTTTCATATATATATAGAATAAACTTAATCAATTATTATCTTCATGGTGAAACTCTTAAGAGTCTCCTTTGATGTTTAAATTATCAAACTGTATGCAAAGAGCCAAGTTTCATGTTTAAAGAAACACATTTCATAATTACCATGGAAACTAAAAGAACCAATATAATTAAGATGAATTAACATATTAATCAAATGAATAGATTTTTATTTCTAATGAAATTTCTAATCCCTTACATATATAGTTCAGATATTGTCATATATTCTAAAATTTTGGATACTTTAGCATATCAAGTTCATTGTGCAATAAATACCAATGACGGTAAAATGGAATTTTTTTTATGCTTCAATGATGCTATATGCATGATTTAGAGCAAATGTCAAAAGATATAATTTTTTTACAACTTATTAAGGTAACAAATTATGATTAGTGCAATATGTATTAAAATGTAAATATGTATGCATCAATTATAATTATATGTGTGAAATAATGGAGGTGAACAAAATGTGAAAGAATATTTAACCTTAAATTTAACACAAGCAAAGTTTGATACCAATAGGTGAAAGCAACTATGATTCATATATTTAGAAAGGGAAAATTATTGAATATTCCGGAAGTATCATAAATGCGTATTCTCTCCTCTCATATGAATTGTGGATCCTACCATAAATTTAATTAGTGGGACCTACAATTATGTGAGAGTGGAGAGTACGTATTAATGATATTCCGGAAATACTCAATAATTACTCAAAAGAAAGACGCTGGTGAAGACCATATCGGTTAGCCCCTCTGTAAGGCGTACGTGTGTCCACAACACAAGTTTCATGTTCATTTATTACCTCCTATTCCCAATAGTTACGTTATGTACCGCCAACCAAAGAATCAAACAATGATCAAATAGCACCGACGTAGAGAGTTGCTACTTGCAAACACCTAGGAATAGGAGGTTAAGCTGCAAAATAATTTCTTGATTTACAAAAAGGAAAAAAATGAGGTTATAAACGTTATACGTTAATATCTTCCATCATAGAATTTTTGCAACAGCCTCACGTGAATATGTAAAAATACAACGTGCATAGTACTGCATCTTCTCAAAAGCCCTCAAGCTTTTATAAATTATTACCCCAGTTATTAATACTACCAGTTGATAGTTCTATGCCTCTTACCAGAAGAAAGAACTGCTTTTAAGGGCTGATATTAACAAACTTATAGCAACCTATTACCTATAATACAGTGTGCACAATACTACATGTGTTCACAAGCCCTCAAGCTTTTATTACATACTAGCTATTAGTGATGTGCCTGTTATACCAAAGGAAAGAACTGCTTTAAGGGCGGAACACAACATTATAGTTAGTCCCACCATTGCAAGTAAATGTGCTTGTTGCATCATCCTTAGGGTAACTGTAAGCATCTGGTCACAGATTCTTGAAAAATTCAGAAAAAGTTGTAGGCCCACAATTTCCAGAATTGCAACAATATTCATCTGTTTTGAAAACGATACAAGGGTTGTTATAGTACCCGCTAGGAGTTTTCAATTCAGTTGGGCACTGTCCATTAATATCAGCTGTACATGTTATTCCTTTGATGCACCCGTTAGAGGTTGGGCTAAAATCCATAGGAACATTAAACCCATCAACAAGAGAGATGTCAAAGAAATCCAGGTTTAGATATTGGTTTAAAGCGAATTCGGCAAGGGTGTTTGGGGGTGCACCATAGGCTTGGCATTGAAGAAGCCCACCACAATCACCAGTTTGACAACTGCCACGCCCGGATCCATAAAAAATGCACCCAGTTCGAGCCCAAACGCGGCCTCAGTTGTGCTGGCATTCACATCAAGCGGCCAAGACTCTTTTGAGTTGAGTTGCCTATCACCACCAGGCACTGCTGCAGCCCAAACCACATAGGGACAATTGTTTGTTATGTTGAATCGGGCTGCATGAGCGAAATTAATGAAAAGAGTGGCAAACAAGAAGAAGGAAATGGACAAGTTTTTGAAGATGCTCATTTTGGAGAGTGAGAGGGATATATATGCTATAGTGGTTTGAGGTTATGATTATTAGGAGATGGGTAGGGGTTTATATAAGATTTGAGATTGGATATAACCTGTTGGGGTTGGCGTGGAGAATTTACAGGCATGATTAATTGCCTAATTAAATTCTTGTTGTTTGGAACTGAAATTGTCTTGGCTTGACTTGATCACTTGAAGACTATTCTAAAAATTTAGTAGTACTCTGTGACATGAAGCTTAATTAGTTCACATTTGCTAAAACAAATAGTTTAGTTTACAGTTACAACTCCTAAACTCTTAAGCGTGAGAGGTATACGTAAGTCAGTTGCAGTCTTGCAGATAAGATCACATGCATTCTTCCGGCCAATAGAAATCTGTTGGAAAAGTCTTACTTTTTGCATGTTGGGGTTAACCTTATCAAACTTTACTGCAATTCCGAAACGTTGTCACCTTTCTTTTTGTTTATATATATATATAGAGAGAGAGAGAGAGAGGTTCAATTACATTTGGTGTAACTCTAAGCAATGTTATACCACTCAATAACTTGTTATAGAATTCATATTTTGAAAATCTCACCGTTGAATTACATGTTTTATATGTTTTTAACACTCTTGCCAATTTTTATGTCAGTTAGATGTTATTTACCATTCAATCAATAAACTCATCTTCTATGCATTATTTAAAGTTATGAAAACTTGAATTTAAACAATCGATTGATGACATAGTTATTAACCTTTGATCACTTTGAAAATTTTCAAGCATGAAGAATATACGAAAATAATGTAAATAACGGTGAATTTGTCAAAATTCACATTCAATTAAAAAATATTGAATTGTGTAACATTGCTTAACTTGAACCCAACTCATATATATATATATAGAGAGAGAGAGAGAGAGAGATGTATACATTATTTAGTTCTTTCTACAGGATAACTTTTGAATTCAAATCTCTCTTCACTCACCTAGTGTCAAGAAAAAATAATAATAATAGTAATAAATCTTCATTATGTTATTTGTAAAAGATGCCTCTAATCTATAACCAATATTTCCAGAATAAGTTTCCTTCATATGGTTGTGAACACCGTAAACCTTTCGGCTCAACCATTAGGTAACTTAGGTCATTACCTAAGCCTCGAAATGCAAGTGAAAAAAAAAAAGGCTCCAAATAAAGGACAAAAAATAAAATTTGAAAAATAAAATCTCAAATTTTAGTTAGTACTTATACAATAATAATTTTTTTTTATTAAAAAAAGCACTAGAGTAAAATTTTTGGACAATAATTATCTTAGAGGAGTATTAATTAAGCTCCAAAATTTTACCATTACATGACAATTTTTATCTTAATAGGTGTGTATTTTGTCTTACTCTCTTTCAGATGATTAGAATTTTTCATAAGCATGTGAATTTTAGATTAATCAAGTCCCCTACATGCAGTACTAAAACATAGAAGAAACTCAAATATCTCTTTCTCTCTCCAAAATTAAAAAGTATTAGCTAAAATATTCCCCAAATAATCTAAAATTGCCATTAGATTTATCATCTCTACCTGAAATAGTAGTTAGGCAGTTCCCTTAGCAATAGCAATCCCTTGAAGACGAAAAACAGTGATTATTATTCCCAAAAAAAAAAAAAATCTATCTTTATGTGAGATAACTTTATTATTTTACTTCTCTTTAGACTGTTTCGCAAAGAATGGGAGAATGAAAGGTAATGTTTTGCCTTTTTAACAAATATGGCAGACGTTCACTTTTCTGGGTTTTTGACGCAAATGTTTGGTAAAGACTAACACAGTAACACTGCATTTGGAAATGGGGGAAGAGGAAAGAAGGGAAGGCAAGGGAAGTGGTTTCTTGGGTTTGGACAACTTTGCATAGAAAACAATTCTCTTTGGGCCCACATTTTGTAATCCGCCCAATTTGGAGAGAAAAGTGGAGGAGAGAAAGTGAAATAAAAAAGTGGAGCTCACTTCTTGACTTCTTATAGAGCGGTAAAGAATGGAATATGTGATACATTGTTCATAAATAAATAAAAAAAAAAAAAAAAAAAAAAAAAGAAGATATATTGTTTTTTATAAAATGGTGTATTATAATATATAAAATAACTTTTTGATGTGTCAAAGTAACATTTTTTTAGAACACTTGAACTTAGAGAAAATTTAGTATCACAATTTTTTTTAGCACAACTTGATGTTATAGATTGTGAATAATGAAGAAAAAATAGTAAATCTTACCTCCTAAGCTTCCTAACATTGACTAGACTTTAATCAAAACGTGCAAAGAGAATAAAGTTATGAAATTGGAAGAATGTCACATTCACACATGATGAGAATGGGATTGCATCATTTTTATGTTCTAAGTTCTATTCATAAAAGACGTAAGTCAAAACTCAAAACCCACCTGTCAAGATATTACAGAGGGATCACATAATCTAGAAATTAAGTAAGAAAGAAAGAATTAATGGGCGTAGGGGGGAAAAGTCTCAAAGAGGATCAAACAGAATAATTCTTAGCATAGCACTAAAAGCCCTCGGTTCTTGGCATCTGGTGGAGAAAGGGACATTTAACATTTTTACTTGCATGCAAATTTATGTCACTGTTGCTAGCCAATGACTCCTTGTATATACCGGCCCATAGCTAATTATTGTATTAACAGTTTAATAATACACCATTCAAGTCTTTTTGTTGAGAAGAATACACCATAAGTCAAACTCAAACTTAACATACATTATATAATCAAATATAAGATCATTTGATTCTCAAAAAAATTATTAGTTCATTTGTTAAAAAGGAACTTATCATCTTTCTAAACTTTAATGAGTATATAAACATCGTCTAAATTGTTATAAACATTTTAAATAAACAAATAAATGAACTTAGCACATCTTCAATCAAATTTATGCTCACGATATTTCGTTACATATAATAAACTTAATCAATTATTATCCCTGCCGTGAAACTCTTAAAAATCTCCTTTTTGAAGTCTAAATTATCAAATTGTATGCAATGAACAAAGTTTCATGTTTAAAAAAAACTTGTTTCATAATTACCGTGGAAACTAAAAGAACCAATATAAGATGAATTAACATATTAATCAAACGGTAGATTTGGATATTTTAGCATACCTAGCTCATAGAGTCATAGTGCAATAAATAAATTCTAATGAGAGTCAAATGGAATTTTTTTATGCTTTAACGATGATACTTGATTTTGATTATGAGCAAACATAAAAGATAAATTTTTTTTCACAACTTGTTAAAGTGATAAGTTATGATTAGTGTAGTATTACCAATTCCAATATGCATATCTCATCTATTATGAAAAAATAGGTGAAAATTTTTGTATTAAATTTTAGGTTTTTATTCTCACACCTTCACTATTTTATATATTAAAATGCAAATACTTGTCAATTATAAATATGTGTAAAATAATGAATATGATCAAGGTATGAAGGAATATTTAGCCTTAAGTTTAACATAAGCAAAGTTTGATAACAATATGTTAGTGTGGATTGAAATTGTGTCTAATGCATCAAGTATAATGAACATATTAAGATGCAGATACATGTTTATGAAAGCAACTATGATTTGTATATTTAGAAAGATGCTTGTCAAGTCTACGTCGGTTAGCTCCTATGCAAGGTGTACTGGCGGTCCACAACACAAGTTTCAAGTTCATTTATTACCACCCAATGTAAGGTGTACCGTCAACCAAATAGTCAAACAACCCATCTAAAAAAAGAATCAAACAACGAATAGCACTGAGACGGGAGTTGCAAACACATGGTGGTAAATCAAACAACGGACGCGAACTACAAGGTTAAGCTGAAAATAAATTATTGATTTACCAATAGAACAAAAGTATGGAATATGGAGGTTATAAGCGTTGATATCGCCGTATCTTCCATTATAGAAAATTTGCTACAACCTCGTGAATACGTAAAATACAACATGCATGTATGGTACTGCATATGCTTAAAAGCCCTCGAGCTTTTATTAACCCAGTTATTAATATTTAATACTATTGGTTGATAGTTCCAAGCCTCTTGTACCAGAAGAAAGAACTGCTTCAAGGGTAGATATTAACTACCTTATAGCAACCCATACGGTGTGCACAATACTGCATGTGCTCACAAGCCCTCAAGCTTTTATTACGTACATACTAGCTACTAGTGTTGTGCCTATTATACTTGTACCAGAGGAAAGAGCTGCTTCAAGGGCAAAACACAACCTTATAGTTAGTCCCACCATTGCAAGTAAATGTGCTTGTTGCATCATCCTTAGGATAACTGTAAGCATCTGGGCACAGATTCTTGAAAAATTTGGAAAAGGTTGTAGGTCCACAACTCCCAGAATTGCAACAATATTCATCGGTTTTGAAAACAGTACAAGGGTTGTTACAGTACCCGCTAGAAGTTTTCAATTCAGCTGGGCACTGCCCATTGATATCAGCTGTACATCTTATTCCTCTGGTGCACCCATTAGAGGTTGGACTAAAATCCATAGGAACATTAAACCCATCAACAAGAGAGATGTCAATGAAATCCAAGTTTTGGAATTGGTTTAAACCGAATTCAGCAAGAGTGTTTGGGGGTGTACCATAGGCTTGGCATTGAAGAAGTCCACCACAGTCACCAGTCTGACAACTGCCATGCCCGGATCCATCAAAATTGCACCCAGTTCGAGCCCAAACGCGGCCCCCGGTTGTGCCAGCGTTGACATCAAGGGGCCAAGACTCTTGTGGGTTGAGCTGCCTGCCACCACCAGGCACGGCTGCAGCCCAAACTACGTAGGGGCAATTGTTTGTAATATCGAATCGGGCTGCATGGGCGAAAACAATACAAAGAGTGACAAAAAAGTAGAAGGAAATGGACAAGCTTTTGAAGAGACTCATTTTGGAAAGTGTGAAAGATATATGCTATAGTGGTTTAAGATTATGATTATGAAGAGAAGGGTAGGGGTTTATATAGGGTTTGGGATTGGATATGGCCTGTAGGGGTTGGTGTGGAGAACTTGATTACCGGCGTGATTGTCAAATTAAACTCTTGTAAGAAAATTGGAACTGAATTTAATTGTCTTGGCTTGACTTGACTTGAAGACTATTCTAGAAATTGAGTAGTACTGTGTGACATGAAGCTTAGTCAATTCACAATGGCTAAAAAAAAAGTTTTAGTTTGCAGTTACGCCTTCTAAACTCTGAGAGGCATATTTAAGTCGGTTGCAGTCTTGCAGATAAGACATGCAATCTGCCGGTCAATTTAAATAAATCGATTGGAAAAGTCTTACTTTTATATATATATATATATATATATATATATATAAAAGGTTAGAAACTTTGTTGCTTGTTATGCTTATGTTGCTTTCAAAAATTGATTAGCCTACTATCTGACCATGTCCTGAGAAGGTAAAATATGAACTTAGATGACTATTATACAATCCAACAATATGAGTCCCACAATCAATTTTGTAGTTTAATTAGTACTTTTTTTTTCTTTTATGTTTTCAATGCAAAGACATCTAAAATTTAAATCATGCTCACCTATTATAACTATAGAATTTTTTAAAAAAAATTCTTGGGATTTTCCTTGTCAATTATATTTGTTAGTTCAAAACCATGCATGGGACATATTATATTGTTCCAGAGAAATGATATGTCCACAACATTTTCACAACATTTTTACAACAAATCTTAAGTGTAAGGTTATTACTGGTTGTTATTGTTGGGGTAAAAAAGTAATCTTGGTGTTTATATATATATATATATATATTGTCACATATATTGTTCGGATAAAAGTTTATATATATATTGTCACATATATTTCGTCAGATAGGAAGGATAAAATTAGTTTCAAAAAAAAAAAAAAAAAAAAAAAAAAAGAGATAAAATTTGATGGAAGTAGATAAAAGGATAGAAAGTGCAACATATATTTTTAATAGTTTAGGGAAAAAAATAAATGTTTTAAAGTTTATGGATAAAAAAATAAATTAATAAAAAATTTGGAGACGTAAACAATATTTCTTCTTTAAAATAAAAACTGAAAATCACATATATATTAATTATATTTTTTTTATTAAAAATATATGAATTACAATAATATATGAACTTTTATCTGAAATGAAAATTTTGGCTTAGGAAACAAAAAATAGCATTTCTTATAAGTGGATGGACGACATTGCCCCCATAAAAATAAAAAATCCTCAGCCGCCCCAGCCCTCCCGCGCCTCACTCCAAAAAGAGAAGACGTGGGAGTGGGAGGAAATGTCTAGAGACGTGGAGATGAGTAATTCTTTGCATCAGCATCAATCTTATCTCTTTGACTCTTTGCATCTCAAGGTTGACAATCACCATTTTTACGATCCATACAATTTTGCAGGGTCTATTATTTATTATTATTATTATTATCTCTCTCTATTTATTATTATTATTATTATCTCTCTCTCTCTCTCTCTCTCTCTCTCTCTCTCTCTCTCTCTCTCTCTCTCTCTCTCTCTCTCTCTCTCTCTCTCTCTCTCTCTGTTAACATTTAGTTAATGTTGTTATCCTAATCTAAACTCCGAGGTTTTCTTTTGTTACTTTTCAGAAGTTGAAATTTGGGATTTATTAGAGATTAATTTAGTACTTCTGAAACTATAAGGTTTAATTTAGACTATCCCCTAAATTATATTATTTCAGTTGAAATTTACCATTCTTCTTAACAAAATAAAAAAGTTGAAATTTATTCTCCAAGAAATAAGTACAACTAACTTCATTACATGTACTTTGCACGTGCAATGAGGCTATTTTTTTTTTTTTAGGTTTAATGTAATAATTTTTCATTAAGATGTAAGATAAATATATAATATGAGAGATTTAAATATGCAGAACCCACTTTTATGAAAGTTTTGGGCTGGAACAATTAGAGAAAGAGAGACAAAAAGAAAGAGAAGGAGGAAGAGAAAACAAAATAATGAAATTTATTAAAAACTTTTAAGTGGTATGTTCATACCTTCTTAATTGAGTTTTGAGTGATTGTCTTCTTTTGAAGGCTATTCCAGGCTTTCGCTTATCTTAAATATGCTTATATGCTTTCTCTAATGTAGTAATTGTTTGTTATTGGGATGATTGAAATTAGTGAGAACATTGGAATAGATGTGTCGGATTGGAATTGTTTTTTAGAATTTGAAGAAGAAACAGAAAATATGATAAGGATGGAGAGATATGTACAAGGAACTAACTACAAGTTATTGGGAGTATAAATTTAGTTGGAATGTGGAAGTAGATATGTTCAAGAGAATAAAGAGAGAAAAAAAAAAAAGTACCTAACTTCTTCTTCTTCTTCTTTTTTTGTAACTGGTTTTTTTTTTTTTTTTAAAAAAAAAAAAAAAAAAAAAACGCATTTGTTAGTAATTTTTTTATTTAAAAATTTTGTTTTATTTTTACATTTGAAAGATACGTGGAGGAGTTTTTTTATATATTTAATTCATCTTAAATTTAGGAGCTGTTTTATTTTCTCAAAAAATAATAAAGTTGTTTTATTTTAAATTTGAATTTGGCAGAGAAACTTGAAAAAAGGAGAAACATGGATAAAAAAAATATTTTTTTAAAATTATTTAAAATTTTGAAGTTTTAAAATTAATAATTTTACATATCTAATCCTATTATTTAAAATTTCTAAACAATGTAAATTTGAGGATAATTTAGATATACAAAAATAAGAGTCTGAAAAGCTCATTAAATAATATTATAGATGCCATAAAAATATGAATATTGGTTGATGAGCCATGAGTCCAATACCCAAATGACTCCATTTTTTTTTTTTTTTTTATTGGACTCAAGCCACTGCTTGAATGCATTAACACGTGTTGAGATTTTTTACCAAATTATTTATTTATATATGCAATGAAACTGAAAGTCTCTTGGGGGGCCCAATCACCTCACCAATTGCAACTCAAAATTTTCCTTCACAATATGTGCTTCACAAACTACGAACTTCACTTCTTGGTGTGGATTTTCTCTCACTTCACATATTGCTATAGGCTTACAGCCCTACTTTCCTATATTTCATGACTCAGGCCCAAAGAGCATATTCTTTCTCTTTCTCTCCCCATGAAATGGACCCCCACAATTATAGCCCATATTTACACAAAGTATACTTTTGGGAAATGTTCAAGTTCAATTTATTTAGCAAGTACCATGAGTTATTGGGTAATGAGTCCGAAAAGACCGTAATTTTTTTTTTTTTTATAGTAGGATTTAATTTATTATTATTGTTTAATATTTTAAGATTTAACTTGTTAATTTTAAAAATTATATGCTTTAATTTTTTACAAGTTACAACCCTTAAATTATAAAGTTTAAAATTTAATTTTCTCATAAAATTTGATAATAAAATAAAAAAATTGCTCATGAAAAAAAGGTAAGGAGGTTATGAACGTTAAAATCTTCCATCTTTCATAGAAATATATAATTTTTGGGCACGGCACAAGCTTTAATTGATATCTTGTTACAACGTATAGTCAAAGTGAATATGTATCAGAGCATTTGCGCAACACTAACTAGGCATGTCACAAAGCTTCAGAACTATGATTACGCCACTTATTTGTATATAAGCTAGCTATGCTTCAATTTAGAGGGGAAGTAATAGGGCAAAATACCACCTTATAGTTATTCCCACTAGGGCACGTATACGTGTTTAGTTTTGCGTCGTAGGAATAATTGACAGCACCGGGACACGCACCCTTGAAAATAATGGAATAATTTGTAGGTTTACAACTCTCAGGAGTCCTAGAAGTGCAACAATATTTATCGGTCTTGAATACAGTACAAGGGTTGTTACACCCGCCCGAAACTTTTAACTCCTTCAGGCACAACCCATTGAGATTACCTGTACAGTCTGTGCTTGTGCACTCATGAGTCGTAGGGCTAAAAGCCATAGGAACATTAAACCCATTAACAACAGAGATGTCAAAGAAATCAAGGTTTTGGTATAGGTTTAAAGTGACACCAGACAGAGTGATTAGGGGTGTACCATAGACTTTGCATTGAAGAAGTCCACCACAGTCGCCGGTCTAACAACTGCCACACTCAGACCCATCGAAATTGCACCTAGTGCGGGCCCAAATGCGCCCACCAGAAGCCAATGATCTAAGGCTAACTTCGAGGCTCCAGATTCCACCTTTGTTAATCAGCCTACCACCACCTGCAGGCACAGCTGCGGCCCAAATTGTGAAGTTGCAATTGTTTGTTATATCAAATCTGGCTGCATGGGCAAAGGCAATGAAAAGAATGAAAAAGAAGTAGAAGAAAGATATGGACAGGTTTTTGAAGGGGTTCATTTTGGAAAGTGAGAGAGATAGGCCTTGGCGTTGGCTATGGGTTGTTATTATTATTATTATTATTATTATTAGGATATCTAATCCACTCTAAAACTTTGTTCAAGGGCTTGTAATTGATAACTAGGCAAGGGGGACTTACTATTCCTGATTAGTTTTTTCTCAATCAAATCATGGATTTCTTTTTTACAAAATTCAACAGTTTCCGCATTCATTTGAATGGGACGAGCCTTAGTAGGGATGTTTTTCTCATTGAAGTTTTTAACATAAAGTAGATTAACAATATGTCTGATACCATAAAGGGGAGGAGTGCACAATATATATTAAGTTAAAACAGTATATAATATAAACTAAAGATAAAAGGGTAAAGTAAAAGCAGTTAAGATTTTAACAAAATATAGCTTTGATAACAGATTAAAACACTTACAGGATAATAGTGGTTACAATGCTTGAAAGGATTTTGAAACTAGGAAAATTTTCCGGTTTCTTCTGAAAGGGACATCCCCCTTTTATAAGCAAAATAAAATACTATTTAAACAGTGAATAGTAAATAGTGAACAGTAAAATTGACCTTTTTTACTATTCATCGCAGGTCAACAGGATTCTCCTCATGTGCTTTCTGGAGGGAATTCATTCTCCGTGGGGAGCAGGCAAAGCAGGAACCATCCCTTCAACCAAGAATCAAAGCAACTTTAACTTTAGCAGGGAATCTGAAGTTTTGGTACAAATTTAGCAAGAGCATTATTTTGGTAGTTTTGGCTATTTGTGCCGACAGTGCTAATTTTCCCCTAAATCTGATGTGGAAGCTTCATCATGGCCAAATAACTCCTGGTTGTAAGGGTAATAAGGATTAGTATTAGCAACAGAGGTTTCTGAGGATGCCTCTAAGTTTTGGCCTTCTTCTTCCTCTTCTAAGTTAGCATTTGCAGCAACTTCTTCCTCATCCTTCCACTACTATTTTAGGAGGGCAATTAGGGCCGTTTTGCTAAGACCATCAAAAGCAGACTTCTTCTTTTTGGTCTTAGCAGAAGGCTTAGCAGACTTAGTAGTGGATGTGGTAGCAAGTGTATTTGCCATGGGTTAAGGCACAGATGTTTGCACCAAGGGGTAAGCAGGGACTTGGGCTTTATCATGGATGGTGTTAATAGTAGGGAATTCCCTTGTTACATTATCAATGACATCTTGGGTGTGGGAAAACTTATCCCACCAATTAACAAACCATTGCTGAGTAAGAACATCTCCTTCCTTTACATACATCCATTTCAAGATCCAGGGGACTTTATATTTTTTAACAAAGTGGAGTGTCGTAGGAAACTTGGCACCATGTGGATTTGTTTTGTAAGCACTTGTAAAATACTTGAAGGAGACAGTCAGAGTTCTTGGAAATATATCAATAATGGGGCCAAATTGTGTCCACCAGCGGGCGAACCAAAGGGGAAGGTGGGAACTAAAATTTTTGTCAAAACTAACAAACTAGGAATGAGTCATATTTTCATCTTGGTGTAGCATGAATTTGAACTAGGCATGGATGTAGTCATGGTAAGAATAGGGGGTTGTCCAGCCAGGTAGAGGCTTTGTAGAAGCAGGACTGAGTCCCTATTTTTCTTTAGTGATAATATCAAATAAGATAACACTATGGTAAATAATTTTGGATTTATCAACTTTATCAGATATAGGTTTGATAAGTATTGACTTTTCATGGAACAAGATAGCAGAATAATATCTCAAATCTTTACCAATGTGTTCAGGAATCTAGTGGAAGTTCTGAGGAAAGTAACTTGTAGCAAGTTTGAGGGGATCTTTGATCATGGCCCTGTTGGGCTCAATAGAGAACAAGTTCTGGCGATATTGTTTTGAAATATATTGGGAAGCATTGAGGTTTCTAGAGAAGGTGGTTTTAACAGGTTGGTTAACAAGGACAATAGCATATGGGTCATAAGGGGATGCTAACACAAAAGAGTAGTTTTGTTTAGGGATAGTACCTAAGGTAGTAAATCAGTTAGCAATGTCGACAAGGGAAGTAGGTTCTTGTTTAACAAGTGGTTTAGGAGTTTCTGTAGCAGGGTGTTTGTCTTTCGACCTTCTACTTGCCATTATGGCACTGCAGGAATTCACAGGTAAGGAAATCAGGGATAGCATTTTGGGAGACTTTAATATATTCAATATCAAAATAAAAAAAACACTTAAAATAGCTTGCCATCTGGCAAAAATATGTTTTGAAGCAATATTTTTAACATCATTTTCTATAACATATTTAGCACTTTTGCAATCAATTCGTAATAAAAATTTTTGATTTAGCAAATTACTTTGAAATTTGGAAATACATAATACTACGGATAAAATTTCTTTTTTAATAGTACTATAATTTATTTGTGCATTATTCCATACTCCAGAATGGAAACGAACAATTTGTTTAGATGAGTCTGGTGAAACACTTTATTTCAGAATACCTCTATAGCCAATGTCAGAGGCATCAGTTTCCACAATTTTGAAAGCATTAATAGTAGGAATACCCAGGCAAGGCAAGGTTTTAACATGAGATTTGATTTGTTTAACAAGAGAAGTATGAATATTAGACCAAGGTGGAGGATTATTTTGGAACCTATCAAAAAGAGGTTTGCATTGTTTCCTCAAATCCTTGTAGAAGTCAGCAATATAATTTAGTGACCCAAGGAATCTTTGAAGCTGAGTTTTATTGGTAATGACATCAGGAAATTTATCAGCAAACTGAATGGCTCTATTAATAAGACGAATTTGTCCTTTAGAAATGTCATAACCAAGAAAACGTACTTTTGTTTGGAATAGTTTTATTTTCTTAGCATAGACAACAAGACCATTCCGTTTGATGGTTTCAAGAAACGAATACAAATGTTTCCAATGTTCATCAATGGATTTATAATAAATAAGAACATCATCAATGTAAACAATGGTGAAATGACTGAATGAATTGAAGATGTCATTCATAATATTTTGGAATTCACTAGGGGCACTCTTTAGACCAAAAGGCATAACATTCCACTCATAATGTCCAAAAGGAGTGTTGAAAGTAGTTTTGTACTTATCCTCTTCACTAATTTGGACTTGTCAAAATTCAAATTTCATATCAAACTTAGAAAACATTACAGCATCACTCAACCTATGAACTAGGTCATTCTTATTTGGAATAGGATATCTAATCCACTCTAAAACTTTGTTTAGGGGCTTGTAATTGATAACTAGGCAAGGGGTCCCTCTTTCAATCTCAGTATTTTTCTAGACATAAAAATCAGCACAAGACCAGGGGGACTTACTATTCCTGATTAGTTTTTTCTCAATAAAATCATGGATTTCTTTTTTACAAAATTCAATAGTTTCTGCATTCATTTGAATGGGACGAGCCTTAGCAGAGATGTTTTTCCCATTGAAGTTTTTAACATAAGGTAGATTAACAACATGTCTTTTCCTATGCCAAAAGGCATTAGGTATATCAGAGCAAACATCATTAATTAATATTTTCAGAAAGTTATCAATTTTAAACTACAACAATTTATCAGAAAGTTGTTCAACAATCCTTTTATATCTAACTTCTTGTTTTAAAAACTTTAGATGTTTAGTTTTAGCATGGATCAAGTTTAAAGAATTATCAGTATCAATTTCAAATTTTGAAGCAAATTTAAACTTAACTTTCTGCCCAAAAGGGTCAGTAGTTATGCCATCATGTTTAGAGAGAAAAGGATATAAAGAGTATATGAAGGGAAGACCCAGGATCACTCTATCAGTCATGTTTTTAACAAGAACAGAGGGTATTTTAAAACAAATATTTCCATGACATACATGAGCATTGTTTAATTCCTACTTAATTTTCATTTGAGTACCATTAGCAGAAAATAGTTTTTCAGTGGATTTTTCATAATACTTAGAAGGAATCATTCATTCTTGAATGCAATTCATATCAGCACCAGAATCAATTATAGCAATAACATTGAATTCATATTCATGGCAAACAACAATTTTAACTTTTGAAAACCATTTTGGGGGAAGCAATTTGTTAATAAGACTAAGTTTATTATTAGTAGAAGCATTACCAGAAAGAGGAGCCTGTTCGCTGGAGCTATCATCATCTCCTTGCTCATCCGGTTCACTATTAGATTGTTGGTTATCAAGTTGTTTGTCAATTTTTTGAAGTAACAGTTCTTGTTTTAGATCAAAGTTATCTTTTTTAATGTCTTGGAATTCATTTTTTAGATGAATGATTTCTTCTTTAATAATAGCAATTTCATGTTGTAATTCGTTAACAGTTAATTCTTTGGATTTCTTTTTATTAAATCTTTCCAAGGTTTCATCAAGATTTATTTTGGATCTTGGTTTTTTATCATTTTCGTCTTTAATCAAAGTTTTCTTGAGTTTTTTAAGATATTCTTCTTTTAGCTTAGGATTATCAATTTGACTTATCAAGGTTATTAGCAAATTTTCTTGTTCTTGTCCTTTGGTTAGAGTATTAACAGTTTTGTTGCTTTTGGAGAGAACATTAATAGTGTTGCAGCAAGAGTCTCTATAACCAATTTTAATATTAGGAGAACTAGAGGTAGAGGTTTCACTGTTAGAGTGATAACTTGAATCAAATGAGGAAGAAAAATCCTCTTCCAAAGAATCAGACAAAGTAGTAGATTCAAGGATCTGAAACAGTTCTGCTTGATCATTATCATTAATATTTAGCATATTAAGCTTGTTCTTCAAATTACCAAGTTTTTGTTTACAACCTTTACTAAATTGACCAGGTTTTCCACAATTGAATCATTTTCCTCGTCCAAATTTCTGATTATCATATTTTTTTAAAGCATGTTTCTTTTTATCATAAAATTTATTAGGTTTAGTAAAGCTTGTTCTATATCTTTTATAATCTTTACGGATCTTATCATGTTTCTTTTTCCCTTTTTGCGAAGGAGCAATAGGGGGTAAACCATATTGTTCACAAAAATTACCCATTTCATATTTAGCTTTTTTACTATTTTTTAATTGTTGTTTTAACATTTTTTGATCATTACACATGTTAATACCAAGTTTTTTAATAGTGCTAAAAATATCACCATAAGTTAAATTATCATAATCAATAGTGTCATTTTTTCCCATTAATTCTTCTTTTACCTTATGAGCAAAGAGAGGAGGCAAACCAACAATAAACTTTTCTTTCCAATAAGGCTTTAAGCAATCTTTCCGAAGCATGACTCTAGAAATAAAAACATCTTGGTACCATCTGTAATCAGACATAGTAGGACATCTCAAATTGTTTAGATAATCACTGATTCAAGACGAAATATTAGAAGGAATACCAACAAAGTGTTTGATAATAGTATAGATTAAAGTATTGACTCTATCAAGAATACCTCGACCAATACTTTCATCAAAGATGGGTAAGAAAAACCAGTAGTAAGAAGATCAACAATCTCAGCATGGTCAAGATTATGATTGGTAAAATAAGCATTGGCAACCATAGACATGTGACCCATTTTATTAATAATTTCTTGTTCAGATAAATCATCAATGTTCCATTCATAAAGTTTATCAGCAAAAACAGAAAACTGAGTTCGGAAAATTCTTTCTTCAAACTACATGTTAGGAGGAGTAGGTTTTGAGTACCAATTTTTTGTAAAAGACATAGGATTGGGTTTTCCAACAAATCTTTTAATTTCTTGTAGTTCAGAAACAATTTTACTCGAAGCAGAGGATGAAGAGTCAGAGTCTGTTTTCTTCAAAAACGGTTTCTTTTTCTTTTCTTGAAATAGCCCGAGCAGTACTGGTAGAAGTACCTTGCTTAGTTTTTACTCTTAAATCAGAAAGCATTTGTTCAACTTTTTCAATGGTTTTAGCTTGAGAGGTTTTAAAACTCAATTTTTTTCTTTGACTAGGTAAATCAATCAAAGGTTCCTCAAGTTTTGAAGAAGTAGGTTTTCCATCTTTTTCTTCTATAAAATCAAGTTGTTGACCAATAATATGTAAAGAGTTATTAACAAAATTGTTTTGTTCAATAATCTTTTTTGTTTCATTAGAAACAGGATTATTGGCATCAATAAGTTCAGTAAATTTAAAAGGAGAGGCCTTTGTCTCAATCCCTTTATAGTTAATAATAACTGTATCTAGGGACGAATGACTAGACCGAACAATTGTTTTGTCTTCTTTAACAAAATCTGATTTCTTTACCATATTCAGACTATTTTTTGAAGCATTTTTTGAAACATAGTGATTTTCAAGGAAATCAAAAAACAAAATATGCTTTTGTAATTGATTCATTTTTTCTTTCCACTTTCTTTTAACATGATCTTTTTCTTTTTTATCAAAAGTAGTTTGGTAGCTTTTTCTTTTGTCTTTGTTTTTAGCAGATTTAAATTCATTAAACAAAGCAATCATGTCAATTTCAAAACTTTTGTTTAAAACTCTTAATTGACTATGAATAATAAGGGTTTGAAAATCAGAAGCAATTGGAGACCCAAATCCAGATCTAGTTTTTTATTTTTCTTCAATAGCATGCCTGCTATGTGTAGAGGAAGGTTCTGCTTTAGTAGAGTAGAAAGCAGTGCTAACTTGGGAGTTGTTACTTGAAACTCCTTTTAGCTTCAAATCAGGTTTTTCAAAATTCTTTTTGTAAAAATTCATTGAGATCTCTATCTCTTTTTGAAATGTCTTCAGATCCAGCAAAGGAATGCCTTCCTTCGTTTATCCTTAGAGGTTTATTGTTATGAAAACTTTTTTTAATAGTTCCATCAAAGTATTGTTGAATATGATCAAGATTTAATTAATCAAAAACAGGTTTAGTAGGTGGAGTTTCTTGTTCCAATAACCATTCTTTGGGGACATTAATGTCTTGCCATTGAATCATTTTTGGAACTTGAACTTTAGCATCAAGGGTAGAACATTAAATTAACATAGTTTTACCATCAGGGTCCCTCATCCTAGCACAAGGATTCAGTTGAGTACCCAAAAGTCTATAATAAATACGATAAATGAGAGCAAAAGGCTTGCTACCCTTATCCATATCATAACCAGATGTTAGAATATTTAAAGTCAAAGCTTTAACAATATTAGGATCATCCAAAACAAGAGAAATATCAAGATAACAGTCAAAATAAATAGGACCATCATACAAAGATGCAGTGATCATGCCAAGAATGCTATCAGAAAACTTTTTAAATCTAGCATCTCTTAAGCACATGAGAATAGAAGCATTAATACCTTTTCTAGTAAGTGGTTTAACAGCAACTTGAATAGGACCAATATGCAAATAACTGAATTTTTTAGCAAGAAAATCATTAATATTTCTTTTAGAAAACAAATAACATTTTTCATGAGTTTTTGAAATAGAAAAAGTTTGTTCAACAGTTATAACTTTGTATTGAGAACAGAAACTATTTTCAGTCCAACTAGTCTTATAGATGGACTTAGTATCAAGCTTAGGGATATTCTATTTCTAGAAATTCGAGAACTCATTTTCTTCAACAGTGTGATCTTCTTCATTTAAAATATCAAGTGGAACACTAGTCTTAGAGCTAACAGAGGAGTTGGATCTCCACAACCTATCCATACTATCCTAGTTAATTTTAACATTCAATTATCATGTTTTTCTTATTACCGTTGCATTTCATAACACATACTTCTTTGTTGGAAAATTTGCATTGCAGCATTGGCTTGACTTGAAAGACCAGTCAACAAATGAGTTAGTCTACGCCAATGCCCCGTAAAATATGGATTCTGCTTAGGGGTTGTTTGTTTAATCTTGTCTTAATTATGCTCCATTACAACTTTCTCCTTTTTGGGTTCAAGTGATAATGACATATATGTTTATTTTTTGGTGTGTCATCTTCCTTCTTTTTATTACTTTACCTATCCAAAAAATGTTCATTTCCAATATATATATATGCAATGGCAGAGCTAGGATTTCAGTCAAGGGAGGCGAGATTAAAATAGTATTAAAAGGATATTAAGTATTTTTTTTCTAATAATTATGTGTTACTTATGGGGACTACTAATTGAATTGCCATGAAAAAAAATGGGATAAGCAAGATTTTCACAATACTTTCACAAACAAATCATAAGTGGTAAGTTATTACTGGTTCACATTTCAACTCACTACTAAAATTACTTTTTTGTTCACTAATAACAATCAATTACAACCTATCACTTAAAATTTGTTGTGAAAGTATTGTTAAAATGTTGTGGACATAGAATTTTTTAAAGCTAGAATGACTATAAATTCTACTGTAAAAGGCTCACAAACTGATGTGACAAGAATGTATAACACTTAAACAATATAATAAATAAATGTTTGAATGAATTTTTTTTATAATTGATAACATGTCATTTTGTAAAATTTGTAGTATTCATAACATTGCTCCACAAGAAAAGTGTTGTGAGTAGTAAATTGAAAATAATGATTGATAAAAAAAGAAATAATGAAATGGGCGAAGACGTACCTAGTGAGATAAAACTAATAAGAATAGTAAATTTCGTGAAAAAAGTGATATGATTTGGTATGTGGGAGAAGATTTGTTTTCATACTTTCTTGGTGTTAAGGATCTATACATGTATTAAAGTGGGAGTCTTTCTTCTTCTTCTTCTTCTTCTTCTTTTTTGTCAAGATAAAGTACCAAAGAATAGTTCATAATATACCTACTTCAAGGTTTTTTTTTAGGGAGCTGGAGGTCAACTGCCCCCCTCGACCCCCCTGGCTCTGCCCCTATATATATGTGTGTATTTTTTAATTTATGAACGATGATAGTTCGATAATTACAAAGAAGGATTTGAATCCAAACATAAAAAAGAAGGCAGCTGCAATTAAAATTTATTTTCCGAATAAACTTGCTCCATGAGGTAGTGAACACACTCTATGTTAAGGAAAATTATTGAATATTCCGGAATAAATGTGTATTTTCCCCTCTTACATGAATTATAGGTTTTATCATAAATTTAATTAATAAAACTCACAGTTATGCGAGAGAAAAAATACACATTTATGATACTTCAAGAATATTCAATAATTACCCTCTGTTAAAAACAAAATTTCTGAAGTTCAACGCTATTCAGAAAGAAAACATACCAAAAAGCTAAAAATTTAATTTGCCTCCGTGGATACTCTTAGCCTCTCAATTAAAAAAAAAATCTCAATCGGTATTTATTTATTTATTTGCTTAAAGAGCAAATCGGTACTAAATAAGAGTTCAAACCCAACCTGTTTAATCCATTTCCATCCTAAAAAAAATCACTCTATCAAATCTGAAAACCTCTCTCAGACAAAATCACAAACGCCTCAGCTGCTCTTCCAAAACCCGCACCACAGACTCGCAGCGAAGACGGACCCATATCTCTTGGATTCACAAAACAAAACAGCCAACTTTCTCAGCACCACCTTCAACCTCAAGGTCCTCAATCTTGAGGCTCAAACAATTAATAAAATCCAAAAAGAAAAGAACTAAAACCCCTCTCTGCAAACCGTGAATTTTGTGAGGCGGGAAATTAGGTAGAGCAGTAGAGCTAGAGCCCGAAAGAAACTCAAAGGTCAAGGATCATAAAAGTAGATAGAGACATTGTCAAGTCTGAGCACCAAAAGATTATTATTATTATTATTTTACTTTAAAATGGACTGGAAATTTTAAAGCCCATTCTTATTGGGTTCAGCTTAGTTGGGTTACTTGTTAGTAAAAAAGAGCTTGTTCAATTTTAACCAAGCCCACTTACTTTATTTAACAGAGCAGAGCCCACCATTTTTTTTTTTTTTGGGGGGGGACTTAATGGTCTCCCTCCACTTCAATATAGTAGCACCACTTCCTCCTTTCCAATGTTTTTGACCGGGCCTGGAATTTTCAAAACTCACTTTCATCTTTTATCATGCCCAAAGCTAGGAATCCCATAATTTTTCATATAAAGGAGTCCAATTTATTTCATAGCACAATCAAAAGTCCCAACCTTTTTTTAAAATAAAGTGCAAAGTAAATTTAATTTCTCTTGTCCAAATAAAAATTTAGATCAAGTTAACATTAAGCAATAACCATGCTCATGTACATTCCATGCCCATTGAGAAAGTGCAAAGCTCATTCCAAACCATCAATTGAAAGTATATGAAGTACCAAATGACAACAATAAAATTTTGTTCCTTAAACACCAAGGCACTCGTCAAAACAAAATATTACAAACATTTATTATATGGTAAATCAGAAATATGACAAATATGCATGGTTACTTATTATACACCACATATCAGAAATCCTATTTTATTCTTCTAATTTACCTTGGTTTAAATGCAAACTCAATCTAACCATTTCTAATTTACGTCTATTCCATACTAATATTCCAACAACTCAGTAGTGAAAAACTGTCACATTCCACCGGATGATTGCATTAGAATTGGGAATGTCAAGAAAAACAGTCTCCAAAGTAGCATAACCACGAGCCAACCTGAAGAACCCGGTTCCTGAAACAACAGATACCTCCCTATACTTTTGAAAGATCCTGTCTGCCCCTTGTATTTCTAAGGTGCTACCATTGTACTCCTTGTTGGAGAACACAAATGACATCAATAAATGCAAATCAGAGCCATCCAATGCTGAGTTCACGTAAATGCCATGAGCCCTTCCAACCTCAGATGAGTTCCTTTCAATAGCTACTGCCAACTTATCATCCGTCGCAAAGATTGTTCCGAACCCAAGGACCAACCACCGCTTGTGGGGGATGCCAGCGATTGGGGTGGCGGTGACATTGGCACCCGTCTCCCAATCTTGCATGTAGAACACCATGTTGGTTTCTTTCAGCTTTTGGAACTGGTACTTTGAAGCTTCAATGGATGTGGCTAGAGCTAGGAGGAACATGAAAGACAAGATGACAATTTTAGTTGCCATTGTGGATTGAGCTAACTAAAATGGCAAGCAATTAAGCTCTTAGAGGGTGAATGAAGTTGTTTGTGTGATGTGGTGATGAATGGTGAGGGTGCAAGGGGTTCTATTTCTATATACTTACAACGCTAGAGAGAGAGAGAGAGAGAGAGAATATATCTACATCACGTGCGCACGCTGGCTTGGTAATTGATTGATTGTCCATATTAGTGCTGGGTTGGTATACTTTGGAAGTTTATGACTGAAATATTGTATGAGTTTGGTAGCTAGCTAGGTCAGAGCAAGTTAGAATTAAAATTTATTTTCTTAGTAGGTGGGATGAATCATTTCATATGTCCATAGTTAATTATTGGCCAAATATCGTTAAGCAATGCTAAGAGCACAACCTAGTGCACAATTTTTGTTATAACTCATCACATAATGAATTATGAGCAGTGAACGGTGAAAATATGAATCTATATGAGTTTATTAAAATACAATCATGTTGTATTTCATGTCATATATTATATATATATATATATATATATATATATATATATGTAAAAGCTTATGTGCGATACTGTTGGTTGGCTGATCTGTGCGTTTCTGCTAGTAAAACCTGCATTATTCAAGTTCAACTCAATGTTACACGTAAATTATGGAAGAAATGAATGTCAGGCATCGACAATAAAACATGATTAAAAATAAATAAATAAATAAAAAATAAAAATAAAAAAAAGATCGATAGAATTTTAGAATTGAGGGAAAATATAGTGGCAAACTATTGAAATCCGCATCATGTTCTATATAATCAAATGCTTAATCCAAAGTTCATCGATCTCAAACCAAAGTTACCCATCCGCCGGGCGCCCAACAACTTCGAAAGTTGATAATAGTTCTTTCGAGACCTCATGAGCTACTTTGACTTGTTGTTTACTCTTATAGCAGCAGCTGCCTACACTGATGCCCACCACATGTTTTTAAATTTTTTAAAAATTTTATTTATTTAAATATGACACATATGCGTAATCCATAACAGTTTTGTGTCTATCCAAAAAAAACATGCATGCACCTACCTAGGCACTTTCCAGGAAACGATGGAACGAAAATAGCCTCAAATACCCAAAAGCACTACTTATACCAGCTTAAGATTTTAATATTATTCAAAAAAAAAAAAAAAAAGGAAAAAGAGAGCTTAAGATTCTATTATATATATATATATAAAAGTTTAGTTCATTTTCTTATTCAATGCAATTGAATTTGTTCAAGAACTATTTGATTATCTTATAATTTTTCTCATTTATAATTTTATAGTAGACATTATAACTAAAACCTTTTACCACTCACAAGTCTATAATAAATAATAATAATAATAATAATCAGTGTCACCAAATGACATTAATACAACACTCATTCTAGAAAATGTGTAGACTAACGCCTAAACTTTCTAGTACCATATAAACTACTATAACTTTTGTCATAAGTATTTTTCGTGTCAGATTACATGTCAAATTGTGATTGGCTGCTTGTTATTTTTACATGAACTCATCACTTTTTTTTACCATTCACAGTCTACCATGTGGATAGTTGTGATACAAGTTGTGTAATTTGATGTGGTCTTAGAATTTCTCTGCTAGTTATGTATATGCTTAAGGAGTGGGGGTCGGGCTCTTGGTCGCCTATAATGGAGGCTTTTTCTGTATCCTTCTGGGATCATATCTATAAATAATTCTTAAAGGTTGCAGATTTAAGAAAGATAGTGGGTAATTAATCTCATTTATTCAACATTGTTTTATTGGGTAAGATTGCTAATAAGGTTAAGAGAGGTTAGGTTTGGAATGGACAAGTATATATGCTTTGTAATAATTAAACGAATAATGACAGGGATAATACATCATCAATTAGTGAGAAAAAAAAAGTGCGACCCTAAGTATATTTTAGTCAAACAAACTTATATATCATCAGAAGCCCACGTTAGTTAACTCCAAAAACAGTCTAATTTATTCAGCAGAAAAAACAAGAGCAGTTTATGGGTCTATTTAGGATCTACTTATTTTGTTGATACTGAAAATTTTTTACTAAAATTACAGTATATAAAAATAAAAATTAGCTGAAATAGTACAGTAGGACCCATGATAGGACTAAAAAGTGCAGTAGAACCTATAAATAGTAACAAAAATAAGTTGAATAATAATTAAGTTGACAAGAATAAGTGTTGCCAAACCTAAAATGAATTATTAGGTCAAACTTTCAAAGAGATATAATAAAATAACTGAATAGAATTTCCTTTGTGATAATGCAGACAAGGACAAAACTCCGGCTACATTTGAACAACCCACTTTCCGCCCTTGGTTCCTGATTTCACACTGTGTAGAGTTTATAATACACACACTTGAGTACATTGAAATCATGACTTCCTTCTCGATTTTAGTGCATTTCAAATGTGATGTAATAGGGAGTGTATACTAAAAAAATAATTCACGCATCCAATGTATATTTCCTCTCCTTCTCACATGAAGGTAGACCACATGTATGGGTCCACTCGCATGTGAGAAGAGTTTATTAGTATACCTTCTTGTGCATAGTATGTGTACTAGTATTTTCTCTCATACTATTATAAAAGTAGTACCTAGAACTGTCTAGGCCCACATACTCCATGATATCATCCTCAACTTCACCTATCTAGGCTAGCCTTGTCACGTAAACTTTTATTTATTCATTTATTTAGATGTTATCAATTAGAAAATTAGATGTTAAAAGTTTAGATGTTATCCATATTATCAATTAAAAAATTAGATGTTAAAAGTACTTGAATACAAAAAGTTAATTAGTAATGTTGCATATCAAAAGGCATTAAAAATAAATCTTAAATATAAAATACTGTATATAAAATTAATAATATATCATAGATATTTAAATAGTAGAAAAGGTCCAATTTTAAAATTGTCGCTTGGAGCCTCAAAATACCTTTAGCTAGTCATGAATCTTAAGCAAAAAGAAATTCAAATATGTCTTATATATAAAATAATTTAATTGAGAAACACACATTTAAAAATGGAAAATGGATCAGAGGAGACACAAGAGTTTAGAGCACTAGCACCAAGTGTGTTAACCTTCATGAGATGTGTCAAAAAATGTCAAATAAATTTACTACAGTAACATTCTAATTCTAATAATAACAGTGTATATATAGGAAGATATGGAATAAATATTTGGTTATTTTTTTATTCAAAACTTTCTCTCTCTTCATGACCGTTGGGATTAATTAGAAGAGACCCTTGGGATTAATTAATAATTATTCGAACTTTCTCTCTCCTCTATCTCTTTAATGATGTTGGGAACAACAGAAAAGAAAGAATTAAAAACATTAAGAAAGAATAAATAAAGTGGTAAAATAATAGATTGTGTGATTTAGGGTGTATCGTAGTTAAAGTGGCATGTTAAAATAGATAAAGTAAAATATTAATGTGTCAAGATAGTTTTTTTTTTTTTTTTTAAGAATGCTTGATACTGCTCTTAGTGAGATTGATGCCAGTTAAGTTGGGTGGAATTTTGAGAAAATATGGAACCACAATTTTTTATATCATAACTTGATGTGATAGATTGTGAGTGGTGAAAAAAAAAATAGCAGATTTTTATAAATGTGAGATGTAATACATCAAAATTATGGGAAAGTTGTGATAAAAAATAGTTTTGTTGCTGTAACTACTGAACTTACCTCCTAAGCTTTCCAACCTCGACTAGACTTTGATCAAAACGTGCAAAAAGAATAAAGTTACGAAATTGGAAGAACTTGCGCTTGCGCCTTGCGCACAATGAGAATGGAATGCATCATTTTATGTTCTACTCATAAAGGACGAAAGTCAAAACCCACCTGTCAAGATATTACATAGGGGTCACATGGTCTAGAAAGTAAGAAAGAAATAAATGGCCGTAGGAGGAGAAATAAATGGCCATAGGAAGAAAAGTCTTGAGAGGATCTCAGCATCAGCACTAAGCCCTCGGTTCGTGGCATCTGCTAGAGAAAGGGACATTTAACATTTTCACTTGCGTGCAAATTTACTTCGATGTTGGGGGCCTAATTATCATATTCATAGTTTAATACCCCATTCTTGTTGAGAAGAATACACCATTCAAGTCAAACTCAAACTTTGCACACATTATATAATCAAATATAAGATCATTTGATTCTCAAAATATATATATATATATATATATATATATATATATATATATATTATTAGTTCATTTGTTAGAAAGGAACTTATTGTTTCTCTAATCTTTAATGAGTATATATAAATATTTTCTAAATTGTTATAAATAAATAAATAAACGAACTTAGTACGTCTTCTATCAAAATTATGTTCATGATCTTTCATATATATATCATAAACTTAATCAATTATTATCTTCATGGTGAAACTCTTAAGAATCTCCTTTGATGTTTAAATTATCAAATTGTATGCAAAGAGCCAAGTTTCATGTTTAAAAAAACTCATTTCATAATTACCATGGAAACTAAAAGAACCAATATAATTAAGATGAATTAACATATTAATCAAATGAATAGATTTTTATTTCTTATGAAATTGCTAATCCCTTACATATATAGTTCAGATATTGTTATATATTCTAAAATTTTGGATATTTTAGCATATCAAGTTTATTGTGTAATAAATACCAATGACGGTCAAGTGGAATTTTTTTTATGCTTAAATGATGCTATATGATTTAGTGCAAATGTCAAAAGATATAATTTTTTTACAACTTATTAAGGAAACAAGTTATGATTAGTGCAGTATGTATTAAAATGTAAATATGTATGCATCAATTATAAATATATGTGTGAAATAATGGAGGTGGACAAAATGTGAAAGAATATTTAACCTTAAATTTAAAAAAAAAAAAAAAAAAACACAAGCAAAGTTTGATACCAATAGGTGAAAGCAACTATGATTCGTATATTTAGAAAGGGAAAATTATTGAATACTCCTTGAGTATCATAAATGCATACTTCCTCCTCTCACATAAATTATAGGTCTCAACATAAATTTAATTAGTAGGACTTATAGTTATGTGAGAGGGGATAGAACATATTTATGATATTTTAGGAATGCTCAATAATTACCCAAAAGAAAAATGCTGGTCAAAACCATATCGGTTAGCCCCAATGTAAGGTGTACGTATGTCCACAACACAATTAAGTTTCATGTTCATTTATTACCTCCTATTCCCAATAGTTACGTTATGTACCGCCAACCAAAGAATCAAACAATGATCAAATAGCACTGACGTAGAGAGTTGCTACTTGCAAACACATGGGAATAGGAGGTTAAGTTGAAAAATAATTTCTTGATTTACAAAAAGGAAAAAAATAAGGAGGTTATAAACGTTATACATTAATATCTTCCATCATTGAAATTTTTCTACAGCCTCACGTGAATATGTAAAAATACAACGTGCATAGTACTGCATCTTATCAAAAGCCCTCAAGCTTTTATAAATTATTACCCCAGTTATTAATACTACTGGTTGATAGTTCTATGCCTCTTACCAGAAGAAAGAACTGCTTTTAAGGGCAGATATTAACAAACTTTTAGCAACCTATTACCTATAATACAGTGTGCACAATACTGAATGTATTCACAAGCCCTCAAGCTTTTATTACATACTAGCTACTAGTGATGTGCCTGTTATACCGAAGGAAAGAACTGCTTTAAGGGCAGAACACAACATTATAGTTAGTCCCACCATTGCAAATAAATGTGCTTGTTGCATCATCCTTAGGGTAACTATAAGCATCTGGGCACAAATTCTTGAAAAATTCAGAAAAATTTGTAGGCCCACAATTCCCAGAATTGCAACAATATTCATCTCTTTGGAAAACGGTACAAGGGTTGTTACAGTACCCGCTAGGAGTTTTCAATTCAGCTGGGCACTGTCCATTAATATCAGCTGTACATGTTATTCCTTTGGTGCACCCATTAGAGGTTGGGCTAAAATCCATAGGAACATTAAACCCATCAACAAGAGAGATGTCAAAGAAATCCGGGTTTAGATATTGGTTTAAAGCGAATTCGGCAAGGGTGTTTGGGGGTGCACCATAGGCTTGGCATTGAAGAAGCCCACCACAATCACCAGTCTGAAACTGCCACGCCCGTATCCATCAAAATTGCACCCAGTTCAAGCCCAAACGCGGCCCCCGGTTGTGCCAGCATTCACATCAAGGGGCCAAGACTCTTGAGTTGAGTTGCCTACCACCACCAGGCACGGCTGCAGCACAAACCACATAGGGACAATTGTTTGTTATGTTGAATCGGGCTGCATGAGCGAAAGTAATGAAAAGAGTGGCAAAAAAGAAGAAGGAAATGGACAAGTTTTTGAAGATGCTCATTTTGGAGTGTGAGTGGGATATATATGCTATAGTGGTTTGAGGTTATGATTATTTGGAGATGGGTAGGGGTTTATATAGGATTTGAGATTGGATATAACCTGATGGGGTTGGCGTGGAGAATTTACAGGAGTGGTTAATTGCCTAATTAAATTCTTGTTGTTTGGAACTGAAATTGTCTTGGCTTGACTTGTGTAGGGAATTAACCCGAATTCCCAACTTGTGAGAAATAAAAAAATAGAGAAAAACACACGTCAAAGAAAAACAATCACACGTACAAGACAATATTTACATGGTTCGGCAATTTACTTACATCCACGGAGTTGCAGGGATTTCACTATTATCAGGGAAAAGTATAAAGTGCGGCTACAATTTTTCTACTACTCAGAAACACGGCAACCCCACACTTAAAACCCTAATCACAAAATTGCGCTTTTCTACACAAAAACGAGCCAAAAAAATTTTCCCAAGGGCAACATTATTTGCCCGGGTCAAGTCGTCAAACCGGATCAAACAAAACTAGACTCTACAAAGCCCAACAGACTTGATCACTTGAACACTATTCTAAAAATTTAGTAGTACTGTGTGACATGAAGCTTAATTAGTTCACATTTGCTAAAACAAATAGTTTAGTTTACAGTTACACCTCCTAAACTCTTAAGAGTGAGAGGTATATTTAAATTGGTTGCAGTCTTGCAGATAAGATCACATGCAATCTTCCGATCAATAGAAATCTATTGGAAAAGTCTTACTTTTTGCATGTTAGGGTTAACCTTATCACACTTTACTGCAATTTCGAAACATTGTCACCTTTTTTTTTAATATATATATATATATATATATATATATATAGAGAGAGAGAGAGAGAGAGAGAGAGTTTAGGTTTAAGTTACACTTGATATAACTCTAAGCAATGTTATACCACCCAATAACTTGTTATATATTTCATATTTTGAAAATCTCATCATTGAATTACATGTTTTATATGTATTTAACACTCATGCCAATTTTCATGTCAGTTAGATGTTATTTACCATTCAATTCATAAACTCATCTTCTATGCATTATTTTAAGTTATAAAAACTTGAATTTAAACAATTGATTGATGACATGGCTATTAACCTTTGATAACATTGAAAATTTTCAAGCATGAAAAATAGACGAAAAATAATGTAATATAATGGTGAATTTTTGTCAAAATTCACATCCAATTAAAAAATATTGAGTTGTGTAACATTGCCTAACTTGAACCCAACCCATATATATATATATATATATATATATATAGAGAGAGAGAGAGAGAGAGAGAGAGAGAGAGAGAGAGAGAGAGAGAGAGAGATGTATACATTATTTAGTTCTTTCTATAGGATAACTTTTGAATTCAAATCTCTCTTCGCTCACCCAGTGTCAAGAAAAAATAATAATAATAGTAATAAATCTTCATTATGTTATTTGTAAAAGATGCCTTTAATCTATAATCAATATTTCCAGAATAATGGTCTGTTTGGATTGAGGGAGAGGGAGGGGGAGTAGAGTAGAGTAGATTTAGCACAAAATTAGCTTATTTTTAGCCAACTCTACTCTACTCCCCTCCACACCCCCTCCTTTCCCCCTCCATCCAAACAGACTATAAGTTTCCTTCATATGGTTGTGAACACCATAAACCTTTTGGCTCAACCATTAGGTAACTTAGGTCATTACCTAAGCCCCTAAATGTAAGTGAAAAAAAAGGCTCCAAATAAAGGACAAAAAAATTCCAAAAAATAAAATCTCAAATTTTAGTCAGTACTTATACAATAATAATTTTTGTTCTTAAAAAAAAGCACTAGAATAAAATTTTTGGACAATAATTATCTTAGAGGAGTATTAATTAAGCTCCAAAATTTTACCTTTACATGACAATTTTTATCTTAATAGATGTGTATTTTGTCTTACTCTCTCTTTCAGATGATTAGAATTTCTCATAAGCATGTGAATTTTAGACTAATCTAGTCCCCTACACGCAGTACTAAAACATAGAAGAAACTCAAATATCTCTTTCTCTCTCCAAAATTAAAAAGGATTAGCTAAAATATTCCCCAAATAATCTAAAATTGCCATTAGATTTATCATCTCTACTTGAAATAGTAGTTAAGCAATTCCCTTAGCAATAACAATCCCTTGAAGACTGTTGAGGGTCATTTTTAAGAATTTAAGTAGAAAAAAGAAAGCCCAACAACAAGAGCAGCAAAGGGTTGGCAAATAGATGGCAAAACCATTAAGCCCAAGAGGCAGGAATAATGGATCACAGGCCCATGAAATAAACAAATGGGCTTCAAGAAACTCGGAAAGAGAGAAATAGCATACCCATAAGTAGTATATGATATAGAAAAGTGAGAATGGGCCACTGCAGACCCAAAGTAATGCAAACAAAGAAAGTAAGGGGTTAATGGCAGGCCCATGAACCCCAAGGATAAGAATAAAGGAATTGGGCCAGGGAAGCCCAATGAAGTTAGTAAAAGCCCATGGGAATGCAGAGTTAGTAAAAGGGCCAAGGAAGTCCAAAGAAAGCAAATGAGCCAAGGATGCCCAAGAGAAAAACAAAAGGGACACAGGAGCCCATAAGTAGGAGAACCAATGGTCATGCTAAGCCACTTGGGGAAAGAGTAAATGGCTGGCCTAAAGAGGCTCAGCAGGATTGAGTCATTACAGTAGGAATGACAGAGTAATATGGCAGGAAATGAGGGCAATCAAGAATTAGGCCGAAAGAAATGTAAGGCCCAGTATCAAATAAAGCCCAGCCCCTAAGGGGAGCGAGAAATCTAAAAGTAGCTCACATAAAAGGTAAAAAAAAACGGACGGCAGACTGTGCAGGCAAGCCTTTAGACCACAGCGAACGAATGGGCAGCAGGCAGATTTTGGACATACATGGAAGGGAGGCACGCGCAAGGCCCAAGCACCACCAGCCTGTACCCAGCCAATACAGGACATGGTGAAGTCGTGGGTTAGAGGTAAGAGGGCATGGTTTGGCGATGGGGAGAGGGGAAAAATCTATTTTTGAGGTTTCTGCTCAGGCTCTTTTGGGTGAAGTGTCCTGTTGGGATGACATACTACCCAAAAGAAGCAAGCTAAGTTGGAACCACTACGTGCATGCCATGAGGGATAGGGAGAGAGAAAGAACCCAGACCGTAGCTAGAAAGGGTGTCACGGTAGACAAACAAACAAAATACCCTTATTTGTCTGGTGATGGGGGGTGGCACACAGATGGACCAGTGGTGGTCGGTAAGTACACCCAGACCAAACAAAGGTGGTTAAGGGCTAAAACAGTAAAATCCGGTCACGGCAGGCACTATAAAAAGAGACTCTTGCCGTGAACAAAAGGGGACAACCGGGGGGGGTGGGGGTGGGGGAACCATAACTAAGGAATAGGAATTCGAAAAGATATACCGGAAAACAGAAAGAAACGAGTGTGAGGGAAAGAAAGAAAAGAGGAAAACCAAAAAGAAAATAGATAGAGAGTTAGAATGGCAGGCATGTACCAATAGGTTGATCCCCTCTCTCCCTCACAAAATCCTGCTCTCTGTCAAAACCAAAATGAGCCCTTTGTGCATCAACCATTCAAGTTCGTTTCCCTCAAGGTAGTTAATTTCCACGGCAGGACTTTCCTAGGAGATTAATTGCGTTGAGAAGAAACGTTCTTTCCTCTCTGGTTTTGCTCCTACAAACCAGATTTAATCTGACCTCTTTCTCTTCTAATTAACCCACATATATTACCATTTGTTCCCTTTATTCTTTTTGTAAAAGTGATTATTATTACTGTGATTATGTTTCTTGAATAGGGATTATTTGGTCATTTTCTATTAAGTAGCCAGGATATTTTATTTTGTTATTATTACCATGTCTGTTTGCCACAACTTATCTGAAACAGCTCTGCCTGCCGCAAGCATGTTCCTAGCAAACAAGGCATAGTTTGCGCACAAGCCGGACCAAATTGAGTTGCAGTTGGACCGGTCCCAACTCCCTTATCCAGAAAACTTGGGCCTAGTGCAGCAGGAAGCAGCCCAACACTACAAGCAAGGCCCACCACTTTACAAAGACGAAAAACAATGATTATTATTCCCAAAAAAAAAAAAACTAAAAAAAAAACTATCTTTTTGTGACATAACTTTATTATTTTACTTCTCTTTGGACTGTTTCTCAAAGAATGGGAGAATGAAAGGCATCGTTTTTCCTTTTTAACAAATATGGCAGATGTTCGCTTTTCTGGGTTTTTGACACAAATGTTTGGTAAAGACTAACACTGCATTTAGAAATGGGGGAAGAGAAAGGAAGGGAAGGGAACTGGTTTCTTGTGTTTGGACAACTTTGGAGGATAGAAGAGAAAAGAAATGCATAGAAAACAATTCTCTTTAGGCCCACATTTTGCAATCCGCCCAATTTGGGGAGAAAAGTGGGGGAGAGAAAGTGAAATAAAAAAGTAGAGCTCACTTTTTGACTTCTTATAGAGTGGTAAAGAATAGGATATGTGATATATTGTTTATTATAAAATGGTGTATTATAATATATAAAATAACTTTTTGATGGGTCAAAGTAATATTTTTTTAGAACACTTGAACTTAGAGAAAATTTAGGATCACAATTTTTTTTAGCATAACTTGATGTTATAGATGGTGAATAATGAAGAAAAAATAGTAAATCTTACCTCCTAAGCTTTCTAACATTGACTAGACTTTGCTCGAAACGTGCAAAGAGAATAGGGGCTGTTTGGATAAGAAAATTTTATCACTCAATTTCCATCACTCAATTTCCATCACTCATAACTCATCACTCATCACTCATCACTCAATTTTTCACACCCGTTTGGCATTATCACCCAATTTCCATCACTCAATATTTTTCATACTATTTGTGGGCCTATACCAGCTTTTTCTTCTTCTTTTTTTCTTTTTTTTGTTTTTTTTTTTTTTTTTTTGTTTTCAGTACTCAAACTCACCAAAGCTAGTAAAAATAAAATAAAATAAAATAAAAAACCAAAACTGAAGACCGAACTAGTGAGTGAAAAAAAAAAAAAAAAAAAAACCAAAACTGAAGACTGAACCAGTGAAAAAAAAAAACAGACTGAACCAATGAAAGAAGAAGAAGAAGAAAAAGAGCTAAACAGCCAACCCAGGAGAAGAAAGGGAAAAAAAAAAAAGAAGTCAAAAGTGGTCAAAAGTCCCTTATGTGTGTTTAATTACAATATTGTCATTGAGTTATGAGTCATGGAAACTGAAAACAGCCAAAATGTGTTTTCAGTTTCCATAACTTATAACTCAAAAATCAGATAATTGAGTGATGAAAACAGAGTTATGAAAACAGAGTTATCGTTTGCCAAACGGATATTGAGTTATGGGTCCCACCATTTTTGAGTTATAAGTTATGGAAACTAAGAATTGAGTTATGGAAATAGGCAATCCAAACAGCCTCTAAAATTTTGAAATTGGAAGAATGTCACATGCACACCCAATGAGAATGGGATTTCATCATTTTATGTTCTAAGTTCTATTCATAAAGGACGTAAGTCAAAACCGAAAACCCACCTGTCAAGATATTACAGAGGGATCACATAATCTAGAAAGTAAGAAAGAAAGAATTAATGGGCGTAGGGGGGGAAAGTCTCAAAGATGATCAAACAGAATAATTCTTAGCATAGCATTAAAAGCCCTCGGTTCTTGGCATCTAGTGGAGAAAGGGACATTTAACATATTTACTTGCATGCAAATTTATGTCACTGCTGCTAGCCAATGACTCCGTGTACATACCGGCCCGCAGGGGGCGGGGCCAATAATTTTGACCTGGGGGCCTAATTATTGTATTAATAGTTTAATAATACACCATTCAAGTCTTTTTGTTGGGAAGAATACACCATAAGTCAAACTCAAACTTTACACACATTATATAATCAAATATAAGATCATGTGATTCTTAAAAAAAATTATTAGTTCATTTGTTAAAAAGGAACTTATCATCTTTCTAAACTTTAATGAGTATATAAACATTGTCTAAATTGTTATAAACATTTTAAATAAATAAAAAATAAATGAACTTAGCACATCTTTAATCAAATTTATGCTCACAATATTTTGTTATGTATAATAAACTTAATCAATTTTTATCCCTGCCGTAAAACTCTTAAAAATCTCCTTTTTGAATTCTAAATTATCAAATTGTATGCAATGAACCAAGTTTCATGTTTAAAAAAAACTTGTTTCATAATTACCGTGGAAACTAAAAGAACCAATATAAGATGAATTAACATATTAATCAAATGGTAGATTTGGATATTTTAGCATACCAAGCTCATAGAGTCATAGTGCAATAAATAGATTCTAATGACAGTCAAATGGAATTTTTTTTATGCTTTAACGATGATACTTGATTCTGATTTTGAGCAAACATAAAAGATATAATTTTTTCACAACTTTTTAAGGTGACGAGCTATGATTAATGTAGTATTACCAATTCCAATATGCATATCTCATCTATTATGAAAAAATAGGTGAAAAATTTTGTATTAAATTTTAGGTTTTGATTCTCACACCTTCACTATTTTATATATTAAAATGCAAATACTTATCAATTATAAATATATGTGTAAAATAATAAATATGATTAAGGTATGAAGGAATATTTAGCCTTAAGTTTAACATAAGCAAAGTTTGATAACAATAGGTTAGTGTGGATTGGAATTGTGTCTAATACATCAATTACACTGAACACATTAAGATACAGATATATGTTCATCACATGAAAGCAATTATTATTTGTATATTTAGAAAGATGCTCGTCAAGTCTATGTCGGTTAGCTCATATGTAAGGAATCCAAATCTTTTGTCCCACTTTTCCTACTCCACTCTATACTCTACCAATAAAAGCTTGTCACGTGTTCACCTAATTAATTAAATACTATCATTATTGACTTATTAATGTTATCATTATTAATTAATGGTAGTATTTAATTAATTAGGTGAACACGTGACAAGTTTTTATTGATGAAGTATAAAATGAAGCAGGAAAAGTAGGATAGAAGATTTGGACTCGTATGTAAGGTGTACTTGCGGTCCACAACACAAGTTTCAAGTTCATTTATTACCACCCAATGTAGGTGTACCGTCGACCAAATAGTCAAACAACCCATCTTAAAAAAAAAAAAAAAAAAAGAATCAAACAACGAATAGCACTGAGACGGGAGCTGCAAACACATGGTGGTAAATCAAACAACGGACGCGAACTACAAGGTTAAGCTGAAAATAAATTATTGATTTACCAATAGAACAAAAGTATGGAATATGAAGGTTATAAGCGTTGATATCGCCATATCTTCCATCATAGAAAATTTGCTACAACCTCGTGAATACGTAAAATACAACTTATATGGTCCTGCATAAGCTTAAAAGCCCTCAAGCTTTTATTAACCCAGTTATTAATATTTAATACTATTGGTTGATAGTTCCAAGCCTCTTGTACCAGAAGAAAGAACTGCTTCAAGGGTAGATATTAACTACCTTATAGCAACCTATACAGTGTGCACAATACTGCATGTGCTCACAAGCCCTCAAGCTTTTATTACATACATACTAGCTACTAGTGTTGTGCCTATTATACTTGTACCAGAGGAAAGAGCTGCTTCAAGGACAAAACACAACCTTATAGTTAGTCCCACCATTGCAAGTAAATGTGCTTGTTGCATCATCCTTAGGATAACTGTAAGCATCTGGGCACAGATTCTTGAAAAATTTGGAAAAGGTTGTAGGTCCACAACTCCCAGAATTGCAACAATATTCATCGGTTTTGAAAACAGTACAAGGGTTGTTACAGTACCCGCTAGAAGTTTTCAATTCAGCTGGGCACTGCCCGTTGATATCAGCTGTACATCTTATTCCTCTGGTGCACCCATTAGAGGTTGGACTAAAATCCATAGGAACATTAAACCCATCAACAAGAGAGATGTCAATGAAATCCAAGTTTTGGTATTGGTTTAAACCGAATTCAGCAAGAGTGTTTGGGGGTGTACCATAGGCTTGGCATTGAAGAAGTCCACCACAGTCACCAGTCTGACAACTGCCATGCCCGGATCCATCAAAATTGCACCCAGTTCGTGCCCAAACGCGGCCCCCAGTTGTGCCAGCGTTGACATCAAGGGGCCAAGACTCTTGTGGGTTGAGCTGCCTGCCACCACCAGGCACGGCTGCAGCCCAAACTACGTAGGGACAGTTGTTTGTAATATCAAATCGGGCTGCATGAGCGAAGACAATACAAAGAGTGACAAAAGAGTAGAAGGAAATGGACAAGTTTTTGAAGAGACTCATTTTGGAAAGTGAGAAAGAGATATGCTATAGTGGTTTGAGGTTATGATTATGAGGAAATGGGTAGGGGTTTATATAGGATTTGGGATTGGATATGGTCTGGAGGGGTTGGTGTGGAGAACTTACTTACCGGCGTGATTGCCTAATTAAACTCTTGTAACTGAAGTTATCTTGGCTTGACTTGACTTGAAGACTATTCTAAAAATTGAGTAGTACTGTGTGACATGAAGCTTAGTCAATTCACACTGGCTGAAAACTTTTGTTGCTTGTTAAGCTTATGTTGCTTTCGAAAATTGATTAGCGTACTATCAGACCATTTGCTGAGAAGGAAAAATATGAACTTGGATAAGTATCGATCATTCAATCCAACAATATGAGTCCCACGAAGATTGTCACATATATTTGGTTAGGACACAAAGGATAAAATTTGATGGAAGTAGATGGAAGGATAGAAAGTGCAACATATATTTTTAATAATTTAGGGAGAAAAAGAACAATTTTTTTTAAAGTTTATGGATAAAAAAATTGGAAACGTAAACAATATTTTTTCTTTAAAATAAAAACTGAAAAATCTCTCTCTCTCTCTCTCTCTCTCTCTCTCTCTCTCTCATATATATATATATATATATATATATATATATATATATATATATTAATTATAGTTTTTTTTTTTATTAAAAACTTATGAATTACAATAATATATAAATTTAATTTGAAATGAAAATTTTGGCTTAGGTAACAAAAAAAAAAATAGTATTTCTATGGACATTGCCCCCATAGAAAAAAAAAAAAAATCAATCAATCCTCAGCCGCCCCCGCCCTCCAGAGCCTCACCCGAAAAAAACGAAGACGTGGGAGGAAAAGTCTAGAGACTTTGAGATTAGTATAATTCTTAGCATCAGCATCAATCTTATCTCTTTGCATCTGAATGAAGGTTGATAATCACCATTTTTACTCCATATAATTTTGCAAGGTCTATTATTATTATGGAGCTATTGTGTAATTTATACTAATAAGCTCTCATGATCTTATCTTGCAAACGCCTTTTATCTCTCTCTCTCTCTCTCTCTCTCTCTCACATCCAGTATTCTCACTTCTCTTTTTCTTTTTTCTTTTCTACTCTCTCACTTTCGATGGTAAAATTTAGTTAATGTTGTTATCCCAATTTAAGCTCCAAGGTTTTCTTTTGTTACTTTTCAAAAGTTGAAATTTGAGATTTAGAGTTTAATTTAGAACTTCTTAAACTATATGGTTTAATTTAGATTGTCCTTAAATTATATTGTTTAAGCTGAAATTTACCATTCTTCTCAACAAAACAAAAAAATCGAAATTTACCCTCCAATAAATAAGTACAACTAGCTTCATTAGTCATTACACGTGCAATGAGACTCTTTTATTTATTTATTTTTAATTTAGTGTCATAATTTTTCATTAAAATAAAATAAATCTATAATATGAGAGATTAATTTAAATATGCAAAGTTGTTATGAAAGTTTTGAGGGTAGAACAATTAAAGAAAGAGAGACAAAAAGAAAGACAAAGGGAAAGATAAAACAATATAATGAAATTTATTAAAAACAAGTGGTATATATGTTCAAATCTTCTTAATTGAGCTTTGAGTGATTGTTAACTCTCTTTTTTTTTTTAACTGGATTTTAAAAAAATAAAAATAAAAACCGTTTATTGCTTTTTTTTAAGTTGTTGTATTATTATTTTTTTTAATTTGAAAGAAAAGTGGAGGGGTTTTTTTTTAATTTATCTAAAATTTAGAAGAGTTGAAATTAATAATTTTATATATCTAACTATATTATTTAAACTTTCTAAACAATATGACTTTGAAAGTAACTTGGACATACAAGAGTAAGAATCTAAAAAGTCCTTTAAATAGTAATTATAGATGTCATAAAAATATGAATATTGGTTGACAAGTCATGAGTCTAATACCGAAGCTACTAGGGCTGTAAACGAACTGAGCTTTGTCGAGTAGTGTATGTTTAAACTTGACTCGTCAGGAAAAATCAAGAGCTTGAGCTTGGCTTGAGCTTGTAATAAATTAACCCCTTGTAATTAATTAATTAATTAATTAATTAACCAAGTTTATTAATTAATCAAATTAACATGCAAAGCACGTGGTAGCACAAACAAATCACCAAACAACTAAATATGCAACGAAAAATAAATGACATGGTGATTTGTTTACGAATAGAGAAAATCTACACAGCAAAAACCCCATCAGGTGATTTTCAGGTCACCACTTCCGAAACTCCACTATTATCACAACAAGCGGTTACAAGTAAAGGAATCCTAAGTACCTTACCAACCTACAGTTGAACCCTTACCCCAATACCCAATTGGACTTGTTCTATAGTGACAGTTCCCCTTTTGATGCACGGCTCCCAAGTACGTGACTAACCAATTGTACGGATCCCAGTATGCAATTTCAATCACCAACTAAGAAGGTTGTTAGCTGCAAAGCTCTTCAGTTCATCCACACGATAAAGATCAAGAAGATGCTTGGTCACAAAACCCTACGGTGCACATACACAGCAACTTCTTCAAGAGAAAGAGATGAACTAAGGCAAGAACTTCGTCTTCGGTCACAATTTACTTGAACAGAGTTTGCTCAATACTTGAGCAACTTGTGAAATATTTGACGGCCCTTAAAACAATCCTTTTATATGTCTAGGGTTAGGAGAAAAGAAAGTCCAAAGACACATTTACGGATCCCAAGAAAATCAGATCAGAATTTTGAAATTCTTAAACCTCGACAGATAAGAGGTGTCGAGCAGCTGTCGAGAAGGTGTCAAGCACACGGGCTGAACAGCTTCCTTAAACTTCGACACATGCTAGCTATCGAGTTTTAGTAATTCTACACTTTCAGCTTGTTTTCTTGGACAGACTTGAAGGCTTCAACACTTGATCTTGAAACATAGTTTCTTGAAGTATTTAAACACATCCTAAATCTATCCAAATACAAGTAAAGTGCGTTTTGTCAAAGGATAAGCCAATTACATAAAATCATGACATATGTTCTTAATCATGTGAAACACATATGTCCTAACATAATGAGTATATTTAGCTAACACATATAAACTTATAAATGAGTCTATTCTTGAATTGTTATGTATTAAGCCTAATAACTCACGAGTTTGTTCATAAACAAATTTTTTTGCTTAGGCTTGGATTGTTTATTAAACGAGCTTAAAACTAAGGTTCAAGCTTAGCTTATTTATAAACAAACAAGCAAACATGAACAAACATTTTATGGAGCCGAGCCCAAGTTATTCATGATTGGTTTGGTTCATTTACAACCCTAGAAGCTACTCCTTTTTTTTTTTATTGGACCCAAGCCACTCCTTGAATGCATTAACACATGTTGAGATTTTTCTTGTGGGGCCCACTCAAAGTAAATAAATAAATAAATCTATATAGGTTAGCTCCTTTATAAGGTGTATGTGTGTCCACAACACAAGTTTCAGGTTCATTTATTAGAGCACTCACAGTAATGGTGCTAAAAAGCCATATTGGTATATTTTAGCTCCTCACACACAAAAAACTTGCTCCAGCAGTGGAGCTATACTTATTTTTTTTAGATGACTTGCTATAGTGCACATCTATAGATAGATGTGCACTGTAGCTTAGAGCTAAAAATAATAATAATTTTTTATTCCTGCCCCCATTAAAATATTACCTCTCTCTCTCTCTCAACTCTCACCTCTCTCTCTCTCTCTCAACTCTCCCAGCTCTCTCTCAATTTCCTCTCATCGCTGCCAGCCCACCCCCACACTGCCAACCCACGCCACCGACTCACGTTGCAGACCCCGCCGCCGATCCACACCACCAACCCATCTCGCCCTTACTTGGTTTTTTTTTGTGGGCTGTGGTGTGGTGGTGGTTGTGGTTGTGTGGGTAGATCGGTGTCAGTGGGTGGCTGGGTTCGTCGACATCAGTGGGCTATGGCTGGGTTCGTCGGCATCAGTGGATGGCTCGGGTGGGTTTCATGGTGATGGGTGTGGGTGTTGTCGTCGATCAGCCTCAGACCCACACCATCGATCAGAGTGCTTGCTCACCGATCGGGTGGGTTTCTGGTGATTTTTTATTTTGTTTGGTCTGGGTTAAGGAAAAAAATTGGAGATTTGGTTTTTTTTTTTTTTTTTTTTTTTTTGCCTGCTGTGGACTGGTGGTGGTGGTGGTGGTGTTGGTCGTGGTTGTGGGTGTGTTTGTGGCTGTAGCTGATGGTAGAGGTGGTTGTGGCCGGTGTTGTGTATGTTTTTTTGGGTAGTGGGATATATTATTTTATTGTAGTGATTATATTATTTTATTGTGATGTTTATATTATTTTATTGTGTTGAAAGCTAAAATAGATCCACTGCTGCAACATGTGTATAGGTAAAATAGATAAGTAACTTTTGGTAGAGCTAAAAAGCTAAATTTTTAGCTCCACTGTTATGGATGCTCTTACCTCCTATTCCCGATAGTTACATTATGTACCATCAACTAAAGAATCAAACAAAGAATATTACAAACATAGAGATCGAGTTGCAACTTGCAAACACATGGTAGTAAATCAAATAACGCACTACTAGGTTAAGCTGCAAAATAATTTCTTCATTTACCAAAAGAAAAAAAGTAAAGAGGTTATAAACGTTATACGTTAGTATCTTCCATCATAGAAGCTTTGCTACAGCCTCACGTGAATATGTAAAAATACAACATGCATAGTACTGCATCTGCTAAAAAAAGCCCTCAAGCTTTTATAAATTATTACCCCAGTTATTAATACTGTTGGTTGATAGTTCTATGCCTCTTACCAGAAGAATGAACTTCTTCCAGGGCAGATATCAATAATTTTATAGCAACCTATAATACGGTATGCACATTACTACATGTGCTTACAAGCCCTCAAGCTTTTATTACATACTAGCTACTAGTGATGTGTCTGTTACGCCAAAGGAAAGAGCTGCTTCAAGGGCAGAACAAAATCTCATAGTTAGTCCCACTATTGCACATAAATGTGCTTGTTGCATCATCCATAGGGTAACTGTAAGCATCTGGGCACAGATTCTTGAAAATTTTGAAAAATTTTTAGATCCACAACTTCCACAATTGCAACAATATTCATTGGTTTTGAAAACGGTACAAGGGTATTTACAGTACTTTCTAGGAGTTTTCAATTTAGTTGGGCACTGCCCATTAATATCAGTTGCACATCTTATTCCTCTGGTGCACCCATTAGAGGTTGGGCTAAAATCAATAGGAACATTAAACCCATCAACAAGAAAGATGTCATAGAAATACATGTTTTGATGAGATTGGCGTAGTGAGTATTCGGCAAGGGTGTTTGGGGGAGCACCATAGGTTTGGCATTGAAGAAACCCACCACAGTCACTGGTTTGACAACTGCCATGCACAGACACATTCAAACTGCACCCAATTCGGGCCCAAATGCGACAACCACCCATTTGTTGAGTTAGGCCTAAATTCGAGGGTCTAGGTTCCACCTGGGTAATTCTGCCTACCACCACCAAGCACAACTCCGGCCCAAATTGTTCTGTTGCAATTGTTTTTTATATAAAATCTGATTGCATGGGCTAATAAGGCATTGAAAATCGTTATCGTTTGTAACGATTTTACTCCTCACCTTCGTAACAATTTCTTTTTTGAATTTGTTTCATTTGTTCCAAGGTTTAATTTGTTTCATTTCTAAAGTTTAGGATTTTTAATTTAGACTATCCCTAAATTATAGGGTTTAAATTGAAATTTACCCAACAAAATAACTACAATACCATAAAAAATATGAGTTGGTTGATGAGTCCAATTACTCCAATACCCAAGCCTCTTTTTGGATGGCCAAGAGGCTTGTAACTCAATTAGTTGGCACTTTTTATTGTTTTCAATTAAGACATCTAAAATTTTTTACCACAAATTATTATGGACGTCTCTTAGGAAGCCTAATCACCTCATGAATCGCAACTCAAAATTTTCCTCACAATATGGGTTTGTGAACTTTACTTCATGGTGTGGGCTTTTCTCTCACTTCACATATTGCTATTGGGCTTACAGCCCTACTTTCTCTTATTTCAAGATTCAGGCTCACAACCCATATTTTTTCTCTTTCATTATCCATGAAATAGTTTCCCTCAATTATAGTCCATATTTACACAAAGTGGGCTTTGGGGAAATGTTCAAGTTCAATTTATTTAGCAAGTACCATGAGTTATTGGGTAATGAGTCCGTTAAGCCCATCAATTTTTTATTTTATATTTATTTATTGTAGTGTTTAATTTATTACTTCTCAAAATTTTAATTCAATTAGTTACTTTTTGAAATTATAAGGTTTAATTTGTTATTACTCTTAAATTAGAAGGTTTAAAATGAAATTTTATCATAAAATTTGATTTTTTTTTTTAATTTTTTATGAACGTTAATGTCTTCCATCTTTCATAGAAATCTTGTTTTTATGGGGCACAAACTTTCATAGATATATTGTTACAACTTACAATGTCAGAGTGAACACATATATATTAGAGCATTTGCGCCACACTATAATTAGGCATATATGTTCACAAAGCTTCATAGCTTTGATTACAGCACTTTTTTGTATACAAGCTAGCCACTAGCTGTATTCCTCAACACTAGAGGGAACCAAGAGGGCAGAACACTACGTTATAGTTATTCCCACTAGGGCACGTATATGTGCTTAGTTTATCATCCAGAGGAAAACTGTAAGCACCCGGGCACCCACCCTTGAGAAACATGGAATAATTTGTAGCTTTACAGTCTGCAGAACCAGCATTGCAATATTCCTTGGTCTTGAATACAGTACAAGGGTTGTTACACCCGCCCGGAGCTTTCAACTCAGTTGAGCAATTCCCATTGAGATCACCTGTACAGTCTATGCCTGTGCACTTAAGAGACGTAGGGTTGAAAACCATAGGAACATTAAACCCATAAACAAGAGAGATGTCATAGAAATCCAAATTTTAAAATTGGCCTAATGTAAATTCGGCAAGGGTGTGTGGGGCTGCACCATATCCACTGCCTTGGCATTGAAAAAGCCCACCACAGTCACCAGTTTGACATGTACCAACCCTGAATCCATTGAAACTACACTCAGTTCGGGCCTAAATGCGACCATTACCCCTTGCTGAGTTAGGCCTAACTTCGAGGCTCCAGGTTCCACCTGGGTTAATCTGCCTGCCACCACCAGGCATAGCTGCAGCCCAAATTGTGATGTTGCAATTGTTTTTAATATCAAATCTGGCTGCATGGGCTAATAAGGCAATGAAAATAAGAGTATTGACAAAGCCGTAGAAGGAAATGGACAGGTTTTTGAAGGGCTTCATTTTGGAAAGTGAGAGAGATAGGTCTTGAAGTTGGCTATGGGATATGTTATGTTAAATGTTACGCAGGGAAGGACCTTCCGAGTTAGTGTCTTCTAATCTTCTTTGTTCAAAATTTGGCTGTTATATATATATATATATATATATTGCATTTGGCTAATTGGCTTGACTTGAAGACTAGTCGACAAACGAGTCCACGCGGATGCCGCGTTATCCATTGAAAAAAGGGGTTGTTGGTTTCTTATTTGTGGGCTTAAGTGAGAATGACATATTTATTTTATGGTGCTTCATCTTCCTTCTTTTTATTAATCTTTTTTTTTTGAAGAATTTCTTTTTATTAATCTACCTATCTAGAAACAAAATATGTTCATTTCAATAAATATATATTTTAAATATCTATAAAATTGTTATAATCTATGAACGATGATAGTTTGATAGTTACAAGGAGAGAGATTTGATTGGAATCCAGATATAAAAAGAGAGCATGCAATACCTCTGAAGTAGTCTGATTTTCAGAATGAACTTGCTCCATAAGGTAGTGATTCTAGTGAACACACCATATATATGTTCAAAATAATTTCCAAAGTTCAACAGTCAGAGAGAGAAAACATACCAAAAATTTTCAAACATCTTTTCCACTCAATTAAAAATAAAAATCAACTTCATCAACTCCACTTCTCCACCTTCAAACCTCAACCTCAAGCAATCAAATCCAAAAAGAAAAAACCTAAAACCTCTCTGCAAAATAAGTGTGAATTCTGTGAGGTGGGAAATTGGGTTGAGCTAGAGCCCGAGTAGATTGAGAGACTCGGAGGTCGAGGATATCATAAATGTAGATACATTGTCACTTTATAATTAAGCACCAAAAAAGATTATTATTCTTGTTTTACTCAAAAAAATGGATCGGAATTTTTAAAGCCCATTCTTATTGGGTTCAGCCTAATTGGGTCACTTGTTAGTGAAAGAAAAACTTGTTCACTTTTAACTAAACCCACCACTTTTTTTTTTTTTTTTTGGGCCACTTAATGATCTCCCTCCACAACAATATAGCTCCACTTCCTGCTTTCAATTGTTTTTGACCGGGCCTGGAATTTTAAAAAATGACCTTCAGATTTTATCAAGCCCAAAGCTCTAAATTGACTAAAGGAATCCCTTTTTTGTTTTTTTTTTTTTTTTTTTTTTTTTGTTTTTTTTTTTTTTTTTTCTGTTTTTTTTAGAAGAAGGCTGAAAATTCCAAGGAGTCCCATAATTTCGAAAGGAAGTCTACTTTCTTACAAAACACAATCCCAACCCGAATTTAGAATAAGGTCCAAACTAAATTTATTTTCTCTTGTCTAAGTAAGTTAACGTTTAGCATGCTATTCTAAATTTCATTATCCTTCCTCATGTCACTTATTTTATCTCATGTATTGTCATGTAATATAATTTTAAGCCACCAAATAAAATTTACTACTTTTTGGAGTTGTTTTGTTGAGAACCCAATTAGGGTTAGGTTTAGTGTTCGTGAGATGATTCAAGTTGGTTTTTGGATGGAAATCTTAAGGTTTCATGTATAGGAGGTGGGACCTATTGCTTGGGAGGATGTTGAACCCGAACTGTCCCTTGTGTGGAAAGCCAAAAGTACTTTATCAACCGAGTAATGATAGGATTACAACTTTTGTCACATGTTAAGTTGTGAGTGGTGGAGTTGTGACCCACCACTTTTACTCCACCTGCATTTACAACTTGCCACGTGAGTAAGTTGTGACAAAAGTTGTGGTCTTAGCATTTTCCATAAGTCGGGTGGTCACTAAACTATAAGTAATGCTAGGGACACAGACTGCATGGCGAGTTGTAAGTGATAGAGGTCTAATGGTAACACACCTCTACCACTCACAACTCGCCATGCGGACTATGTGTCCCTAGCATTACTTATAGTTGACACACCTCTACCACTCACAACACGCCACGTAGGCGAGTTGTGACACAAATTGTGTCATTTTTTGTGTCCCTATTATTATCTCTAGACTATTAGCTTTGAGTTTTGTAAAGGTATATCTAGGTGTTAGGATTAGTGCCCTTAAATTCTATTGTATGATGCTATGTATGACATTATTTATGATATTATGTTGTGATTAATAAAGTTGTTTTATTATTATCTAAAATAATAGTAACATGAATATTTGGACATAATCATATAGTTCATGTGATTTATGTGATTTAGTCACAGAAGATATAAATCACAAGTTCTTTGTAAACTTAGAATTTTAATTCGTAGTCGGTGATAAAATTGGACACTTCATCTGCGAAGACTATAACATATTAACGAAGATAATTTGTCTTGATCATGAAAGTGAAGACTTCTAGTTGATATGTCTTAAGTGTTAAGACATATTGAACTGGACCGCTGTGAGATTTATTATTCTACTAACAACTGTCAAATGAATAATAAATCTCACAACTTCTATTTACATCAACTCTTAATCCTGAGAGAATAATGAACCTGATTATAAAGTATAGGTTGCTTTGATATATTAGAAGTGAGATCTAAAGTCATGATCAAAACCTCAGTATGTTGGGCAGCCACATTTAATGTTGAAGGAACATATATTCTCAAGATAGAATTCATAATCTCTTAACGGAGATATAAAATATTCTCTTGAGATAAGTTTAATGGGTTTGATTATTTAGAATGTTAGACCTAACTACTTTAGTAAGAAGTTACTAAAGTATATATTTATGAAATTGGATTTCATAAATGATGAATAACTTAAAGGATTAAACTGGGTATTCAAGAATTAAGATGTAGTAATTTTCAAAGTGGCAGTTGTCGACGCCCGGCCTCGATAAGAACGGAAAACCGCCTGTTGAGGTCCAAAATTTCACAAGAAAGCCCATTCCATGAAAAGTAAGGAAAAACCATGGGCCTTAACAAAAGAAGGCCCAATTCATGAAGTTAAGAAGGACCATGAAGGCCCAAAGTCTCAAAAAGACGGAAAAAGAAAGAAATAATAAAGAAAAAAGAAGAGGATCTCGGTCAGAGGACATGCAGCAAGAATCTCAAACAAGACTAGAGGACATGCAGCAAGGATCTCGGGCAAGACCAGAGGATATGCAACAAGAAGAATCAACATCAAGGCCCTATGTATGTTCAGATTTCCAGCAAAAAGGCCATTAAAAAGTCCAGCAAAATCCAGTGAAAGAATTGGGCCGGGATACCTAGAGGCTACCAGAGGCTCGGGATCCTCGAGACGTGCAGCATAACTAACGTGGGATTGAGACAGCTCAAGAGGGGTATCACGAAATACAAGAAATGAAAAACAAATATGTCCTTCTCAAGCACCCAGTGGTGCAATAAAGAACCAGAAAGCTTGGAGAGTGACAATTCATGAACAAAAGGCTGGTACCTCGGGAAACCCAAGATGAAGAACTATAAGGGGAAGTGGTTGGGAAAACCTTCAACCCAGCAGGAATGGATTCTACTCACAGGGGAAAAATGACAGCAAGGAAAGACAACCAAAAAGCTGAGTCTAAAAAGTAAGAAGCCTTGAAAGAAGAGAGATTGAAGGTTAGCAACCCAAGGATACCCCGGAATAGAAAGTCAGCAAGTGACTTTTAGAGAAACAGCACTAAAAGATGAAAACTATCAGAAACAGGGAAAAAACCAGCAATTAAAATGGCTGACATAACAGGGGCTTTGGTACCTAGGGAGCCAAGGGGGGAGAATCAGTGGTACTTTAAACCCTAAAGTGACACAATAAAAGGGGAAGGCAGCCAACATTGGAAGGGGAATTCAGTAATAGAAAATCACAACAGAATCGTTGAGAAAACTCTGTCAAAAACTCAAAGAAAGTAGTGAAATATCTCCCGGTATCCCAAAAACAGCCACTATAGTACATACTTGGATTCAAAAGGATTCAAACTTTACAAGTCTTAGAGGCTTGGATAGCCATCAAAGCCTGTAATTTTTGAGCTTATTTGAATCTTGTATCATGTCTTAGTGAGCACATTGTAACCATAATTAAGAAAAACTAATGAAGTATTTCTTATTAATTTGAGGATCCCTAACAATTGTTTTGTGTATTTCCTGATTACTTTGCATTCCTTTTGTTGTTTTCATTGTTATTCAATACAAATATTCTCGTTTGCTAGTTTATGTGTATTGTAGAAAGCTTGCCTTGTGCACCACTTGGTTCTTAAACAGTCCCTTTAGCTGCAGTAAACCAAGTCCAGTCCACCAAACTACAACTATTTGGCCCAGGATCCTTGGGCCTGTATGCTAAAGAAAAAGGCACTCTCACACCGCCATTGGGCCTTCGTTTGACCACCCGCCATGGCAACACTCCAGCGCGCACGGGGCTCGTTGGAGGCCCCTTTCTATGATCGGTGTGTGATTCGCACGGTGCTTTGGGTGCTCTCTCTCTCTCTCTCTCTCTCTCTCTCGGTGGAGGAAGGTTTTTGTCTACCTTTGGTGGTGTGGCAGGAATCTTAGCCAAATTTTAAGAAAATTACCAAAGGTAAGTGAAGTTGCCACAATCACTGGGTTTTTCTAAGGTATGATTGGTCACCTATTTCTAGTTGATTTTATTACCAATCCTAGGCTAAGAAAAATGGCATTTTTCCTAATCTAATGTGGAAGGCAAAGAATCTTGATTCTTGAGTCCGAAAGTTTGGTTACATGTGGGGATGGTGTTAGGCACCCCACAACGCCTGTCCAAGGATAGTCCTTTGTTTTAATAAAATCTTAATTTTCGAAGATTGGCAGTAAAAAACATGATTTCGGCATTGGCTTTCGGGGCTTTGCATGCACGAGGGCTTTGAGGTTTGGCTTTTGCATGGGTGTGGTCCTAATCTATACTTTCCTAAGGCATTAAGGCAAAGTACTAGATTTCCACAACGAAAATCCAACAACATGTCACCTTACTTTTGCGATGAAAATTAAGCATCGCTTTGCCTTAGGTGACATGGACTATGACAATCACACCTGGAAGGGGTGAGCAAGTATATATATATATACACATACATCATGCATAAACGTAGGATCTTCCCTTGTAAGGAAGATATGGAGTTAATGTTTCGAGATCTTTGGGCCTAGTTTCTCATATTTGGAGGATATGAATATGTAAAAAGATCTTTGAGCATGGTGTGCAAGTTCTTTCCAAATGGAGACATAGGAGTGTAGGATACGCAAACGGCGTGGAACTAAGTACACGTAGTCGTCAATATGATGATGGTCATTGGCACCACGAGGAGACGGAGGAGTCATGTTGTCTTTCTCAAGTCCCCTGATGGGAGGCATGACGATCCCTTAGGAGACTGACGTCTATAATCCTGACGACTCAAACAGAGCTTTGACTAGGCAAACAAGGCGACTAACATGTTGGTGACCGACGACACCTTTAGAGGCAAAATATCCTTTAGTGGCCGAAGACCCTTCAATGGCCGAAGATACTTTTGGTGATCGAAGACTCTTTTGGGGAGCTCATAATGCTTTTGGTGATCGAAAACTCTTTCAGAGACCAAAGACTTTCAAAACCAAAGATGCTTTTGGTGACCGAAGACTCTAAGGTGTTAGAAAAATTTTCGGGATGGTGAAAATATTCTCTATCAGTTAAAAGGGTACCAAATCAAATGAAGAGTTCAACTCTTCATTGTCTATATATTAAGGGCCTAAATAATAGTCAAATATACAATTTCATATGAAATTCTCTTTAATAGAAACTTTGGAATTGCTGTTTGTTATTGTTGATTTGTTATATCATGGAGGTGAACTGTTCTTAACTCGATAGCAAACTTTGGGTGAAACTAGAAAACAATTAATACACCTCTCAAACTCATACTGTCAAAATATCTTTTTGATCATTGCTTCATACTCATGTTATTCAACTGCTTTAATAACCATGACTTCAAAGGTAAAGTGGTTATATTTCCGATATCCATGTCTCTTATACACTATATATAAAATAAATAAAAGAAAAACCCAAGAAATCCCTTAGGGTATGTTTGGTTGAAGGTGAAAAAGGGTGGATGGAAAATAAATGAGAGAAAATAGGGGAGAAAATAGAAGTGGGTGTTGTTTGGCAAGGAGAGAAGGGGAGGAAATTTTTTAGTAGGGCCCAGGCATTTTCCACCCGGGCCTACAAAAAATCTATCTCTCCAATTTGGAGAGAAAACAAGCATGGAAAGCTTGTTACTTGCCCAATTGCCGAATTGCCCCAATTTAAGTCTCACCTACACTCCTACAGCATGTGAAATACATCTGATATCTCTCTCCCAATCGATTCTCTTTTGTTTCTTTTGCACAGGCACAACCACAACCACATGAAACAATCAAACAACGATATGTCCAGCTCCAGGTTTGTTATTTCTTTGCCAAGTTTTTTTTTTTTTTTTTTTTTGAGCCACTAATATATCATATATAATATATTATATCATATATAATAATAAAGGAAAATAATATAATGAGTACAAAAATAATATTAATATATTATATTACATATAATGTTATTTTGTTAATTTTAATTATTAATAATTAATATTTTCTTCTTCTTTAATGAGTACAAAGAAATTATATATTTTTTATAACACGCATCAAGGGAAAATTAAATCTTTTTTATCCTTTCATTATTTTCTATCCTCCCACTTCTCCATCCTTCCAATCAAACGGTCCCTTAATGTATAATGACTTTCACCCCAGTTGTAGCTGCACAAAAATGTCAAGTAATTTCTTCCAGATGAGAACAGATTATTCTAGGGGAAGAGCCAAAAATAAAAATAAATAAATAAACAAACAAAAGGTTTATAGGGTGAGTGATTTGTATGATATGGGCATGATTTTGGCGAAAGTTAATATGGGCATGATTTTGTATGATATGGGCATGATTTTGGTGCCATTATTTAACGTTAGGACTGCAGTATATTGAACAAACATTCCATAGACATTGAGAAAGTTGAAAGCTCATTCCAAACGAACAATGGAGAGTATGTCGAGTACCAATTAACAAGAAGAAAACTTTGTTCCTTAAACATTAAGGTACTTGTCAAAACAAATTATTACAATCATTTTATTTTATGGTAAATCAAAAATATGACAAACCGTTCCATTTCTATTTTACGCCTATTCCATACTAATATTCCCACAACTCAGTAGTGAAAAACTGTCATATTCCACCTGATGATTGCATTAGAATTGGGAATGTCAAGAAAAACAGTCTCCAAAGTAGCATAACCACGAGCCAACCTGAATAACCCGGTTCCTGAAACCACGGATACCTCCCTATACTTTAGGTAGAACCTGTCTGCCCCTTGTATTTCTAAGGTGCTACCATTGTACTCCTTGTTGGTGAACACAAATGACATCAATAGATGCAAATCAGAGCCATCTAATGCTGAGTTCACGTAAATTCCATGAGCCCTTCCAACCTCAGATGAGTTCCTTTCAATAGCCACTGTCAACTTATCATCCGTGGCAAAGATCGTTCCGAACCCAAGGATCCACCACCGCTTGTGGGGGATGCCAGCGACTGGGGTGGCAGTGGCATTGGCGCCCGTCTCCCAATCTTGCATGTAGAACACCATGTTGGTTTCTTTGAGCTTTTGGAACTGGTACTTTGAGGCTTCAGTGGATGTGGCTAGAGCTAGGAGGAACACGAAAGACAAGGTGACAATTTTAGTTGCCATTGTGGATTGAGCTAACTAAAATGGCAAGCAATTAAGCTCTTAGAGGGTGAATGAAGTTGATTGTGTGATGTGGTGATGAATGGTGAGGGTGCAAGGGGTTCTATATACTAATAATGCTGGAGAGAGAGAGAGAGAGAGAGAGAGAATATATCTACGTCATGTGCGCACGCCGGCTTGGTAACTGATTGATTGTCCATGTTAGAGCTGGGTTGGTATACTTTGGAAGTTTATGACTGAATTGTATGAGTTTGGTAGGTCAAAGCAAGTTGGAATTAAAAACTATTTTCTTAGTAGGTGGGATGATTCATTTCACACGTCCATAGTTAATTATTGGCCAAATATCATTAAGCAACGCTAAGAACTCAGCTTACCACACCATTTTTGTCATAATTCATCAAATAACGAGTCGTGAATGGTGAAAATATGGATCTATACGAGTTCACCTCCACCACTATTTTGACAAATCACGGCAATAATTATTGTTGGAGCATTTTAATATTAAATAATTAAAATGAATAAATGTTATAAAATAAATGTAAAGATGTGGGAATGAATATGGAAGATGAGGAGTTGTGAAAATGTTTAATCTCACATTGAAAAGGAGAGAGACTATTTTATTCTTTTTAATTGTGGTGATTAATGGACTAACATAAATTGTCTCAGAAATTGGATTAGATACGTGCGCAAGGGAGAGGTGAAGGGTGGAGGTATCAAAATTGGAAATGAATCAACCTCTTAGATCTTCAGATTAATATCCAACAATTAATCTCGTAACACCCACTACATCAGAATAATGGACCTAATTAATCAGAATAAATTGGGTAGTAATTTCATGAGGCCCATTGAGCCTATAAATGACTCATTCAGACCCAATCCAAGTTATTGCAATATACAAAGTTTAGCCAACTAAGGGCTTGAATCTCCTTAAAGAGAGCGAGTGCCGCGCCTCAGTCCAAATAGTGTTGTGTAATTTCCTTCTTTACGTTAATAATATTCAGAAGTATTATTCAGTTTCTCGTTATGTTATTTCCATTATTATTGTATTTGCGGCAGGTGCAAAGAAGTATGCTGCTAGTAGATTTTTTCGTTACCAAATGGTGGATGGGAAATCGGTGGTGGATCAAGCACAAGACTTTCAAATGATCGCGGCAGAATTGAGATCCGAAGGCATAAAGATTGGAGACAATTTGGTGGTAGCTGGCATAATTGATAAACTACCACAATCTTGGAGGGAATTCCAAAAGATTTTGCGGCACAAACAAAAGAAGACATTCTTGGAGACTTTGATCACACGCATCCGTGTGGAGGAGGAGGCTAGAGGACAAAATGCACTCATGACACAAGAAAGCAATGGTAATTCCACCACAAAGGTAAACCTTATTTTAGCCAATAATAATATGCCCAAAAATCATTTTCCTAGAAATGGTCAATTAAAGCCTAAAAAGAGAGCCTTTAAAAATAATAATAGACCTCAAGGAAGGGGAAACCCGAATAAAAATTACAATAAGAACCAAGGACCCCCTTCACAAGATCAATTTAATAGATCCTGTTTTGTCAGTGGCAAGAGTGGGCATATTGCTCGATTTTGCAAATTTCGGAAACGTGAATCTGTCCCGCAGGCTAACGTAACCGAAGAGCCTTTAGTGGCTATGATTACAGACATCAATATGGTGCAATATGTTGAAGGGTGGTGGGCAGATTCTGGTGCTAATAGGCACGTTTGCTATGATAAAAATTTGTTCAAATTGTACACTCCTTTTGAAGAAGAAAAAACTGTTATGCTTGGTGACTCTAGCAAAAACAAGATTCTTGGGAGTGGTGAGGTTGAATTGAAATTCACTTTTGGACGCGTGCTAACATTGAAAGATGTTCTTTACACTCCGTCCATGAGGAAGAATTTGATGTCAAGTTTTTTGCTTAACAAGGCTGGCTTCAAGCAAACTATGGAATCTGATAATTATGTAATCACTAAAAAGGGATTATTTGTGGGCAAGGGTTATGCTTGTGATGGAATGTGTAAATTGAATGTTGAGAATAATAAAGCATCTACCAGTTCAGTTTATATGCTTTCTTCTATTAATTTTTGGCATGCTCGTTTGTGTCATATAAATAGTAGATATGTGGGAATCATTAGTAGTTTAGGATTAATTCCAAAACTGACAAAAGATTTTGAAAAATGTGAAACTTGTAGTCAAGCTAAGATTACAAAAAGGCATCATAAAAATGTTGTAAGAAATACCGAATTGCTTGAGTTAATTCACTCCGATTTATGTGAATTTGAGGGAATTTTAACTCGTGGAGGAAATAGATATATTATTACTTTTATTGATGATTTCTCAAAATATACAACTGTTTATTTGTTGAAAAATAAAAGTGATGCTTTTGAAAAATTTCAAGATTTTTTAAAAGAAGTTGAAAATCAATTCGGTAGAAAAATAAAAAGAATAAGAAGTGATAGAGGCCGTAAGTATAAATCAAGTGCATTCAACTCATTTGTTCAGTCTTTGGGAATTATCCATGAAACTATTGCACCATATTCACCTGCTTCTAATGGTGTGGCTGAAAGAAAAAATAGAACTTTAATTGAGTTAACAAATGCCATGTTAATTGAATCTGGTGCACCTTTACATTTTTGGGGTGAAGCTATTTTAACTGCATGTCATGTTTTGAATAGGGTGCCACATAAAAAGTCACACACCACACCTTTTGAGATGTGGAAAAGACATAAGCCAAATTTGGGATATTTGAGAGTATGGGGTTGTCTTGCTTATGTAAGGCTTACTGACCCTAAAATGCCTAAATTAGGTATAAGAGTTACTACCTGTGCTTTTCTTGGTTATGCGATTAATAGTGCAGCCTATAGATTTTTTGATCTTGAAAACAAAATAATTTTTGAATCTGGTGATGCAATTTTTCATGAAGAAAAATTTCCTTTTAAATTGAAAAATAGTGGGGGTGAAGAAAATATTTTGTCACAACCTAGTTCTTCTACTTCACATTTACAAAATCAAGAAAATTTTGAAATGGAACCTAGAAGGAGTAAAAGAGCTAGAGTTGAAAAAAGTTTGGTCCTGATTATTATGTTTTTAACATTGAGGAAAATCCCCAAAATTTAAAAGAAGCTTTAACATCACCTGATGCTATATTTTGGAAAGAGGCTGTAAATGATGAGATAGAATCTTTAATTTCTAATAAAACTTGGAAATTAGTAGATCTTCCACCAGGTTGTAAGACCATAGGTTGTAAATGGGTCCTTAGAAAAAAGTTAAAACCGGATGGATCAATAGATAAGTTTAAAGCTAGACTTGTTGCAAAAGGCTTTAAACAAAAAGCTGATCTTGATTTCTTTGATACTTTTTCTCCGGTAACAAGAATTACATCTATTAGATTGTTAATTGCTATTGCTGCAATTTTTTATTTGAAAGTTCATCAAATGGATGTAAAAACTGCTTTTCTAAATGGGGACCTAGAGGAAGAAATTTATATGGATCAACCCGACGGCTTTGTAGAGCTTGGACAAGAAAGCAAGGTATGTAAGCTAACTAAATCCCTATATGGCTTAAAACAAGCACCTAAGCAATGGCATGAAAAGTTTGATTCCTGCATGATTGAGAATGGTTATAAATCAAATGAATGTGATAAATGTATTTATTCTAAATCATGGAATAATTTACATGTTATTATTAGCCTCTATGTGGATGATATGTTGATTTTTGGCTCAAATATGCATGTTATAAATGAGACAAAAAATATGCTTAAAAACCATTTTGATATGAAAGATCTTGGTGAGGCTAATTTTATTTTGGGCATGAAAATTACAAAGACATGTGATGGAATATTTCTTGATCAATCACATTATGTTGATAAAATATTGAGAAAATATAATTTTCATGATCACAAAAGTGTAGCTACTCCTTTTGATTCTGGTGTTCATTTATTTCCTGTGAATAATGATGATGAGATTTTTAATCAAAAGGATTATGCTAGCATCATTGGTAGTTTGCGTTATGCTACTGATTGTACTAGACCTGACATTGCATATGCAGTAGGAGTGCTAAGCAGATTTACTAGCAAGCCTAGTAAAGATCATTGGCTAGCTATTGAGCGAGTCATGAGATATTTAATTGGTACCAAAAACTATGGCTTATTTTATAAAAAGTACCCTGCTGTGATTGAAGTTTTTAGTGATGCCGATTGGAATACTTTGTCAGGTGATTCTCTCTCTACCACTGGTTATATTTTTACCTTAGGTAGTGGTGCTATTTGTTGGAAATCTAAAAAGCAAACAATAATTGCTAATTCAACAATGGAAGCTGAATTAATAGCATTAGCTTCAGCTAGTAAAGAGGCAAATTGGCTTAGAGATTTGTTATATGAAATTCCACTTTGGGAAAAGCCAATTTCACCTATATTAATTCATTGTGATAGCACTGCCGCAATTGGTAGAGTTACAAAACCGTTACTACAACGGTAAATTCAGACCTATAAGAAGAAAGCACAGTACCGTGCGATCTTATTTGAGTAGTGGCATCATAACTGTGGATTATATTAAATCTAATGATAATCTTGCAGATCCATTTACCAAGGCCTTGGCAAAAGATAGAGTCTAGAAGACATCGAGGGGGATGGGACTAAAGTTCATAGAATCATGAGCCATGTATGAGGATACCCAACCCAAGGACCAGAGATCCTGAGAATTGGGTTCAATGAGAAAAACGAATCATACGATGGTCATAAGAAATGCACAATTTATTTATTTTTTAATTATTTATTTTGTAAATAATTTTTTAATTGTTCATCCCTATGATGTAAGTGCATTTATCCTGTAATGTGGAGAGGTTGAGTAAAAAAAAACCTCTTAATGAAATTTGTAGCTCGTATGAGTGGGGTGTCAGAATTACAGGAGCACCCTTGACAAAATTTCACCTATGTGAGTGTGGGGGTGGGGCTGCTCCCTATGAGATTTGGACTTAATCTCAAATACACTCATGAAACCGGGATCAGCACACAGCCGTAAAGTGCTAGCTATAAAAGCTCATGTCAACACCTGGGTTGCTATGTGTAAGCAATGACGCTTAATTTCCCTAAAGTAGTCCTAGTTCAAGTCGGAGACCACTCCGACTCTGGAGTTGAGATCGCTGTTTTACTAAGTGAAGGTTCAATGCAGAGCACACCTTCATGATGCATAGTGACCCATCTTTGCCTGGTAATCTCTCTTTAACTAAAATTTAATATTAAAATGAGTGGGGGATTGTTGGAGTATTTTAATATTAAATAATTAAAATAAATAAATGTTATAAAATAAATGTAAAAATGTGGGAATGAATATGGAAAATGAGGAGTTGTAAAAATGTTTAATTCCACATTGAAAATGAGACTATTTTATTCTTTTTAATGGTGATGATTAATGGGCTAACATGAATTGTCTCAGAAATTGGGCTAAATACGTACGCAAGGGGGAGGTGAAGGGTGGAAATATCAAAATTGGAAATGAATCAGTTTCTCATTGTGTTATTTCCATTATTATTGTATTTGCACCACCAATTATGTAACAAGTTGTGCCTCTAACATTTCTCAAAATTATTTTCCGTTCAATCATGTTGTATTGCATGTCGTACATATGCAAAAGCTTATGTGCTAATTGGTTGGCTGATCTGTGCGTTTCTGCTAGTAAAACCTGCATTATTCAAGTTCAACTCAATGTTACACGTAAATTATCGTAGAAACAAATGTCAGGCATCGACAATAAAACATGATAAAATATATATATATATATATATATATATATATATATATATATCGATTGATTTTTAGAATTGAGGGAAAATATAGTTTGCATATATATATATCGATTGATTTTTAGAATTGAGGGAAAATATAGTGGCAAACTATTGAAATCCGCATCATGTTCTATATAAAATGCTTAATCCAAAGTTCATCGATCTCAAACCAAAGTTACCCATCTGGCGGGCGCCCAACAACTTTGAAAGTTAATCAAAGTTCTTTCGAAACTTTCATGAGCTACTTTGACTTCTTTGTTACTCTTATAGTCTTATAGCAGCAGCTGCCTACACTGATTCCCACCACATGTTATTAAATTTTAAAAAAAAAATTTTATTTTTTATTTAAATATGACACATATGCGTAATCCATAACAGTTTTGTGTCTATCCAAAAAGTCATGCAAGCACCTACCTATGCAGTGTAGGCACTTTCCAGGAAACGATGGAACGAAAATACCCTTAAATACCCAAAATCACTGCTTAGAGCATCAGTAGTGGGTCTGCTATATGCCAAATGTAAGGTATATTTGGCACTCAGGCCCAAAAACTGCTCAGCAATGGGAAGGCCAAATTTTTTTGAGATATAGCTACAGTACCATCTTAAATGTAAGATGGTACTGTAGCTAAATGAGATAAAAAAAAAATTTTAATACTTGAGGTCGTTTTTAACCCGGGAATTTCTCTCTCTTCTCTCATTTTTTCTCTCTCTTCCTTCTCTCTTTCTCATCTGCTCTTTGCCTCTTCAAACCCAAGACTCTCTCCGATAAGTTAGATGCTTCTCTCTTCAAACCTAAGACTCTTTTCAGACCCAAGACTCTCGGCATTGAGGTGAGATTGGATTCATGGGCATCGGTGTGGAGATCGGATTCGTGGGCATTGGAGGTGAGATCGGATTCGTGGGGTTTGGGTTGCCGCTTTAATGATTTGTGAGGTGAGATCGGATTGTCAATTTTGTGATTTGTGGCTTGCTGGGTTTTGGTATGGTGGGTGGGTCTCAGGTGGTGTGGCCGTGGGTTTCGTGGGTTGCAGATTGGTGTGGCCGTGGGTGGGTCTTAGGTGGTGTGGCTATGGGTTTCGTGGGTTGCAGATGGGTGTGGTCGTGGGTCTCAAGTGCGTTTGGAATGGGTCACAGAGGGTTCACGGTGGTTGAGGTTTTGTGGGTTTTTTTGCCACCAGTGGTGGTGGCTGGCAGTGGCTAGTTGCAGGTTGCTGGGGTTGGTGGTAGAGACTCTTCTTTGCCGGGTTTGGTTGCAGGTTGCTGGGGTTGGTTGCTACCCACTAGATGTGGTTTTTTTTTTTTTTTTTTTTTTTGGTTGGTGGTTCTGATTTGCAGGATGTGGTTTTTGGTGGTTTTGGCAGGACGTTGGAAATAAATAATAAAGAAAGATTAAAAAAATAATATTTTAATAAAATGGTAAAATAATAGAATTTTGGGATGTTGGGTGTATTGTAAAATGGTATGGTATAATTGATAAAGTAACTTTTTAGGATGGTAAAATAAGATAGGATGGCAAAACCAGATGGAGATGCTCTATACCAGTTTAAGATTTTAATATTATTCACACAAAAAAAAAAAAAAAAAAAAAAAAAAAAGAGCTTAAGATTCTAATATTATTTGGGAAAACTTTTTTTTTTTTTTTTTTTTGAGAAACATTTTTGGAAAAACTTAAAAGTAATAAAACTTTAAGATTGTTTAAATAAACACAAGTCAACATCAAATTCCTCACAAAATTGGACTACATATATTTATATATATATATATATATATATATATATATATATATTAGTTCATTTTTTTATTCAACGTAATTGAATTTGTTCAAGAAATATTTTGATTATCTTAATTTTTCTCATTTATAGTAGACATTATAACTGAAACTTTTGACCGCTCACAAGTCTATAATAAATAATAATAATCACTGTAACCAAATGACATTAATACAACACTCTTTTTAGAAAATGTGTAGACGACGCCTAAATTTTATAATACCATATATGTAAACTATTATAACTTTTGTCATAAGTATTTTATATGTTAGATTGTGATTGATTGTCTGTTACTTTTATATGAACCCACCACTTTTCTCTATCATTCACAGTTTGCCATGTGGATAGTTATGATACAAATTGTGTCATTTGATGTGGTCTTAAAATTTCTCAGCTAGTTGGGTATATGCTTAAGGAGTGGTGGTGGCGCTCATTGTCACCTATAATGGAGGCTTTTTCTGTATCCTTCTGGGGTCATATCAATAAATAGTTCTTAAAAGTTGCAGATTTAAGAAAGATAGTGGGTAAGTGTTAATCTGATTTATAAAACATTCTTTATATAGGGTAAGATTGCTAATAAGGTTAAGAGAGGTTAGGTTGGAATGGACAAGTATATATGCTTTGTTATAATTAAACGAATAATGTCAGGGATAATACATCATCAATTAGTGGAAAAAAAGTGTGACCCTAGGTGTATCTAAGTTAAACAAACATATATATCATCAGAAGCCCACATTAGTTAACTCCAGAAACAGTCTAATTTATTTAGCAAAAAAAACAAGAGCAGTTTAAGTATAGTGAATTATTGGGTCAAACCTTCAAAGAGGCATGCTAGAATAACTGAACAGAATTTCCTTTGTGATAATGCAGACAATGACAAAACTCCGGCTGCATTTGAACAACCCACTTTCCTCCCTCGGTTCCTAGTTTCACACTATGTGTAGAGTTTATAATACACACACTTGAATACATTGAAATATGACTTCCTTCATGATTTTAGTGCATTTCAAATGTGATGTAATAGGGTGTGTGTACTGAAAAAATACACCATGCATCCGGTGTATGTTTCCTCTTTCTCACATAGAGGTGAACCACACGTGTGGGATCCATTCCCATGTGAGAAGAATTTATTAGTATACCTCCTCATGTGTACCTCCTCATGCATGGTATACCATATTTCTCATCATGTGTACTAGTATTTTCTCTCACACTATTATAAGAGTAGTACCTAGAACTGTCTAGGCCCACATACTCCATGATATCATCCTCAGCCTCACCTATCTAGGCTAGCCTTGTCACCATTAACTTTTATTTATTTATAATTTTATAGTTACAAGTTACAAGTAAAACTACGAGAAATGAGAATTTGAACCCTCAATCTCTATTGAAAATAACAGAAAGTGCTGGTTAAATTATAAGACTTTTGATATCACCATGGACTTGACAATATTCTCACCAGGCCATCTAAATTCTATATGGGCTTCATTAATGCCCATGACAACAACCATATTTCTTAGATATCACTTTTATGAGAAAAATAAAAAACAGTAAAAAAATATTAATTACTTTTTTTTTCATAAAAGTTTCTAAAAATATTATCTAAACCAATGCTCTTAGGGCCCATTTGGATGGCAGGGAGAAGGAGGGGAGTAGAGTAGAATTTGCTGAAATTAGGCTAATTTTTGACCAAATTTACTCTACTCTACTCTACCCCTTCCTTCCCCCTCAATCCAAACGGACCATAAAGGCATTCATTAAGTTATCTTTTATCTCTTTATGGGTATTACATTTCAATTCCACTTCTACACACCAATGCATCAAAGTTGAGACAGAGCTGCCAAAACGGGGTCATGAAAAACAGTGGATATTCATTTGGCCATTCTTTCAGCGAGATCGCTAACAAACACATCACTACTGTTCGCATTATTAATTGCTGATGATATCATAATATCTTGTCTGCCCTTGATTGTTACCCAAAAAAAAATTCTTTATTTTGGCTTGTGGATATCCTAATTGTATTTTTCACTAAGAACCCTTAGGAATGAAGCCAATTAAGTCAATTTAAATCGATTGGATGAAAAAAATACCAAGTGTCACCAATTAAAAGGTCAAACCCTTATTCGTTGCACTTTGACTATATGATTGACCAGGTTTGACTATATATGGCACCTGAGATTAAAAAAAAAAAAGATACTGGAATGTTGAATTTCATGATTTTACAATCAAATACTCCATGTTTTGAAACACCTGCCAATTTTATTTTTTTTTTTAGAATCACTTATCAAAGTTGAATTGGCAATTATATTTTTGATCTTGGGTGGCCTATAGTCAAAAGATTAATGCTATATGTACAAACTTTTTTACAAAAAATTTTACAAACAATTTATATGGTAAGGTTGAATTGACAATTATATTTTTTATTTTGGGTGGCCTATAGTCAAAAGATTAATGCTAGAGATACAAACTTTTTTACAAAAAATTTTACAAACTGTTGATATGGTGAGTAGTTATTGGTAAATGAAAAAATAATGTTAATGTTAAGCTTAGATAAAAACTAACAAGAAATTGGACACATCAACCATTTGTAAAAATATTGTAAAATAGTTTGTAGTTATAATATTACTCAGACAAAATTGCCGAGAGACAAAAGTATTATAAATGTAAATACAAATCCACCATCCATGTATAAAGAAATCCTTAGGGTAAGTTTAGTACACTAAATGAAGATTATAACAAGAATTGTGATCTTTATTACTAGTAATAAAGTGTGTTGTAATGTAATAACTAAACCTATTCATTAGTTTGGTTGTGAGTTATAACATTAGAATGAAATTTAACATTTATTTTAAGAAATATCTTACTCATACAATTATATCTCCTTAAAAATTGTTATTTTTAAATTTAAGAGAGATATGTGTTATTTTTTATGATTTTTTATTTTTATAATTGTTAGATGTATATGGAAAGTTTGCTTATTTGGAAATATATTAAATTTTGAAATTATTGCACTTACTAAGGAATAGCTAATACAACCTTTTAAAGAGGAATAATTATTCCTCATTTTGAAGAATAGCTATTCATAAGGAATGACTACTCCTTGTAACAAAAACATAATCAAACTAAAGAATAACTAAATCATAAAAATAACTATTACATTACAGCGCCTATTATAGTCTACCAAACATGCCCTTAGTTTAAGAAACACACAGAGAAATAAAAACAAAGTAGGCAATGACCATAGACAAAATAATAATAAATGTACACACCATGTTGGAACCTGTAGATAATCGAAAAAGATTCGAAATTCATAAGCAATACGCAACCAAGGACCACAATCAGTACAATATTAAATAAAGGCGAAAATACTATTTTCGTCCCTACATTTTTACCCTATTTCCACTTTGGTCCTAATTTTTTTATTTTACCGCTTTTAGTCCCAAAATCAAAAGCCATTCCATTTTGGTCCCTACCGCTAGCTCACTAACGGAAAAATAGTCTACGTGACAAACGGAGTGCACTGTTGACACATAGAAAGCTGATGTGGCTATTAAAATAATAATAATAATAAAATTTATTTGACAATTAAAATTGCCATGTCAACATAAATTTTTTTAAAATAATTTATTAATTTTAACTAAATAAAAGAAAATTAAAAACAAAATTAAACACAAAAAATCATATGAATTGAGATCTAAGTTTATCTTTAACAAGAACACAAACTCAAAAGTTTTTTTTCATTATATTTCTAAGTTTTTCTTTTATTTTCTTTTATTATATTTTTGAAAAAAACTAAACTTTTCTTCCATGAACCTAAAGCTTTTTGAGAAACCAAACACAACCCAAAAACAATACTCAAACCCGGAGACCCAAAAGCTCTCTCAGTATATTATCTCATCTCAAACCCTCTCTTCGCTCATGCTGAAATTCCAATCATGGAGACCCAATCCCTCTCTCTCTTCTCTCATCTCAAACCCGAGCTCTCTCTCTTCTCTCATGGCCGATCCATCTCATGACTGAAAACCCAGGGCCTATCATCTTCTCTAAATCCATGGCTGAAGACCCATGGCCGAATCCCATGGTTCAAGACCCAAAGACCCATGGCTAAAAGACCCATGGCCGAATCTCATGGTTGAAGACCCAAAGACCCAGATCGGTAGTGGTTGACCCAGATCGTCTCTCATCTCATCTTCTCTCTCTCTCTCTCTCTCTCTCTCTCTCTCTCTCTCTCTCTCTCTCTCTCACACAAATCAGTAATGGCTGACCCAGATCGCCTATCATCTCATCTTCTCTCTCTCTTTCTCAAATCAGTAGTGGCTAACCCAGATCGATAGTGACTGACCAGATCTAAAATTAATGAGAATTGGCTTGGAGTCTTTTGACTGAATATTGCTAAATCCGGAGTTTATTTGCGTTATAGGCACTGTTCCAAGTTATTTAGGAAATTGAGGAAAGAGAGTGAATTTCGGCAACACCATTGCCGAAATTCAACATAAGTATGAGAGAGAAAGAAAAAAAGTGGGAGAGAGAAAATTTTGAATTTCAGTAATCACATTACCGAAATTCCTGCTGCCCGAGTGGGTGTGAAGTGCTCAAAGTGTGAAGTGCCCAAAGGGAAACCAATTGTGGCAATGCCATTGCTGAAATAGGGGGGAATTTGTGGCAATGCCATTGCCGAAAATGGGAGGAAAAAAAAATAGTGGTTGTCAAAATCTGGGGAGGAATTAAAAAAAAAAAGTGCTACGTCCACAATATTTTTACAACATTTTCACAACAAATCACAGGTGATTAGTATTATTAATTCAAATTTGAATTTAACACTGAGATTACTTTTTTAATCCAACAATAACAACCTGTCACTTAAAATTTGTTGTAAAAATATTGTAAAAATTGTATGCACATATCATTTCTCAAAAAAAAAAAAATTGTGGAATGGATTTGTGGCAATAGCATTGCCAAAATAGGAGGGAAAAAAAATTGTTGCCATTGGTTTGTGGCAATGCCATTGCCAAAATAGGGGGGAAAAAATTTGTGGTAATACCATTGCCGAAAATGGGAGGAAAAAAAAAATAGTGGTTGCCAAAATCTAGGGAGGAATTAAAAAAAAAAATGCTACGTCCACAATATTTTTACAACATTTTCACAACAAATCACAGGTGATTAGTTATTATTAGTTCAAATTTGAATTTAACACTGAGATTACGTTTTTAATCCAACAATAACAACCTGCCACTTAAAATTTATTGTAAAAATTGTGTGCACATATCATTTCTCAAAAAAAAAAAAATTTGTGGAATGGATTTGTGGCAATGGCATGGCCGAAATAGGAGGGAAAAAAAATGTTGCAATTGGTTTGTGGCAATGCCATTGCCAAAATAGGGGGGAAATTTGTGGCAATTGTGGCAATGCCATTGCCGAAAATGAGAGGAAAAAAAAAATAGTGGTTACCGAAATCTGAGGAGGAATTAAAAAAAAAATGCTACGTCCACAAGATTTTTACAACATTTTCACAACAAATCACAGGTGATTAGTTATTATTAGTTCAAATTTGAATTTAACACTGAGATTACTTTTTTAATCCAACAATAACAACCTGCCACTTAAAATTTGTTGTAAAAATATTGTAAAAATTGTGTGCACATATCATTTCTCAAAAAAACAATTTGTGGAATGGAATTGTGGTAATGACATTGCCGAAATAGGAGGGAAAAAAAATTGTTGCAATTGGTTTGTGGCGATGCCATTGCCGAAATAGGGAGAAAAACATTTGTGGCAATTGTGGCAATGTCATTGCCGAAAATGGGAGGAAAAAAAAATAGTGGTTGCCGAAATCTGGGGAGGAATTTTAAAAAAAAAAAAGTGCTACGTCCACAATATTTTTACAACATTTTTACTACAAATCACAAGTGATTAGTTATTATTAGTTCAAATTTGAATTTAACACTGAGATTACTTTTTTAATCCAATAATAACAACCAGTAACAACCTGCCACTTAGGATTTGTTGTAAAAATGTTGTTAAAATTGTGTGCACATATCAATTCTCAAAAACAAATTGTGGAATGGAATTGTGGCAATGGCATTGCCGAAATAGGAGGGGAAAAAAAATGGTTCCAATTGATTTGTGGCAATGCCATTGCCGAAATAGAGGGGGAAAAAATGTGGGAATGAATTTGTGGCAATGGCATTGCCGAAATAGGAGGGAAAAAAAAATTGTTGCAATTGGTTTGTGGCAATGGCATTACCGAAATAGAGGAAAAAAAAAAAGAGTGGCAATTGATTTGTGGCAATGGCATTACTGAAATTGGAGGAAAAAAAAATTGGTTTGTGGCAGTAACATTGCTGAAATAGAGGAAAGAGATATAAAAAAAAGTACGCATATTCTTATTCTTTCAATATTTTTTTGACCGAAGCAGTTTGGTTTGTCATGTTCTTTTATGGTAAAAGTACCCTACGAAACATATAAGGATAGATTCAAGTACAATGAGTACATTGATTCTTATTCTAAAGTGCACGCTGTAAACAAAAACAAAAAAATAGTACATAGATTCTTATAGAAGAAAAAAATGATTGATGTGCATGCTGTAAACAAAAAACAAAGAAAGTATATAGATTCTTACAATAGAAAAGAAAAAAATGATTGATGTGCACACTGTAAACCAAAAAATGATTGATGTGCACGTTGTAAACAAAAAAAAAAAAACAAAAAAACAAAAAAAGTACATAAATTCTTACATGCATGCTGTAAACAAAAATAGCAAAGAAAGTAAAAAACAAAGATTCAATCAACCAATCACCTCAACTCCTCATCTCATCTGATTCTTATTCTCTGCATGGAATATATTCACCTATTCATCATATCACACCTAAGGATTTTTTTTGTCCTTTATTCTATAGTATTTTTTTGACCGAAGCAATTTGCTTTGTGTTTCTTACAATACGGAATGAAAGAAAAAAATGATTGATGTGCACGCTGTTAAAAAAGAAAAAAAAAATGTACATAGATTCTTATAGAAGAAAAAAAATGATTAATGTGCACGCTGTAAACAAAAATAAAAATAAAGAAAGTATATAGATTCTTACAATAAGAAAGAAAAAAATTTTGATGTGCACATTATAAACCAAAAAAAACAAAAAAAGTACATAGATTCTTACAATACGGAAGAAAAAAAAAAATGATTGATGTGCACGCTGTAAACCAAAAAAAACAAAGAAATTGAGATTTTTGCAGAGATTCTTTATAGTGAATATATGTTTATAGTTAAGCAATTTATTTGTACCAGAGTGTCCTATATGTGTTGTGTTGTATTTGGTCAATTGCGTATCTAATTATACAGTTTAAAATCTATGAATTTAACTGATATGAAACTTGCATCCTATTTAAACAGCACTAATGTTACTGAAATTTCCACGGTTCTTATTTTCTACTCTTTTTCCCCTATAAATTCCATCAACCTTCTTCTCCACTCTTATTCCCCTCATAATTTTACCAACCATTTTCAATTCATGCTTGCCATACATTCTACAAACAACTATAAGTAACAACACTTGCAAATATCTATCCATTCTTTATCTCTTAGAAGGTGAGTTACATCTCTTAAGTAGTTACTTTTCTTTTTATAATATTCATGTTGATATGTTTTAGGGGCATAGCTAAGCATGAAAATCTTGTTTTTGTTAAATTATTTGTTCATGCAAATCTTGTTTTTGTATTATGTGTTTTGCAACATGAACTGATTTGTATGATATGTTTTAAATTATTTGTCCATGAATTCTTGTCTAAATTTCAAAATTGACATATATTTCCTTAAAGAAATACTTAGTTTGTTAGCCTATAATATACACGTATGCTATAAGAAAACCAAAAAAAAAAAAAGGTTAGTATACGTTCGTAAACCTTAATAAAAAATAATTTAATACTATTATTATCAGTGAAACAATCCTCTTTAACAAAATTCTCTCAGCTCTAGCTATTTAAACATTAAATATTTTTAATAGATTACCTTCTTGTATTGCATTGTAATGGTTGTGTAGTATTAATATATTAATACTATTATTATGTTTTAGTGTAGATGGCAGAAAAGTTGTTCATTTTTTTTCATCCATTCCTGTGGAATAATTAAATATGGAGAAAATGGGGTTTATTATGAATGGCCACCTCCTTCTATGCTTCCATTAAGCCGGGGTGTTACATTTGAAGATTTATGTGATGGAGTAGCATCCACGCTTCATATAAACAGAGAAGATTCAAAACTAACTATTTGGTATAGATTTCCTTTTCAATATCATCCACATCCTGTGACTTACCAACAAGTTTTGGTAGAAGATGATAATGATGTCAATGAAATATTCGATATGTTAGACCGCCAATATGGATTTGTAGGTGCAGAGTTATATGTGGGTGTAGAGCCCATAAGAAGCCACTGAGATGTTTTTCCCATTTGATATGCCAACAAAGAACCGAGTGCATCGTTTAGTTATTCACATGGCAGGCACTTCCATGATCCATATGCAATTTTTGGCTCTTATTTCCAAATAGTAAAGCCAAAACCTAGAACATGTATGCCCTAGCATCTTGTTGGGTTGTTACAGCATTGGCACCCTCTGGTAGGTTTGAGAATGTATTCCTTACCCATGTTATTTTAAGGCCACCATATGCCAATGCTGTTGCAGGTGGTTAGGTAAATTAGCACAAACTTGATCCCAAACCAAATTAGTCGGCCCGCACACTGCATTGCCATCAATAGGCAATCCTGTAAGGATTGCTATATCCTGTAGAGTTATAGACATTTCACAAGTAGGTAGGTGAAATGTATGGGTATCAGATTGTCATCGCTCCACCAAAGAAGTGATAAGACTCCAATCAATATCTATATGTGGTAAGCGGGTAACACGGTATAGTCTACATTAATGCAAATATAGGGTGATATGCTCACCTAACTGCGCTGGGGGGGTGCAAACGGTTGGGGTCGCACTCGTAAGGTGGAAACTTGAATTTAAAAAAAAAAAAAATATATATATATATATATATATATATATATATATATATATATATACAATGTTATATTTCTAATGTTGAAATTATTTTCATGTTGTGAGAGTGCCTTTTTCTTTAGCACACAGGCCCAAGGATCCTGGGCTAAATAGTTGTAGTTTGGTGGACTGGGCTTGGTTCACCACAACTAAAGAAGCTGTTTAAGAACCAAGTGGTGCACAAGGCAAACTTCCTACAATACACATAAACTAGCAAACGAGAATATTTGTATTGAATAACGATGAAAACAGCAAAGGAATGCAAAGTAATCAAGAAATACACAAAACAATTGTTAGGGATCCTCAAATTAATAAGAAATACTTCATTAGTTTTTCTTAATTGTGGATTACAAATGTGCTCACTAAGACGTGATACAAGGTTCAAATAAGCTCAAAAATTACAAACTTTGATGGCTATCCAAGCCTCTAAGACTTGCAAAGTTTGAATCCTTTTGAATCTAAGTATGTGCTATAGTGGCTGTTTTTGGGATACTGGGAGATATTTCACTACTTTCTTTGAGTTTTTGATAGAGTTTTCTCAATGATTCTGTTGTGATTTTCTAATACTGAATCCCTTTCAATGTTGACTGTCTTCCCCTTTTATAGTGTCATTTTAGAGTTCAGGATACCGTTGATTCTTCCCCCTGGGCTCCCTGGGTACCAAAGCCACTGATATGTCAGCCACTTTAATGGCTGGTTCTTTCCCTGTTTCTGATAGTTTTCATCTTTTAGTACTGTTTCTCTAAAAGTTACTTGCTGACTTTCCGTTCTGGGGCGTCCTTAGGTAGTTAACCTTCAATCTCTCTTCTTTCAAGGTTTCTTACTTTTTAGACTCAGCTTTTGGTTGTCTTTCCTTGCTTTCATTTTTCCCAGGTGAGTGGAATCTATTTTTGCTGGGTTGAAGGTTTTCCCAGCCACTTCCCCTTATAGTTCTTCATTCTGGGTTCCCGAGGTACCAGCCCTTGTTCATGAATTGTCACTCTCCAAGCTCTCTAGTTCTTTGCTGCACCACTGGGTGCTTGAGAAGGACATATATGTTCTTCGTTTCTTGTATTTTGTGGTACCCCTCTTGAGCTATCTCAATCCCACGCTGTGCTGCACGTCCCGAGGATCCCGAGCCTCTGGCAGCCTCTGGGTATCCCGGCCCAATTCTTTCACTGGATTTTACTAGATTTTTTAATGGCCTTTTTTGCTGGAAATCTGAACATAAATAGGGCCTTAATGTTGATTCTTCTTGCTGCTTGAATTGGGCCTTCTTTACTTTTCATAGAATGGGCTTTCTTGTGAAATTTTGGACCTCAACACATGTAAATAGAATAATTGTAGATATTATTAGGACATTAATAAATTTGGATCTCGCAACGTACATTGCCTTCCATTGCATCATTAGAGATGTGATATTGTTGTTGCTCCATTTCAAATATATCTTACATTAAATGCTACAATGAGTTAAACCATGCAACTTCCATCTGAAGGTATATTTTTTACAAACCATCTATATAAAAAATTACAAACTAAGAAAATAATTTCCAATTAAATTAGGGGGCCGAGAAGCTTACTACAATTGCGATATGAAGTGAAAGAATGTAGGAATTATAGAGTGATACTTGCAAGAAAAGAAAGAAAGAACAAAAAAAACACAATCAGATATTCATAAATATCTTCTTAAAAAATATAATCCTAAATAAAAACAAAAGAACAATAATAAAAAATAATAAAATTAATATATACTGACTACTATAGTTTTTTATGCTAAATATTAAATATAACTTACAATGCTTGTAGTTCATAATAAAATTGAAAGAAACTCAAATAAAGGATTTATGAAGCAAAATTTTTAATAATAATAATAATAGTTTTAGCAAAAATAATCATACACACAATAATTAGTATTAACTATAATATAACCATATATCATATTTATAAAGCATATAATTAATTTTCATTTCCCAGCCTATAACCACCCTAAAAAGTAAAGATTCAAGAAACTTAATAAATTTTTATACCAACTAAACTTTAAAGAAAAAGAAACACAAATGTACAATTTATTGTAGTAAATAAAAATAAAAATAATAATAATAATAATACACATACATATCTTTATTATAAACCAACAAACATATTATGCAATATATTTTTTCCAAGTAATAGATGTAATAATTGATAATAACAAGGTAAAATTGATTATAAAAAGATCACAATAATATAATTTATTGCAATTTTTTTGGTCATATACTAATAATAACAATAAATAATATTAAATAATTTCAAAATTAACAAAACACATACATAAATTTAATTAGAGAGTTGAGATGCTTACCACAACTGTGATACCAACTGAAAGAGTGAGAATTATAGAATGATACTTGCAAAAAAAAAAAAAAAAAAAAAAAAAAAAAAAAAAAAACACAATCAGATAACCATAAAAAATAATTCATTAATCTAAAATTTGAATAATAATAACAACAACAACATATACTAATAATAACAATAAATAATATTAAATCATTTCAAAATTAACAAAACACATACATAAATTTAATTAAAGAGTTTGAGATGCTTACCACAATTGTGATGCCAACTAAAAGAGTGAGAATTATAGAGTGATACTTGCAAAAAAAAAAAAAAACACACACACACACACACACACACAATCAGATAACCATAAAAAATAATTCATTAATCTAAAATTTGAATAACAACAACAACAATAATCATAATCATAGGCATACAAATAATATTAACTGCAACTACAACAATACATAATATTTTACAATGTATTAACCTCTAATATTTACAAAGCACATGTTTATACAATAATAATAAATCTGTTAATTTCTAGAGCTGTAAGTTAATAAGTAAAGCAAAAAAACTTACATTAACAAAAAACTTACAATCCTTAGTTGTGCACACTGAAGCAAAGTAAAAGAGTAACTAAACAATCGGAGGACCTTATATTGTAAAGAGATGCAATTCTAATTCTTCAGCAAAGGAGGAGAAATTAAAAGACAAGGGCACTTGCCTTGCCTTTTATTACAAACTGAAGAATAAAAAGACAAAAAAGAATCGATGTTGGAGACTTAGGCGTGATATGAGCTTGACAAAATATATTCCATGCAAAGAATAAGAATCAGATGAGATGAGGAGTTGAGGTAATTGGTTGATTGAATCTTTGTTTTTTTTTGTTTACTTTCTTTGCTTTTTTGCTTACAGCGTGCACATAAGAATCTATGTACTTTCTTTACTTTTTTTTGTTTATAGCGTGCACATCAATCAATTTTTTCTTCCGTATTGTAAGAATTTATGTACTTTTTTTTCTTTTTTAGGTTTACAGTGTGCACATCAATCATTTTTTTCTTCCGTATTGTAAGAATCTATGTATTTTCTTTGTTTTTTTTTTTGTTTACAGCGTGCACATCAATCATTTTTTTCTTCCGTATTGTAAGAATCTATGTACTTTCTTTGCTTTTTTTGGTTTATTGTGTGCACATCAATCATTTTTTTCTTCCATATTGTAAGAATCTATATACTTTCTTTGCTTTTTTTGGTTTACAGTGTGCACCTCAATCATTTTTTTCTTTTCTATTGTAAGAATCTATATACTTTCTTTGTTTTTTTTGTTTACAGCGTGCACATCAGTCATTTTTTTCTTCTATAAGAATTTATGTACTTTTTTTGTTTTTGTTTACAGCGTGCACTTTAGAATAAGAATCAATGTACTCATTATACTTGAATCTATCCTTATCTGTTTCGTAGGGTACTTTTACCATAAAAGAACATGACAAACCAAACTGCTTTGGTCAAAAAAATACTGAAAGAATAAGAATATGCGTACTTTTTTTTATATTTCTCTCCTCTATTTCGGCAATGCCATTGCCACAAACCATTTTTTTTTCCTCCTATTTCGGCAATGCCATTGCCACAAATCAATTGCCACTTTTTTTTTTTCCTATTTTGGCAATGCCATTGCCACAAACCAATTGCAACAAATTTTTTTTTCCCTCCTATTTCGGCAATGCCATTGCCACAAATTCAGTCCCACATTTTATTTCCCCTCTATTTCGATAATGGCATTGCCACAAACCAATTAGAACAATTTTTTTTCCCTCCTATTTCAGCAATGCCATTGCCACAATTCCATTCCACAATTTTTTTTTTTTGAGAAATGATATGTGCACACAATTTTTACAACAAATCCTAAGTGGCAGGTTGTTACTGGTTGTTATTATTGGATTAAAAAAGTAATCTCAGTGTTAAATTCAAATTTGAACTAATAATAACTAATCACATGTGATTTGTTGTAAAAATATTGTGGACGTAGCACTTTTTTTTTTAATTCCTCTCCAGATTTCGGCAACTACTATTTTTTTTTCCCTCCCATTTTCGGCAATGGCATTGCCACAATTGCCACAAATGTTTTCCCCCTATTTTGGCAATGGCATTGCCACAAACCAATTGCAACAATTTTTTTTTCCCTCCTATTTTGGCAATTCCATTCCACAATTTTTTTTTTTTTTTGAGAAATGATATGTGCACACAATTTTTAAAATATTTTTACAACAAATTTTAAGTGGCAGATTGTTATTGTTGGATTAAAAAAGTAATCTCAGTGTTAAATTCAAATTTGAACTAATAATAACTAATCACCTGTGATTTGTTGTGAAAATGTTGTAAAAATATTGTGGACGTAGTACTTTCTTTTTTTTTTTTTTTAATTTCTCCCCAGATTTCGACAACCACTATTTTTTTTTCCTCCCATCTTCAGCAATGGCATTGCCACAATTGACACAAATTCCCCCCCCCCCCTATTTCAGCAATGGCATTGCCACAATTGGTTTCCCTTTGTGCACTTCACACTTCGAGCACTTCACCCACTTGGGCAGCAAGTTTGGGCAGCAGGAATTTCGGTAATGTGATTATCAAAATTCAAAATTTTCTCTCTCCCACTTTTTCTCTTTCTCTCTCATACTTTTGTTGAATTTCGGCAACTGTCGAAATTCACTCTCTTTCTTCAATTCCCTAAATAACTTGGAACAGTGCCTATAATGCAAATAAACTCCAGATTTAGCAGTATTCAGCCAAAAGACTCATTGGCTTGTGTTTTGGTGTAGTTTATTGATGAATCGACTTTGAGTTTTGTGTTTGTGTGTTTGGTTTCAAAGCATAAGAAAATGTTGTTGAATGTCTTATTGTAATTGTTAAATGTCTCTATGTTTTGTAAATTTTTATGGGCATGTCTTTTTATCTTGTAAATCTGAGTGATTTATGGGTTTTGGTTGCTAAGAAAATGCAAGAAAAGAAAAGAAAATATAGAATTTTAATTTTCTGGGCAAGCTTAGTTGGGGAAGAAAATGAAGAACACATGTTTTGGGTTCTTCATGTTTTTCCAAAAAATAATAATAATAATTTAACTATTTTCTTTTCTTTTTTAAAAAAATAAGAAGGTTAGAAATTTTTTTTTTAATTTTTTATTTGATGTGGTTTTTTAAAAATTAAATTGCTGATGTGGCATTTTTAAAAAGGCAAATAAATTTTTTAATACTATTTAATGGACACATCAACATTTACTGTGCCAACAGTGCATTTTGTTTGCCACATAGACTATTTTTCGTTAGTAAGCTAACGGTAGGAACCAAAATGGAATGGTTTTTTATTTTGGGGACTAAAAGCGGTAAAATAAAAAGTAGGAACCAAAGTGGAAATGGGGTGAAAATGTAGAGACGAAAATAGTATTTCCACCTTAAATAAATCCATTAACTTTGGAATTGTGGGGAAAAAAAAAGGTAAAAAGAGGACACTCATAAATTTATATGCATGCACCTGTATGGCTGTATTAAGTATTAAAGCAAAAGATTCCCAAGATCAAGCCCAAATCAAAATTGTCAAAAAGATTGTAACTCAATTTTTTTGAGGAAGAACCTATCTTATTTTATTAAGTAAAACCAGCTATGTCAGCCAATACAACAGGAAATAAAGGTGGTGGAACATCCTTCATCCATTCTGCAAAATCCAAAACACAAATAGTATAACGAGCTAACTTGTGAGCAACAATATTACGCTCTCTCTTTACATGAGAGTAGTGTAATTCAGTAAAAAAATTAACCATATTTCTAATCTCATCCAACACTAAGCCCACTATTGAAAGGAACTATGTACCTTCACGCAAGGCCTTCACTAACACTAGCGAGTCGGTCTCAAGGATGGCGTGTTGAACTCCCAGGTCTACCGCGAACTGTAAAGTTGTTTCGACGGCCATCGCCTCGATTTGCAGAGGGCTAAATGCTTGGGAAAGTTGCTTAGACAGTGGTCCCTAGAATAGGTATATATATTGCCATCAGGTCTTCTATTAGATTTGTATATATTAGGTCCTATTAGATTTTCCACGTTTTCTTTGATTATATTACTAGTTTAGGATTGACCCTAAAGAGAAGGTGGCGTTCAATAATAACATGAAGTCTTGTAGTTGGTTTAATTTGATATTTGATATATTGGTCGATTGTTTTAGAATAACTAATAGGTATATTCGGATTTGATGTTTCTACGTATGGGAACTAGTTCTGCCTATATTATAACTGTAGGGACACGATTTTGGTTAACCCGGTCCTGAACTGTCAAGCCCTGGCTTAATGAGTCCCACACAATGAATTTTGTAGAGTATGGGCTAAAGAACTTGGTTTCGGTTGGCTCAGACGGTTCGTTGCATGTCCTTAATGGATATAGAAACGTGAATCAAGAAAATGGATGGGGAACTGGAAGTTTTATTCATGGTCATGCATTCGTACAATGGATTCTTGCCCCCTCTTTTTTCCTCCCCTCTCCTTGGGGGCCTCCTACATATTATATAGGCTCTCTTTTATCATCTGGGCCTTACACTTGTTGATCATCTAAACCCCCACTTGAGCACCTGTCCCATCAGACGCCCTTACCAGTTCCTTGTGAGTTGCAGTGACCAAGGTGGCACTGTTCAGGGGTCTTCTCCCCATTAATGCGGCCAGGAGAGTAGCTGTGATGCATTTAATGTGGTGGTGACAGCCTTTGATGGAACATTTGAATCCTCTTCCTTTTTACGTGTTTGGGGTGAGGGCTACGGTAACCGGGATGCATCATTGATCTGGACTTTGGAACGTCCGAGGAGGAATTACTCCTCGGACATGTTTTCTTGGCCCCAGTTGGCTTGGGCAGGGATTCTGGGCCGCGACGTCTCCTCGGAAGGAATGGTCCTCGGACGGGCCCAAGGCCCAGCCCACTTGTTATTCTGGGTCGGTTCCCACAATAACTCTAGGAAAAAAAAAGAGAGAAGGTTGTGGAGGATTATAGTCTTTTAGGAAGTAGTTTATGATCATGGAATTTCTTGCTTATTGATTAAAGTAATTTTCTGTTTAGAGCTTACGGAAGACTAAAAATTCTCCGCTGTGTTTGGATATATTAGCAAGAGAGGTAAGTAATTATGCATAATATGCACAAGTTTTATTCTTTAGGTTCTTAGAAGTTAAAGGTTTTCAAAAGTTATGTTTTTAAAGCTTACATTTTCTAAAGTTTATCGAAAGTATTATTTTTACATCATTGAAAGAGAAACTTTGACTTTTAGACAATGTTTTAAAGAGAGACTTCGAATTTGAAATAATGTTTTGAATTTCCAAATCTCATTTAAAAGATGATTTCTAAACTAAACTATTTTCCGAAAATAATTAAGTTTCAAAGTAAGTTTTCTAAAAAGGTTCTTGTTCTTTAAGTTTGTTTAAAACCAAGTGATTTCAAAGTCATATTCTTATTTTTCAAAGGGTATTTAAGACATTTCCTTTAGCAAATTGGGCTTTCAAATTTACTCAAGAATTGTAAAAATATTTATGTAAACTCTTCAGTTCTTATTCATTCTCTAAGAGAGTCAAGCATCCTTTGATTTATGTTCAATTCGATATTGTGATATTCGCTATGCCTTTATATTTGGAATAATTGATAATATTAAGTAAATTATTCTATTTTGTATATATTTTGTTTTGTGATATGTGACTCAAAATGAATGTTTATAGAATTGATCAGATAAATGTGTAAACCCGCTCACAGGATTGTATGTGAGAATATGTGTTGATCCCTCACCAGCAGGGGTTAGATGTTGGTATCCGCTCATAGGATTGTATGTGAGAATATGTGATGTGTATATGTGACATTGTGCTCTGAACAATTATGTGTATGTGATTTCAAATGATTTTAAGATGTGATTACATATGTATTAAGTGATTCATTATATGTTTTGTGGAATAATTATTTTTGATATCATTGAATGAGTTTGTGATGAAGCAAAACACTCGTGTCTTGCTTGACTCTATTCCGTTGTGTATTTTGTATAATTACTTACTAGATGTGTGGCTCAGCCCATCAATTACTATTTTTCAGATTAAAGTGTATTTGGGAATATAGAACCTTTGGGTCGCTTGGTAAGGTGCAAGGTAGAGCATGGAAGTTGTAAGCGACTTCAGTATGAATTGAAGACTTATAGAATTTTAGTTACCTTTATTTTGTAATTCATGTTTTTGTTATAGTGGAGATTATTTCCAATTTGTGGAGTTTAGATTTTTGTACGAGGTTTTTAAGAGTATTGTTTTCTTTGGAGTATTAATTTATTTTGGATTAATTATGTTTATAGAATTATATAAGTTTAGCAGGTTAGTCATGTATCTAAATCCATGTTCCATGGATTTGGGTCGTGACATAAAAAATTCAAATCCTCATCTCCCATGGTAGGATTATTATTGAATTATCCCCCCCCCCCCCCCAAAAAAAAAAAAAACTCCAAACAAAAAATGCAATTGTAACAAAGGAAAAAGATCTATAAGGACCACAATTAGTACAATAATAACTGGGAGAGAAAGAAAATAGGAAATACCTAGGCTCTACTATTCAAATTTCTACCCAAATTCAAAAACTTAAAATAAATAAATAAATAAAATCTTAAATTTCACATGTTACCTATATGTTTCTTTGAAATTTGAAAACCGGTATGGAACATACATTGCATTTGCATCATGAACAACAATGAGGAAAAGGAAATAAAATTCTTTCTCCTGACTAATAGAAAATCCCAATATCTTACGCTAGTAGTTAAACTCAGAGAATTTTCTTCAACTGAATAGGATTTTTTAAATAGTGAGACAAAAAGCACAATAAATTCTAATTTAGTCTTTGTATATTTTTACAATTTGAGAAATGATATATCCACAACATTTTCACAACATTTTTACAATAAATTTTAAGTGGTAGGTTGTTACTGGTTGTTATTGTTGAGGTAAAAAAGTAATCTTAGTGTTAGGTTCAAAGTTGAACCAATAACAACTAACCACCTATGATTTGTTGTAAAAATATTGTGAACGTAGTACCTCTCTTAAAATTTAGATGCATAAACTTGCATGTAAATATAGTTGAAATATAATGAGAGTATAATTGAAATGACATTTGGCATGAAATTGAGACACATTTAAAATCTAAACATTTGACATTACATGATAATTAAACAAACACTGGGCATCAATTATAGCAAAATTTTGGAATTGTGAGAGACCGGACTTGGCTCTCAAAAAGAGATAGGCATTGGTATCTCTTTTTCCAGGATTATGTGGAGTCACCTCTTATTTTATAAGAAAAATAAGAAAACTATACTAAAAAAATACAAAACATCTTAACAATTCATTTTCTTATTGATTTGAATACATCTTGATAAAAAAAGAACTGTACATAGTTTTGTTTCCTAGTTACAATCTAGTAAAAAAATACAAGGCCTTGTTTCCTAATTACAATCTATCAGAAGAAAATAAGACACTATCTCTACGAACCTAAGATTCTAATGCTCAGGGATAATATTACAGAATCGGAAGGTGTTAGACACTATTTTGCTCGGACAAAGTCTGATCTTCTAAACTCTAAATTATCATTTAAATACCCTTATAATGACATGCAACATGTTGTATTAATATTCTTACATTTATAATTAGATATTATACAACAATCATAGATCTGTAGCTCTTCTATATGAAGAAATTAAATCTAATTTTTTTAATTATAAATAAAATGATTTTTAAAGAAGAATTTCAAATTTGATTTTTAATTAACATAGAGAACGATTTTTGAAGAAAAATTTCAGATCTGATTTTTTAATTAACAAAGAGAATGAATTTTAAAGAGAATTTTCATATCTGATTTTTTAATTAAAAAACAGAATGAACTTCAAAGAAAAATTACAAATCTGATTCTTTAATTAAACAACAAAATTAATTTTAAAGAGAATTTTTAAATTTGATTTTTTAATTAAACAACAGAATGAAAAGAGAGTTTTTAGATCTAAATTTTTAATTAACAAAAGAATGAATTTTAAAGAGAATGTTCAAATCTGATTTTTTTTTTTTAATTAAAAAACAGAATGAACTTCAAAGAGAAATTCCAAATCTGATTTTTTTAATTAAACAACAGAATGAATTTTAAAGAGAATGTTCAAATCTGATTTTTTTTTTTTTTAATTAAAAAACAGAATGAACTTCAAAGAGAAATTCCAAATCTGATTTTTTTAATTAAACAACAGAATGAATTTTAAAGAGAATGTTCAAATCTGATTTTTTTTTTTTTTTTAATTAAAAAACAGAATGAACTTCAAAGAGAAATTCCAAATCTGATTTTTTTAATTAAACAACAGAATGAATTTTAAAGAGAATTTTCAAATCTGATTTTTTTTAATTAAAAAACTGAATGAATTTTAAAGAGAATTTTCAAATCTGATTTTTTTAATTAAACAACAGAATGAATTTTAAAGAGAAATTTCAAATCTGATTTTTTAATTAAAATATAAATAGAATGAATTTTGAAGTAAAAATTTCAGATCCGATTTTTTCAATTAGAAAACAGAATAGATTTTAAATAAAAATTTCAGATTTGATTTTTTTAATTAGAAAACAAAATGGATTTTAAGAAGAATTTTCAAATCTGATTTTTTTTTTTTTAATTAGAAAACAGAATGAACTTCAAAGAGAAATTGCAAATCTAATTTTTTTTAATTAAAAAACAGAATGAATTTTGAAATAAAATTTCAAATCTTATTTTTTTGTTAGAAAACAGAATGGATTTTAAGAAGAATTTTCAAATCTGATTTTTTAATTAAAAAATAGAATGGACTTCAAAGAGAAATTGCAACTATGATTTTTTAATTAAAAAACAAGAATGAATTTTGAAATAAAAAATTTCAGATCTGATTTTTTTAATTCGAAAACAGAATAGATTTTTAAAAAGCATTTTCAAATCTTTTTTTTTAATTAAAAAAGAACAACAGATCTAAGATCATATCATATACATCCTACACCTATAATGATTAAACATATGAACATACATGGACAAACAATCGTTACATTTTTTATGAAATAAATGTTCAAAAACAAGAAAATCATATTTAGAGATTAAAAATCACATGGAGTATATAATTAGATACATATGCTAATGAAAGAATAAACATGTTAATTAATAAGAGAGTAGAAATGATACCTGCATCAATGCATGAACAAATTCTACAGGGGAATAGGAAAATTGCTTTAGAGTTAGAGAGAGTGAGTCTCTTTAAGTCCTAAAGAATTAATACTTAAGAGAAAAGAAACTCTTAAAGTCAAACTTCCAGAGTTTCTTTAACGTTAAGGGGAAAAGGGGTCAGAGGTGCTGAATTTTGGATTTTCTCCTCTATTTATAGAGGTGTTAATGCTTAAAAAATAAATTAGGATTGCTTAGAAAATCAGCAGATACAAATTAGGTCAGATTTTATCCCTAAAAAATCGAATCTGATAGGCCTAAATCTAAGCTAATCGACAATCGTTTCTAGGCCTAATTCACAACCTGTGCCAATCGGTACTGTGGAAGTGCCAATCGGCACTCCTTAAGTGCCGATTGGCACTGTTGAAGTGCCAATCGGCAGCCCAGTTTCCTCTTCTGATTCATTTTGGACTCTTTTTTAGGCATTTTCTAGGTCGGAAATTGTACTTGGATGTTTTTCAAACTTATATTCCAAATAAAATCCATTTTAATTTGATAATAATTCCTTAAAAGAATAATTATCTAAAAGATAATTACCCCTAAAAGCCTAATTATCAACAATTCCCACATTATCAGATTATCCATTTTATTCCTATGCAACCAAACTCATTTTTACTCAAAATCAACAACCAATCACATAAATTATTTAATTAATTTTAATTATTAACCAATCAAAATTAATTTTAATTAATCATATGTGATCGGCTTCACCCAAATGAAATGCATGCAAACTGTGAAAACTTAATCTCATGATATCTTTCAATCTAACGGTCCGATTTGATAACCGGACATATTGTCACGATCTTTAGAATCTCAAGATCATTTTTATGATATGTGATGGATGATTCAATGCATGAAATGCAATTATGATTTTTGGGTATTTAGAATGATCATTTCAATTATCTTCCAAGATTAAATTATGGGTGCAAAATTGAGTGTCTACAGGAATGTAATTAGAATATAATTAGAATTCTTGATTGAGCTTCCAATTTAATATACATATAATGATTGATGTGTTCTTTAAGGAGACACACATGGAAGTTATTATTGCATAACAAAGCTAGCTTTAAGTGTGTAAAGTAATTAGCCTAAACCATAGGTGTGTAAGTTTAATTATTCATAAAAATTAGCATATAAAATATGAAGCTCATAAAATATATATATATATATATATATATATATATATATATATATATGTATGTATGTATGTATGTATGTATGTATGTATGTATCCTGGCTTAATTATGTAGAGACGTTATTAGAAGTTTAACATAACAAGAGCACACCACAACGTGTGCCTACAAGAGGCTTACAAGCTTTTATTACATTACATGCTTAGAACTAACTACTAGTTCTTTCCCTATAAACCAAAGGAAACAACTACTCAAGGGCAAAACACAACCTTATAGTTAGTCCCAACATTGCACGTAAATGTGCTTGTTGGGTCATCCTTAGTGAAAGTTCAAATAGTGTAAAAACACCCTTGAACGTTTAGACCCCCAATTTACAAATTAACCAATTCAAGCTATATGTCAAACAACTAGCGTGCAGAAAATGAATATAAGCAATAATGTAGAATTGGAAAAACTATCTAAGCCAAATTAAAATCACAACCCACAGCAGATAATAAAAGGCAAAGATAAAAGGGAAGGAAGATGCAAACACAAAGACAACACGCGATGTGTTATCGAAGAGGAAACTGAAGCCCTCGGCGTAAAACCTCTCCGCCGCCCTCCAAGCGGTAAACAATCCACTAGAAAATGTAGTTGGGATACATGGACAGCAATAGACCCTCCAAGCCTAATCTACCCAGTGCACCTAAACCCTCCAAGCTTCTTGCTCCAACGAGGTTGCGCCGAACCTTTTTCTTTTCTAACTTCCCGGATTCCGCTATTAGACCATAGCATTAACCAATGAAGATTGGTTCCTTCCTAACTGCTTCCCAGAACACCAAACAACCCTCTCACAGTAATGGATATGGTGAGAACAAGGTTTTGGTAAAAAGCCTCTCAAGGGTTTAGCAATGGAGAGGAAGAGAGTTGAGGAATTTGAAGAGACACTTATGTAAAGATTGTAGATGAATCAATCTTGTTTTACTCTAAGGTTTCTCTCTCAAAATTCTCTCTGGAAGCTCTCTCTCATTTGTGGGTATAAGGGGTATTTATACTGAGGTGAGAGGAGAATGTGAAACGTCAGGTTTTTCAAAACAGGGCTGGCTCGCGGCTTGGCCTTGCGACTTGACTGAGTCGCAAGATCCTGTCGCGAGATAACCGTATGGCCAGTTGTCCTGTTTTGTCCTGTAGTGCTCCAGCTGGCATGACTGTTCACCTTCTAGCATGCTTGGCATGTGTGCTGCGTCTGGCGGCTTGCAGCCGCGAGTCACCCGCGAGATCAAGCCGCGAGTCTCTGTTTTCTTGCACACTCTTGAGCAATCTTCACTCTATCTCACTCACTACCCTTACAACAAGCCCACCTAAATACAGGGTTACTAAATGCTGAAATACAAGCAAATTTGGCACGGAATAAAGCCAATTAGATGGTTGAATAAATTCAACCTTACAATCTCCCCCTTTGGCTATTTCGTGACAAAACCCTAAAACAGACTCTAGACTTAACATGTGAGTTGGGAACAGTTGAGCAAAACTCACTCACACCTAACTCTAGAAGCTGTGAAGCACTTGAATCATATGAACATAAGATTCCTGAAACATAACAATACACCATGATCATTGTAAGCAGAAAATCGTGAAATGCATATGAAACAGGCAATATGTGATCAAGCAAAGATGGAGTTAAGAAACAAACCATGGCTTGATCAACCAAGTAATCACTACAAGGTAGTGACCACAATGCTCATTCACACTTGGAATGAACACCAGGACATACAAGCTAACAAGCTCAATGCAAGTCTCTTGCATGCCAAACACTCAACCAATGCATAATACACTAAGTATATGCATCTAGGAACAATCCTACAAGGGCACAAGAGTGACAGTACTTAAAGGAAAATGTAATACATTTATATAGAAGTACTGATTTAAACAAAGTATAAAAGGCTGCATAAAGCATGGTACAAACCATAAAACCTACAAAATATGCATAAAACATAACCCTAAAAGCTTACATAAGCAACATGAGTACAAGTCACAAAATAAACTGAATAACATCAACAATATAACTAAAGATTAAACCAAGATTATAAGTTATGAGTTAGAAACAAAAATACACCAAAGCCACAATGTATTAACCCCATAAAAACAACACATTATCCAAAACATAAGATATAAGATAAAGTAAGCAAGCAAGATAAACTATGCTCCCCCTCAACATAATGCTCCCCCTCAAGGTCTGTTTCTCAAAAATTTCTCCCCCTTTTTGACCGGAATGGCCAAAGGGTCAGTGCCCATGATGTGTGGCGAAACTGTCGAATTTTGCAGAGAGAATATCCAGCTGGTCCTGCATGGCTATCATCCTCTCAGATTGCTCTGTCTGGACCTCCCTGAGTCCATCAAGTTTATCCATAATTACTTGGAATGCATCTTGAGGTACAGCTGAAGAAGTTGATACTCTAGTCCTCTTGCCACTCCTTCTGGGTGTTGAAGTTGATGCCTGGCTTGCTACCTCTGTCTCAGTCTCCATTGGAGCACCTTCATCTTGTTCAGCCCCTTCTTCATCTACATCACCCGGAAGCCGTACTTGTATCCTTATGATGGTTTGCTTGTTGATTGCTGAGGGTATTGGCATTAGGCTGAGGTCTTGAGGAATTGGAATTCCTTTTGCCCTGAAAATCCGCATGAGGAGGCTAGGAAAAATCAGCTTAGCTCGAGAAGTTGTTCTGGTCTCTTCCATGATTGTATCAAATATATGAGAGCTGATATCAATGAATGTTTTCTCCTTTAGCTCCATAAGAAAAATGGCTCTGGCATTGTTGATTGTAGTGAGTTTCTTCACAGGATACAAGTTGTTCATCATGATGATAGTGAGGCACCTCATGTCAACTGGAAAAGCTGTGGTATTGAGACACTTTCCTTCTCTCTGTCCTCCAATGCGGTTTTGAACAGTTTCTAAAGACAACATTCTGTCTTTGTAGTTGGTAAACTCATGCTCCTCTAAACCCTCAAGACCAAGGACCCCATCAATATCATGGGCATCTAGAGTGAATTCATGCCCTCTTACCCAACAATCTAGCTCATCTTCCCTAATCTTCACATTAGAGTAAAATTCTCTTATCAGAGGCTCACACACACCCAGTAATCCACTTAACAACTTTTCCCAGCCTCTACCCTCAAAACAGGTGGGAATAAATGTATCTTTTAGGTCCAATAAATCCACAAATCTCTCTTGAATTATGGTTCCCTTCATGAAAGAATCTTTGTATCTCTCAAAGTATTGAACTGACCTAAACAGATTAGAATCCATTTTCAATCGTTTGTCAGCCTTCTTTGCAGGAGTTTTCTTCTTCGGAGTTGAGGGAGCCATCTGTGAACAATCAGAAGAGGCCACAACAGCATAGTACAATACATGTGTAGAGCAAATCAGAACTTTGTTAGTGACAAGGACAAAAATGCCACCACTCAGATGAACTAAAACAATTAAACCTCATGCTACTTAAAACAACCACACAGATGAACAAGCCTAAAAGTGGATACACAAGAACTACTGGTATAATGCATGGGAGAATTAATGCAACAGAAATTTTGAAGACATCCAAAAACAAATATATGTCAATGAGACATACAAATTGATGTGAATGACCTGACTCAAAGAACAAAAGACAAATGCACACAATAGATGTACAGGCATATATTCACCACAGCAAACCACACAGCCAAAATAAGAACATTTTGAATCAACATATTATCAAAAGATCAGACAAGAAGAGAAACCAACAAAAAGCAAACCCTAGCTAAGCACATGAAGAAGAGCCAACCAACAACTAAGATAAAAACAAACTAAATCACTACCTTCCACAAGCTGAGCAAGGACAAAGAGCAACAGCCGCAACAAAAACCCATATCAAAAACATAAACATATGCGAGTAATCAAGAGGGAAATGCACAGAATCAAGTGAAATAGGGTTCAAGAAAGAAAACCCATACCTGTTACTTGAAGATTTCAAGCTGAAATGGAAGCAACAATGGTGTTCGAAAATGGAGGCATAGTGTATAGGTAAGAGTAGTTTAGAAAGACAATGAACAGTCACAAAAAGTTCGAGGGAAAAACTGAAAAAGCTTTTAAAAACTGCCCCTATTTTTGCCAAACACGCGTTTTTCGCGACTGAAGTGAGTCGCCAACAAGTCGCCAGGTTAAGCCGCCAAAACACTCAAAGACAAAATTTTGAAAAAATTTTCTAAGTGTTTTTCGCGACTGGAAGGTCTACCCGCGAGGGAGTCGCGAGCTGAGCCGCGAAAATCTCTAAGTAACCCTCGCGACTGGACCTTTCACTCGCGAACAAGTCGCCAAAATATACCCGTGAACATGCGACTGAGGCCCGCGACTTGACTTACCCGCGACTGAGTCGCCAAAACAGGGCAAAAATGATTTTTTGAAATTTTCAGTTTTTAAGAACAAAATACTTTCCAAAAACACCTAAAATACTCAAAAATCTTTTTGTGCTTGAATCAACAAAGATTGAGTATGTGAAAACACATTTCAACAAGTACAATCACACAAATGAATATGGCATTTAATGAACATAAACTTGTGTGTTGTGTGTGGATATCAACAATGAGATAGTCCGTAGTCTAAAGTGAAGCTTCAATGATCAATTCAACCAAGACATACACAATTAGCACTAGATTATGTGACCCATCTCAATTATAGAAATATGTATATATGACCTCCCACAAAACTTGATAACATATCTTGGAGCTTTACATTTGACTTCACTTTTAATCATAACATTTGATCTTTTTGATCCTTTTGAGACAATTACCTCTCATTGTGAGAGTGATATTTGATAATTCACTTTAATGAACAAGCCTTTGGCCTTTTGAATAAACATTCACTTTAATTTTTGGTCGCTTTCCCTTTTTCCTAGTCGAATACTAGTATGTGCGACAGGCTTTTGCAGCTCAATATCTCTTTTCATTTGGAGATTTACATTTGGTGAGCTCTTTTTAGCAAAAACAAAAAATAAAGAGTGGGAAGATATATAAACACAAGTCTATGCATGTCTCAAGATCATCATAACCATTCACTCATCATTCATGACAAGTTTGAAGATCTATTTACAACAATCACATAGATTTCAAGATTTCTCTCACAGTGATAAGGGTGCAAAGAAACAAGTTATGCTCAAAAATGCACAAAGCCATTAGCACAAAGGTACAAGGTAAAACAAGTTTTGAGACAAAAACTCAACAATGTTAATCAAACTTTTTGATTTTCTAATTTTTATGTGATTTTTGGATTTTTGACACTAGAAGAAAAGGATTGATCAAAAACAAAAACAAAAACATAAGTATGCACAAGTAGACAAGCAAACAACCATCAGCAAAAACAACAAAGCAAACAAACAAACATCGTCGCAAAGCATAGGAAGTATTAATGCATGGACATGTTGTAATGCTTATGCATGAGTACCCTTTTTCACCCACACGTCACTTGCGTTTGGGGTGATTTCCTTATAGGGTTGGGTACGGGAGTTAGGGCTTTCAAACCTTCGTAAGAAGCTTTCCAAGCAGTTGGTGAATGCACCAATCATCTTCATCACGTTCATCATTTCGGGATCACCATTTTGATCTCTAGATTGTTCACCTGCCCAATTTCTTCTATCATTTCTAGGTCCTTGTGACCTTTAAGGAGTTGCACTATTCATTGCTCTCAGCTTTTGGCAATTTGGTCGAGTATGCCCTTAAAGTCCACAATGATGACACACATAATTTGATCAAGGACCTCTTTATGGTCGTGGACGAGACTTTGCACGAGATTCTGACCTGCCCACATACTGATTGCGGGGATTCAACAACCGTTGGTTCTCCACATTCTTCTTCTCCTCTATCTTGGGCTTCTCAGCAGTAGGGTCAACTTCAACTGGATCTTTAGCCTTTACAAACCACTTCTTTAGTGATAGTTCCAGATGAGCTACTTCCTCTGGTATATCCCAACCCGGATTTGTCTGAAAAGCTCTTTTGAGATGAAATAACATCATCTAGCTTCTTGGTGGAGACCCTCTCTATCTTGGCATTAGCTTGCACAACCTCTTGCTCAAGAAATCTCACTTTTGAGTAAGCTTCTGACAGCTCACCATTCAAAGTTTCTATCTCACATTTGGCCTCCTTATAGCGAATTAGGAGACTTTTATAGTCCTCCTCTACCTTCTTCATCTTTCTCACAGCTGCCTTGGCCACCCTTGTGTACTCATCCGACTTTTCCAGGAGTGAGTTATAATTCTCTTGAAGATTGGTCGTGCTTTCATCTTCTTCAACATCTGATTCCTCGATAACTCCCAATGATTCTTCATCACTATATTCTCCAAGGTCTCGTACAAGCAAATTCAACTCGTCTGAAGACTCAACATGGGCAATAGTCATAAAAGCTGAATAGTTCCCCTCTCCATCAACATGGGCAATAGTCATAAAAGCTGAATAGTTCCCCTCTCCATCACAGCTTTCTTCTGATTCTGAGTCGAATGAATCCGAGTCACTTAATGTCGTGGCATACACCTTGCCTTTCGATTTCAAATAATTCGAACATTCTTTCTTAAAGTGTCCATGCCCGTTGCATTCAAAACAAGTGACACCTGGTGTAGATTGGGATTCTTTTCCATCTTTCCTTTTGAATTCCCTTTTTTTTCTTCTTGAACTTTGGAATTTTCCTTTATAACCAAATTTTCCATTATTCTTGAATTTCAAGAATTTTCGGAAATTCTTTACAAGGTATGCAACATCTTTATCAACCACATCTTCTTCCGATGAGTCATGGACTTCTACCTTCTCATTAATGGTCTTAAGAGCAAGAGATTTACTCTTCCGTTGATTGGGCAGCGACATCTCATAAGTCTGAAAAGAACCAACCAGCTCCTGGACTTTGATGTCATCAAGGTCCTTGCTCTCTTCAATCGCTGTCACTTTAGCACGAAAACTTTCCGACAGTGATCGAAGGATCTTCCTTACGATTTTAGAATCCTCCGTTTTCTCCCCCAAATTGAACTTGCTGACAACCACCTCATTCAGCTTCCCATAGAAAGAGTTAAAGGACTCATCCTCACTCATTTTGAGCTCCTCAAACCGAGTGGTCAGCATTTGCAACTTGGTGTCTTTCACTTTCTTCGTGCCTTCGTAGGTGGTTTCTAATATCTATCATGCTTCTTTGGCAACGGTAATGTGGGAGATCTTGTGAAATTCATCTGGAGACACACCACAGAAAATAGTATTGAGTGCTTTACTGTTAGAATTAGATGCAGTGAGTGCTGCCTTATCCCATGTGGATTTGGCTGCCTCAGGTCTGGTCCAACCAATCTCAACAGCATCCCAAACAGATTCATCAATGGAGTATAGAAAAGCTCTCATGCGAACCTTCCAAAAAGCATAATTACTACCATCAAAATATGGAGGTGCATTTAGGGATTGAGACCGATCCATCTCAATAGGGAGTCAAGGATCACACAATGGTATTGAAACCAATAAAAGTGTACCCGCTCTGATACCAATTGAAAGTTCAAATAGTGTAAAAACATCCTTGAACGTTTAGACCCCCAATTTACAAATTAACCAATTCAAGCTATATGTCAAACAACTAGTGTGCGGAAAATGAACATAAGCAATAATGTAGAATTGGAAAAACTATCTAAGCCAAATTAAAATCACAACCCACAGCAGATAATAAAAGGCAAAGATAAAAGGGAAGGAAGATGCAAACACAAAGACAACACGCGATGTGTTATCGAAGAGGAAACCGAAGCCCTCGGCGTAAAACCTCTCCGCCGCCCTCCAAGCGGTAAACAATCCACTAGAAAATGTAGTTAGGATACATGGACAACAATAGACCCTCCAAGCCTAATCTACCCAGTGCACCTAAGCCCTCCAAGTTTCTTGCTCCAACGAGGTTACGCCGAACCTTTTTCTTTTCTAGCTTCCCAGATTCCGCTACTAGACCATAACATCAACCAATGAAGATTGGTTCCTTCCTAACTGCTTCCCAGAACACCAAACAACCCTTTCACAGTAATGGATATGGTGAGAACAAGGTTTTGGTAAAAAGCCTCTCAAGGGTTTGGCAATGGAGAGGAAGAGAGTTGAGGAATTTGAAGAGACACTTATGTAAAGATTGTAGATGAATCAATCTTGTTTTACTCTAGGGTTTCTCTCTCAAAATTCTTTCTGGAAGCTCTCTCTCATTTGTGGGTATAAGGGGTATTTATACTAAGGTGAGAGGAGAATGTGAAACGTCAGGTTTTTCCAAACAGGGCTGGCTCGCTGCTTGGCCTCGCGACTTGACTGAGTCGCGAGATCCAGTCGCGAGATAACCGTATGGCCAGTTGTCCTGTTTTGTCCTGTAGTGCTCCAGCTGGCATGACTGTTCACCTTCTGGCATGCTTGGAATGTGTGCTGCGTCTGGCGGCTTGCAGCCGCGAGTCACCCGCGAGATCAAGCTGCGAGTCTCTGTTTTCTTGCACACTCTTGAGCAATCTTCACTCTATCTCACTCACTACCCTTACAACAAGCCCACCTAAATACAGGGTTACTAAATGTTGAAATACAAGCAAATTTGGCACGGAATAAAGCCAATTAGATGGTTGAATAAATTCAACCTTACACTTAGGATAACTGTAAACATCTGGGCACCGATCCTTGAAAAACTTAGAGTAATTTGTTGGACCACATTTTCCAGAATTGCAACAATATTGATCGGTCTTGAATACAGTATACGGATTGTTACACCCACCTGGAGCCTTCAACTCTCTTGGGCATTGCCCATTGATATCAGCAGTACATTTTATTCTACGGGTGCACCCATTAGATGTGGGACTAAATTCCATTGGGACATTAAACCCATCAACAAGGGAGATGTCAATGAAATCCTTGTTGCCAAATTGGTTTAAGGCATATTCAGCTAGGGTGTTGGGGGGTACACCGTAGGCTTTGCATTGTAGGAGCCCCCCACAGTCTCACATTTGCCACGTCCCGACCCATCAAAGGTGCACTTGGTTCGAGCCCATATGCGAGCCTGTGTCGTGCCGGGGTTGACGTTGAGGGTCCAAGTTTCTCCTCAGTTGAGCTGCTTGCCACCACCAGGCACAGCCGCGGCCCAAACAGTGTAAGGGCAATTGTTTATAATATCGAATCTGGCTGCATCAGCCAAGGCAAAGCAAAGAGTGATGAAAAGGAAGGAAATTATGGAGAGGTTTTTGAAAAGACTCATTATTGCTAATTTGTGCTTGGATATGTGTGTTTGTGAGAAAATGGGCAAAGGTTTATATACTGGTGACTGGTGAGGATGGGTTTGGGATGCGGCTATAGCCTATAGGACACATAAGTGTAGTAGCTAGTTACGTGACCAAATTTTTTGTTGAAAATTTTTCATGATGATGAGGTCTCATTCGGCTTGACATGAAGAAGTCAAGATATGGAGCTCGTATCTTACACAGTTCACGTGCCCAACCTATCTAAATTCAGCATGAAGTTACACTTGGCATTGTTTTTAGGCTTTATCTTTTACTATAAACTCACAAACTTCCAACATTATGTTCAATTTTAAGAGAGTAGTTGGAACTCCAAGTCCAACGCAAGGGCTGCTATGCAGTTTCTACGGACTATTACTCTCAATCGGTGGTATATTGAATTATATATATGCTTCCAATTAATTTACATATTGCACACGGAGTGATTCGATCCTTTGAATTTTCATTCCCCACTTCGAAAATTAGCTAGGTTGGAGTAAGATTAAACCTTAAATTATGTTTGATGCAGTATTAATTAGAACCGAAAATTTGTACGTAGTACGTCTTCAAGGTACGCAAAACTTCTTTGGTCCAATATATAGAATGACTAAGGGATGAGTAGGAGACGATTAAGAAGCTGATGTTGCTTTCTGATTTTGACTAAACTTTGATGAGACAACTTGTCTCCGAGGGAAAGATAAAAGACACTATAGCTTGAATCTTCCCTCGGAGACAACCTCGTTTCCGTTTGTTTGTTATTTAAACCGGCTGGAATATTGAAATAAGAAAAAGCATAGTCTTAAAAAGCATCCAATATTCTATCAAAGACTTCACTTATATGCAACATGTCACTCATTAATTAATCAACATAGATATGAATTATGATATGCTAGCTAGCTGAAATGATAAATTTATTTAGGGTCTGTTTGGAATGGAGGAGAGTAGAGGAGAGGTGACTTCTCCTCTCCCTCCGTCTAAAGATAGAATTAGTAGATAGTAGATAACCTTTTTCTTTCTAACAGCTAGTGTTCCTATCCTAATGCAAAGAGAGATAGAGAGATGAAATTGTAGCATAACTCTAACTCTATGTTAAATTTTATATATATCGCTCTCAATCATAAAAGCAATGTTCATGTCCCATTGATTTAGTACCACATTGCTTATGATTGAGAATGAACAAATATACAAGAGTTTATTGGGAGATTTCATTTTAGAGTGAGTGTACTAATTTTTGGCTGACTTACCTATAAACTTTATCAACTCTTCTTTCTTACTTATTTTGCCAAAAATATATATTCATAATTTTTATTTATTTTTCTATCATTTAAACATTAAATATTATTATTTTTCCCATCGATTCCATTATTCAAGATCAATCAAACAACCTGATCAAGTTCAAGGCAATCTTCCTGTTATCATCCTGGCTAGGCCCAAAAATCATACTCTCAAAATGTTTCAGTTGATGGGCCTAACTGTGGAAGTGTCATCACGTGAGCCCCGCAGGCCCTAGTCCATTTGCGTAAATAAAACAAAAACCAGAGGTGATTTTCGCAAACAACCAAAAAGTGATTCATAAATAAATAAAAACGTTTTTTCTCAAAACCGTTTATGACACCAGCCGTGACATAACCCCCACCTTTAGATTTTGATCCCATTGAGTAGGTAGTATAGTTGTGAGTGTGAGCACACTTTATTAGTCAGTCCCTTTCGTTTTTTAACTTCCAACGTAAGCTACTTTTCTCTCTGTAAACTGTACTATTTACAAACAGCATTTAAAAAAAGCCCCTCCTCCTCTTCATCAAACACAAACACAAACAGACACTTTCTTCCAGTCCAATATATATACATAATATAATAGCTCTATACCATCCCACTTTCCACTAATAGCAATACCTTCCCTCGCAAGCTATTGTTTTCTTTAAACGACGTCGCTCCTTTATAGTAATATAACTCATCCTTCTCTCACATTTTCTTCTTCTTTTTTATTACTACTTTTGTATATTGGTCTTATTGTTATCTCAGCGGTTACACTTTCAGAGTCACATTTTTAAGAGAGAGAGAGAAAGAGTAACGCTTTTACAAACTCTCCAAGCTTTTTCTTAATTTGTGGTTCGTTTCCTTTTATGCATGATCATTTTTTTTTTCTGTTCACTACTCTGCCCTTTGCTTGTTGATGGTTTTTTTTATAAAAAAAAAAAAATTTGTTGGTTTGCTCTGTTTGTTTCCCTAGAAAATGTTAGAAAATGAGACTGAATTAAGCTTTAGATTCTAGGTTTTGAACAATTTGACCCCTGAGGAAGTCAAATTTCGAAATCAGACTAGAGAAGGTGTAGTTGAAACGAAGCAAAAATAAAGTTAGTAGCTTTTTAATTCTCATAAATTTTCCCGGGAAAAAAACCGGAATTTTTTTTGTCAAAAGGAGTGATTTTTTAGGCCTGTGCTGTTTTTTCTTGATGATTTGTTTTGATATTCCTTATCTGCTGCCGGATTTTTGTTTTGTTTTCTGGTTAAGATTTTGCTTAATTTTGGTGAATGTGGTAGGATAACTGGTTGAGGAGGGTGATCATGGTGAAGGTTAAGAAGGAGAAGGAGGAGCTTGCTGCAGATTCAGCTAAAGAAGTTCAATTCGCATCATGTTCTTTGTCATCCTATGGCAATTGTGATAGCCCTGTTCAGAGATGTTCTGTTATAGGGTATGTTGTTCTGGCTATGGCTTTTTTTACAATGATTTCTCATTTCTGAATTGGTTATCTAGGTTCTATACATTTGAAGCATAGGATTCATATGGGAATTTGTCACATTTACTGTGTTGAATACTACCAAGTTTATCCTATTAGTGAACATGTCACCTAGCATATTTTGGTAAAGCCACATTGTAGTGGTACCAGCAACAATGGTTATTCCATGTATATGTGAGAGACTGTGACTCATGCACCCATTACCATTAGGCAAGATATCACCTCACTTTTTGGGTCACTAAAATCTAACCATTACCCTTGAAAGGGGAGAAAAATATTGTAGTACTGCTGGTTCATAGAGATTTTCCACATGTGGACTATGTTCTAGCACATTTGGAATGAAGCAAAGGAGCTTTTAATATGGCCATCAGGGTGTTGTAAGACAACAGGAACAATAGACATGCAAAGCAGATAATGCCAACAACCCTAATTTATGAGTAAAACAGTTTCAATTTTATATTGATATAAGCTGTCATGTTATTGAAGGAGACCAACTGGTCCAACCAGACGTTCAAGGAGAGGCTGGTCAGAAAAAGAGGTCAGTCAATCAAAGGAAACTCTAGTTTATTATTCTATTTTTATATGCAAAATGAATAGTTAGATGTTACCAATAGCTATATAAACTTTGTACTATGACTTGGAGAGTATTGAATTAGCACTGATACTACTTCTTGGAGGAACTATAATGCAAAACTAGCTTGTTTATGATAAATTGTTGGTATTTCGGAAGCCAACAAGCCACAGTATTGAATCATTTAACATTTAGTTTCCTTGGTTTTTTCCCTGAATTTCTCTTGAAATATAGTTTCATCTCTTGGAATTTTAAAAAATAAAAATGGTATTACATAGTTTTATTGAGTGCACATTCTCCCAACATTGACCTAAGCTATCTCTGGAATTTGTGGCTGTAAAAGTTCTCTAACTTAAATACAACATGACTTTTGATGGGCAGGATAATCTTCTAAGTGCATTAGTCAAAAAGTACAATGGGAAGAAGTGGAAGCAAATAGGTATTGGCATGACATTTTTTTCCCTTGCTTTCAACTTTGTGCTTGTATTAAGTGGCCTATCTATTTGTTTTCTGATGTCAACCATAGTCTTTTATCTTTGAGGAGAATGTTTTAAGAGCTAGTCATGACCCTCATTCATCTGGCTTCAGTTGCTTTGATCTGTTCTTTAGCTGGTTTGCTCAAAATATTAGTGGCACTAGCACTTTGTCAATCCTCCTGCTAAAATCGTTTGTTGGATTATTAGATAAATGGAATGAGGCATGAGAGCTACTCTCAAATGTGAAAAAAAAAAAAATATATATATATATATATATACATTTCCTCATTAATTTTCAGTTTGCATGAATTTCCTTGATTGTCATTATTATCATAAAGCATCATTGGATAGTATACAACAGAAGTAATATAAGTTGTTAATTGCCTTATTCAAAGCTCCTCATTTAATTATTTACATTTCCTGTACAGCTGCACATATACCTGGGCGGACAGATGTTCAGTGCTTACATCACTGGCAAAAGGTTTTGAATCCTGAAGTTGTCAAGGGATCTTGGACAAAGGAGGTATGAATCATATACTGCTACTTGTTTTGGTAGCCAGAAGAATACTGCTACTTGTTTTGGTAGCCAGAAGAATACTGCGTGTGCTCATTTTTTATATCATTGATATGTTATCACGGCACTTATATTAATTCCCCCCCCACACGGATTTCATCTTGGGATTTTCAGGAAGATGATTGTATAATCGAGTTTGTGAAAAATTATGGTTGCAAGAGATGGTCTCTTATTGCAAAGAGCTTACCTGGTCGCATAGGCAAGCAATGTCGAGAGAGGTAGGTTCTGTAGATATCTAATTAGTGCATCAATTATGGGAGGCCATGCTAATTGAATGGCACATGTCCTGTTTGTTTGTTTCACATCATTACTGTCATGTGCAATTTGTTAGTTTTCCTTTATGAGAATAGAAACTTCGGTACAATAGAACTCGCTTCAGTCTTGAGGCAGCTCAATGGGCTGAGACCTTCATATTTATCCACCTATTTTTTAGCAATCCACTATTTATGCATGTTATGTTGTGATGTGTGTCAGTTGAGGGTTTTGTGCATGTGTGTGTGTTATTGGTAAGTTACATGTGCACCTAGTGGGTTTTGAACCAATGACCTCATCCTCCACCTTACCCTGACAAGGGGAGGAGGTGCCATTTGAGCTAGAGCTCACTGGCTATATCTGTTTAGAGGATTATGAAGCTTGTAAATTGTAATTTATTTTCCAGGTGGTTCAATCATTTAGATCCAGCTATAAACAAAGATGCATGGACAGAAGAGGAGGAGTCAGTTATTGCTTATTACCACCATAAATATGGTAACAAGTGGGCACAAATAGCAAGGTTTCTACCTGGAAGGTATGTATCTGAGATCAATGTACTGCAATAGATCACTTACAATAGAGTACTAACATTCTTGGAATACACACATTATCATTGCAAAGAATTTACTGTTGAAAGTACCCTTTGAGATTGACCAATTCTGTCTTTTGTAGCTTCAATAAAGTAAATTCTTTTGGATATATTTTTATAACAAAGGGAAAAAAATGCAGCTTATATTAGTTCTTTTAGTCTTTAAAATTAAGTGGCAGAATTCTTCTTTGGATTGAGTTATTGTGGCCAGGTGTTCACTAATAGTCAGTTTTGGTGGTAGTGTAGCATGATCTAATCCAAAATTTTCGCCCAATTGAGCGTGTCGAGCATATTTTTTCACAGTAGCAGGATAACCTTTACTTTCTTTGCCATGACAGTTTTAGGGATCCTAAAAATATGGCAAATAGTGCAGAAAGAAAGTAATAAACTGGAAAAGATATTTTCTGGGTAGGGACCATTACATAATGAATTCCACCTTCCTAACTTGCACCAAGCTTTAAAAAATTGTTATATTTTTGGTGTCCATTGTTTTATTGTTTGAACCTTGAATAACTAAAAGTGCATTACTTAGGTATTTGTGGGTTAATTTAACATTCCCTTGTTGAATTGAAAAATGACAAAATTACTGCACTTATGTATGCATTTGTACCATCACATTGGTTAATATGTTTGCTTGCAATTATCAAATAGAGAGATGGAGGCCTTCTATTGGATATATCATAATCTTCTCATAATTCATTGATGTCGAGAATTGGCAGGACTGATAATGCGATTAAGAATCATTGGAATTGCTCAATGAAGAAGAAACTGGATTCATACTCAACTGATGGTTGTGACATGACATGTGAAAATATGTCTCCTGATTTCAGCAGTCCTGAAACAAAATCTACATCTCCTGATTTCTGCAGTTCTAGTACAAAACATGAATGCACGAAGGTTAAAGTAGAGAAACTGAATTTCAATAAAATGTTCTCTCCCAATCACAGCATGGAGTTGGAGCACAATGTTGACACTTGTTCTACAGATTTGGTTCTTGGAAATGCTTATAGAGGAGAAATTCATTTAATGGCAAAAAGAGGGGAACCTGAACTGGTAGATCCACTAAATGGGACACAGAGTAACCACAAAGGTGCTGCTGCAAGTGGTATCACCACTAGATCATACATACACAATGTTAGCCATGATGAAACAGATGGGCCCTTGGTAGCCACTTTTTTGGATGTTTTCTTGGATGCATCCACTTACACCAAACAAAATCATATTCCTGTTGCTCACAAAATACTTGAAACTCCTAAGAGTTTAAGGGAATATGCTTCAGGTGTTATGAATTCAAGAATGGCCAATGGATCTGGCAATCCATGTTCAACTTCCTTAACATTGGGACTTGGTGAGCACATGGGTCGAGTTGGCAAGAAAAACCAAGTCCATAGGGTTTCGCAACATGCAGTGGATGAAAATCATGCTTACTTGCCGTCAGAGTCACCTCTGGTGAATGATTTGGTTAATGCTGTAGAAGATAGTGGTGGATCACCAAGCACATATGTTCATTTTAGGCATCCAAACACTCCATTTTGCTATTCTACTCCAACATACCTTGGACAAAGTATGTATGCTAATGGTAGCAGTCCAGAATCTACATTAAGAAATTCGGCCATGACCTTCAAAAATACTCCTTCTATAATAAGGAAGAGAACTTCAAGAAAGACTGGTAATGCCAACCTTCCTGATGTTACCTGCACGCCAGAGAGCACAGTCACATCTATTTGTGATAGACAATATGTCAATAGTACCAACTTCCTAAACACAAAGCGGGGTTTCCTCTCTTTCTTTGGTGAAACTGAAACATCAGTTGCTGTTAAATCTCTGGAAAGATGCCTGGAATATGCATTTGACTTGGAAAAGGAATCAGTTGCTGTTAAATGTGGCAAATCTGTTTCTGCAAGCATGTCTCCAAATATTGATATCTGTGCAAATACAATGTAGATATCTTGAAATGATTGAGTTGTAATTAACCTTCTTTTTAGATTTCTTACCCATCTTTTTTGGCTATGAAATCGAGCATAAAACATGTATTACAGAGATATACTTACATTACCATAGTGCATAAGATTTGATTGCATATGAGATTCCCAATTTGGTAGGCATGTTGAATTACATTTTCATAGGCATGCTTGAGAATGAGAGATGACATTTACATATATTTTTGCTCTTAAATTGGTGCCTTTGTCTTCTTACTTGCCCTACATTTATATGACAGAAAAACCAAAACTTTTGGAGATTTGATTGGTGTGAAATGGAGATCCCTATTTTTTAAGTTGATCATCCTATCTTCTAGTTCTATAAGTGTCCTTTATGATTAAATCGAAAAAGAATTGTGTCATGATACAATTGGTCTCTTTTCTTGGTAGAGATTCTGTATATTCTATCAAAGCTATGACAGGCTCGTGAACTGCATTCAATGGATAGTAACGGATATGGAGAGTTGTTTTATTGCATTTACTCTTCTATGAAACTGGGCATTTATCCACAAAGTGTCACCTGAAACTACTGTTATCTTTTTTTATTATAATAATCTTTTGGACAGAATTGCCTACCACTACTACTATTATTATTATTATTTATTTTGTTTTGTGGGCTAACATAGTCATTTCTGTGTATTTGATAAAATCAGGATTGGTTGAAATGTATTTTATTGAGCATATGTTAGACCCAATAGTGGATAGTGATTACAACATGTTAATATAAACAACATTGGGTCCTTTTGTTGCAACTTATAATTAACATTATGTATTTTATTTTAATGTCTTTGTCTGGTCATAAACAACTCTTAATGGGATGAGTTTGGATTCACACACATGAAAATTAAGGTCCCTATCCTCTACTTGTCAAAGTTTAATTTGGTTTGGCACATTAAAAACCAATACATCATGGTACTCTCTTACACATATATATTCACGTCATATATTGTGTTGGTGGATGGCACTATGTGCGGAGAGAATAGCAAGTGAATAGTAGTAGTTCACTCTCCACACTACACGCACACTATTCTAACTGCTCCAGCAATCTCGCCCTCTTGCCTTTGTTCTCATGAAGGGCTCATCATCTTTATCATCAGGTGTGTCATGGTTGTGTATCCTTCATATCTTTATAATGAATATATGCTAGTAAGTCTTGAGAGTTTAGTAGATAAGCTTTTATCCACTTTGGTTATGTGGATCTTAGTTCAAGTTTTTCATCATTGCCTTATTATACAATCAAAGTTAAAGTAAATTAATTTGTTTGCTAAGTTATATTGATTTCCCAAAAGAGAAAAGGTAATTTTAAAAGATATATATGTGCCTGCAGCATCATAGTGAAATTTAGGAGTTTCTCCTTATTCTGCACTCTTATTAGATGACACTGACTTTTGTTTGTACATTAGTATAAATGTAAGAGGTAACATCAACAGTATCAAAGCTCATAAGCCTGTATATATTAAATGAAAGCAGGTTTGACAGATTAACTTCAAAGAAACAGTGGACCTTATTGGTATGCAAGAGCTGGTCGTGGAGGTGATAGTGCATGCAGAACTGGTTGCTATGCTTAACTCTACGGATTATTGGTTGATGACATTAGGCATGACTCATGAGGCTGAGTATTTGAGGGAGATTTCTTTTATAAGCACGTTTAAATTTTGTAATCGAGCTGCCCATGCTTTAGCCATGGAGGCTCAGTTGATAGAGGGGCCTCAGGTGTTGTTAGAGGATTTCCCTCCCTCTCTTTTACCCATTGTAAACAACGACATTTCTATATGAATAATGAGACTGCTGTTTTCTACTAGGAAAGAAAAGTCTTTTCTCCTTTAATTATATCGAGGCTGCTGTTTTACACTGGAAAAGAAAAGTCTTTCCCCTTTTATTATATTGAGGCTGCAAATTTGTTTCTTGAGTCTCAAAGCAGGCAGGGATATCATGTATGCCAACATTGCCAAGTTGACCAGTGCTTGCACATATGATGCTTAAGGATCCGTTTGGAAACAGTTTTTTAGCTGAAACTGAAAACTTTTTGTTAAAAGTGTAGAAAATAGGTTAAAAAATAAGCTGAATACTGAATAGTACAGTGGGATCCATAAATAATATCAAAAAGTGCAATAAGACCTATAAATAGTAGCAAAAATATATTAAAAATATAGATAAACTGAATTTTTTAGCTCATCCCAAATAGATGCTAAATATGGTATATGCTGTGCTACTAGTGTTAGTGTGGTTTTATAAAGCTAAATGGGATATGCTGTGCTACTAGTGCTAGCGTGACTTTATAAAAGCTAGATGGGACTTTGACTGTACTGTATCTTCTTAGAATCTATGTTGATTGGAATTTTTTTTTAAATGTTAATTTTGTTGCATACATCCCTAGTTCCTATACACAACTTTGGAAAATGTGTTCAAAACACTATATAATCTTAAAATAGTGATATCGTATCTTGAAAACACGATTGTATAATTTAACTAAAATCGTGTTTTGAACCCACGATTTCAATTGACGTAGTGCACACATATTGTACAAACTGGTGTGTAATTAACAGTGCTCTTTAATATATATATATATATATATATATATATATATATATATATATATATATATATATTAATGTGTGTGTTCCCCATCAAGCACAGCAGTCCTCACGCGACCTGTCTTTGTATCTCATAGTTCTAAATGTTTTGATTCTTGCATTATGTATGTATCTGAAGTTTGGATGGAATACATGATTGTCTGTACAGTCTTTTTATATCTATCTTATCCTTTCATTTTGAATGTGATTGTAATCTCCTTTTCCTTGAATCAGTAGGCTGCATATTATCCTTATCCTTGACACAGTCGGATTTCCTTATCCTTAGCACAGTCAAATTTCGGTGGTGGTGTGATTTAGTTTACCCCCCTGTTTTGAACACCCCATGGGGTAGTCCTTTATAGTTTATTCCAATACCACCTTAGAGTACTAGCTTTTACCACGCTTAATACATTTCTCGTGAATGATTTTCCTGCATTCAAGTCTCTGTCTCATTGTCAAAAGTCTTGTAACTTAACTCACGTTTTGATATTTCCAATATTCATAGTTCAAATCTCCTCACCCTCAACAATCAAATTATTAAAAATAAAGAAGGTTACTTCCACATTCCTAAGATCCAATAGGATCCTAAATGAATTATTAATTGGCAAAATCAATCTCCTAAGCCCTCATGAATTCCAATTATATATGATTATCTCTATCTTATCTCTCTCTCTCTCTTGCAGGTCATAATCATAAATGCGGAATAATCTACCATTGATGAGAGACCTCGGATTGAAAATAACATTGTAAATTACACAATGAAGTGAAAGGTGCCGTTGATATCTAGAATCTACATCAGGAATTAAATTATAGGAAAGCCGCTACAAAACAACCTAAAACTCATAGTTAAAGTCGCCACTATTAGTTAGCACTAGAAGATTAACGAAAAGATGCTCTTTGATTTATTTTTTCACTGTTTGGAGAAGGCAATTCAAACGTTATTGATGGAATCATATTAGGTTAACAAACTCTTGGTAATTGTCAATAGTTGTGCAAATTTCTTCTTGTAACAAATTTTTTTTCACTGTAATAAGAACTTGCCGAACATGTCGGTGAGAGTTTTTAATTAGCACAACTTAAAAATAGGCCATCTTTTCCAAGGGATTTTGTGATGTAGAAAAAAAAAAAAAAAAAACTGAATCAATATTATTATGCCCCTATTTTACTTTCTGATTTTGACTTCATGAACTCCTTTATTTTGCTCAGCTGATTGGACTGTTCAAATTGATCCAAGTGTTACCGACTACAGGTACTCGAGTACACATTGAAGGAACAACATTATACAAAATTTCAACTACACATCATTTTGTTTCTTTCTTTCCTTTTTTTTCAACATTACACCTGATTATTAGATTGCATTTTTTTTTTCCGCATGTTTTTTCTGCTTATGAAGATGTTCTTTTCTTTTGATTATAGAGGTTGGCTTGTGTTCAGTTTTTAATGAACACACATTAGTGCTCATTCTCTACAAGGTTAAACAACCAACTCATGTCCAACAGGACCCGCATCTAAATTTATAGAATAATCACCATGTCAGCCTCACTTAACTCTTCCATAATTTTAAACGTTTAAAAATTGGATTGTTTTTAATTATTGAATTGGGATTTTCGTTTAGCCATGCCTTCAATTGTTTTTTGGATAATTTTTAAATATTAATTATAAGACTGCAAATGTTATGAGTGTTTTGAAATTATGTAATAATAATTATTAATTTAGTTATAATGTCTCAATAAAATTATATATTTTATAAGTTTATAATCAAAATAGTGTATCATATAGACTTTTAAGTTTTAACTAATACAAAAATAAATTTTATCCAGACATTCATATTTTGTCACACCTCAAAAAAAAAAAAAAAAATTTGTGACACCTGGTTTATGAATGCGTAATTATGTGAACTCACAACCTTTTTGCATATGGTTCTCAAACAATTCATAATATTAATTAGTATAAAAACTAAATAAAAATAACGAAATTAAAAACTACTAAATCAATATAGTGAATAAACAACTATCACATTACTTATTATATTATAACCGCAAAGTAAATGAACTTTTCAATCTCCTGATTTATGTGAAAGTTTGTGGACACAATTTTTAAGCCTCTTTCTAATGTGATTAATAAGAAATGGTGGAATAAAAAGTAGTAGGTTCATATGAAAATAATGGTTCACCAATTACAGTCAATCATATCATCGAGTTATGGATTATCATTTACTAAAAAAAAAAGTATGAATTATCAAAATAAAATAAAAATATCATCAAGTTATAAAACTTGTGAAAAAAATATGTGGATAAAAGAACTTGCTTTATAAGATATTTCCTGATTAAGATATTTCCTTTTACGATTATCTGATAACAACTTGTCCATTTATTTTATTTTAAATATAGAATGATTGAATTTAGATTCTCACCAAAAAAGAAATATTCATTTTAAAAATCTAATTTTATGGGATTTGGCAATAATTAGGAGAGGAAGCTAATCAATGACAGCAACATTATGGGGAATTGACAGATGTCTCTCCCTAACCATTTTGGCTTTAAAAATTGACGTGTGACGGTGTCACCTCCTTTTCCTACGGTAACGGTATCACAGTCATCCTCACCAGATAATTGAACGCGCGATTCCGATTTTGACAGATCCGAAAATAAATAAATGGAAAGCGCGCCAACAAAACAAACCAAAATTCGATACCACAACTACAACTAACCAAAAATAAATAAAAACACTGAATCACAATTCCATTTATATATATTTCTCTCTCTCTTTTTTTATTTCTGACTCACTACCCTTTCTATTTTTCTTTTACACTTGCATACATATTTCACTCTCTCTTTCTCTCTCTAAATTCTCATTCCAGACAAATCCCTTCTCTCTCTAAAAAAGAATTTCTTTGTAGTTCGAGTTGAAAATGACTTTCTCGGAAAAGACGATTCTGGTTACCGGAGGAGCCGGTTTCATTGGCTCTCACACTGTGGTTCAGCTTCTCAATGAAGGCTTTAGGGTTTCGATCATCGACAATCTTGATAATTCCGTCACCGAAGCTGTTGATAGGGTCCGTGATTTGGTCGGCCCTAAGCGTTCTCAGAATCTTGAATTCCATCTGGTATCTTCTTTTTTTGTGTGTGTAAATCTCTGTTTTGTTTGGTTGCCGAGAAAATGAGGGAAAAGAAGGTTATAAATTATAGATTCTTGAATATCTTGAGCAATGCTGGTTTTAGTTTCGAGAGATTTGTATTTTCTTTAATTTTTTTTTTTTTTTAACAGTTTCTTGGCAACCAAACGGTGGCGTTTGAGGTTTTTTGGCTTTTGGTTACATTACGTGTTGGTTTGATTGCAGGGTGATCTTAGGAATAAGGAGGACTTGGAGAAGCTCTTTTCTCAAACACAGTATGTTTAATTTCAATTACATTAGCAGTGCTATGAATTTTCACTGTTTTCATTCAATTTTACTGTTAAATATTTTCTGCGGAAACAAACAGAATTATAGACTTTTTAAAAGAGTTGGCTTAATTTTGTGCCATTGGCTTTGTTTGAGACAGATTTGATGCTGTGATCCATTTTGCTGGCCTAAAAGCTGTTGGGGAGAGTGTTGCAAACCCTCGCCGTTATTTCGATAACAATTTGATTGGCACTATTAATCTTTATGAGGTTATGGCAAAATATGATTGCAAAAAGGTGCGTCTGCAATTAAATTTCTTGAACTCATTTGATTTTGTTTCTGAATCTTGCGCTTGTAACAAATGGTTTGGAATTGAATCAACAATAATCTGTGTCTTAAAGAATTTTTTGCTGTTGAGTTATGTATTAAATGCTCATTTTAGTTGTATTTGATTTTGCTAAATCTTTGATTCCGGTATATTTCTTTCAAATCATAACTGCATAAACTATGATTTGTATATGTAGCTGTATATTTGTGGTAGTAACATTGGTGTTTTTGGTGTCTTACTACTAAATTGTGAAGTTTTTATGTTTGATGTCTAATTCTTTTGTCGCCACGGCCCTTGTAAATCACCCACCATTGTAACTATCAAATCATAAAAAATGTCTAATTATTTGTTTGTTGAAATTAGTTATTGCATTCAAGTTCCAGTTGAATCTTTAACAGAGAATTGTTTAGTCTTAGAATGTGCGCCATTTTTTAATTGATTACATCACATGTTGGCATGCTCTGCCCACTACTGACACAAGTAATGTTATCCTGTGGCCAAATAGATGGTTTTCTCATCATCTGCAACAGTTTATGGTCAACCTGAAAAAATACCCTGTGTTGAGGATTTTGAATTGAAAGCTATGAATCCTTATGGAAGGACCAAGGTATGTATCACTGGGTGCTTAGTAATGTTTTTTTTGGGCATACCACACATAGGATTCGTCTTTGAAGTTGGATAATCCCACTTTCTGTTTCTTGTGTTCATAGGAGTGCAGTTTCTTTTCTTTCCTGACTTTTAATATATTCTATATTTATAGCTTTTCCTTGAAGAAATTGCTCGAGATATTCAGAAGGCAGAGCCAGATTGGAAAATTATATTACTCAGATACTTCAATCCTGTTGGGGCTCATGAGAGTGGTAGAATTGGTGAAGATCCAAAGGGCATCCCAAACAATCTCATGCCATTCATACAGCAAGTAGCTGTTGGCAGATTGCCTGAGCTTAACGTGTATGGTCATGATTATCCCACGAAGGATGGTAGTGCGGTATGTTCTTTATGTATTGTTTTGTATTCTACTTATAATCCTTTATAACCATGGCAGTAGTATTTTACTTTCTGTCATTACATAAAATTCGATTAAATTGACAATTTTTTTGCGCTTACAAAATATCAAATGTTTTTGTGTTAAACAGGTCCGAGACTACATCCATGTCATGGACTTAGCTGATGGTCACATTGCTGCTCTTCGGAAGCTTTTTACTAAAGAGGATATAGGTGATCATTCTTCCTTGCATACGTATTTGTATGTCAATGAATTTTCTGTCACCTGTTAACAGTTTATTAGGCATTTATTTAACACACTCATGCTTTTATCGTGGGATTTCTATGAAAATCTTGTTTTAGCATATCTAGGAAGGGTAAAAGTGAATTAAAAGACAGTTTACTCTCTTAGGTTGTACGGCCTACAACTTGGGAACTGGATGTGGTACATCTGTGCTTGAAATGGTGGCTGCATTTGAGAAAGCTTCTGGCAAGGTGACTCTCACATGCCCCTGCAGATATCTCTCTTATGTAATTATTGGGTATATGCTGAAATTTCTCTCATATTATGTTTCAGAAAATCCCCGCCAAACTATGTCCAAGGAGGGCGGGAGATGCTACAGCTGTTTATGCTTCTACAGAGAAAGCTGAGCGAGAACTTGGTTGGAAGTATGTTGTTATTCTATTCTTTTTTTATATTTTAGAAGTACATTACATTGATATTATATCATGTTTCTATTGATGCAACTTTCACTATGAGATGGATCCTTATAACATACCTGATTGTACTATAGTAACCATGATATGGCTGTGTTTACGAAGCTGACAAAAGGGCTTATAATGTTTATCTCTGTCTCTTAGCTTGTTCTTACAGCCACTTTGGTGCCTTTTTACAGGGCGAAATATGGTATTGCGGAGATGTGCAGAGACCAATGGAATTGGGCAAGCAAAAATCCGTGGGGATACCAGTCCAAGCCTTGAATGGCATGCTTAAGGGCGTAATATGCAAATTGTAGAAATTCTTTAGATGACATTCTAGCAAAACCGCATCCCACAATTTATTGAGCTATACATGCCTTGCCATCTCAAAAAATAAAGAATTCAACTGTATCAACTTCTCTATATTTCTGCCAATGTTGAGGATAAACTTCATTTTAGCAAGCAGATAGGAAATTCAAATTTTTTTAATGAAATTGATGCTGTATGATCTTTCATCAATCTTCCTAGACTCTTTAAGTTTTATAAATTGATCTGAGAAACTAAATGCTTCAGTGAAATACTTCAAACCAGATGCTAATTGTTTTTAGAGATGGTAGAACTCTGCTCAGAGTTCTGTCATTGTGTTGACAGCATGAATCAACAATACTATGTTACACAACCATTCTCACACACAATTTCACAACTTGTTGACTTATGCAATTGTGAGTGGTTGGCAAAAAGTTATGAAATTAGGTGTGTGATTGGGGTATATCTCTAGAATTATTCTCCTAGCTTCTGTCCACTACCGAAACCTCATCAGCATTCGGTCCCAGTTGCTGACCATGGAGGTTGAATTTCACACTCAAAAATAAGCTTCTTGGTAATGATGCAAATCACATTGCAAAACCTCTCATCTCATCTTATGCCGTATTGTTTGGGGAAGTAGGTAGCTGAATGCAACCAAATATTGTGCGTGCAAATTGCGTAACAAACTACAAAGCTGACATGCCAGGTCTCTTTTTTCTACGCAAGCTTGGATAAACCTGCCCTTTTGTCGGTATTTCTTGTTAGTATAATGTTCTTGCAGGAAACCGATGGATTAGGATGATGACGAAGCATGGATAAACTTCGTTAAAATAATAATAATGTTGAGTAGAATATTGAGTGCAAGAAGTTTCTGGCTCACATTACAATATAAACGAGAAATTAAAGTTGACCAAAGAAAGTCGACATGAAAAATTTCTCTTTCCAATCCATAACCTGCCTCCTTTTTAAATCAAGCAGTGATTTGGCGATCCCATCCCATCTCTAGCATGCTTATGTAAGCTAGCATTGGCAGAAGCAGTCTTTTCTTGCTTATGTGTCTTCTTCAGTTTAGAATTTTCAGAGCTTGTTTCTAAAAAAAATTGTTAACTTTATATTTTCTTATTAACCTTGGACAAGTGACCATTAACCATTATAACAAGCTGCTTTCCTTGAAGTTGTAAGGAAATGGTTATCAATCTACCCATTATTGGGAGAACAAAGCTCTAACATAAATCAAATTTAGAGAGTAGTCCCCGAAATCATCAGAAGCAAAGAAAAAGAAGAATATAATGAAGAAAGAAAGTGATGTGTTAGTGATTGATTGTAGATCAATGGCCGGTGTTTCACCAATGGCAGCTAGTTCTCTTGCCCAACAGCCATTCCCAACACCATCGCCATTCACTTTCTCAATTGCCTCTGCCAGGTCGAACACTAGACCTTCTATCCATCTTTGCTCTCTCATCCTTCGGTTCTCGGCCCTTATTTTCTCCTTTGTATGCGCTTTCTCACTGGCCACATCAACACCAAAGAAACAAGGCAGAGCACCTTCTACCTTCAATGAGTACCCAGAATTAATGTAAGCTCAAATGACTAAACTTCCTTGGTGAGAGAGAGAGGCAGCTTTTCATTTAATTCTCGTTGTGTGTATTGGTGTATTTGGGGAGTGGGACTTGGATGCCAATTTGATCTATGGATAGGCAAAAGCCTACTTCCTAAGGATTATTTTCGCAAGACTTGGGTCCAGTGTCCAGTTGTATTAGACTTGTCAAGATGATGACACATATCCAAAGTGGACGCGTGCCATCATCTTAATGTGTTCAGTGCAACTAGACATTAGACCTAAACCAAGTCCATTTTCACAAGACCAAACTTTTTTGAAAGTTAACACTTTCTAATCAAAAACAAATATATGTAAAATTTGGTCCAATCCAACGTCCAATTAGATCCTTGTTTTCTGATCGATGTTGAATTATGTGTAGAATTGTAAAACAGATATGATTCCAGTATAAAGTACCATATTGGGTGATAGATTTTGAGGTTAGTGATTAACATCCTACTACCTTACATCTAGCACATCAATTGCAAAACCAAGTACAATAATAACACCTTTTTTATAATAAAAAAATCAAGCTGGTTCAAATCCTACTCACAAGAAAACGATCAGGCTACCATATAAGCTCGCTGTTACTTCACTTGGTGAACCCCACTATAACAGTGCATAGGAATATCGTTTTTTTTTTTTTTGCTAAACAGTGCATAGGAATATCTTTGCTATAATAGTACAAGTTAATATTATTTCGTTGATTATCTCTATGTAGGTACTGCTTTATTGTAACCATATTTACTTTCATCTACTCGGCTTTCCAACTTTTCAAAGGTGTCTGTGACATTACCTATAGAGGCATTCTCATCCCAGATATGATCTCAGACTACATTAGCTTCATCCTTGATCAGGTAGTTGGAATGTTTTCAATTAAGAAAAGTTTCTTCCAATAATGTAAATATCCATTTTCTTGGCATAAAATATCTCCCTGAGAAGGCTGATTCATTGGTAGCATTTGACAGTTGGTGGGTTACCTTCTCATTTCGTCATCCTCAGTAGCAATACCAGCTATTCAACGCATTGAGCACACTGCATCACTCCGGAAGGCAACCATCATTGCCATGAGTATGTCCTTTGTAACTTTCCTTGCAATTGCCACTTGCGGTCTCTTGTCAGGCTACAAGCTTTGTAAGAGGATCATCTGGTGATGCTTCAGGTTGCTTGTGCAAATATTGTATAACCTGATCAGCTTCTCAAGCAACTTCTTCTTACTTATGTTGTAATGTTAATCAATTATGATACTTCTCCAATAAAATAGCTTCCAATACAATTGAATGCCGATTCGTCATTGTCTCATCGTCCAAGAAATTGCTATAATTATCGATGTATTGTTTGTCATTCATTCAAATCAATTTAATTAAAAAATAAAAATGAAAGATCTAGAAAAAAAATAAAAATAAAAAAATTCACATTACCTTTCAAAAATAATCTAGGTCATCTCAGGGTAAACAACAAGTTAGAAACTTATCTTTCAACTAGGAAGTACAGAACATAGTTGTCAGTATCGTACGATACGCGATCAGGGCCGGCTCAATGAATTTAGGGGCCCTAGGCAAAAGTTTTAAACGGGGCCTTTTATTATAAATTAATATATATTTTTTCAATTAAAATTTATTTTTCTTGCTTTTTGAGAGGCAAAATTACTAGTAGACATTTTCTAGTAGACATTTGTAATTAAAAAATATTTACGAATAAATGAAATACAATCTATAATAATAAAAAAAATTACAATTTAACTAGAATAATATAAATTTAACGTATAAAACAATAGAACCTGGTTTATAAAAAGCACAATTGTAGCTTTACTTAATATGATCACTTTACACTTTAAACCTGCACAAAAAAATTAAAATTAATATTAATACAAAATAAATTATTCTAAATTTATAATTTTGTTATCAATACTCTTCACTAACAAAATATGTAGAACTCAACTTGATTCACACATTCACTGATACTAAAAGTTCATCACGGCATCACACTAAAAAAATCTGATTTCTTAAAAAAAATCAAAAAAAAAAAAATCAAAAATCAAAAAGCAAAAGGCAAAACGTGTAAGGCTTTCTCTAGAAGCCACAGCCACTGAAGCTTTTTTTCACTTTTTGTAAAGTGAAATCAATGGTCCGGATGATGCTTCTAGAGATATCTTAAGGGCCCGAATCATCCTTCTAGAGAAATCTATTTCTCTTTTCACTTTTTGTAAAGGCAAATCGTTTAGTCTCCGTGTTTGTTCTCTTGCCGCAACTGCTTGTGCTCTTTACTCAGCAGCAATGAGCAATAGCAGAGCTGAGCAAACTCCTCTTCAACCAAAAAAAAAAAAAAAAACCCAGCAAACTATGAAGAAGACGAAAGAGGGGAGAAAACAAAAAAATGAACCTGAAATGAAGATCTGTGAACACATCAAGTCTGTTGCCAACACCAATTGATGAGTAAGTCAACAAAAAAAAAGAGTGTTTTTTGTTTTTTTGAATCAAGATGGAGACTGGAGAGAGTCAGAGAGTGGGCGATTTTTTTCTTCTTTCTGCCTTTTGTAATATTTTCTTCTACAAGCTAAAGATTATTGCTTTTTGTAATCTTTTCTTCTGCAAGTTAAAGATTTGATGATGGGATTTCATGTCACTTCAATGTAAGTAACGGGCAATTTTTTTTTTTTTTCAAGATGAGAAACGGGTGTTTTGTGATCTTTTCTTCTGCAAGCTAAAGATATCATGTCACTTCAGTGAGAAACGGCCCCTTTTTTTTTTTTTTTTTTTCTCCTCAAATGAGAAACGGGCCTCTTTTCTTCTGCAACCTAAAGATATGGTGACTTAAATGTGAGAAACGGTTTTTTTTTTTTTTTTCTTCTTCATATGAGAACACAATATTATATACTATGTTTTTTTTTTTTTTTTCCATCAGATGAGAACACAATATTATATACTATATATATATATATATATATATATATATATATATATATATATATATATATTTTTTTTTTTTTTTTCAGATGAGAACACAATATTATATACTATATTATTACTACTTGGGGGCCCTCTTACATGTGGGGGCCTTAGGCGGCCGCCTAAGTCGCCTATAGGTTTAGCCGGCCCTGTACGCGATACGTATCATATCGTAAGATACGTATCATATCGTGTGTAAAAAGTTTTGTATCTTATCGGCGTATCATAAGTGCTGATGAATCGTACGATACAGTGTGCGTATCATATAAATCGTATCGAATCATAAAATCGTACGTATAGTACGATACATAGAAAAATGCTTTAAAATAAGATTTTTTGTTAAAATTTGTACTTTTATTTGAATCTAACAAGTTGTTAGACTTGTTTTTAACACATAATTATTAGTTTACTTAATTTTGCCTACTAAAATAACATATTTATAAGTTTTTTCCCCTCTCTTCTACAATTGGACTATACAGTACACATTTATCTTTCACTTTAATATTTAAAATTTTATTTTAATTTTTTTTTATCATTATTGTTACAAGTCCAAGAAATTAGAATGCCCAAAAAAAAAAAAAAAACTATAAAAATTTATTAAAATAAAAAGAACAAGAAGAGATAGTAAATGTTAATGACAGATGACGATGAAGAAAATTTTAATAAAGAAATAAATTTGCAAAATTATAAACATGATGATAGCGTTGACTTAGATGGGATTGACTAAGTAATTTGATGAATATGATGAAAATAAATTATTATTTTTGGGTCATTTGTAATATATATATATATATATATATATATATTTTTTTTTTTTTTTTTTTGATAAGTAAGAATGATATATATACGAAAGGCTACTCTATGCAAGAAGAACAAAGAGCAAACCCAGAGAATACAAGGAGAAGAAAACAGAGAAAAAACAAAAAAAAGAAAGAAAACCAAACAACATATTAATTACAAAGAGAAAGAAAGCTAAGGAAAGAAGGGAGAGAATCACTAGTCGTGAGTCCCCAAGTCCTAGACTAATCAAAAAGAGTTCTACTAAAAGAAGCAAGCATCTGATCACCGGAACTATCCAAATCCTCAAAAGTCCGCCGATTCCGTTCCTTCCAAATACACCAAAGGACGCACAACGGAACTAAATTCCAAATCTGAGACGAGTGCTTCCCCAACCAATTCCACCAGCCAAAAAGCAGATCTGGGATTGATCGTCTCTCCACAATGACGGCACATAATACACCAGTTCACAAAAACCAATCTCCTCAATTTTAGGTTATCACCCATTAGGATCTTATTCCAAGCAACACACCAAACAAAAAAGGAAACTCGCCTAGGGGCCTTTGCTTTCCATATAGCTTTCCAAGGAAAGACAGTTGAGGGAGAGTTCCTTAGTTTGTTATAATATGACTGGATGTCAAAATCCCCATTAGGCTTCAACTTCCATCTCATCCGGTCTCCCACATCCATTGGAGGAGTATTAGCTCCCAATATATGAAGAAAATGCAGCCCTTCATCCATCTCCCAATCATTAAATTCTCGAATAAAACGAACATCCCAAAATCTTCTATCCTCCGCCCCCTACCTCGACAAAGAAACTTCTACAAATACCTCCTTATCAACGGCAATACCATACAGCCTTGGGAAGGCCAAATGAAAAGGTTGATCCCCATTCCACCCATCCTGCCAAAACCTCACTCTATTCCCCAACCCAACAACAAACTGACAATTTTTGCTAAAATCCTCCCATCCCATGCGAATACCTCTCCACAAACCACACCCATGAACTTCCCTACCCAGCTTTGAGGTCCATCTCCCCCATTCTTCCCCATATTTTAAAGCTACCACCCTCCTCCATAACCGACCCTCTTCCTTCCCAAACCGCCACAACCATTTCCCCAGTAAGGCCTTATTGAAAGTAGAAAGTTTCCTTATCCCTAAGCCCCCATTGGCTATAGGTGCACAAACTTTATTCCATCCTAGTAGATGAGTCTTGCTATCACCCCAAAGAAAGTCCCTTTGCAACTTTTCAATTTTATTAGCCACATGAGTAGGGATTGTGAATAACGATAGAAAATAGGTAGGAAGACTAGATAGCGTACTCTTGAGTAACATCAATCGACCCCCCTTAGACAAATACAACTTCTTCCACCCGATTAGATGCCTCTCAAATTTTTCCAAAATAGGATTCCATATTGAAGGGAAGTTATGTGAAGCCCCCAACGGCATACCAAGATAAGACATAGGCAACTCTCCAACTCTGCAGCCCAAAATTTCAGCCAGAGCTGAATGTGTATGTTATGAACAAATGCTAGTTTGATTTATTTAGTTAGCTTGTTAAATATTATTACATAAGTGATGAATAAATTAGTTATTAGTTAATTATATTCAAAATTTATAATGAATATACCATTTATATATAATTTTTTATAAATTTTAATAAGTGTTTGTGTATTTTACGATACACGATACGAAAAAATTAAAAATCGATTCACGATACGATTCACGTTTTGACAACTATGGTTCAAAATATGCTAAACAAGTTATATGGTAACTTCTATGTTATGACAGTCAAACAGTGACCAGAATCTAATTCCAATGTATTTTTAGGAACTAGCAGAGATAGGATTCAAAGTTGGAACCACTTGCTATGATATCATAATAAATTACCACTTATTCCAAAAGCTTAAACTATTAGAAAATGGCAAACTAATCATTTAACCATTATTCTAACAATTTTTTGTCTGAACCAATGGTATTCAATAAGTCATTATAAAATTCAAGTTCCACACAAAATTGTAAATTATATGGAGCTTCTCTGTTTAGTGGATTAATCTTGCAACTAGCAACTGATATAAGAATGGACTACCCCCTAGATTTTAGTGAGAGAGTGATTCAAGGAGAGGGTATGCTAAAGATGTAAAATGTATTGTCACCTTACAACTGGATTTTTCGATTCTTCAGTGACAACAAGCTGGCTCTCTTTGAACTCACAAGCTGGAATGGGAATTCCAAGCTGCTTCTGGAGCTTTTTCACGACAAAAACTTCTGGCTCTTCACACATGGTCACCACAGTACCCTTCCTGCCAAGCCGACCCGTCCGGCCAGCTCGATGTGCATAATGAATGGAATCTGTGGGTAAGTCCAAATTAACCACAAGATCACATTCTGCCACATCTAAACCCCTGGCTGAAAGTTCATTTGTCACCAAAACCCTCACCTCCCCATTCTTGAATTTTTTTAAAATTGTAGATCTACCAAGCTTTCCAAGATCCCCATGTAGCTCGGCAGCATTCATCCCACGTGCCTCTAGCTTGAAGACAGCATCCTTCAGCTGCTTAGTGTGGTTCATGAAAGCTATTACAGACTTGGCATCAAGCGCATGTACACATCTTCGCAATGTATCAACCTTGTGCTGTAACTTTGTGACACAATAGTAGTGTTTCAAGGAGGGCGGTAGGCTTTCCACAGTTGCCTGTGCCTGCAAATTTGAATTTGAACTTGAACTGGAACTAGGCTCGGTCAAATTAACTGGACCAGAGGGAAGGACGGACTCAAGTGGGATGACCTTTTTGGCTTGGACAAGAAGTGGGCCATGCCCCCAGCTCCTAGCTGCCCTTATTACTGAGAATGGCACAGTTGCAGACACCATGATGGTCTGACGCTCAACCCGTTGGGCAAGTGGGCTTTTTGGTGCATGAGGATCTGCACCTGATCTCCTACCCACATGTTCCAGTATCCGGTGCATGTCCTCTCGAAAATTAAATGAAAGTAGCTCATCCACTTCATCTAAGACCAGGAAACGACACCCATGGGTGTGAAGCTTTCCAGCTGCACTGATCTCCGCAATCCGACCTGGTGTACCAACAATAATGGCTGGCTTGTTTTTCTTGAGAGCTTCTTCCTGCCTTGATCGATTTGCACCCCCTACAAGCTGTTGAACCACTTTTTTGTTTATAGGTCCCAAAATCTTCTCAAACTCCCTTACTATTTGCATGCCCAGCTCCCTGGAGGGAGCCACAATTACTGCTTCTATCTCCATTTTCTTCACAGATTTGCTATTATCATCAGAAGGTTTCTTCCCCAGTGGGCCTACTTCAGAGAGTATAGGAACAAGATATGCTAATGTTTTTCCAGAACCAGTGTAAGACTGAATCACAACATCGTGATTCTTAAGTATGGTAGGAATTGCTGTAGACTGTACATCAGTAGGAACCGCAAAGCCCTCGGTTGCTAACCTCTCAATTAATGGAGGTGGGAGGCCAAGCTCAGAAAATGACTTTGCTGAAAATGGAGCAGACTCTATTCCAAGCAACTTTTTTGTCCCAACTACCTTGATTCCCTTGCTTCCACCTGCGTTGTGCTTTCTGTTAGGAACTTCAACAGGAGAACTCATCTGCTTAGGTTTTTTGGTATTGTTCTTGTCTGTTGCTTCAAATTCACTCTTGAACCCAAGGTTCGTAAGAGTGAGGGGCCCATGGTCCCGCTCAACTCTACTTAGAAAACGTATACTTCTGTGTAACCAAGCTGTCCTAGACACATGTGATAACTTTTGGAAAGGAAATGACTCTCCAACAAGGAGCAACCGGGATGCAGCTAATGTTGGCATCCTTTGTAAATTTTTCCTAATCAGTGATTATTTTGCCTGTATGCAATAGCTTATCCCAGCAGCATATGAAAATCAATGGCTGCTAATAGCCTTTGAACCTAAACAGAGACTAGAACCCCTCAAGCTGCAATTTTAAATGGATAACAGCAAATACAAAGGAGTCAAAAGCACATACAAAATACACTGAAAAGGTTGTAAGATATGAATACCAATTAAAAAGAAATATATTCCCATCAATTAAGTTCAATAAAGAAATGAAAAATTAAGTAATAGGCACTAATAACTCAATATTTCAGCTCTCATGTTCAACCACGAAATTCACAAATGTAGAGCAGCTAGAGCAGACAATGCTAATCATGTTCATTACAAATATATAAACCAAAAGTTTCCATGAAATTACAATCCTCTTATAACAACAGAATCAAGCTACCATATATTCATTATTTTAACAAAGTAATTACATCAGCATTTTTTCAATGTGTAACTTTCAGGGCTTAATCTCTTAAAAAACTCAACACCCAGACTGTGGAGCTCATGCAAAACTCAAATTTTACAACTTGATAAAACTTATCATTCACTATATAGTTTCTTATTATGCAAATTTTACAACTTGATAAAACTTATCGTTCACTATATAGTTTCTTATTATGACCATTATAATTACAATGAAACATCTTATAATTTAACACTTGAAACCAAACAAAACCCATTTCCACACTGATTGAGGCATTTTGTCGAACAATGGCTGTACCAACTAACAGAAACTTTGTATTTCAATGAAGATGAAAGTGAAACTTAGCCATACAAACAATAAGGCCCTGTTTGGTTTCCAAAAAAAAGAAACTATGAAATATTCAAATTATGAATTTCCTTTTTCCATAGCAACGAAGTAGTCAGATAAAAGTAGATAACATAGTAGGACTAAACTTGTTAGTACAATTAAGAAGCAAGATTATCATACTTCAATAACTACAAAGAGAGAGAAAAGTGAAGTGAGAAACAAACCTACGACGTTGTTAGAAGCTCAAGTAAATTCTCATTGTTGCTTTCGTTGTTGTTGTGGCCGAAGTTTGCAGATAGTAGAGCAGAGCCCAGCTAAGCGTCCAGTATCAGGGTTGGCAAATCGGTTTCCCTTATTTATATTTATATATCCCACAAACAGATTGAAAGGTACGACGTCGTTTTGAATAAATAAATAAATAAAAATTAAAAAATTAAAGATAAAAGAACATATTTCAAAATGGCCCCCCAAAAAAATAAGTTGTTTTAAAAAAATGAGACCAAAAAAAAAAAAATGTAAATTTGTAGTAAGTAAAACTTGTATATATAACTTGGAAAGAAAACTGATGTAAATTCTCAAGAATTTGATTTGCAAAACTTGTCTTGAGTTGTCCCCAAAACTTGTCTTGAGTTGTCCATGTTTCTCTTCCTTTAAAACTTCTTACTTTTCATGTTTTAATATTTTCACTCATTTCCTGTTACACTGTTAGTCTTTTGCCTTGACTATTGGAATCCCCTGACATAGTGACATGTTAGAGCAACCAATGGTTGTATAATCTTGCAAAATAGAAAACGTAAGTCATTTTACACATTTTGATCAAAAAAACACCCACATCAGTGAATGTAAAATTATGCATAAATTCCCTTCTTGATATATTTACCTTTTCAATTCCCCAGCTTCCATATGTAATATGTTGCTCAAAATTCCCATCTTTTCAAACTGCTCTTCCACTAGTACTAACAGTTGTTCAATCTTCCACCAGTGTGCTATATACTAACACTTCACAGTATTTAGGTCCTCTATTTTCCTTAAAAGAGTCTTGAACTTCTTTGAAACTTAGCAAAAATGACTTAAAATCTCCAGAGATACTAAATTATTATTCTTTTTTTCTTTTCTTTTCTTTTTTCAGTTCTATGTATTTATTTATCCTATGGTTCATGGTTTTCTTTTCCTTCAATTTATTAAAGCAATTGGTAGGCTTTGTTCAGAATTTCATTTTGACTTCTATTCTACTCCAACAACCAGATTTGGAAGTCATCTTGGCTTTTTATATATAGTTTCATATTGGATTATAATGATTTTGTTATATTTAATTTATATTTATATTATATATTCTTGTAGATATTGTCAAGTGTTGTTATATTCATATATTTAATTCTTTGAATACTATGGACTCACGGTTATTAAATGGAATAAGAGAAAATGAGGGGGAAATGACCTTAATACGAGATAGTTTTTCTTGGATTGTGACTCAATACGAGATAGTTTAATGTCAGTCTCTAAACAAAAATTCCTAATTCTACCCCTGATTTATAAGTTATGAAACTATAAGGTCTAATTTTTTATCAAAGAAAAAACTAACGAACTAATTAGAAACATCCTTATAAGGTTTAATTTGTAACTTATAAAATTATTAGGTTTAATTTGAAGCCCTTCCTAAATTATAGGAGAGTTTTATTTTATTTTATTTTTCCCAAAGAAATAAAAACGTTATTTTCTATTTGACAATTTTGCTGTCCTGATTTTGATATATTTTTAACTTTTTATTTTTAGTTTGAATAGATAAATAGTGAGAGGGGAAGAGGGGTTGTAAGTTGTAACTATTTTTTTTTTTTAGGGAATTGTTAGTTGTAACTACATAGTTGAACCCCTTACGTTTTAGTTTTTAGAATTATAAAAGTGACAACCAATGACAACAACAAAGTAAGAGCTAAAGACAGATGTTTGGTCATCATCTAACGTGATGACGTGCCACACGTACGTTGCTGAGACCCAAAGCATGTTCCTATCCAGACTCAGTCTTATATCGAAGCTTTCGGACAAGATAACTTTCTTTTTCCTCCAATGTTACTTATTAAATTGGCTTATTTAGTTTTGAAGGGAAAAAAAAAAGTTGTACACTGTGGGGGACCTGAGACCGTTACAATAATATTATGCGCGTATTATTGTAAAAATAAAAATAAAAATAAAAATGGTGCTTGAAGCACTGAATACATGAAAAGCAAAAGTATTGAGTTATCACGGTGGTACCAATTGATTAGGATGTATTGTTGATACGTGTTTTTATCTATTACAAAGGCATATCTTTTTCTTCATTTCAAGGTACGAATTTCATTCTCCCTTATTTCTCAATCCTTCATTCTTCTTTCTTTTGAATATATTCTGCATATTAGAGGTTTGATTTCTTTTCAATCTAAGACTTTATTTATCACTAGTTGTGAATCAGATATCATAAACAACAACATTTTTTTGCTGTTAAACTTTTAGTTGCATTTCTTGGCTTGCCTGCTTATTAGCCCAGAACAATATGAAAAGTTATTGGGTTTGTGATTTATTAGTTATTGAATTCGCATTTCTGTTATCTTTCGCATCTCTCACTCTGCATATTAGTTTGGTTTCTCATCAGCATATATATATATCAAGTTTTCATTTTGGTGATGTATTATATTAAGTTATTAACACGGCTTGTTGCCTTTGTTGGGTGTTAGCCTTTAAGGCCTAGCCGCATAAGGTTCACTTTCATTAACCAAATTGTTGCTAATCTAGAATATGGGAACAGTTTTATAACGAAGCATTCATTGATGATCACCATAGGTATTAAGAAACTAACAAACACTTCTCTGACTCTAATTCCTTTTCAGGGCAATCAGGTCAAGCCAACGTCTTATCTGCGTGATTTGGACATCAAAGGCGACTGTCATACCCAGTATGAAAATATGAAGTAATTCAAGCCTTTACTTTTAGTGTCTGAATCCCTGATCAACTTTTATTTACTTTTTCTTTCTTTTCTTTTTTATTTAAACATTTTGGTTTGGAGGGGGCTGATGCTTATTTTAGTTGTATATTTTAGAAAAATATCACGACTATTGTTTAGCAGATGTGATTTTTTTTTTTTTTTCTTTTTTGGTTATCCTGATACAAGTGGGACTAATGGTGGAAACCGGGAAATATGAAAATTTGTTAGCAGCATTTTAAGAAACCATCAATATGTCAATATATATAATGCATTAATCATACATTTGTCTTTTTTTTAATGGTCTTTGTGTTGTAAAAGAATCCGTATTGGCAGTGTGACTAGTTGTGATTGTGCATCAATTATGAGAGTATTTTAGATGAGAGTATTTCAGTTTGCCTTCAATTAGTCTATGAAGCACGAACACAGACATGGACATGACATGGGTACTCAAGGTAGGTAATGAGCTATGTTGCCTTCAGCTACTAGTGGCTGGCCTGTAGACCTTTCAAAACATGCGTACTCCGAAGAAACTAAATTAGATCTTCTATTGGTTGTGCGTATCACAAAGTTGGGCTTTGAATGCAATGTAAAAACTTATGAACTTTTAGTGTTAGATTTCATTTTTTTTTTTTAAATTTGATTCATGAGAACAAATTATGTTCGCTAATATCAATTTTGTTATGGTTAGGGGACGTGTAAGATGGAATGAAGCTAATCTTGTTGAAAATGAGGCAAATAAACCTGTACGGCAAAAGATTTCTGAACCCAAGACACCATTTCATCAAATGATCGAGGAAGATGGTAAGGAGTAGGGTAATTTTTGTTCTTCCTTTAAAGCCCTGTTTTGAGAATATGTTGAACATTATGCTAATGATATAATTATAACGGTTGATTCTTATAGATACACCATCCCCTATACCAGAATCTGTTGCAAGCGTTGGTTATGCTGAACATGCTGAAGCTATAAGAAATGCTTTAAATGTGGTTTCGACTCAAAAGCATTCTGCACCTTTAGAGGGATCTGTATCATCATCATCTGAGGATGACGCTGATGCCATGGAACAAGATGAAGGTACTTGATTTATCTTAATTACGAAAGGTCTAAATGATTGTGAGTGAAATATTATACAAGTGACTTTTTTTTTTTTTTGCTTTTTCTCTACCCATTTACTATTTTCATGTTTCTGTTTTTGAATTCAGCATATATCTCATTGTCTTTTGCACCATTGTGTTGCAACTTTTATCAGGTTCTGTAAAGATTAATCGAGACATGAGCTTTAATAGTCACAGGAAAGCACATTATGACGAATTCTTGAGGGTGAAAGAGCTTAAGCAAAAGGGATATTTTGAGGATGAAGATTATGAGGATCATAATGCAAGGAAGCATAACTCACCTTCATTGCTTAGCGATGAGGTGAGAGCAATACAAATTGATGACAATGGGGTGAGAACAATACACATTGATGGGGATGATGAGATTCTTCGAACAATAGACATTCAGGAAGATGCTGAGAGTCTGCCTCGAACAATAGACATTCATGAAGATGCCGAGAGTCTGCCTCAAGGACAATTTCTTCCACATAAGAGAACTTAGAACCTAGAATGCGAAGCTGACTGGAAAGAAGTTCTCATTTTAGATGATATTGTTTGCATGTGTTCTATAGTTGAAATACAATATGTTATGAACTTTGGACTTGTTCTTTTTTATAACCAAAAAGAAAAAAACACTTTCAACATAACTTAAAGGGAAAGATTTGCTGAACGATAAGTACTTGTAATTAACTTTGAACAACTCTAGAATTCTTAAGTATTCTAAATGAAATCATTCACATTTCACACCCTTTAGCACGTTTCAGTATCTAGGAACTGTTTGTTCAGCATTGAGAGTTTATGTGTTTCAAGATCTCCATATATATTTGATACTTTAATGAATCACGCAAAACATCTGTCATTTGCTCTCCTTTCTCAGAGCTTTGTCTTTTCAATTTTGTAATATGTACTTTCTAAGACAATGTCTTTCATCTATTTCCTAATTTAATATTAAAAGAAGGTCCTAATTGTCTCATCCATGATCCACCCCAGGTTCAGCTTGCCCTAATCATGAGGCATAATTTTGATTGTGAAAAAAAATAATGAAAGGGCAAAAAAGAAAGGGCTTTAGGATACGTGCTCTGCTTGTCATAAAATTCAATTGTCATGTGACACCAATTGAGGATGCTAGGGTCTGAAAAAATAAAGCTTCTTCTTCCTTTTTTTGGCAACAGAAGATCCATTAAATAAACATCAGAGATGAGTTAGGACAAAGCCTATCATAGAACAAATCCAAAGTGTGATAATATATATAACAGTAAAACAACATCAGCCAGAGGCCTTTCAAAAATCACAAATCCTGCTATATAAGCTAGCCCCTATTCTTGTAAGACCATTTGTGCATTTATTTGCTTCGCGAAAGCAACACTTGACCATCAGCTTCCCTGCAATCAGTGACAAGGGAAGAGTGAGTAGTGATAGTGCAAATAAGGCCTTGGACCCAATTTACCACCACCTTAGCATCAAGATCAATTTCTATGGTCAAAAAATTCAAATTAAGACTCATTCTAAGACCCGAGTCCCCACAGAAGATCCATCCTTATTGAGTCACTTACTATAAAGCTACGACCTCAACAAACAAAGCATTCACTGTAAAGGATAGATCTCAATGCTATATTGTTTTCATTCTACTGTTGGACATATTGTTCTATTCTTTACTTTAGCGTTGAATATAAACGAAAGTTTATTATTGTCCATAATCCCTTTTTGGATTTTATTTCTTGGAATATGTTAACGGACCCAAGAGGATCTGTTAATTAACAATTTTAGGAAGTTTTATATAAAAAATATTAATATTTTAATATATATATATATTTTTTTCATATAAGTAATGTTAAAACTCGTTAACAGAACCCTTATTTCTTTTGTAAACCAAAAAGCATACCAGTAGCCATTGATCTTGTTTCTGCTTGTGTTAAGTCATGAACTTGACTCTCAAAAACAAATCTCAATCTGATAAGACCAGTCCTTAAGCGATTGTATGACCAGTCCCAAAAAAAAAAAAAAAAAAAAACCAACAATTAGCTACTAGCATGAAATCTCCATCATATTTGTCCTGTCCGTACGAATGGGCATGAATCTATGAAATTAAAGGGCCGATGAACTTATTAAAGAATTATGATGTTGTCAAAGTAGATGGGAAAGAGCTAAAGAAAATTGTCCTACCCTGCAGGTCGCTATATAGGAAATAATGAAAATTCTCAAATTAATAGAAAGCTTATGGAAGAGAATTCTATCCTATCTTGAATCTTCGTAATCATGAACGTTCCAGTCATTGATAAACTAGTGTAAAATGATTATAAAAAAAAAAAAACTAGTGTAAAATAGTATGTCATCACTCATCATGGAGATGTATATAAGTAATTCTTTCATTATATTAAACGATTTATATGTCATCACTCATTCACTGATCACTTCCAAACAATGAAGTATTAGGTAATCCATGATGGAAACTTTTATTCTTTTTCATTTTTGGCAAAGCAACTATCAACTATGATGGCAACATTTTTTTTTTCCATATGGGATTATGGGAATGGACATATTTCAGCTCTTCTGGATCATGTTTCACAACAAGCTTTGCAATTTGGACAATTTGAATAATAAAAATTCATTCATGTAAACTTTAAGTCATATTTAATACAAGAAAATCCACGCACAAAATAACTTGTTTGAAATTTTGTGTTTACCTATTAAGGATTTGATTATATATGAATATTTTATTTTTGTGATTTTTTTTTAATACATAATTTCACCTACAATTCACATAAAAAGAATTTTAGTAGCTAGACAAACCTCAACCACAACTCATATGAATTCTGATATTTTAGTTAAATATAAACTCAAAAAACCAAATTAAAATATTTTTAAAACTATACTTTAAGCATGTATACACTTGAAATTTCAGAATTTAATTTATAAACAATAATAAACATGGGGAGTTTATTATGCAGTTACACTTATATTTTGTTTCTTTTATACAAATTTTCCTAGAGAAGAATAAATTATTACATTAAGAATTTGAGTTTCTTTTATCATTTTTGTATCACTTTAAATGTAATAATAGTGCTCTTTTTCATTATCATTTCGATTAAAACTCTTGCTTCTCTATTTGTTTTTTTTCAACTTTTGTTTTTCTTTTATAGGTTACAATCTTTAAAAGTCATTGATAAAAGTTTTTATTTTTTATTTTTTACTTTTGCATACAAAAGAAATAACGGTTCATTATATTAGTTATCATGTAAATGAAAAAAGAAATACATAAAGCAAATCCAGGTAAAAAAAAAAAATCAATCAAGTTTTAAGATGGGGAGGACAACTATGGTTCTATCTTGTCTAGTATGTTGTCATTCACGTGCGTGTATGCTAACTCCTAAACAAGCACCTAAATGCATTCTTAAAGTAATTTTATTGGGTTCATCTTATGTAGTCAACTTTCTTATTAAAAAAAAAAAACATTATTCATAAAGAAATTAAGAGAGTGTTTGGGAACATTTTATTTAACTAAAATTAAATTTTTTTTGCTAAAAGTACCGTAAATAAAACTAAAAACTAGCTGAAAAATACAGCAAGACCCATAAATAGTACCAAAAAGTGTAATAGAATCCATAAATAATAACAAAAAAAAGCTAAATAATAAAAGAAACTATCTTTTCTCAACATATCCCAAATGCAACCTAAGTGCACGGTGTACCACATTATCTTTCTTTAAAAAAAATAATAAAAAAATAAAAAGTGTACCACTTCATGAATCACATTTAACACATGCCTAACAAAGAAATCTCATTTATATACTATAAAAAGAGATTAAGATCAGGGTGTTTTGTTTGAAACAAAAAATGTGTTTTTTATATTCATTTTCAGTATTTTGTGGAACTCACCACAAAAAAATTGGTCTAGTTTACAAATTTGTACTCAAATTTCATTTTTAGTATATAAAAAAAAGTGAGTTGGAATATAGAAAATGAAAATGACTTTTGGCCATTTTCATTTTTAGTGGAATGGATACATGGCATTTTCGTAAAAAAACCAACTTTGTGGGTCCTACTAACAATGAGCTCTCTCTCTCTCTCTCTCTCTCTCTCTCTCTCTCTCTCTCTCTCTCTCTCTCTCTCTCTCTCTCTCTCTCTCTCTCTCTCTCTCTCTCTCTCTCTCTCTCTCTCTCTCTCTCTCTCAATTAGCACTTCATGGTGTTTCCAACAGGTATATCCGGAGTTTTTCTCCTCTTTTTCAATTGGCACTTCATGGTATTTCTAATAAAGACATCAAGAGTTTAAAATTTAAATCTCCCTCCCCTATTGGAACTAGACTGTTTCATCCACACAAGAGGTAAAGGCGTAGAAGGACTTATGACCATGAGAAAGAAATGTCATTTGGGGTTGTATTACCCATAAACCCAATGTGCAATCAATAATGCAAATAATGTATGAGCGAGTGTGACTAGAAGTTGATTAGAACCCTTAAAGTTCTCAGGATAATTTCATTACAGAGTTTTTTAAACGGGCAAAGATTGGGTCTAGTACTCTTGTGCACTAGACTCATCAGGATTATAATATGTGCTTTTTTAGGCCACGTGTCACAATCTTAATGGATATAGCCTAAGTTACTGATGATACCAAGATCGTCAGTAGAGATGATCGTCCAGTAGGATCGCTGATCAAGGTCGTCCAAAAGCCCTGCAAGAACAAATAAAAAGAGGGAACACCGGTGTGGTGCCAGCCACAGAACCTCCGATACTTAAGTTAGTTAGCTGAGAGAGAAAGGAGACGTTGGATACTAAAATATCAAGTTTCTGTATTAGAATTTTGTACCCCTTTAGGTCCTCAGATGCTTGTATACAGAACTGCTTCCTTTTCCTAGCTATTAGGGGTGCTCTAATGGTGGTTTAAATGTGGTGTTTGTAACGCTTCCTGGTGGTGTTAATGAGAGGATCTTCGTCTCTCCAACGGTAAGGAGACTTATTGCAGTCCTGTACCGTATTGCCATTATTTATGAGCTGGTGGTCCTTCCTTCATCCAAAGGATTTGAGAAATGACAGAGTGGAGTGGTTCCTTCATCCATTGGCTCCTCTCTTGGACGGGGAGGTTGCCTGAGGGAATTGTGATCGTCCATCAGTTACAATTTTATCCATCAATTTTGAAATAAGTGAATTGGATTTTATCTCATTATTAATATTTTTTATATATATATAAACATCATCAATAATTTAAATGAAATTTTTCTCAAAAAAATAATTTAAATAAAATATAAAAGTGATAATAATTAATGTTTTTTTAAATATTAATGATGTTACTTATTTTACAATAGATAGATAGCGTCATAGTATCTTAGAAATTCTATGGTGGAGCTATCCTTATAAGTTATAACACTAAAGTATCTTAATTTGAAGGGAAGAACTATATAAAATATGTAAGATTAACGTCACAATTGATGTCCTAAAGCCTTATCCGAGAAAATAAATTCATAACACAAGCCTCTTATAGGAGTCTAGGCCAATTCTCATTTCAAATCTCCTTTAGTGCCTCACTGCCTCTTATAGGGTTTAGGCCAATTCTAATTATGCTAACCATGTTTTTTCTTTTTCTTTTTCTTTTTTAATTATAGGTTAAAATAACACAGAAAAAGTGATTTAAATCCTACATGTCTCTGTTAAAAACAGCAAGAAGTGTTACTTGAGTTACAAAACTCTTGAACATTTCAAATTTGTCTTTTTTTTTTCTTTTTTCTTTTTTTTTTTAAATTTAGAAGAGGCCATTTGTCTACTTGACTTGTCAAACATGGGCTAATACATAGATTTTGGAAAGCACAAATAGATTTAGGAAATACTAGTACTTGATGTGGCCATAAAATAAGAATAAACACAGGAATGAGAGGTGGAGAGAAATGTTTTTACTGAATTTTGAAAGAAACACTCTCAAAATTCTATCTAGAACCAGCTGGAAAACTGCAATGTTGTTAAGGTTACATTGACAATAAATAAGCAATTAAGGAAAATGTCGTTAATTCTTAGAGAAGCTAGAATACGATCGAGTATAGGCTATCAATGCTATGTGAACGGTTGGGGATCTATTGCCATGCCTATCGTCATCTTACCATACCAGATGATGTGTTCCCATTGCACAAGTCTTAAATATGAAATTGAGTTAAAGAAATTCACTAGTTTCTTTCATTTCTCACGTTGAGTCGGTGTAAGGTTGCTGTGCGATCCTTGCTTAGGGATTAGCATTTTTTTTTTTATCCCCATATTCGGCATCAATTGTTGAGGTATGAATTTTGCACAGCAAATTTTAACCAAAAAAAATTTTGCACAGCAAATCCAAACACCGAACACTAACAAAATGGAAAGAAGAAATCAAATAGACCGTGGATGCATCATGACCTCTGTACATTGGATTCGATACTATACAACTATATATGCAATACTTTTCATGTGTCTATATCTTATCAGTACTGTGCATAAGACATTGGATCAACCCACCTTCCTAAGGTCTGTTTAGAATTCACTTAATTTGTTGAAATTGAAAACTTTTTTCAAAAAGTACTGTAAATAAAAGTAAAAATTAGCTAAAATAATATAATAAGACCTATGAATAGTATCAAAAAGTGTAGTGAAACTTATAAATAGTAATAAAAATAAGCTAAATAATAAAATAAGTTAACAAAAATAATCTTTACTAAAAGGACATTTAATCTTCACGAAGGTTGAAAGAAAAATATAAAAAATGTGTTTCTCAAAATAAAAAAGAAAGAAAAATACAAAAGGAAAAAGTCAACAGTGAACTAAGAGCATTGGATCATGAAATATTTTTAAAATTTTTTTGTAAAAACCAATTTTTTATAAATTAATATCAAAACTTTTAAAAATGTTTCATTAATAAAGGTCTAAAGTCCTGCCACTTAAGAAGCAAAGCAAGAGAAATGAAATACTCTTTGTTCTTTTTTTTCTCGCCCTAGCCGCTCTCTGAGTTGCCCTAGCCGCTCTTTGAGTTGCTAGAACGTAGAACCTCGTTATCTTCCTCGGAATGATAGCTTCTCCCCTCTGTTAATCATCCATAGCAGTAGGGTCCATCTTGACCTCCGTTTCTCTTACGTGTGGTCTAACTTTCTCTTGTACTCTTTCATTCTAACGTTATCCCATGGACGATATTCTCTACGATTGGAAAAAACTCTCACTGACAGAGGAGGAAGATACAAAACTTAGTCTGTCGAAGTCAAAAAACATACGCAGCAAGGAGTTTGTTTTGGCTGCAAAATTTCTCACAAAGAGAGCCATTAATGTGGAAGCAATAGGGCGCACCTTTAAACCCTTATGGAGAGCCAAAAAGGAGTTCAAGGTGCGTGAAGCAGGAGATCATATCCTTCTTTTTGTTTTTGAACTCGAATCTGATGCAGAACGGGTCCTAGCCAACGAACCTTGGACCTTCGATAAACATGTTGTCCTGTTACAGAGATTTGATGGATCTACTCCAGTGAGGTATTTGAGATTCACAAATCTGAAAATCTGGGTGCAAATACACTGTTTGCCAATGCGTATGCTTGATCCAGAGACTGCAATTGAATTAGGCGAGACACTCGGTCAGGTAACACCATGTGAGAACTCAAGTGAACTGGTGGGGGGTGATTTCTTACGTGTTCACATGGAGATAGATGTATCAAAGCCCCTATGTCGAGGTCGTCGGATAGCACTGGATGATAATGAGGAGGTATGGGTTTCTTTCAAATATGAGAAACTTCCTAATTTTTGCTATTGGTGTGGATTGATCTCACACGATAGGAAAGATTGCGAAGTCTGGTTAGCAAAAAAGAATTCTGGAAAAACAGAGCCTCATGAATACGGACCGTGGCTGCGAGCTCTGCCATACAATCCTGGAAAAACTCCTTTCATTGTGGTTCCTGGTATGGGAGATGGCTTGGGTGGAGTTCCAAGTCCTGCTCAATGGTCGAAGAAGGCAGAGTCCGCTGAGATGGCGGTCAAATCCACCAAGGAAAGTCCTGCCCAGTCTGATTCCGGCGAGAAGAACGGCGCTGACTTGAGGACTGGGACAAATATGGAATCACGTAATATAGGGGAGCAGATCACGCTGACTGGCAGAGAGTGTTGCAACCAATTGTCTGAGGTATTTATTTCAAATTCCAATTTAACTTCTTACCATACTGATATTGCTGACTTTGAGACGCAGATACAGGATATTGACTCTGAAATTACCAAGTTTGACAACTCTGAAACACACGTGGAAAATATTTCAGTTGGTGCATCACAGGTCCCACCAACCAAGGAGAAGCATCTAGCTCCTTCCATGCAAACTCTAGTGACTCTAGAGCAGCCTCACCAAGTAAAAGAAAATTCCCCACCATCCAACCAAGGGAGCAAAACTTTACGCATGTGGAAGAGATTGGCTAGGGACAATCCTATGGAGACTGACCCATTACCAAGCCCTACGGCAAAAAAGAGAAGCAGAGAAGACGAAGTAGAATATCTTCCCAAGTTACCTACCAAAAAATCACAGGTTTCAAAGGGAGAAGGTCAGAAAAATCCAATGGCGGAGGCTGCTCAGCAGTCCCGCCAAGCGCAATGAGTCTCATAGTTTGGAGCTGTCGCGGGCTTGGGAACCTGCGTACAGGAAAGGAGCTCGAAGTAGTGATTCGGGCAAAAGATCCCTCCGTTGTGTTTTTAGCCGAAACATGGGCGGATGAAGCTAGGCTAAAAGAAGTTCAAAGAAACATCGAGTTTGACAATATGTTCTATGTGGAAAAAAACCCTAGAGGTGGTGGGGGTTTGGCTCTATATTGGAAAAATTCCATTGATGTTAGTGTGGATTCTTTCTCCAAATACCACATTGATTCTATAATTAATAAAGGTAGCGATGAAGCTTGGAGATTTACAGGCTTCTATGGAGAACCGGTAACACACAAGAGAGTTGAAGCATGGAATAAACTGAGGTTGCTCAAGACCAGACATCATCTTCCTTGGCTTTGTGCCGGGGATTTCAATGAAATCACAAGAAGCTCAGAGAAATTGGGAGGAAATAATAGAAGTCAGGCTCAGATGCAACTTTTTCGGGATGTTATAGATGAATGCGGATTTCTTGATCTTGGCTATGTGGGAGACCAATTTACTTGGAGAAAACATTTTGTGGATGGACATTCATTGTGGGAAAGATTAGACCGTGGGTTAGCTAACCACGAGTGGTTCATGAAATTTATAGGCACAAAAATCCACCATCTGCACTCAGATTCTTCCGATCATTCCCCACTGTGGATCTCCTTAGATGGTTTAGACATTCCATCTTTTGCTAAACCATTTACGTTTGAAGAAATGTGGCTCTCTGACCGTGGGTGTTCAGATATTGTTGAGGCAGTTTGGCTGTCAAGGGGAGGGGAGGAAGACCATGACCATGTTATGCGCAAAATAGATAAATGTGGTAAAGAACTCCGCAAATGGGAGCGAGACTGCTTTGGGAATGTCAAATTGATACTGAGTCGGAAGAGAAAGGACCTAAAGGAGGCCGAAAAATTAGCCATGAGAACTGGAAATAATCAACATGTCCGTGTGTTGCAAAAGGAGATAGCCGAGTTGATTGATAAAGAAAATAGACTATGGTTCCAAAGAGCAAAGGTCACGTGGGCTAAATTTGGGGACAGAAACTCAAAATTTTTTCACAGCCATGCGTCTCAGAGGAAGAGGAAAAATTTGATTCGAAAGCTGAAAGATCCAAATGGCCGAGTGATGGACACCAATGAGGATATTGCTGATTGTCTGGTGCACTACTACTAGGACCTTCTTCAATCACACAACCAGCAATTCTGCTCCGTAGCTACGAATTCCATCCAGAAAGTAATTACCGAGGAAATGAATGCTATGCTCTCATCCAAATTCACTCTCTTGGAAGTAAAGCAGGCCATCAATCAAATGGCCCCACTTAAGGCTCCCGGACCAGATGGTATGCCTCCTCTCTTTTATCAGCATTATTGGAACTTAATTGGACATGATATCTCTAACTCTGTGTTACATTACCTCAACTCTGCTACTTTGCCTGATCATCTCAATCACACTTTTATTACTCTTATTCCTAAAAAGAAAAACCCTGAGTTTGCCTCTGAATTTAGACCGATCAGTTTGTGCAATGTATTGTATAAAATTTTCTCTAAAGTGCTAGCAAATAGACTTAAGAAAATTTTGCCTAATATTATAACTGAAAATCAGAGTGCTTTCACCAAAAGTCGTCTTATTTCTGACAATATTCTTGTAGCTTTTGAATCTTTACATAGTATGCAGAAGCACACAGGTAAGGAAGGGTATATGGCCATCAAGCTTGACATGAGCAAGGCATATGACAGAGTGGAGTGGGATTATCTGTCTTCAGTTATGGTTAAGATGGGCTTCAACGAACATTGGATCCGTCTTATGATGCTTTGTGTCAAAACTGTGACATATTCCATATTGGTTAATGGGGAACCTAAAGGCATGATCACTCCAACAAGAGGCATTAGACAAGGAGACCCACTCTCACCTTTCCTATTCTTACTTTGCACCGAGGGATTAAATGGGTTGATCACCCAAGCCGCTCAACAGGGTCACATCAAAGGCTATTCTCTTTGTAGAAATAGTCCACGACTAACTCACCTTTTGTTTGCAGATGATAGCTTGTTGTTTTGCAGGGCCACCATAGAGGAGTGCCAAAGAGTTCTGGACATATTGGAAGTCTATGGGAGATGTTCAGGCCAGCAGATTAACCGAAGCAAGACGACAATCTTCTTCAGTAAATCTAGAGGGATGACATCAGAAATCAGATAAAGTTGGCATTGGGGGTTCCAGAAATTGTTCAATATGAGAGATACTTGGGTTTACCATCACTGGTGGGTAGAAACAAAAAAGCAAGCTTCAACTATATAAAGGAGCGTGTCTGGAAAAAATTACAGGGATGGAAGGAGAAACTCCTCTCACAGGCTGGAAGGGAAATCTTAATCAAAGCAGTTGTCCAAGCTATCCCTACCTACACTATGAGTTGCTTCAAACTTCCTTTGGGTCTTTGCTCAGAAATTAAAAGCCTGATACGAAGATTTTGGTGGGGCCAGAAAGGTGATAAGAGGAAAGTTCACTGGGTGAAATGGGAAACACTTTGCCTCCCAAAAAAGGAAGGAGGTATGGGCTTCAAGGATCTAGCTAACTTCAACGATGCCCTCTTGGCTAAGCAAGCTTGGAGATTACTTCATAATAAGGACTCCCTCTTCTATAAAGTCTTTAAAATGAAGTTTTTTCCAAACTGTAGCATTTGGGAGGCACAAGAATCTAGCACCAGTTCACATGCTTGGAATAGCATCTTAAAGGGTAGAGATGTGCTTCTTAAGGGTGCAAGATGGAGGATTGGTTGTGGTGAGGCAGTTAGCATATGGAATGATGCATGGTTACCATTTGTGGAGCATCCAAGAGTCTTATCTGATATCGTTCCAGGCTTTGAAGAGGGGAGAGTTTCTGACCTCATCAACCCACTCACAAGAACATGGGACTTACACTTAGTACACGGATTATTGTCACCGGAAGAAGCTGCTCTAGTTCTTAGCATTCCTTTAAGCCGTACTCCGGTGGAGGATAAGATCATTTGGCCCTTCACCCCCTCAGGTAAGAATACTGTAAACTCAGGTTCTAAATTTCTAACTAAACTCAATTCTGTGCAGGTTCCTACAACCAACCAGCAGCGGCAAAGTGGCTTTTGGAATCAGATTTGGGGCCTTAATGTCCCTAATAAGGTGCGGCATTTCATGTGGAGAGTATGCAAGGAAGCTATACCAGCAAAGCACAACCTAATGAGGAGGAAGATCTTAATGGAAGACAAATGCGAGCATTGTGGTGTGAAGTCTGAGATGGCACTTCATGCTGTTTGGGAATGTGCCATGCTTTATGAAATATGGGAGGCCGTTCTAGGTTTTGAAGACCGGCGACAACATGCAATCTCAAGCACAAAAGACCTGATTAGCGTGTTTCATGAGAAAAGGAAAAACCTGGAACTAATGACCATGGTGATGTGGACGATTTGGCATCGACGCAACCAGCTACGTGTCAGCTCTAATGATTTTCCACGATCACAGGTCATCCAACAAGCTACTCAGGCGTTGCCTACCTTCCAACAAAGCCAACAGTCAACCTTCAGCAATGCAGCGACCCCAGACCCATACACAGTGGTGCCCGCCCCCACCGAATTGCTTTAAACTAAATTTTGATGGAGCCTCTTTTCCGGAGTTGGGCAAGGCTGGACTGGGTGTGGTCGTGCATGATAGTCAAGGAAGTATGATCGCCTCGCTGTCTGAACAAGCTCCTCTGCCATTCTCATCGGATATCGTGGAAGCCATGGCAGCAGCAAGGGCGTTGGTCTTTGCACAAGAATTGGGGATAACAGAACTTGTACTGGAAGGAGATTCAGAAGTAGTGGTTAACTCCCTCCGAAGCAAAGAAACCTCATTTTCTTCATTTGGCCACCTGTTGGAGTCAGCAAAATCTTTGCTCGGTCCAAGTACTCGCATCAGCTTCTCCCATGTACGTAGATGTGGTAATAGAATAGCTCATAACCTAGCTAGACATGCAAGAAATGTCAGAGGTTTGTCGGTGTGGATGGAGGATGTCCCACCACACTTAGTTGATGTACTTCTTGCCGAACCCGGCTGATTTTTATAATAGCAGTAGTCTCCATTCTCAAAAAAAAAAAAAAAAAAAAAAAAAAAAAAAAAATACTCTTTGTTTTTTAACCAAAAAAAGAAATACTCTTTGTTTCCCCCTTCCAAAAAAAAAAAAATACTCTTTGTTTAGACCAACCAAATTTTGCCACGTCTTAAAGTGGAAAACCCCTAATAAAATAGTAAAAATTATCCCATGAATAGATTAGCCACGTGGCAAAATTATGATAAAATCCTTATCTCCGCACCGGATTGGCATTCCATAACCTTACTGACACGTATATGACAGACCGGTAATTACAAAATACCTCAAAAATAGTAAACTACGTTATTAAAAAAAAAAGAAAAAATAAAAAAGAACAATTGAATATGAATGAAAGAAGAAGAAGAGAGAAGCTTCTGGAAAAGACCCACATAACTATTAACAAAAGAAGATCGAAGAAGCTACACACACTCCACCTCCTCTCTCCTCTCCACGCGCGCGCACACATACACTTTCTTCTGGCGCCTTCCCATCTTCTCTTTCTGTGGGCCCCATTCTCATTTTTACTCCTTTTTCTTGATCTTTCTTTTATTTTCCTTTCCTTCTAGTACCCACGATTTTTATTTTTTATAATTTTTTTTTCTCTCTCTTGCATATCATTATTTACTTTCAAGTTCCACCTCCCAGAACCTTCTAGAAACAACAAAACCTAATTCTCTCTCTCTCTCTCTCTCCCTCTCTCTCCTAACCCAACTCCCTCTCTCAGCTCAGCTCAGCTCCTTTGCTGTGGTGTTTGGTTTGCCGGAGAGCCTAATTGGTTTTGCTCCGTACTTCCTTGTTTGGTTGGTGAGAAAAGTCTAGCACTTTGTTTCAGCTAAAACCACCTTGTTTTTTCCAGGTAACGATTAAAAAAACTAAGACCTCAGTTTTTTCTTTATTTGTTTCTATACAGTATTCATTTATCATTCTCATATTTCATGCTATTGCCATAAGTATAATCAATATTTGTTAATATTTTTTTTGAAGTTTTATGATACATAATATATTACACACAATTATTGTTATTTTTGTCTTTGTTAATCGCATTCTGATCTAACAGTAAATTTTATACAAATTAGATTGAGCCACCACGCCGAGTGAAAACTAGGCTTCTAGTTTGGGTCTCGGATCCGAGACCGAAGCCCATGGGACCATTACCGGTGGAACAGAGCGGCGATTCCGGACCTGGACCCGGACCTGGACCCGGACCCGGATCCGTATCCGGAGACTCGCAGAGATCTATACCCACACCATTCCTCACCAAGACTTACCAACTGGTCGACGACCCTGTCGTTGATGACCTCATTTCCTGGAACGACGACGGATCGACCTTCATAGTTTGGCGTCCCGCTGAGTTCGCTCGCGATTTGCTCCCTAAGTACTTCAAGCACAACAACTTCTCTAGCTTCGTTCGCCAACTCAACACCTACGTAAGCATAAAGAAAAAATATTTTCTATTTCATTTTCTTACGCTTTCTCGGAAACCAAACGGTGTTGAATGTTTTAGTATTTCTTGTTTTCTTTTTCTTTTTTTTATAGGGTTTTCGGAAAGTTGTGCCGGATCGATGGGAGTTCGCGAACGACTGTTTCAAGAGAGGAGAGAAAGCTCTCCTCCGAGAGATACAGCGCCGCAAAATATCGCCGGCGACTGGAGCAGTAGCGGTTCCGCCAGCAGCGGGGGTGACGGTTGCGGCGGCGGGTCCAGCGGGGGTGCGAACTGTGTCGCCGTCAAACTCGGGAGACGAGCAGGTGATATCGTCGAACTCGTCGCCGGCGGCGGCGGTTCACCGGAGCACGAGCTGCACGACTACGCCGGAGCTCCTGGAGGAGAACGAGCGGTTGAGGAAGGAGAACACGCAGCTGAGTCACGAGTTGACTCAGCTGAGGGGACTCTGCAATAACATATTCGCTATGATGACGACCTACGCATCTGGTCAGTTGGACGTTGGTGGTGGTGTTAACGGTAATGTTCACGGTAACGGCGTTGCGGTTTCGATACCTGAGGGGAAGCCTCTGGATCTTTTGCCGTCAAAGCAGGTAACGGTAACGGAGGATATAGACGTTGGCGTTGGCGTTTGTGGTGGGGCCCACATGGGTGATGATGAAGAAGAAGAAGAAGAAGAGAACGAAACGACGCCGCGTCTGTTCGGGTTTCGAATCGGTGTGAAGCGCGTGAGGAGAAGCGTGGAGGAGGAGGAGGTGGAGTTAGAGGAAGAGAGAGAAGGGCAAAATGGGGAGAATATGGAAAATTCGCAGGAGAAAGAGTCTGGGTCTGAGGTGAAATCAGAGCCGTTGGATCAAAATGGGAACTCTGATCATCGGGACCCTCCTTGGCTGGAGCTTGGAAAAAAATGATTAAAAAAGTGTTGGTTTCATTTGATGGTTGTAAAATAAACAACACGTGGGAACTGATCACGTGATCGAAAATCGTCACGTGACTGAATGTTGTAAAGTTATGTAAGAAGTTCTTTCTTGTGTGGGAAAGAAAAGGTCATTGTTGCTTTAAGCAGCGTGCAAATTTGATCCGCATATGGTGGGTAAAACCCCGAGGGAGTGGGAGTTGGTAAGAGAGGCCTTTGTTGAAAAGACAATTAAGGAGGAGAAGTGCACAAAGTGGAGAAATAATAAGAAAGGTTTGTCAAAAGTTGGGGGCTGATTGTGCAAGAGAACAACAAAGACCAGAATGGAAAATGAAGATGATAATTTATGGTTACAAGTGGAATCAGGAGTGCAAAAAAAATGCGAACAATGAGCCGAGTACTACTCTGATGTAGGAGGAATTGTAGTTTAGAGTGTTACATTTTGTTTTGTTGTTAGTTCTTGTTCAGGTACTAAGTGCTTGAGCTTGTTTTATGAGTCTAGGCTAACACGCCTGGACATTAATTTGGTCCAATGTTGTACTTGTATTGTATGTTAGAATTCTTATCCAATGCTAATATTTAATTGATAATCATATTATTGTTTTTTTTTTCTTCTCTATTTCTTGGTAATTAATTTGATATATTTCCTACTTGCTTCGGGTTGCTAATGGATGGGTGTGACCGAGTAACTTCTTACAAGAATTTGCAATTGCTCAAAAGTCGAAACTAACTACTTATGGATTCGAAGGCCACATATGAGCAACTCAATCTAGTGATCCTCTTGTTATTACCTCATTGAAAGTATTACAAGTTCCTAAGTATAAATAAGTAATTGGCAAAATTCTCTTGAATTATCTTTTTGAAAATCGGCTAGATGGGTTAAGCCAAAAGAATTAAATCGGGTCAAGTTGTTTCAATTTTTTTTTTGTTTTTTTTTTGAGAAAGAAGTTGTTTCAATTTGAAGTGGTTGTTGAAGGACACAGTCGTGGTGTATATCGAAATTATTAAACATCAATGTTAGGAAATTAATAAATTATGCTTGTTTTGAAGAAACCCGAGTCTTTTTATCCACTCAATTCTGGCCTATGCTCCAGTGGCCCCCTTACCTAATGAAGTTGTCCATGAAATATCCAATGTACTAGTATCAGACAAATTGTTCTCTCTATTCGCATATGATTCGTGTACTTTGGCATGTGAAACTTGTTTGAACTTTGAAGCACTCATCCACTAAAGATTAGTTCTTGAGACCTCGCCTGCTCCTAGATTGTCGTTAGCTTTAACTGCTTTTCGGCAAAACATTTGATCCTACACAATGCCAGGTTAATTATATGCCTCCGTTTGGTAATAAAACATCTGATTTATGACTATTCTTGTTGACTTCAGACCATGGAAGAATTTATATAAAATCTGAAACTTGCCATACATTGTCTAATTGTCTATTGTAGGTGGTGGAAACCTTTTAGGGGCGTTTGGTTCGCCATAATATTACATAACGTCGTAATATTACGTTATTGTAATCTTACATTAATGTAGTGTGCATTTGACATGGATTATTTTTGCAAGCTGCTTTTACTATTCAGCTTATTTTTGCTACTATTCATGAGTTTTACTGCACTTTTTGATACTGTTTATGGGTTCTACTGTATTATTTTAACTAACTTTTATATTTATCTACAGTACTTTTAGCAAAAAGTTTTCAGTTTCAGCAAAATAAGCGGATCCTAAATAAACCCGTAATCTCAATATAAGAATATAACATTACATTATTTAGGAAACTGATGAGATTAAGATGGTGTGATATATTTTGTAATTTTAAGTTATAATAATATTAGAAAAAATAAAAGAATCCAAAAACCTTAATATCACATCATTGTAAAGTGCATTACATCAATAGTACATCACAGCAAACCAAACACCAGGGAAAGGACATGGCAGAATAGGACGTGGCAAGATAGTACCATGACTACTACACATGTTAGGTCCAGCACTAAATTAAGTCGCACTTGCACAATATAAGAATATAACATTACATTATTTAGGAAGCTGATGAGATTAAGATGGTGTGATATATTTTGTAATTTTAAATTATGATAATATTAGAAAAAATAAAAGAATCCAAAAACCTTAATATCACATCATTGTAAAGTGCATTATATCAATAGTACATCACAGCAAACCAAACACCAGGGAAAGGACATGGCAGAATAGGACGTGGCAAGATAGTACCATGACTAGTACACATGTTAGGTCTCAAGAACTAAAGATTAGTTCTTGAGACCTCGCCCGCTCCTAGATTATCGTTAGCTTTAACTGCTTTTCGGCAAAACATTTGATCCTACACAATGCCAGGTTAATTATATGCCTCCGTTTGGTAATAAAACATCTGATTTATGACTATTCTTGTTGACTTCAGACCATGGAAGAATTTATATCAAATCTGAAACTTGCTATACATTGTCTAATTGTCTATTGTAGGTGGTGGAAACCTTTTAGGGGGCGTTTGATTCGCCTTGATATTACATAACGTCGTAATATTACGTTATTATAATCTTACATTAATGTAGTGTGCATTTGGCATGGATTATTTTTGCAAGCTGATTTTACTATTCAGCTTATTTTTGCTACTATTCATTGGTCTTGATGGGACTGACGAACTCTCCCTTCATCATGGACGACATCATCAAATATACTCGTCCTCCTCAGCACAACACGGACGAAGGCAGGTGAGTCATTACTTAGGGGATTCAATGCCTCAGACAGTTACCAATTAGTTATCAGACCGTTGGAGGCTCATCAAAGCCCGCGTTAATAAGCCCTGAGCGTTACTGAAAGAGCAATAAAGCCACAATTAAGGCCCCAACGGCTAAAAACTATGAATCTATATATACACACTCATCAAAGGCAAACAAGGTACATAGATTCACCCAAAAATACCCTGATATTCAGAACTTTCTTATTATTCTCAAAAAGTTTCCATAAACTAACTTTGACATCAGAGACGTTGTGGCAGGCACCACACCGATAACCACCTTAGGAGAGACTTTGTCCTAGGTTTGCAGGAATAGTGACGAGGATTCATCTCCATCTGGATGAACCAATAGGACTAACGATCTTATACATCATCAGTTTGGCGCTGTCTGTGGGAACGACATTTTCGCACCTACGTTTGAAAGCATAATTTCAGTCAATTCCTAAATTTAGATGGAGTCCAACCAAGATTTTGCAGCACTAGCCCTGCAAATCCAGGCACTTACAGTTAGCGTCGAACAACTCATCAGACAGAACCAAGAGATGAGGCTGCGACTTCAACAGAAGGGGAACCAGTCCAGGACCAATTAGGAAGACGAGGGAGATAGTCAAAGAAGGAGTGACCGTCAAAGGCCAGCCATTCCAAACGGACCGAGCTCAGATCTTCTTCAGGAAATGAAGAAGGAAATGGACGAACTTAAGAACGCCATTAAAGGGAAAACAAATTGAAACCTAGATAGAATGGTCAGGACGACGGATTCGCCCTTTACGACGGCAGTTCTAGAATGCCCAGTATCGTCAAAGTTTCACCTACTTCAGCTTGAACTATTTAACGGACTCAAGGACCCCCTAGACCACCTTAACACTTTCAAGACGACACTAGGTCTCCAACAACCCCCAGATGAAATACTGTGTCGTTATTTCACCACCACTCTCAAAGGAGCTGCAAGGGAATGGTTCACGAAGTTACCAACATCGTCCATTGACAGCTTCGAACAGTTGAGCAATTCTTTTCTACGCCATTTCGTCAGAGGACAGCATCTGAGGAGGCCAGTAGACCACTTACTCACCATCAAGCAAGGAGAGAAGGAGACTCTAAGGTCGTACGTGAAGTGTTTCACTCGGGAAACTTTAGAGGTAGACGAAGCTAATGACAAGGTTAAGCTAACAACCTTTAAAGCCGGATTGAAATCCAGGGAGTTTGTGGTCTCACTCGTGAAGAATCCTCCAAAGACGATGGCAGAGATGCTCCTGGAGGCATAGAAGTACATGAACGCTGAAGACGCCTTAACCGCGATAAAAGACGTAGAGAAAACCAGTGAAAAAGGAAGGAAAGAAGACGACCGGAGAGGACGAAAAAGGGAGCGCTCAGATCGTCAAACCAACGAAGGGGGTAAAAGGAAAAACGAAAAAGCTCCTTGAACGGTAAAATTCACCCCAGTAGTTATGCCTGTTGACAAAATTTTGGCGTAGATTAAAGATGAGCACTACCTCAAATGGCCTAGGCCATTACATTCGTCACCCGACATGCGTGATAAGAAGTACTGCCGTTTCCACAAGGATCACGGCCATTACACAGAGGATTGTAGAGACCTAAAGGAGCAAATAGAGGAACTCATACGAAATCGGAAACTGTAGAGGTTTGTGAAGAAGGGAAAACCTAGTAGGTCTAGGGACGATGACAAGGACAAGCGCGAAGCCTCACCAAGGGACGAGGACCACACATCCCAACGTTCGCCAAGTGTAATCGAGGAGATAAAGACTATCACAGGTGGGCCATCCATAGGGGGGTCGTTCAAATCCCTCAAGAAGTCATATCAGAGGTAGGTGAACAGTGTCCACAGAATCCCCCCCATGAAGTAGAGACGAACGAATAGGGACATGTTTTTTTCGGAAGAAGACGCCAAAGGGGTAAAGCAGTCTCATGACGACCCCTTGGTCAAAATACTTACGATAGAATGATTCAATACCAGAAGAATCCTTGTGGATAATGGTAGCTCTGTAAACATCATCTACCTCTCCGTTTTTCAACAGTTGAAGCTAGATCCAGGAACACTGCGCCCTTTTGAGTCCCCCGTCGTCAGTTTCAACAAGAACAAGGTATATCCCAAAGGCATAGTGACGTTAACGGTCATAATAGGGTCTTATCCGCGACAACTTACTCGTCAATTGAATTTCCTGGTGGTAGATTGTCCCTCTTCATACAATGTGATCATTGGGAGGCCCACACTCAACCGTTGGAAGGCAACCACGTCCACCTATTGCCTAAAGGTGAAATTTCCAACGGAAAACGGTGTAGGTGAAGTAAAAGGAGACCAAGTACTGGCTAGGGAATGTTACCAAGCAGTGTTGGCAGCCAAGGAAAACCATACGTGGATGATCGAGGAAAAATAAGAGGAGAAGGTGGAAGCCGTGGAAACTGTGGAGCTGGTAGATGGGGGGAGCCAATGAAGACCACCAAGGTATGGACGACCATGAGTGCAAACATGAAGAAGAAGCTCATCCAGTTCCTTAAAGAGAACCTGGACATCTTCGCATAGAGTCACAAGGACATGCTAGGCATATCCCCAAAAGTCATTCAACATAGGCTAAATGTGGACCCCGAGAAGAAGCCCGTCTAGTAGAGACGACGAGTCTTTACTTCAAAACAGAATCAAGCAATTACAGACAAGGTCAACAAGCTGTTATCAGCAGGCTCTATTCGAGAAGTCTACTACCCAGATTGGCTCGCCAGTGTCGTTTTAATGAAAAAAGCGAATGGAAAGTGGAGAATGTGTGTGGACTTCACGAACCTAAACAAAGCTTGTCCAAAGGACAGTTTCCCTCTACCAAGGATAGATCAGTTAGTGGATTCCACAGCAGGGCATAAACTACTGACGTTCATGGATGCATTCTCGAGGTACAATCAGATCAAGATGGCTGAAGAAGACCAGGAGAAAACAGCTTTCATCACAAGCTAAGGGCTCTATTGCTATAAGGTAATGCCCTACGAACTGAAAAATGCAGGAGCAACCTACCAGAGGTTAGTGAATAAAATGTTCAGTAAGTAAATCAAGAAGAACATGGAAGTATATGTGGATGACATGCTCGTCAAGAGTAAAGAAGAGCTTGCTCATCTGGACGATCTCAGAGAGACATTCGCCACTCTCAAGCAGTACCAGATGAAATTGAACCCCAGTAAGTGTGCCTTTGGAATAGCCTCGGGGAAGTTCTTGGGGTTCATGGTGTCCCAAAGAGGGATAGAAGCAAACCCAGAGAAGGTGCGAGCTATACTCGACATGACGTCGCCCAAGACCGTTAAGGAAGTCCAGAAGCTCACAAGAAGGATAGCGGTACTCAACAGGTTCGTCTCTAAAGCGACAGACAAATGCTTACCCTTCTTCAAGACATTGAAGAAAGCTTTCGCTTGGACTGACGAATGCGAGGTAGCTTTTCAAGAACTCAAGCACTACCTGAGCAATCCACCCCTCTTAAGTTCATCCAAGGAGAGGGAAAACTTGTATTTGTACCTGGCAGTATCAACCATAGCCATGAGCACAGCCTTGGTTCAAGAAGAGGACAGGAAACAACTCCCAATTTACTACATCAGTCAAGCTTTCCAAGGGGCAGAAGCTAAGTACCCAAGGATTGAGAAGATTGTATTTGCATTAATAGTAGACTCGCACAAATTCCGACCTTATTTTCAAGCAAAGCCCATATTGGTAATGACAAACCAACCCATTAAGAAGTCCATGAACAAGCCCAAGGCGACAGGGAGAATGGTTCAGTGGGCGATCAAGCTTAGCTAGTTCAACATTGAGTACCACCCCAAGACAAGTATTAAAGCGCAGGCATTAGCGGACTTCATCGCCGAGTTCACCATCCCAGATGAGGACAATGCACCTAACAAAGCCGAAAGATGGACGGTACAAACTGAGGGTTCGTCAGCCTAAAAGAGGGGAGGAGTAGAAGTCGTCATCATCACCCCAGAAAGAGAAATGCTTAAATACAGGGTTCAGTTAAAGTTCCCGGCCACCAATAATGAAGCTGAGTACGAAGGAATACTGATGGGGCTAAGAGTTAGGAAAGCACTAGGAGCCAAATCCAGAGTGATTCTAAGCTGGTAGTAGGGCAGATAAAAGAGGAATATGAAGCAAAGGAGGAGAGAATGCAAAAATATCTCAGGCTGACGAAGCACTGAACACGGGAATTTGATAGGGTGGAATTCGTGCAGATCCCCAGAAGCCAGAACATGATAGCAAACGAGATTGTGAAGCAAGCATCGTTAGAAGAAAGACCAAAGAGCATGAGCTTAGAGATGGAAGTCCAGAAACACCCCAGCATTGAGGAAGTCTCTACATTCGCAATCTAGAGTGCAAGCAGCTGGATGACCCCGATCCTATCCTTCCTCCAAGACGGACAACTTTCACAGGACGTCAAGGAGGCCAAGAAGGTCAGGAAGAGAGCAGCCAGGTTCACGATCCTAAACGACACCCTGTACAAGAGAGGCTTCTCCATGCCCTACTGGAAGTGCGTTGACGAAGAAGAAGCCAAATATATTCTGGAAAAGATCCATGAAGGGGTTTACGAAGACCATGCAGGCCCTAGATCCTTGGTAAGCAAAGTTATCAGAACAGGTTACTTCTGGCCCACTTTGCAGATGGATGCGAGGGAGCTCATCAAGAAATGCGACAAATACTAGAGGTTTGGGAATGTCTAGTGCCTCCCAACAGAGAGACTGACAACGATAGCCTCCCCACGGCCGTTTGTACAATGGGAAATTGACATCGTCGATCCCTTGCCCCGAGGTAAGAGATAGGTAAAGTTTCTACTAGTTGCTATTGACTACTTCACAAAATAGGTTAAAGCAGAGGCATTATCAACCATCACCGAAGTAAAAATCCAAAGTTTCATATGGAAGAACATAATTTGCAGATTCGGGATTCCACAGACGATCGTATCAGATAACGGGCGGCAGTTCGACAATCAAGGCTTCAGGGATTTTTGCTCAAGTCTAGGGATCAAGAACCAGTACTCATCCCTAGGACACCCACAAGCAAATGGACAGACAGAGGTGACTAATCGAACACTACTCAAGATCATCAAAGCCTAGTCGGGCGACGCTAAAAGAGCATGGCTAAAGGAATTGCCCAATGTCTTGTGGGCTTACAGGACTACAGCAAGAACCCCGACAAGAAAAAGCCCCTTCAGACTCACTTATGGCACCGAGGCAATGATCCTGGTCAAGGTGGGAATCATCAACATCAAACGAGAGACGTTCCATGAAGAAAGCAACGACGATCAACTGAGGGTCAATCTGGATTGCTTGGACGAGGTCAGAAACAAAGCTTCTCACAGAATGATGAAGTATCAGCAAAAGATGGCCGAGTACAACAATAAGAGAGTGAAACTCAGACGACTTGACATAAGGGACCTTGTCCTACGCAAAGTCACCCCGGCAACCAAAGACGCTGCCCAAGGGAAACTCGACCCAACCTGGGAAGGACCCTACCGAGTTGTCCATTACTCTAGACAGGGTAGTTATCACCTAGAGACCTTAGACAAGTAAAGGCTGCCACGATCATAGAACATTGAGCATTTGAAGAAGTACCACTAATAGATGTAACAGACAATTGTATTCATTTTTTAAAACAATAAAAGAACTATTCAGCCAATGACCTAGTGCAAGCAAACCTAGCAGCTTAAAAGCCAAAAATTGGCTAAGTAACAAGATTCCGCTTTGACGAATGTAAGTTACTGACAATGCCAAAATGACAAAATCCCTTAAATGGGTGTAAGTAAACCATAAAATTGGTTAAGTAACAATATTCCGCTTTGACAAATGTAAGTTACTGACGATGCCAAAACAACAAGATCCCTTGAATGGGTGTAAGTCACAAAAAACTGGCTAAGTAATAAGATTCCGCATAGATGGATGTAAGTTACTGACGAAGCCAAAGAATGACAAAATCCCTTCAATGGGTGTAAGTCACAAAAAACTGGCTAAGTAACAAGATTCCGCATAGACGGATGTAAGTTACTAACGAAGCCAAAGAATGACAAAATCCCTTCAATGGGTATAAGTTAGAAAAATTGGCTAAGTAACAAAATTCCACCTCGACGGATGTAAGTTACTAACAGATCAAGACCCCATCAATGAGTATAAGTCTTAACAAAAAATTTAACTAAGAACAACAATGCAAGTTACTAACGCAAAAGAAATAGCTAAAGGAATGAAGCAGACATAGATCACAAGCAATCACAGAGTATCATGCAAAGCAGGAACAAAAACAAGTAAGTACAAAATTACTGATATAATTGAAGGCCCAAAAACAACGGGCAACCAGCATTGTTTCAGTATTATAATTAAAAGCCCATAAACACTGGGGAGAAACATTGTTCTTAAATTAGAATAATATTGTTCTAAAAGTAGAATCAAAAGCCCAAAACACACTGGGCACCCCAAAGAGCCCAAAACACAATGGGTAGAATCAACCAGCATTGTTTCAATATTATAATTAAAAGTCCATAAATACCGGGCAGAAACATTGTTCTTAAATTAGAATGAAAATATTGTTCTGAAAGTAGAATCAAAAAGCCCAAAACACACTGGGCACCCAAAAAAAAAAAAAAAAAAGATTATAGAAAAAGAGAAAAAAGCCAGACGAACATAAGGCAGGTTTAGGCAGTGGCTGTATCATCACCATCTTGAGGAGGCAGAGGAGCATCCCTAGGAACATCTTCAACAAGAGCAGTGGATTGGGAGGCCTCGTTCGATGCCATCTCCTGGTTAACTACTTCCATGTCCAGATTCTCCAGGTCTACTCCAAAGAGATGTTTGACCAGGTACTGACGAAAGAGCTCAAAGCCCTTGTAGTACCAGCTGAAGAGTACAGTGTTGTACTCCTCAATTTGCTGGAAAGTCTCGACGGCCTTGGCAACAACGGTCTTCACCTTCTCCTTCGCAACCAGGAGTTGCTCATCTTTCTCCAGTGTGAGCTGCCTCTCCGCTCTGAGGTCATCCCCCAAAGTCTTGGCCTTCTCCTTGATGGTGTTGGCCTCGTCCATAACAACAATTAGATTTTTCTTCAACTTAGAATTTTCTGCCCCCAGAGCCTTCACCCTAGACATTGTCGATGCAATTTTTGCTTCGTGAGTAAGGTACTCAGAAGTAATGTGAAGACTCTCCCCCAGCACCTGAGAAGTAAATCCAACGTTCAGGAAGACGCAAAAGGAGAAAGAAAAAGGAAAGGGTAAAATTGCATAAGTACAATTCCTGAACGAGTTTGTGGATGTGACGACCCAAAATCTCGTGAGAGGGCACGCCCGAGAAGACCCTCAGCTCCTCAACAGAAAAAGACACCTTTGCCCTTGCCAATGCAAGGCCAGCATCGTCAAAAACAGTGGACGAACGAGAATCGGCCTTGTCCTTTCCCTTATCGTCCACCCAGGGCTTCTTCTGAAGAGGAGTGATTTCTTCACTGAGGTAGCCAGGGAGGCCGTCCTCAAGGGTTCAGTAACGGGGGTTGGAGGAGTGACGAAGACGCCCTTCTCCACAACCCACACCGTCCTTTTCCCAATGCTTACCTCATCTTTGCATACATCCCCTGGTTAAATTTGGTTGTCATCCTTGCAACAAAACACTTGTTTAAAAAAAATAAAGAGGAAAGGAGTAGCAATGACGAATTTAACAAACACTTACTCTTTTTCTCCTTAATTTCAATAGTTCGTAGAATGAACGCAGAAGGCTCTAGACCAAGGCAGTGAAGAGCTAGAGTCCGAAGGTCGACCAGATCATCAAAGTCTTCAATTGTCCTCGCATACTCGATGGCTGCTTCAACACGCTGCTTGTATCTACTCTTAAGTTTTGGCCGTCTCTTAACCGTACACAAGACAACAAGCAAGAAAGTTAACAATGACGAAATGTGTGCAAGGAAAAAATAAATAATAATGACGAAGGACTGGCAGAGAGACGACGCACCTAGACTCAGGGTTCCCCACCGACGGAGCAACCTAGGGACGTTTCCCCAAACTTCGCCAAATGGGGTCTCCCACTCATCCCCGGAGACAAAAAAGAACTAGGACTTCCAGTATCGAAACAACGAGGGCAGGCCCCTAACGATCCTAGCTTCCCTGACCCAAGGCACTAGCTCGTAGTATCCATACTCCTTGGATTCTTTCAAACAGTACAAGAAGGTGAACTCGTCAACCCTGATCATATCTCCCTCAGTGGTGGCTAGCTATATTTCCATACTGCTGACCACTATCTGCTGGGAGTTTGGCATAAGTTACCCGGGAGCGAATCTAAGCTTCATGATGAAAGGGTGGACGGGGAATCTAAGCCCACTCAAGAAGGCAGCCTTGTAGAAGCACACCTCCGCAGGCGAAAAATGACAAGCTCGTTCCTCTTTCCGAGGAAGACAAACCCTAACCCTCTCAAGAAATTAAAACCTATTGCTAAACCTGGAGAATATCTCAACATCTAGGCTACACTCCTCCCCATGAGCAGAGAAAGCCCTAACTTTCTGAGGGATGAAGACTGTGGTATCTTCCTCCACCTCCACAGGATTATCGCTAGACGACAACCTGGTCTTAAGCTCACTCAATCTCACCTCAGAAATTTCTCCTCACTCACTCACTAAACCTTCAAACTAATCAATTGACTGACGGATTAAGGGGAGCAAATCAGCCAATGCAACGCTTAAGCTACTACCCTCAAAGACAAAATTTTCAAGGTACAGGAAAACACCTAAAGATCCCCCCAAACGCGCAAAAAGGAATGAAATTAAGGGGCAAGCTATCCTAGCCTCAGAGCTATTAACCATGGAAACCCTAAAAACAAAGAAAGAGAGAGAGGGTAATCCTAAAAGCCCAAAACAAAAAAAAACAAAAAAAAAAAAAAAAAGGAAATCAAAAACCAGCACAATCTATCTACGCCATAAAAAGCAAAGGAAAAAGGAAAAGAGAGACATACCTCAAAGGAAGCAACCACGAAATGCAAAAGCTCAAAGAAAATCGCAGAGTGGATTAGAGAAGAAGGAGCACAGAGCAATGATTGAGAAAGAGTTGGAAAAAGTGAAGCGACAAGAAGAAAGAGAGGAAGTTTAAAAAACTAGGCACAAAAAACTAAAATTCAGCGAGAAACCCAAAAGTCACACCAGTGGGGCATTAACTCCATTAGTAAAAACACGCCACGTGGCCACGATGCGTGTGGGGCCGCCACTACGCATTAAATGTGGAACGATACCCCAAAAGCCATGTCTGGATAGAAAACCTTTCATCTTCTGGTGGTCGTCATGACACGCCCCGACGACCACAGAACCTGGGGGGCAGCTGATGGGACAGATGAACTCTCCCTTCATCATGGACGACATCATCAAATATACTCGTCCTCCTCGACACAACATGGACGAAGGCAGGCGAGTCATTAATAAGGGGATTCAATGCCTCGGATAGATACCAATTAGTTGTCAAACCCTTGGAAGCTCATCAAAGCCCGCGTTAATAAGCCCTGAGGTGTTACGGAAAGAGCACTAAAGCCACAATTAAGACCCCAACAACTAGAAACTATGAATCTATATATACACACTCATCAGAGGCAAACAATGTACATAGATTCACCCAAAAATACTCTGATATTTAGAACTTTCTTATTATTCTCAAAAAGTTTCCATATACTGACTTTGGCATCGGAGACGTTGTGGCAGGCACCATACCGATGACCACCTTAGGAGAGACTTTGTCCTAGGTTTGCAGGAATAGTGACGAGGATTCATATCCATTTGGACGAACCAACAAGACTGACGATCTTACACATCATGAGGTCTCACTGCACTTTTTGATACTGTTCATAGGTTCCACTGTACTATTTCAGCTAACTTTTACGTTTATTTACAGTACTTTCAGCAAAAAGTTTTTAGTTTCAGCAAAATAAGCGGATCCCAAATAGACCTGTAATCTCAATACAAAAATATAACATTACATTATTTAGGAAGCTAATGAGATTAAGATGATGTGATATATTTTGTAATTTTAAATTATGGTAATGCTAGAAAAAATAAAAGAATCCAAAAACCTTAATATCACATCATTGTAAAGTGCATTACATCAATGGTACATCACAGCAAACCAAACACCAGGGAGAGGACATGACAGAATAGGACGTAGCAAGATAGTACCATGACTACTACACATGTTAGGTCCAACACTGAATTGAGTCGCACTTGCATAATAAACTTTTTTTATTAAGAATGAAACTCCGCTAAAGGTTAATGCAACTTATGTCTAGCATAAAGAGAAGAAAGCACTCTGATACTTAAGTTAGTTCCATACTTAACAATGGAAACAGAAAGCATGAAAGATAGTAAAAGAGAAAAAAGCCTTAGAGAGAGAGAGAGAGAGAGCAAAAGTCCTTTACCAAAAGACTTCTTCAATCTTCCTTAAATAGCCAAATGTGCGGCTATAAGTCAATAGTAAAATGTGTGGCTGAAAATGTCTTGCTATAGCAAACCCCCCCCCCCCCCCCCCAAAATATCTACAATTCCATGCTTAAAGCATTCACATCTTGACTTCTAAACGGTGAAGTATGTATATTTTAGCATCAAAGCACAAATAACATGCATTATGCGGTCTTTTAATTGCAAATTTTTTTACAATAGTGCTACAGTACCGTCTTATTCATATGATGGTATTATAACATATTGTATAATATTATATTATTTTTTTCTCATTTGTCAGCCACTTCTTTCTTTCTTTTTTCTTTTCTCTCTCTCTCTCTCTCTCTCTCTCTCTCTCTCTCTCTCTCTCTCTCTCTCTCTCTCTCTCTCGTTCAAAGCTTGCACCGGAGCTGGGTTGGATTCAGAGTGGTCACGGCATGACCATGGCATGGCAGAGATTAGTGTGGATTTTGGATTGGCAGAGATCGAAGAACGGCGTGGATTGGCGGTAGGGTTGTTTGATTTTTTGCTATGGATTTTTGTCTTTTGGGTTTTAATGGGTTGGATTTTGGATTCCAATGGGTTGGGTTTTGGATTCTAATGGGGTTTGGGTTGGATTTGGATTGTTGAAACTCACTTAACCTTGTCGCCATGCTTTCACACCCCATATGGTGTTCTAGTTTTTCAACCCCATATGGTGGCAGAGGTGGGTTTCAGTTGTGTGGATTTTTGCTTTAATTTTTTTGTAGGTTTTTATGCATGGTGGTGGTAGGATGGGTTGTTGAAGTGGTGGTGCCTTTGGTGGGTTTCCTTGGTGGGTGGTTGTTGGTTGCCGATTTAGGTATGATTCTGTTCTATGGGTTTGATTCTCACCGTGAATGTGGCTGTGGCTATAGTGTTTGGTGGGTTTTTTAGCGGTGGTTTTGTGGGTGGAGGTGGTGGTGGATTTTATGTGTTTTGTTTCTGGTGGTAGGGGTGGGTTTTTTTCATGGTGGTGGTGGGTTTCTTATGGCAGAGGTGGTGGTGATGGGTGGTTGAAAGAGAGAGACAATGATGAAAAGATAAACAGAGTGATGGGGAGAAAGAGAGAGAGGGAGAGATTGTATTATATTATTTTATTAGGTAGTATATATTATTTTAATGAGTTGAATAGGAAAATAAAAGTTGGGATGTTGGGTGTGTTGTAAAATGATATGATATAATTGATAAAGTAACTTTTAAGATGATAAAATGGAATTTTTTGAAGAAACTGGATGCGAATGCTCATGTAAAGAGGTCCAAAGGCATAAGTGGATGTCTCTATTATAGTATGTGAGATCTATATATACTGTAAAAGAGAGGTCGTATGAGATTGTCTCGTAACATACTTTTTCAAAAGGCACTCAATTCTTTTTTACCTATCATTTTTTTGTTGCAATAATTTTCTCACATGGGGATTATCAGTTGTGCACCTTTTGCTGGCAACTTAAGATCCACTGTCCAGGCTAATGAGTTTTTATCTCACTATTTTGCCAATTTGTAGTAGATGAATAGCTAGGCTCGGCGGTCTGGCCTTAAAAGAAAAGAATAAGAACATAAAAATAATTCTCTTTGGAGCTTGATTTTGTACATTTCTCCACTGCTTTACAAAGGTTGTTATTGTGTAACCATTTAAGAGTGTTCACAGGTAGTGAAGCTAGAATTTTCCCAGCCCATGGACAGCTTTAGTCTCGACCCGAAGTTAGATAATTGAGTTTTAGTTGTTATTGATTTCTGAATTACTAATTTTTAATTTAATAATCATAATAAGGGAAGGGAGAATTTGAACTCTGAATATCTAGGTTGAAACATCAAGAGGTGCCAGTTAAACTGCAAGCCTCTAAGCTTCTAAATTACTAATTTAATAACACCAAGTTAAGGCCGAATTCAAGATACAAAGCTAACTTGTTCGGCTCCCACACATTCATAACTTGCTCTAATCTTTAATTTTTGTCTTCTAAAATTAATGCATTTTTTATGTAATCTTCCAAAAAAAATGTTCAGAAATTATTTTGTAGATTAGTGCAATTTGTGCCACATAGTAACATGATGCTACATTGGCAAGTATTACTAGTATTGTTGTGATAGTCCATTTTTGTATAATGATACGTCAAACATTTACTTTTAAAAAGTCAAAAATGACCTGTAAAAATTCAAATAATTGTTAGTATGCAAGTATGAGTAAAGTCCCAGATAGAATAATAATAATAAAAATATGAGTGGTTAATATAACATAGTAGGACCCAAAATCAAACTCGTAAGTGTAAGCTTTTGAATCAAATAGTATCCATATATGTTATATTAATTTTTCCAAGATGCTCTCTCCCCCCACATTCTTGTGGTTATACTTTGACGAAATGGACCCCACTAGATGATAATTCCAGGGCGTATCTACTCTCTACTTTATAATCACGTTTGTTTCTGTTGTAATTGCTTGTTATTCGGCATTGTTTCTGGAGAATTTTGACAATTATGAGGTAAGATGTCCTCAATCACCAAGAAATATATGCCATATTTTTAGGATATTGTCTTTTAGGTACTTTTTTATTCTTATATTAGTAATTAGCTATGGAAAATCTGCAAGAACAGCAGAGTCTTGTCACTGAATGACAAATAGACCAAAGGAAATCTAGCTACATTCAGAATATCATCAATAAAGATTACAGAAAATTCATTCACTACTGATCGTGATCCTTCAATTCACTTTGTCCTTCACAGCATCACTTTTCAAGATAAGATGGAGTGGTGGACATTGGCATTTTTCAATCTAAGTTATCATGTAGATCTTTTGTAGGGCATCAATCGACTTGTCTCTGTTAAAGGTATCTTTATTTTCCTCCCTTGATTTTATTGATGCTCTCTATTGTGGAGTCTTGAATGTATATGGCAATGTATAACTTAGCATGTGCAGCAATAATTAGTGTATGATTTAATTCACTCCTAATGATTAATCAGGTGTGGAGTGCATTTTTAATATCTCATGGTCATGGGTTTCAAAATCTTTGAACAACAAATACTTGTTCTAGGATCCGCTTACCTCCTAGGAACAAAATTTTAAGACATCCACGCAGCTTGGGTTAAAGCTTTTTAAATTTGAAACAGGAAAAATAATACAAAAGGAAGAACAAATAAACTTGCACAGAGATTTAAAATAAAGAAACATACGCATAGTCCAAGTTCAAAACTTCAAATTGCAATTCTTGAGCTGATTTCGCCTCCGCCTTGGAGAATTGCTTCAATCGTAGCTGACATGTGGTCTCTTCTGGTAACTTACTCTAATGTTTCTATCTCTTAGGTTCCTAAGCTATCACTCCCTAAGAGCATTCGCATCCAAGAATTTCATCATATCCTATTTTACCATCTCAAAAAGCTATTTTATCATTTATACCATACTATTTTACAACACACCCAACATCCCAACTTTTATTTTCCTATTCTACTCATTAAAATAATATATCTACTCAATAAAATAATATATCCCAAAACCATATCTATTCTCTCCCATCTCTCTCCTCTCTCTAATTTTTACCTCTCTTCCACTGAAACCAAACCACCTCCACCATCCAAAAATGCTATAAAAAATAAAACCACCAGCAGAAATCCAATACAAATCAAACCAAGATGCCAAAAACCTTAAGAGGTTGTTTGGATGCAGTGAGTTTTGAGTGATATGATCCTGTTTTCATCACTCATCATCTAAAACTGGTGGGACCCACGGAAAACATTTTGTTTGGACTCCATCACTCATGATCCGTGACTCAGTTTCCATCACTCAATTCTCTGATTTTTGAGTTATGAGTTATGGAAACTGAAAACACATTTTAGCTGTTTTCAGTTTCCATAACTCATAACTCAATGGCATTTTTGTAATTAAACACGCATGAAGAGACCTACAGCTGCACCTTTTGACCTTTGACTTTTTTTTATTCATTTCTTCTCCTGGGTTCAGTCTTCTTCTTCTTCCTTCTTCTTTTTTTTTTTTTTTTTTTTTCACTGGTTCGGTCTTCAGTTCTTTTTTTTTCATTTTTTTTCACTGGTTTGGTCTTCAGTTCTTTTCTTTTTTTTTTCTTTTTTTTTTTTCATTGGTTCGGTCTTCAATTCTTCCTTTTTTTTTTCTTTTTTTTTTCACTGGTTCGGTCTTCAGTTCTTCTCTTTTTTTCTTTTTCTTTTTTTCTCACTAAGTTCGGTGAGTTTGGGTACCGGGGGTTGAAGGAAAAAAAAAAAAAAAAGTAAAAGCTGCACAAGGTACAGGTATGGGGCCCACAAATAATTGAAAAATATTGAGTGATGACAAGTGAGTGATGGTGCAAAACAGGGTGGGGTGTTTTAAGTGATGAGTAATGAGTGATGAGTGATGAGTGATGAAAACTAAGTGATGAGTGATGGGTGATGAAAACTGAGTGATGAGTGACCATTTTTTTAAACCAAACAAGGCCTAACTTTCTCGGAATTTGGCTGATTTCTCAATAGCCCAGAACTCAAACAGACCTCCAAAAATAAAAACCACTTGCAGAAACCAAATATCAATCAAACCCACTTCCAAATAACTCTCTCTCTACATCACCTCTCGCCGCCACTGCAACCGCCGCCACCAACACACCAAACCCACTTCCACCGTCAACCTAATTGCCACAACAACTCCACCAATTTCCAAATAAATCCAGGAAATCGTGGCCCACCCAACGAAAAAACCCAGCCACCACCACGGCACTGGCTAGCAACCACTACCCAATCACAGTACCCACCACCATTCCAACCACCAAAACCCACGTCAACAACCTTAGATGAAACCCACGCCAACAACCACCAAGAGAAACCCACGACGATCCTAACCCACGGCAAACCCAAACAAAACCCACAGCAAACCCACAGCCCAATGCCGATCTCCACACCACACCCAAACACCGATCTCTGTGCCAAACCCTAAACACCGATCTCAAAACCACCACATTGATCTGCAATGAGAGAGAGAAGAGAAATAATGAGTGGGTGGTGGCTTGCCATGGCCGGTGACAATGGGTCAGGCCATGGTGTGGTGGCTATGGAGTTTTGAGTCTGAATAGAGGGAGTAAGTGAGAACTAAAAGGAGAGAGAGAATCAAAGATTGAGAGACAAAGAGAGAGGAATTGATAAAGTAAACAGTGAACCGAATAAAATATTAGTTTTTTTTTTTTTTTTTACAATTGAGCTACAGTAGCACATGCAAATTTTTTTTGCAATACTTGGTTTTTACAAGTCTGGATGTGGGGGTTTTTTGGACCTTTATGCTAAATTTTGCCTACATATGGCATATAGCATTCCCAATGTAAATGCTCTAACTAAGTGGTCTTTAGCTTATAATTTTTTTGGTTCCTTTGTTTGGCATAATTGCCCTCCCTGTTTTGTTTATGTTATAAGGGAGGAAGCTGTTCTTTTTTTTAGTCTGCTTTTCCATTCAATAAAGTCTTTTTTCATAATTAAAAAAATGCTATTTTTTATTTTCTATTAATAAGATTCCCCCTCCCCCTCCCAAAAAAAAAACTATCAACCAATTTGATGGGGGTGTGAGTAATTTCAACTGTGTAATGCGGTGTAGTCAAGTCTAACATTAATAAAAATAAGGCGAAAACCACATTTTCATCCCTACATTTTCACACGATTCCCACTTTGGTCCCTAACTTTTTTTTCCACTGCTTTTAGTCCCTATCCTGGAAAACGAGTCTCGTTTTTGTCCCTGCCGTTACATCAGAGATGGAAATTGCACAGGTGGCAAACGGCATAAGTTAAAAATATTAAAATAATGTCCACATAAACCACATGGCTTTCCACGTCAGCATCTAAATTAAAAACAGAAATAAAAACCAAAAATTACATTAATTGAGATCTAAGTGTGTCTTGAACAAGAACAACAAGAACACAAACCCAGATCTAAGAACACAAAATTAAAATCCAAAAGTCACAAACCCAGCAACAAATCTTCCTTGTCAACCAAACACAAAAGCAACAAACACAAACCCAGCAACTGATTTTTCTTGTCAAACAAACACAAAAGCAACAAGCACAAACCCAAACATCAGTTCTTCGTACCCACTATATGGATTTGAAGAAATCCATTATAGTCAGCTCTTCGTACCCGTATAGGTCATGTCGATGCTACACCTCCCAATTCGCTTCAGCTCGACCTCGTTCCATCCAAACGAAGTGAGCGAAGCGCAGAACTCGAAGGTCTTGCTGTTGTTCAGCACGTAGAGTTGCTCAATCGATGGTCGCGGAGGTCCCAAAGGCGGATGAAGTCGCCGGAGGAGGCAAGGAGGTTAGGGTTAGGGTTAGGGTTCGAGGGAGAAGACGACAACGACGTGGCGATCGGGTGGAACATGAGCTTCGTCGGCGGGTATGGGTGGTCAAAGGAGAGAGAAGGGTGGAGAGGCTTGAGAGAGAGAGTCTCCGAGTCGAAGCTGAGGATGTCGACCCGGTTGTTGTAGGTCTCGATGAAGCTGGCGACGGCGATGTGGTAGTGGTGGGACCGAGTTAGGGACAAAGAGATCGCTAGGGAGTAGAGTGGGTATAGGGCCTCGTGGGTTATCAAGTTTTGATGGTGTTGGTGTTAGGATTCTTGAGTTGAATTCTCCATTACTAGTACTCCTACTTTTTTTTGGGATTTTGTTTTCTGCGGATTTTGTTTTCCATGTATGATAACAAAATTCATGTTGGTGTTGGGTTTATGCTTGTTGCTTTTGTGTTTGGTTGACAAGGAAGATCTGTGGCTGGGTTTGTGTTTGTGTTTCTGGGTTTGTGACTTTGGGATTTTAATTTTGTGATCTTAGATCTGGTTTTGTGTTCTTGTTTTTCTAGTTCAAGACACACTTAGATCTCAATTAATGTAATTTTTTGTTTTTATTTCTGTTTTTAATTTTTTTAATTTAGATGCTGACGTGGAAAGCCACGTGGTTTATGTGGACATTATTTTAATATTTTTAACTTATGCCGTTTGTCACCTGTGCAATTTCGGTCTCTAATGTAACAGTATGGACAAAAACGAGATGCGTTTTCCAGGATAGAGATTAAAAGCGGTGGAAAAAAAAGTTAGGATCCAAAGTGGAATCGCATGAAAATGTAGGGACGAAAATATAGTTTTCACCTTAAAATAAATAAAAGATACTTGAGCAAGTCTCATGTTTTATATTGTAATCTTAAAAAGTACAGTAATATGAGGTGGTTTTATTTAGATGAGTGCAGTAGTTGTCTTTGGTTTTCATGTTTTATATTGTAATCTTAAAGAGTACAGTAATGATGAGGTGGATATGTGGTAGAATTCTAGTCCAACCTTAAACCTTGAGGGTCGTTTGTTACCGTTGTTTATGTTGGGGTTTATGCCCTAAAATCTAATTTATTGGCATGACATAAATAATTAAATTGTTTAATTATATGAGACTATTTATTAATGAACTAATGAGACATTATCTTAGTCCATGAGATGCATAGTATGTGATTTATGTGCAAAGTCACAGAAGATATAAATCACAAGTTCTTTGTAAACTCAGAATTTTAGTTCGTAGTCGGTGATGAAATTGGGCGTTTCATCTGCAAAGACTATAACATATCAACTACGATAATTTGTCTTGATCATGGAAGTGGAGACTTCTAGTTGATATGTTTTAAGAGTTAAGACATATTGAACTGGACCGCTGTGAGATTTATTATTCTCCTAACAACTGTCAAATGAATAATAAATCTCACGACTTCTATTTATATCAACTCTAAATCCTGAGAGAATAATAGACCTAATCATGAGATGTAGGTCGCTTTGATATATCAGGAGTGAGATCTATAAGTTACGGTCAAAACCTCAGTATGTTGGGCAGCCGCATTTAATGTTGATGGAACATATATTCTCAAGATGGAATTCATAGTCTCTTAACGGAGATATAAAATATTCCCTTGAAATAAATTTAATGGGTCTGGTTATTCAGATTGTTGGGCCTAACCACTTTAGTAAGGAGTTACTAAAGTATATATATTTATGAAATTGGATTTCATAAATATATATTGAATAACATAAAGAATTAAACGGGGTACTCAAGGATTAAGATGTAGTAATCTTCAAAGTGGCAGTCAATATTCATGACTTTGTATTACTACGAATATTTTAATGAAAGGGTTGCATGTACAATAAAGTCTTGGGATATAATTTATAGATAAGGCCCAGAGTGCAACTATATTTATATAATGGTATTAAATATAGTTAATGGTAACTTTGGACTTGTCAAGAGTTAACAGAAAAGCCCAAAGCCCATTGGAGCTAGTGTCTTATTGGTCCCTTTTGGTCCCACTCCAAGCCACATACTAAAACCCAATTGGGAAGGCCCAAAAGGTTAGCCCAATTAGATAATCAATTATATATATAAGGAGAGAAACATACAGATTTTCATAAGGTTTTTTCATGAGACTTTTCATTAAGTCTTTTCATGAGAGTTCTCATAAGGAATGAAATGTTTTTATGTGAGTGTTGGACACTCTTTATTCTCTCCTTGGAAACTGATTGAGATACCACACATCTTAGGCATCAAGTGGAATTCGAGTGAAGATTAATAGTCTTCCCAAGAACTTCTGATCTTCGGTTTTGAATTTCACCATACCAAGGTATGCACATTCTTGTTCTCTAATTCTGAAACTTACATAGCACATGTTGTCATTTCCTAATGAAGTAGATCCGTTTAATTTTCCGCTGCGAACATGCATATTTTCCAACAGTTTAAATAACAGTTTTCAATGTTTAAACAATATTACTCGTATTTTCACACACTTTTTCAACCACATATATTTCCAAAAAATACAAACAACGTTACTAGAATAACATTACCAAACGAGCCCTGAATTTCTAGGTTTTTTCATTCTTCAAAATTCTCACTCAGCAACACAAATGAACCCAACGTGCCAAGCTATGATTTGATTGAGCCTCAACTCGTGGCTTTTACTGAATTTTCTACTATCTTAAAGTAAAGGTAATGCGGTACAAATTATTTTACAGCATTTTTACAAAATGTTGATGTGACCAATTTTTTATTGGTTTTCATCGATGCCCACCATTAATATCATTTTTTCATTTACCAATAATCACTCATTATATCAACAATTTGTAAATTTTTTTTGTAAAATAGCTTGTATCTCTATCATTATTCCTTAAGTAATACTACAGACACAAATTATTTTACAACATTTTTACAAAATGTTAATGTGGCTAACCTCTTATTGGTTTTCATCTAGGCCTACCATTAATATCACTTTTTCATTTACCAATAATCACTCACCACATCAACAATTTGTAAAAGTTTTTGTAAAATAATTTGTATCTCTAGCATTTTTCATTTTAATTTACTCTTTTGAATAACTTATGGGGACCACCCTTTGAAGCTCATCTGTTATTTGTATACCCCTTTTACAATTAAAAGAGAAATAAAAGATTTCTACCGTTTATTTATTAAAAAAAAATCTCGCCTATAATTAAATGATTTGTTAGGTGAAATCACATAAATTTTTGGCCAAAATGCAAAACTGACCTTCTAAGTTTCATCTTTTATCATTTTAGTCCTCTAAATTTGAGTTTTGTCATTTCAGTCCTCTAAGTTTCAAGTATAGTCAATTCAGTCCTCCATTAGTCTTTTGTTAAATGTTGCCGTTAAATTACCAAAACGTCACCATTTTGGATTTTTTTTTTTTTTTTTAATTTCAAAACACTGAAAAACGTTATTTAAAAAAAAAAAAAAAAAAAAAAAAAAAAACCTAAAGGGCTCAAGGAACGACGTCGTTCCCTAGCCCACTGAATATAAAAAATCATCTCCACCCCCACCGTACCCTGGCAGCCCTTGACCTGAGAAATTTGAGGGACAGAGGGGGAAAGAGAGACTGAGAGGGAGAAGAGAGCACTAATGTGCAGGCCATCCAAGCCATAGGAATAGACAAGAAAATCCAGCCTCCAAAGAATAAAACTCAGTTTTGCATATGTTATTTCGTATCTGTTATCTTCCTTTGTAATTTTCTTGCTGTTCTGCTGAGTCAACATTCCACCGACTCTTTTTTCTTTCTGTATTGCTTTGTTGTTCCTTCTTTTAGTTAGGATTATTATCAATGTATCAATTGAAGATGCTAGCTGTCTCTGTAAGCACTATGCTGCAAATTAATTTTCTTGGGAAAGGATATTGCTGCTATATTTTAGGGCCTAAAAAATAAAAATAGATCAAAATTGAAATTTGTGAAAACTGGGCATTGATTTCAACCATAAGTATGGACATTTCACTGTGCGGGTGGGATGATTTTCTATATTTTCGGTGGGCTAGGGGAACGACGGCGTTCCCCTGAGCCCTCTAGTTTTTTTTTTATATAATTTAAAATAACATATATCAGTTTTTTGAAATTAAAAAAAAAAAATCAAAAACAACATCGCTTTAGTAAGTTAACGGCAGTATTTAACAGAAAACTAACTGAGGATTGAATTGACTATACTTGAAATTTATAGGACTAAAATGACAAAACTCAAACTTAGAGAACTAAAATGACAAGAGGTGAAACTTTAAGAGTCAGTTTTGCATTTTAACTTAAATTTTTTATGTATTCTCTATTTCGTGCTATCGCTCTGACAATCGAACACAATCACACAACAACAACAACCTTAACAGGATCTAATTGCATGTGCATATTATAATATATCTGTATATATATATATATATATATATATAAATGCATGTGAATATCCGATGGAATATCTACGTAGAGTTTATAATTGCCGTTTTGGATGTATTCCTGTAAAATTCTAGAACTCTCTCTCTAATATAGAACTCAGATTTTATTGATTGAAAGAGAATACAAGTAACTGAGTTTAATACGTATCACTATTCCTATATATATATATATATATATATATATATAGATTGAAAGAAGCAAAAAACAGAACAGAGTAACAAACTTCCCTGATTTTTAGGGAATTTGGAGGGAAAAGCAATTACAACCAATTTCTGTGTACACGTGTGCTTGGAGTGCCTAATCACTTAACTAATTACTTAAGCTATCTGATATCATCACCAAGAGTGTATGAACTGCTCATGAAGTGGCACAGCTTCAATTAAGTCCATTAGCTCTCTGCTAGCCCAAGCTACCTGTGAGGCTTGAGTTGTGCATCCATTTCTAGGTCTGCTCTGTTGTTTCAGCATGAAGCACAGCTTGAACCTTACTCTGATGTGCAAGACCTCTTTCATTATTCTCAACAATTCCCAACTACCACAATCTCCTCTGAGAAAATGCAGAAAACCCAGTCACTAATCAAACATCTCAGAGACTACTCATTAATTTTTTCCCCTGCTGGTCTCAATATAAGTAACAATTACGTCATGTCATGATGAGACAAAAAATGTCTCGCGACTCTCACCATCCTTTTAACAACGCTGGGATATTAATTTATGTCGGGATTCATACAGAAATTTGCCAAGTCGCTAAAAGTTGTGAAATAGAAATACAATGATAATGTAAGAATGAAACGAGTTCTCTCTGTACCTTTATATGTTTTGGAAGCAGCTAGATTCCCAAGCATTGAGACTCGTACTATTCTTTCTACCAGGAGTATATTTTAGTGCATATTATCTTCAATTTTCTGTCTTGTACATCATCACTAACGTGATAAAGAGGGCTAAGATCCATTCATGGTTGCCACAACGCATCTCACATTTTCTAGTGCAAATCTTCGAGTTCTACCTCCTCGCGTCTATTTCGGCCGAGAGATGAACATGGATTGCTTGCATCCAAGATAAGTTTCTACTTCCTTCCTCTCTATATACATTTCAACACATCTTCATATGATTATTTTGCTTAATATATTTATTGGCATGGATTTAAAGCTATAAATATATTAACTTGGGTATATATAAATATATTCATTTAATACTGTAAAATTCACTTGCTTGCCATTATTTATAGTAGCCCAACATATACATTTTCTCCCATTTATTTATTCTTAAATAATCCATACATGAAAAAGACTATTTTTTTTCGCTAATTCATTATTTCCATCCCTCATTATATTATTTTTTGCCTCAGGAAAAACACAATAGTAATGGCCAACAAACAATCTATTATCATGAGTACCAAATTCGACTATTCTAAATAACTTAGGTCTAGCTACTAACGTATCCAAACATAACACGTGTCACGGCCAGTTTGCCACAAAAGACAAATTAAATTTGAAGTAAAATTTTTTATTTTTTTTTTTTTGAGAAACAATTTGAAGTAAAATTAAACAAATAAAATTAACCGGCATTAATAAGAATTTATAAACTAATGTGGTATAATATGTAACCATTATATATACAAAATGTAATATAAATGTATGGCAAAAGAAATGTAATAAATATGTAATGTGTAATGTACTTTTCATACATAGATGAATTTACTCAGTTGTCCTGATAACTTTTCAACTGTATAATCAATTTTTAACACTATTTATTGCTGAAAAACCTCAAAGTATATAGTCAAAACTTAAAGTTTGAAACAGTGAAAGAGTCAAGAAATTAAGGGGACAAAAATCAATGGAAGGAGGGATGTATTAGAGATTTAGGGTCCGTTTGGATTGAACTTATTGTTGCTGAAACTGAAAACTGAAAATACTGTAGCAAAATAATTTTTAAATGTGTGAATAGTACCGTGGGATCCATTTTTAATATTTTTAGTGCGTGAACAGTACTGTAAACAGTGGTAAACAGTGCGTGAACAGTTATTTTTGTCCCCTGCACAGTGAACCCATGTGAGGTTACTGTTCACGCGCAGGGAAGAAAAAAAAAAAAAAAAACTGAAAATGGAGACCCACTTTCAGCCACTTTCAGTCCAATCCAAACGCTCTCTTAGTGTCATGAAAAAATAAAACATAATTTTAAAATATGGACCCACTACTTCAGGGACGAAGGGAGACTTGGACGGGGCCGGGGGGCAATGGCCCCCCCCTATTTTATTTTTTTTTAATTAATATATACATAGTCACCAATTTTAGCAATTTTTTTTTATAAAATCACACTTTATCCCCTTAATATTATCAATTATTCTTTTAGGAGTACTACTCTAGCCACAAAATTTTCTATAACATTTTTACAAACTGTTGTGGAAGTAAACTTTTATTGGTTTGCATCTGGACCTATCACTTACATCGCATTTTTACTTACTAATAACCACTCACCACATTAATAATTTGTAAAAAAAAGTTTGTAATTCTAGTATTTTCCTCCTTTTAAAGACCAGATCTAAAATCTAAAGCAAAATAAACAAGCCCAAAAAAATTATTCAACAACAAAAATTACCAATAGTAAAGCTAAAAACAATTAAACTCAATCAACCAATTTTACCTAAAACAAACAACCTAACCCTTAAAAAAATTTAAACAAAATAATTTTGTCCATACCTGGATGCACACATAAAAAACACAAAAAAAAATAAAAAATAAAAAAACTCATTAGCTGTTAAGCAACTAAGCCGGAAGCTAGAGCCACCACACGCAACTAACAGCAAAACTACCCCCCTAACTTCAAGTTCTGACTTCGTCCCTGCACTGCTTTGAATCAGAGTACGTGAGAATTTTAAATATATTTAGCAGATAATTTTTATTTGAACTTAAAAACCGGGGTGATATGACAAAATTGAACTTCAATTGAGCTAGATTCTGAAGCATTGAAACTCACACTAGCTAGCTCACACATACAACACTCACTAGCAGGGACGGACCCAGGTGGGGGCCTAAGAGGGCCCGGGCCCAAAAAAAAAAAATTTTAGTATGTAAAATTTTCAAAAAAAAGGCTTGCCCCCCTTGGTTTTTAGCTCGGGCCCCCCTCACCTCAACCATCCCTATCCCAGCCGACTAGCCCAAGAGTTTTCAAGAGCCCATGAAAACCTTAAAAAAATAAATAAATAAATAAATAAAAAGAAGAAGAAGAAGAAACCAGCAGTCAATAAGACTCCAAAACCAAACGAAAAAGCCAGAAACGAAGGAAAAAAAGAAAAAAGAAAAGAAAAGAAAGGGAGAGGCGAGACAGAGAGTGAGAGACCCATCTTGCTACCCACGCCAGGACGTCGTGACGCCGCCACCCACGCCATGACGCCGTTGCCCACGCCCACGTGAGAGAGACCCATCTTGCTACCCAGTACCCACACCGCCATCAGCTGTCGCATACCCAAACCGGAGACCCATCTTGCCGCCGTCGCCGGTTGCTCGATCTACACTACCCAGCCCAGCTTCGTTGCTCCACTGCTCCAGCCTTTATAGTTCACAAGTATTTAATCTATCCTTTCCTTCAAAACCTAATATAATGTTTATGAATCTTAGAATCTAAAAATCTATGCTTGTGGACTTGTGGTTTTTGTGTTTTTACTGATGACTGATGAACTGATGTTGGTGATTCCGTGATTATGAATCTAAAAATTTATTCTGCCTGTGGTGCTTTTTTTTTTTTGGCTTTTTGGCTTTGTGACTCTCTGTGACTCTGTGTTTGTGACTCTCTCTCTTATATTATATAGAAAAGAGAGATAGAGATAGAGAGAGTAGAGTTTGTAAAGATTAGAGAATATATTAGTGTAGTGTTTGTCGATTTGTTCTTTGTTGACTGGTAGTTGGGCAACAATAAAGACAAGTGACAGAAAAAAAAAAGAAGGTAAAGTTAAGAAAAGTTTTTGTTAGTAGTGCAGAATAAATTTATAGTGTCTGCAATGGGATTGGGTCAGTGTCTAAAATATGGAGAGTACGAGACAAAGGCAAAAACAAATAGAAGACAGAGACAAAGATAAATAAAGGCAAAGACCAAAGACAAAAGAAAAAAACAAATCATATAATATAGAAAATTGTCACACATCACAAATTTAAGAAAATAACAGTGATTCACTTACACCTATTGTTAACTCATAATGCTAAATTAAATAAATTTATAAATTGAAAAGAAGTGAGAAATACTAAATTTATAATTAAATGCATCATGCATATTACCTAGATTCTAGTATTTGTCTTTAGTTAGTAACAACAATCGTTTGTGAGATAATATATATGATTCTTATTTTATTTGTAGATCATGAAAAAATCAACTACAATGTTTGATTTTTTCAAAAGAAAATATTCAAATTCTTCCAAAGTCAACATGGGATTGCCAACAACTAATGTTGCTATTCCAATTCCAGAAAATGTGGATGTTCCAATTCTAGAAAATATTCATTCCCCAATTTTGGAAAATGTCGATGTTCCAATCCCAAGAAATATTCATTTCCCAATTCCAGAAAATGCCGATATCTCATTTCTGGAAAATAACCATATCCCTCAACACAATTTCAAAAATTTGATCTTGATATATTAAGAAACAATGATTTTTGGGTATTTTTCTTGGTTGATAGTTTATTAATACTATATGGATGCGTATTTAATAATTTTTTTTTCGCTTATCTCCGACCCCCTCAACTTGAAATCCTGGGTCCATCCCTGCTCACTAGCTAGCTCACTGAAACAACAACAATGGATAGCCATTCTCATCCTCTAGAGATTTTCTTTCTCCCCTTCCTCGCACCAGGTCACATGATCCCACTCTCCGAAATAGCCTAGCTTTTCTCATCACGTGGCCACCATGTGACCCTCATCACCACCCCCCCTCCAACGCCAAACTCTTCCACAAATCCCTACTACACAACAACAACAACAAAGAATCGTCATTCTCTATCCGCACCATTCCTTTCCCTTCTCAACAAGTAGGTCTCCCTTAAGACCTCGAAAATTTCTTCTCCGCCATAGACCTCGACACAGCCGCCAAACTCTACCAGGGCATGACTCTCCTTCAAATCCAAATCGAACACTTTATCACTCACAACCAACCCGATTGCCCTATCGCTGACATGTTCTATCCTTGGACCACCGACCTCGCCAACCGTCTCAAAATACCAAGATTCGTTTTCCATGCCACTTGTATCTTCGCCATGTGCATGAAAGATTGAAAGAATCCATGAGAGGACCAAACGCTCCGCACCTCAAGTAAATTCTGATTCGGAGCATTTCGTGGTTCCGGGTCTACCCCACCCGATCACCAATTCACCATGATCCGGTCTTAGCTTCTTGAATCTTGACTATGTACAAACCCTAAACGAGTATACCCAGGTGATGGAACAGTAGAGAGAGGCTGAGTTGAAGAGTTTGGGTATGGTGGTCAACAATTTCGCTGAGTTTGACTCGGATTACACTTAGCATTACAAGAACATCATGGTCATGGGACACAAGGTTTGGCATGTTGGACCCACTTCGATTATTCATAGGAACGTTGAAGATAAGGTACATAGGGGTCATGATACTGTGGTGGACCATCACGTGTGTCTTAGTTGGCTCGACTCCAAGGAACTCAAATCCTTCAATGCTTTTATATTTGTTTTGGTAGTGCGTGTTGATTCCCTGATACGCAGCTCTATGAGATAGCATGTGGGATCGGGTCCTCGGGCCACCATCTTATTTGAGTGCTTCTTGGGAAAGATAAGGAGGACGATTATGATAAGGAAAAATGATTACCTAAAGGGTTTGAGGAAAAAATGAAGGAAGAAAATTTGGGTATGATTGTGAGAGGGTGGACCCCACAGATATTGATCTTGGATCACCCTTCGATTGGAGGTTTCTTAACATTGTGGAGGGAATTCTATGATCAAGGCGGTCAGTGCAGGAATTTATTTAATCACTTGACCATTTTATGTTGAGAATTTTTACAATGAGAAGTTGATCGTGCAAGTGCACCGATTTGGGGAGGAGGTGGGTGTAGAGGATTGGAACTTGTGGGTTGACGCTGGGAAGAATTTGGTTGGAAGGGAGAAAATAGAGAAAGCTGTAAGGAGATTGATGGACAGTTATGATGAGTCGATGGAGATGAGGAAACGAGCTCAAGAGCTAGGTGAGAAGGCTAAGAGAGCCATTGAGGAAGGTGGGTCCTCTCATGAAAGTTTGACAACCTTGATTGAAGAGCTTAGGGCCTGTTTAGATGAAGGGGGGAAGGAAAGTGAGTAGATGGGAGTAGAGTAGAGTTAACTAAAAATATGCTAATTTTGGGTCAAATTTACTCTACTCTACTCTACTCCCCCTTTCCTTCCCTTCCCTTCCCTTCCCTTCCCTTCAATCCAAACAGACCATTAAGGTGGTGAGAGCTAATAGGGCTGAAGATTGAAGTTTATCAATTGGTCCATATTTGTAGTTTGTAAGTTAGCAAAGCATAGAGTATGGCTCTCGTGGCCATGCCCACATTTTTCTTTTTCTTTTTTCTAATTTAATTGAACTTTTAGAGGATCCTCCCTAATATGCGAATTAAGCTTATTTATCCAAAAACAAATCAATATGCAGATGCATTGACAATATTTGATAGTTCTAGTGATTATAGCTATGTTTTGTTTGAAAATCAACTACCTGTGGCGGGGAATCTTATAATGCTTAATAAGGAGGGTGTATATTGTAATAGACTTTTTTTTTTTTTTTTTATATACAAGATAGAATTTCTACTCTAACCAAATTTAAGTGTATATGTGTGTAAAGCTCCCTCCTGGAGACTTAAACCCCGGCCCTTACCCCCCACACCCTATAAGCACTTATACTTATGGAGTGACTAACGCACCAAGGGTGTGCGGTGATATATTGTAATAGACTTATGACTATCTAATATATGATATTCCTTTTTTTACCAAAAATAAAAATCAAAGCAAAATAGATTCCAACAATAGTATATATTCTTTTTTTTTTTGAGAAGCAACAATAGTATATATTCAATAATTAATATTTTCATACTTCTGCGGTTTTGCTAAAGAAAAGTACTGGAATGCCACCAAGTGCCCGTGAGGCTGTGATGAAGTTGCTATCATATGATCTCTTTAGCGCTTTGGTGGAGTGGATATTTTTTAGTTATCCGCTAGCATATTACAAATTTTATTGCATAACATTTTAAAACTAATTTTATCACATAATATTTATAAACTCGTGTATTATCAATCACACAGGAAAAAAATAATTAAATATTCATTTATTTGATTGGAGTTCACCAATCACGCAAAGAGACTTGTAGTTTAATTAACATCTCTTCATGCACAAGTGCTTGAGAGTTTAAGAAAAAGAGGTTCGAATGGCAAGGTTAACAACATAAAATGTATATATTTCTAACTATTAAAAAATAATAATAAATAAGTTCACCAGCCAACTGTTTACCGTAAAAACCAATTAGTTTCTTGAGTGATCCAATGATAAAAGACCAATCGTCGTAAAGTAAAAAATAAAAATATAAAAAGTACGGAGAGAGGGAGAGAGATGGGTCTGGTTTAATGCATTATGGATTCTAGATTGTTGCATTAGCCCCAATAGCAAAGGCTAGTTTAGTTTGGGCTTTGTATGTATCGTCATTTTGTTCCTTTTTGGGCCCCGCTGGGCTCCTAACATTTTTGAGCAGCTTCAGACCGGCTCCTTCCCTTTGAAGCCCATGGACTAATCTCATTGGGTTACGATTTACATGGGAAAAAATTACTTTGGAAAAGTTTAAAACTTTAAATAAAACAGCATCGTTTGATTAATTGATTATTTTAACATATATATTGATGGTGTATTAACATTATTTCACTCCAAGTCATTCGATATCGTTTTGCTTAAGCATTTTTTTATTAACTTTATCATCATATCATGTCTAATGGGTTGATGATATGAATTGAAAACTTTTTAAAAGTATAGAGTTTGATTAAAAACTCTTTAAAATGTTAGATTTAATTTGAAATCATCCTTAAATTATGAGGTTTAAAATAATATTTCAATAAAGAAAAAGTGAAGGCAATCATATATGGCGAGTAATACTTATTAGAACACACACGAAAATAATAATAATAGTGTTTTAAACCGGGTTTATAATACATTACATAACCAGAGTACAACTACAAAAAGGTCTAACCTTTGTAGTTACAAACTAGAATTATAAACAGCGGACACTAGACACATACAACCAATGTGAGATAAACATCCCTATTTTCTTTATTTTGAGTAAACATTAATACTTATTAGAACACACACAAAAATAATAATAATAGTGTTTTAAATCGGGTTTATAATACATTACATAACCAGAGTATAACTACAAAAAGGTCTAATCTTTGTAGTTGCAAACTGGAATTATAAACAGCAGACACTAGACACATACAACCAATGTGGGATAAACATCCCTATTTTCTTTATTTTGAGTAAACAGTAATACTTATTAGAACACACACAAAAATAATAATAATAGTATTTTAAACCAGATTTATAATACATTACATAACTAGAATACAACTACAAAAGGGCCTAACATTTGTAGTTGTAAACTGGGGTTTACTCACAAAAAAAAAAAAAAAATAGGGATGTTTATCCTACATTAGTTGTGTGTGTCTAATGTCCGTTGTTTATAATCTCAGTCTACAACTACAAAAGTTAGACCATTTTGTAGTTGTACTCTGGTTATATAATGTATTATAATCTCGGTTTAAAACACTATTATTATTATTATTATTATTATTATTATTATTATTATTATTATTATTTTCGTATGTGTTCTAACAAGTATTACTGTTTACTCAAAAAAAAATAGGGATGTTTATCTCACATTGGTTGTGTGTGTCTAGTGTCCGTTGTTTATAACTCCAGTCTACAACTACAAAGGTTAGACCCTTTTGTAGTTGTACTCTGGTTATGTAATGTATTATAAACTCAGTTTAAAACACTATTATTATTATTTTCGTATGTGTTCTAATAAGTATTACTATTTACTCAAATATATATATATATATATATATGTGGTGAGTTTTACTAAATGCATATTTTTTTTATCAGTTGAGTAATTTTGAAGGCCCCTTTAACTTTCTTCTGTTTTCTTAACACGAGCTCTGTCTAATAATCCTCTTATGTGTTTGACAATCGGCCTCAAGTCATCCTTTACAGATCATAGAGGTTTCTTACTTTCAATTCGGACCAATCCTGTATATGTTTCTTCTTCATCACATGGTATTGTGAAATGAAATTTTATATAGAATGTGGTTTTCTTTTTCTTTCTTTATTATTTTTTTTTTTCTTAAATTGAAGTTTTATTGATTCGACTTCTCTACTTTGACTTAGATATACTTCGATATTTTTCTTTATATTTTGATATAGGAATATATTTTTCATTACAAAATATTTTGAAATTTTTATATAACATTTTAAATAGATATACTTTTTTTTTTTTTTTTTACAGTTTGATAGTTGGGAGATGGGATATTTAAATTCTGAATGTTTTTATTAGAAATACCAAGAATATCAATTGAGCTACAAGATTTTTAGCGAAACTCTCTTAATAAAACACGTGTTATATACCACCTCAACTTTAACATCTGTGTTAGGTCTTTTGCATTTAAGATTTTTTTATTGCTTTTTAAAATAGTTGTTAAAAGAGTGATATTAATGTTTAGTTCTTAAGTATAGGTAGATAAAAGCTTATTTTAGCTAAAAATATCAAGACTAAAATGCAAATTGTACCCTCTAAGTTTGACTAAAATTCATTTCAGTCTTCTAACTTTACTTTTATTCAATTGAGTCCTCTAAATTTTAATTCAATTCAGTCCTTATGTCACCATTAGAAATATTTTTCTCACATGAAAAAAAAAATCTATAAAATTAATAAAATATTTTATAGATTTTTTATGTGAGAATTTTTTTTCAAATTTTTTTTATTAGTTAATTGTGTACTTAAACAAAAAATTTTAACGGAATTGGATGAATAGACCTGAATTAAATAAATTTGAAATTTAGAAAATTCAATTGAACGAAAATAAAGTTATAGGACTAAAATGAATTTCAGTCAAACTTAGAATGTGCATTTTACATTTTAGTCAAATATCAATTAATTTTAATGTGCAATTTACGTGCAACTTTTTGAAAGACTTTTCTTTTAGGCTCAATTGTACTTTTATATAGCTTATTTTTCAAACAAAATATCACATTCAATTACAATATCATGAAATATTTTTTCTTGAATTTTTCAAAACTTTGATCCAATTCCTTAGGTGATTTATCCTAAAATTTTTAATTGAACTCGGCCATATAATTACATTAAATTTAATTCTTTTTGTATAGATACTAACAAAATTTATATTGTATTAGTCAATCAATACTGCTATAATTTTAAATTTAATTAGAAAAATCTAAAGTACTCCACAAAATTCACCTAAACTTCAACCCCTTTGTCAATACTCTCGATGCAAAGGAAGTGGTCTCAAATGGCTCTTTTAAATATTAAAATATAGAAATTGGTTTCCATTGTCCCTTCCTTTCTCCTTGTTGATTTGTGTTGATGCCCACTTTGGAAAGAAGGCTTAATAACAAGAAAAAGCCCAACAATATGGGAGACAATAAGGGAGAAGAATTGGCAAAGCAAGAAGAAAACCATTGAGCCCGAATGGCAGGAATAATGGTCCATGGGCCTGTAAGATAGTCAAAAGGCTCCAAAGAAAGCAAGTGGGCCCAAAGGAGCCTAAAGAAAGAAGTAATAAACCCATGGGAATTATGAAAAATGCACAGTAAGTAAAAATGGGCCAAAGGAACCCAAATGAAAGAATTAATAAATGAGGTTGGTAAAAAGGCCAATAAACCCCGAAAGTAAAGGATATGGTAATTAAGCCGAGGAAGCTCAAAAGATTTAGCAAAAACCCATGGGAATGAAGGATTAGAATGGGCCGAGGATGCCCAAAGGAATGAAGCAGGCCAAGGATGCCCAAAGGAATAAAACAGGCCAAGAAAACCCAAAATAGTATGAGAACAAGCCCAGCAGTAGTACTGGGCTACATGAACTGAGTAAAAGGGAAAGTGCGCGGTAGGCCCAAAGGAGGCCTAGCAAACACAAACCAAAATGCAACATGGCAAAGGCAATAAGGCAGCATGGCAGAAGTGTCAGCCAACCTACAAAGAAGACAAGGGCTGGATTAAAGAAGGAAAGGCCTATGCCCAAGCAAAACCCAGCCTAGGGAGAAAGCAAGTTACAAAGAACGAAGACCCAGCAACTCATCCATGCCACAAGAGGTTAAGAATGAGTGGCAGAACGGGCAGCAAAGGCCAGACAAGCCTCTAGGCCATGCAAACGCATGAACAACAGACAAACCCTGGACTCACATGGAAGTGGAGCACGCATAAGGCTTAGGCACCACCCACTTGTACCCAGTCAATACAGGAGCAGTAAGCCATAAGTCAGAGGTAAGATAGGGTATGGTCTGGCGGTGGGGAGAAGGGGAAGTCTATTATGGGGTTCCCGCTCTAGCTCTTTTGGGGGAAATGTTCTGTTGGGAATGGAACGTGGCACGGCCAGCACAGGGAAGTGGTGATGGCTGGGCAGCTAACAAACCAGTGGGTGGTCTGGGAAGGACACCCACACCCGGACAAAAGTAGTTGTGGGGTAAAACAGTAAAACCCATCACAACAGGCAGTATAAAAGGGCCTTGGCTGTGCACAGTGAGGAAAAGGGGGGCAAGCACAAGAGATAACAGAGAGAAATAAGTAAGAAAGAGTGAGAAAGAAAAGAAGCAAAAAGATAAGAAAGAAAAGAGGTAACATAGAATTCAAAAAGAAAAATGGAGAGTGAGAGGAAAAACAAAGAGTGAGAAAACAAGAAGTGTAGTAAATGCATGCACCAATAGGTTACTCCCTTCTCTCCCTCTCAATAGCCTACTCTCTAGTAAGAATTTGGAGATAAGCCATCTAGGCTCATTCTTTTAAAGTGGGCAATTTCTGTGGTAGGATTTCCCCCGTGAGATTGCCCATATTGAAGGTTGGTTCCCTTCCTGGACTTAAATTTCTTAAGAAACCAAGCACGACAGACTAACCATTCTTTCTTTTTTCAAGCATTAATATTGTTTCATTTTCTTTTATTGTTGTTATTAATCTATTTCTGCTGTACTCATATCACTGTGTTCTTTCTCCTTTTACAAAGAGAATGGTTTAATCATTGTCTTTGGCTGACAGCAAACATATTCTTCTTTTTATCATATTATACCCTCCTGTTATAACATTTTTGTGACGGCATCTTCTGTCGTGGGCACGTGACCAAGGTATCAGCAAAGGGATCCTAACTTGTACACAAGCTAACTTGGGGTGAGTTTCAATCAAGTCAGTCCTGACTCTCCTATCCCAAAACTATTAAACCATAACGCGGTAGGAATCAGTCCAGCCCAAAATTACAAAAAGGCCCACCACAATTTGTTTGAGCCAGTAATTTATTAAATAAAGCCCCACTAATTAAGTTAGGTTGTGGTCGAGTAATTATTGGTTCACAATGTCAAATCAGCTGAAGAAAAACAAGCACAATAAACTTGCAAAAAGGGCTCTGGCTGAATACCCACCCTCATCGATTATTTTCCACACTTTTTGTCAGTTTGGTTAATTGCTTATTGCTGACTGTATCATCAATCATATTATTTTCTGATTACTTATCAACTACAGTGAGCAATAAAGTCTTTTTTTTTAATATATATATATATATATATATTTATATAAATACTATATTTTAGTGAGAAATTTTTTTTTTTTTGAGGTAAATATTTTAGTGAGCAATTGAATAGTAATAGAGTCGACTTTTTTGACTTTGCCACCATAAAGCTAATTTTCGTGTGCAAGTTTTATTCTTTAGTTTTTTTTCCTTTTTCTCCGCCGCAAAGTGATGCCAATTCCACCTCTTGAGATCAGGATGTGGTATGCATAGAAATAATAGTATTAAAGATGAAAATGATCTTTTTAATTTGTTCTCGTGTCTAATATCTTATTTGTCCAATGTTGGACTATGTTTTAATGGGTTCAGCTTTTTTATAAAATGTCAAATAAAAAAACAAAAAAAATTGTTATGTAATTCCACCCTTCACAGCCCTTCTATGACCATGAATAAGGATTTATGATCATTATGTAGGAGGTAAGATATTCAAGAGAATGGAATTGAATTTCTTCAATTATGTAACCTGTTAACAGTTGATGATGACAACAACGACAATAAGAATAAGCTTTTTAGTTCCTAATTAAGATAGACTACATTTGATTTCAAACACTTTTATATATATATATATATATATATAAAATCAATAAGAGGGGTGATGAATTTAAACTCTAGATGTCTCCATTGAAAACAATAAAATATGTTAACTAATTGAGCTGCGGGGTCTAATTTTCAAAACTCAAATAAAAAGAAAAAGAATCAGTTCCATTCATATTATGTTGGAGTATATTTATAAAAATCATAATTTTGATTAATCATTCGAGTGAAATGATAAAATCGTTTTTATACATTTAAAATTCAATCAATATAATAATGTCTCCAATAAAATCATCAATTTCCTTTTGCGGATTTCGAAGCTTTGTAAATTGCTTTCCAATGCATGGCTTAAATTGTGTTGACCACAAACTTAAAAGGCCTATAGTGCTGGATCTTTTTGTCAAAAACTTCTGCATACATGAATGTATAATGTCTATACGTTCCCACATAGCTGTGACTTGAATTCGTTAATTTGTAATATGAAATAAATGAAAATGACTCTAGCTCGCCCTCCTATATTAATATGGACAAAACTTAGGTACAATACCTCAGGTGCTGTTCCTTAGATTTTCCTCTTAAAATATAGCCATGTGACTATTTAAGTAAAAAATACACTTCTATCTCATGAGAAAAAATTTACATGGCAGAATCTTAAAAGATGAACCTAAAGAACAGCACCTAAGTACTGTTAAGTCTTGCTCTTAACATATTAACATATAATCAAATAAGCATGGGGGACAGACTTTTCCAAGTAGACTTTACGCTCTAAAAGCTCCCTCCTCAATCTTTTGTTGTTAAAATATATTTAGATATATTTTTATTTCTATATACTTTATTTTTAGGTGAAGAAAGTACTATTAAGAGTTTCTTATCTTATAAATGGTGTAAAATTGTAAGAATATAAAGTGGGTGACTGTGTTTGTTATATCCTTGGGACCGCACACATAATTCCTAGTCTACTACACCAAAAAACTCTGTAGACGGCGTGTATCTTCTAAAGAGAGAAACTTGGTCTGCGCCTCAACTCATCTACCTAAAACTCATGGAATTGATAGTAATTTTATTTAATATGTTATGAGATGATTTAGAAGCACTAACGTGGTAATATCTCTCCACTTGTTCTCTAATTTTATAGTAAATTTTAATTTATGTGAAATGTTATTATTTAAATGATAATTTGAAGATTATGAAATTCAATTCATTTATTTATTTACGATCTTAGTAATTATATTATAAGTATTATAATATAAGCAGCATTGAGCAGGATCTCAATTTCTGTGAGAGTGCCTTGTGTGTAAGGAATTCTCTAGTTACTCAGCCAACAAAAAAACAGGAATTGTCTAGTTTTTAAGCTCAGATATTGACTCCCATGAAATGCCAAGAAATAGAGGTCCTTCCTATTTGGGTTCCAAGTTGCAATCCATTTTATACAAAGAAATGAAATTTCCATCTTATGGGTTCCACAGAAATAATGTCAGCAAGCACAGCACACACGCACCTGTCAGACACATTTTATAGAAAAATATATATATTTCTATTTGGTAGCCTTTTCTAGACGCCAAAAGTGGATTTCCCATAGGGATCAATCGAGTAGACTCAGGGAAAGTTTTGTAAAAGGCATGGTTGCATGTGATGTGCCTTTCTTTTGTACTTCCTAGCTTTTTAGTCTTTTTTTACAAAAGTTGTCTGTGATTTTCCTGAAATTATATGGAAACTATGAGGAACTTTGTTATGGCTTGGTTGGAAACTATGAATCTCGTTATGACTTGGTAAAGAAAAATACACATCTTCTTTTCCCCTTTCTTTTAAAAACTAAAAGCACCCATAGACAATCAAGACTTGAGACAGAGACTCTTATTTCAATTCTAATCCCTTCTCATCTACCAAGAGACACAGTTGAGACTTTGAGACTCGAGACTCTTTCTTATTTCAATGAGTAATGCCATGTGCCCAAAAACATAATTATTGACGTTGAAAGTTGTAATAAGGACAACATAATTTTAATATTTTATTATGGAATAATTATTTAGTATTTCTACGGTAATGCTTGTTCCTATCAATTAAATTTATGGTGAAAGATCAATAATTTGTAATAATAAAAAACGCCATATTAGAAGTGCCTTAGGACATTTATTAATGGATCATTTTAAAAAAAAATTGATATAGTTTTTATGAAAAATGTAAAAAGTTGTGAAAAGAAATCGATTTTTTTTTTCATAAAATATTTCTTAAAATATTTCATAAACTAATGCTTTTAATACTTCTGTTAACTTTTCCTTTAAAAGAAATGTCGAAATATTACATGGTATAATATCATGTTATATCCTAAAATATTAATGGATTTGAATGCGGGAATTTTGATGATCATAAATTCATAATTGTATTTCAAGGAAGATTCTGGTACATGTAGTCGGCAATAAGTTTTTTAAAATTAATTTTTGGAGAATCAGTCAGACCAAAATTGGAAAAATAAGACGCATGAGCAAATGTGACAGATATAAATAGACAAAAAGACTCCAACAAGGAGTGCCGTGTACTGACAGACACATGTGTGGAAAAAAAACAGAAAAACGCAAATTTTTTTTAGAACAGCAGGAGACATGATTCACGGCCAATTTGGCTGCCTGCTGCAAGGAGTGCTTCATTGGCCACGTTCCCATGCCCTTTCGGCATTTGATTGATTTTGATAGCAATTCCTATTCGGTGGATGCCAGCAATACACACCCCGCAACGAGAATCAAGTATAGAGAAATCTTTTTTTTTTTTTTCCCCTAAAGTGTGAGATTTTTTTTTTAAAGAAAACAGTAATAGATTTTATTTATTCAAAATCATGTTATATAATAAGAAAAAGAATAGAGGAGCACTCTTCTAATCAAATGGTCTCCTCATTCTTTTATGCAACTCTAGCAAGAGCTAGGGCAACATAATTACAGTACATCTTCAAAAATAATAAATGATATACTAATAAATTATTCACAAATCAGCTTAATATACTCTAAGATTAATACCACTTCCAAAGAACACATCCTATTCGAAAAATAAATTTATTTTAGCAATTCCAGATCATCCAACAGGCCACACTCAGAACTTCAAACACAGATTGAAGTATTTCTGAATAGCTGCATCACTAACTTCTATAAACTAAACATGCACGGGTAGCTTAAAAGAGTTCCAAAAAAAAGCTTGAAGCCAAGCGGCTTGTGCAAAAGAAACATTCACATAACAAGTAATTACATGAAAATCAGCTGCTTTAGAGCATTAATATCTGGAATGCCAAAAAAAGCTTATTTTATTACCTAAAAACTTACTTTATCTATTTTACCATCTCATTTTACAACTCATCTAATATTCTAGTTTCTATTTTTACATACAACTTAATAAAATAATATAAACTACAAAACAAATAATATAAAAATTTATTGATTTCTATCTCATCTATTCATTTCTGTCTCTCCTCAACAACCAAACTCACACTAGCACCACCAAGCCAACTACCCAGAAACACCAAACAACAACAACACCACCACCACCACCACCACTACCACCTCTAAAACACCATTGAAACACCAAACCAAACCCCCAAACCCACCATTGTAACACCAAACTGAAATCCCAAATCCAAAAGAACGTAATTTTGAATCCTATTACAATTGGATATTTTTATTTTTAATATATTTACACAATTAAATCTTGCTAGAAGCATTACAAAAGTTTTTCAGTAAGGTAAAAATATTACGAGAACAAAAATAAATACAACATAGTACAGATTATGCGGAAAAATTACATGAACAAAAAAATAATTACAACAGAGTATAGAACAACAGTACACAAAAAAAAAAAAAAAAAAAAAACTTACAGAACAAACCCACCTAACATACCACCGTACACAAAAAAAGACAATACCCATAAATTTTCATCTTTCTTTTTTCACATTCATTTTACTCCATCTTCATAGCCACCAAACAAAGGGCTAAGCAAAAACATTTAAATATTTGAAGTGGAGTTGCATTTAATGGAGGGAAAAGTTGGAATAAAATCTCCTCTCATTCTAATACTTCAATTCTTAACCATGACATTCGATTAAAATCTGAAGAAATTAGAGAGTTTAAATGAAAGGAGACCTTCTCTTTAAAAAGTATAATTCATTCTTTATTAGATTTTCAGCGTGGGACTTGTAACGCTTTTTGTCAAAATTTCTTTCTTATTTATAGAGGAGAAATCATATCACCTTTCAATTTGGGACTTGCAATATTTTTAAAATAGTTCACAATGCATTTGTTTTTTTTTTTTTTTAAACCTCTTATTATCATAAAATTTTGAGTCTTTTATAATGGGAGTGTGAGGCCTTTTTATAAAGGGGTAATAACTTCTTTTTTCTTTTCATTTTTTTTTTTTGTTAATTTTGTAGTACCAATGTGAATGATCTTAGGCTTAAGGCTTGAGTCGACACTTGATGCTAACCTATTATTGCATATTTTATAAGTCACTTTTGAGTTTGGCAAGCAAAATGATTTTATGGCAACTATAAAACTAATTTCATGTAGACTATGATATCCACTCGCACGGTGTCACAGGATAGATTATTTTACCACCAAGTGGCATTATTACAAGTAAATTCGGTTGTAAAATCTGCCCTGTGACACACGGCCTCCTACACTTTTTTTTTTTTAATTTGAATTACTGAATTAAATAATAAATACACAATATATTCTTTACAATTTTTTTTCGTTCATGTTTTTTTATGCCAATTTTTACAGCCTTGAATCCTTTGGAGAAAAAAATTGAAAAGGAAAATGCTAGAATTACAATTTTTTTTACAAACTAATAATATGATGAATGATTATCGATAAGTGAAAAATAATATCAAAATGGGTCCAAATAAAAACGAGTAAAAGTTTATGTAAGGGCTGGTTTTCGTTCCTAAGCCCAAAAGATGAATGGACTCAAGCCCAAAGAGCTCAATACAATGAATTTGTTGAGAGTGAACTTAAAAGCTAGGTTTCGATGATCAAACAATATGCATAATGAATCAAAGACACAAGAAAGTAAAGGAAAACGAGCTCTATATAAAGAAAATCTTCCTCGGCAAAATCCAAGGAGAGTGGTCCTTTGATATATTTCTTTTAAACTTGTGTACAATTTCAGTTCTTCCTACTACAGTGTTTTCTCTTTAGGATTTATGATCCCCTCTCCCTGGAGGGTCTCTTACATTATATAGCTCCCTTTAAATGATCTTGACCCTCCATTTGTTGACCGTTCAGGCTACTACTTGAGTGCTTGTCCCATCAGACACCTTCCCAAACTCCTTGTGAGTTAGGGCAGCTAAGGCAGCATTGTTCAGAAGTCTTCTCCACATAAATACAGCCAGGAGGTTTGGTGAGATGTATTAAATGTGGTGGCAGTCACCATCCCTTCATTCATGTCAGGGCTAACCCCCTCCCCGAAACTCTTTCTCTACAGTATGACCTTCTCTGGTAACGTGTCACTGACGTAGCCTTATTGTCCGAGCGTGTGACCTCCTCGGCACGATAATGGCCCCCTCAGCCATGGGTATGACACGTGGTGCAAATACCTTATTTAGATTCTTGTACCCCACAGTTTAATATAATCATTTATAAAATAGTTTGTTGTTGTAACATTACTCAATTGAAAATAATGAAGCTTTTTTCCAATTTATATGCGTACGAAAACTAGTAAAAGTTTAATATAATAATTTGTAAAATAGCCTGTCATTGTAGCGTTACTCAATTGAAAATGTTGAAGCTTTTGTCCAATGCATATATGTACGAGAACAAGTAAAAGTTTAATATAATAATTTGTAAAATAGTTTGTCATTATAGCATTACTCAATTAAAAATGTTGGAGCTTTTATCCAATGCATATGTATACGAGAACAAGTAAAAGTATAATATAATAATTTATAAAATAGTATGTCGCTGTAGCATTATTCAATTGAAAATGTTGAAGCTTTTGTCCCATGCATATATGTATGAGAGATATGATGTTGTTGGACACGAGTCCACACCGTATCGTGTCCAGTTGACAAATTCACTGGACTGAAGCGATTGAAAAATGCTATGGATCCATGACTTAAAGCCTTTACTTTTGCTAATTACACCGTACCAAAATAATTACCGACATCAGAAATATTGACAACCGAAATATTCTATAGTATATATATCTTTCCCTTATATTTACTTCGTGAGAAGGAAATTTTTTATTTTATTGTTTTTCCTTGAGTAAAAGGAAAAAGTAATCTGGTGCACGATGTTTCACGGACCTAATAATAATAATAGAAATGCTAAAGTATACCCTTATAGAAATGCTAAAATATATCCTTAGAATAATAGTTAATAATTTATTTAAAGAAAATTTTTTTAAAAAAAATAATTATTATTTTTTTTAAAAATTGTATCAAAATTTTCTTAAAATTAATGGTTAATCATTCACTTAAATATAACCATCAGCGTTACTATCCTGCAATGAATTAAAAAAAGATTCTCTTGGCTTGTATTCCACAACTCTAGTATAAAGCTCCAATAAATATTAAAACAGTAGACGATTTCCAATAAGGAAATGGAATCGGTGTAGAGTCTGTAGACTGAGTTAATTAATGTTGTCCTTAACTCACAACTCACGAAGTCACTAGTTGACTTACACTCCTGAAAATTCCATAGATTTGTAGGCGTAGAACGGTAGAAGTATCAGCTGTTTAAATTTCCCATCTCCATTCTATTCCACGAGGAAACTGCACTGTGATTTACCCCTGAACCTCCCAAGAACTCTCTATTCTATTTCCCAAATAAAAATTCCCTCTTATATTTATATATATCCTCATCACTGATCACTAGCTAGCTCCATTACAAGTATCACTATAACTTGATAGTATCAATCTTAGTACTATCTCTCTCGATCACAATTCACAACCATGATGAAGCAAAATCAGCAACCGTTCATCCTAGAAATCACTGTACTATCAGCGGAGGGACTCAACACCAACTGTTCGTCCACACTATTTTCAAGGCGTATCAGACCCTTCATCACCTTCACGACGGTGCCACCTAGTCCGTACAACCACCACATGATGATGATGAGCAGCAGCAGCAAGGGTGATAAGAAGTGCCACGTGTACAGAACAAGGGTGGATGATGAAGGAGGTACAAATCCTAGGTGGGGTGACAAATTTGATGTCCCTTTAGACCACACCTTCTTTGCCAACAGATATTCCACCATTCATCTCCAACTCTACACCAAGAGGCTCATTGTGGGCCAGGCCCAATTGGGTTGGTGTCAGATTCCGGTTTACGATTTCGGGTCCTCTCCGGTTGGGACTGTTCGCTACCTCAGTTACCGGCTACGGGCTAGAGACGGTTCTAGGGGCCCTGCAATTGTTAACCTTGCTGTCAAGTTACAAAGTTTTGTCCCGGTTTCCGGCCTTAATTCAGACACGTGTCACACGGTTGTTGGTATACCAGTCACGGTGCTCCCACGTGCTGCAGCTGAGTGCAGTCGTTTATAGATGGTGGTTTAGTTGTAAAAAACTACACTAAAATCAAGAGTCTTCAATGACATCGAATGTTTTTGTGTTAAATTTCTCTCATATTCTTGTAACTATTGAGCTTCAAAAAAGTGTAAAGACCGTTTGGCAATTATTTATTTTTTATAGCTTATTTACGTAGTGTTTATCATAAAATATAATTTTTTGTAATTTTAGTATTAAATGTGTAATAAATATCTAAAAACTAATTTATTAAAAAAAAATGGCTAGAAATTAGATGATTTGTAAAAATATTGGGACAAAAAAGAAAAGAGCATTGCCAAAGCCACGCTAAAGAGACTTGGGCGGTTGACAGGTGGGAGTCGTGCGATTTGAGCAAATCCAAGTGTTTGGAACTTACCAATAATTTAGCGGCTAAGGTATCAAAGCCTCATCAAAGATTCAAAGGTACTGTGTCAATGATTTGGGGTGGGATAAGGATAAGAAAGCCAGATTTTTCTATTCTACTGTATCTGGACAATCGCTTTATCGATTGTGTGTAAGAATAAAAGAACAAAAACTACGCAATCATTTTGTTTCTGCTTTTTAGGTGACGCATTTGTGTGGTTTGGCAAATTTTAATTTTAGTTTTTAATACATGTATTTTTTTTTAAAGTGGCCTCTTGACTCTTGAGCGTGAATTGTATGTTTATGTTACACAAGTGGCTTTTACTGGAATCGAGCTGAGTTGACTTGGATTAGCAGTTTGTTCACGTTTTCATCCTGTTGCCGGATGAATAAATTTGAATTTTCATACAAAAAGACGTATAAATATTAGTTGTGGTGGTGGTTGTTGTGTTATGCAGCGCCGCAGTTTCATCGCAAATGCCTGAGATATATTACTCCCAGCTGTTGACTCCAATGGTACCCATTTGCATGACAAGTATAGTCTGAGGTAATAAACCTAACTAGTTTTTCATAGAGATGCTAATATGGAATAGCACCAACTTATGACAGTCGTAATCAGGAAAGATCAGACAGAATTAAGGGAAAAAAAAAAAAGTAGAATTGGAAAGCGTGAGTATATAAAAATGTTTGGAGTTGAAATTATTGGGTGTAGGTGAGCAACGGTTCACACCAGCTCGATGCTTGGATAATTATTAGAAATGGACAAGGATCCTCTCCACATGGCCATAACCAGCCTTAAGTCAGTTAGTCAACTAGAGCCTATCAACTTCATTATCAAAAAGATAAAAGTAAATGCTAAAGCTATAAACTATTCTACAAAAACATATTTATAAATTGTTAGTGTGACAAGTAGTTATTAGTAAGTAAAAATGTCATATTAGTGGTTGGTCCAGATAAGAGAATCAATAAGAATTTATCACGTCAATAATTTGTAAAAATGTAGTAAAATAATTTGTAGCTATAGCATTACTCAAAATATAATTAAAAATAAAAATGTTGACTGTATATTCCAACTCAAGTCACCTCATTAGTACTAAGATCATGGTGAGTATTCGTGATTTTTGCCTACATGAATGAGTAAATGAGTATTATGGTACATGTACAAATTATACAAAATATAGTTAAAAATAAAAATGTTGACTGTATATTCCAACTCAAGTCACCACATTAGTACTCAGATCATGGTGAGTATTCGTGATTTTTGCCTACATGAATGAGAGTAAATGAGTATTATGGTACATGTACAAATTATATAAGGGGTAGTGTTTTGCAGGAAAAAGCTTTACATGGAATACAAAACTTGGCATACTAGGAATGCCATCTTAATGACTCGTTTAACCCCTTGAAGAGCAGATTGCTAACAACAGATTGAAATCTACATTAGAATGCAAGTTGCCTTCATAGCAGTACATATTTAAGTATCATTACCATGCCACGCTCCTGATGTCAGATGTTGCTTCTTTGATTTTATTCTTAAAAGATTTAAAGCTACTCTGGCTCTTATTGGTCCATTGAAATGAGGAGCTCCGCTTTAGAAGATCAGATATGAGAGGTGATCCAAAAGTTGAATCCTCAGATGGAGTGTCATCATAATCTATGGAAATATAATCAATTAACCAGATTAACACCTCTAACTTTCAGCATTTGTGCTTCTTAATGAAATGTTGTTAACATTTAAGAGTAATAGTGATGTTTCTAACAAATATGCCATGGAATAGCGAGGAGAAATTTGGAAAACTCGCTCCCCCGTTCCACCAAAGAGAGGGCACCAGGGGAAAAATATAAAAGAAAAACACAACATGGTTATTGTTTATTTTGTGGTTGGAAGGAGAAAAATCCATCTTGATAAAACCAACACACTGAAGAACTTCAATCTCTCAGCTGAAGAAACCTCCAGATCAATAACCATTCCTCATCTGAATCATCATTTTTATACTCCACAATAAATCAAATAAGAAACAAAAAGAAACCTTTCAGATTTGAAAGGGGAACCTCTCTCCAGTAAATAACTTTACCAGAAGAAAGCTTTAGGTATTTATAGGACTCTAAGATACCAACTAAGAATTTCAAGTTTAGTGCATGAAACTGGTTCATTGGGTAATTTTTGAGAAAGAGGTAAGAATGCTAGTAAGAAGACTTTTTTTGTTTTTTTTTGGGGGGGAGGGGAAGATACCTACAAGAATTTCAAATTTAGTGCATGAAACTGGTTCATTGGGTACTCTTTTGAGAAAGAGGTAAAAATGCTAGTAAGAAGACCTTTTATTATTATTATTTTTTTGGGGGGGGTGGGGGGTTGTGGAAGGGGTGTTGTTGGGTTTGGGAAGAAAAAAAACCAGCAACAACAATAATTAGACAGCTTTGAAGGATAGGATTTCAAATTACCACCTTCAAGAGAGAGAGATTGTAAAGGGGAAACATAAAAGGCTCCAATACTGCTTCTACGCAAATTTCTAAATGGATAAAGCCCCAAACCCCCATCCAACCCCCACCCCCCTTTTTTTTTCCCTTCATTTTCTGTGCGCAGAGGTGCTGCACACTCTAATACAACCGCACTGCAGTTGCCATCTTGCTTATACATGTTAATATTTATGCTTCTATAACTATTTGAAGATCATACATGCTTATAAAAAAACACTATTTGAAGATCATGCATCAGTCTGATACAGTATCAATATGTCATGCAAGCAAATAAATGGTGCGGAAAAATCACCTGAAGATGCTGGGAGCTGATACTGTCTTTTTAAGAATTTGGAGGCTTCTCTATCCTTCTTGTGGCATAAGACTCGTATTAGAGTTTGGGCATCTTCCAAGCCCATTTTGTCATGATTATGTGAGTCACGATTAAGTGAATCTAATCCCGATGAAATTTGTTCACTTGCTGTCATCAGCATCTGGATGACAGTACCAGTCTGCAGAAATAAAAGTCACTATGATGTTAGTTTCAATCATTCAATTGTGGGTATAAAATTATCAATCACCAGTGACAAAACCTGAAGGGTATACAGGCTTAGTATTTGCTCAGCAAAATTCGCTTCTTGCTCCACTAAAGAACGTGGAAGGCCTTCTCCATCAGCTATAAAGAATTCCTAGAAAGTTATGCAGCGTGGCTCTATTAGCAACTAATATAAATTGGTAACAATTTAATAACAGGCATTGAACGCATATATCATGCAAGTTATCAATACGTGTGATCAAGTGCTGGGTTCACAAGATAAGAATCCCACAATAGGTTTTGTCATTGGCACCCAATCAATGCCACTTTCTAGACTAGAGTAGAAGCAATAAGTCAACATATATGGAGCAATGCTGAAATAAAATGTGAGGCCAAAACATTGGAAATGTAACTGCAGTGAAAATCACAAGCTAAAGTTTCTTTCTACTCATTGGGTAGGTCAGTAATCGTCACCCTACATTGTGCAATTCTTCTGCTCTTTTAATACAAATTTTCGCCAACATAAAGAACACCATGTGGTTTGGTCCTATCACATTTAGTTTACAAATTCAATTGCTACATTTGACCCCTATAAGATTTGAATTAAAATGAAATCATTAAGGTTCGGTCCCAGTGTTGGTAAAAGCAAGGGGCACACTTAAGCACAAATGTCTCTTGGAGCCTAGGCGCAAAGCACAAGCGCACGTCCTGATTGAAGTGAAACACACATTTTAAAAAAATAATTCAATAAATTTAAAATAATTATCAATGAGAAATGCAACAATCAAATTATCAAATTATCATATAAATTGAAATAAAAAAATTTATATAATTCATATAGCATTTAGATAAGCCCTACTTTTGCAATTTTAACACAAATTGCAAATCAAGTCATTTTATTTTTTTTGAATCGGCTAGAGACGAGTACACTTCCATTTAATATACTTTCTTACATCTCCAATATCCATAATGCTCTATGACTAATTAGTAATATTAGTTAAGAATTTAATCACTTAATGACTATAAGTCTATAAGAATTAGTCAGCTATGTTCAACGTCAACCACAAAAGTAACTAAACAGTTACCACAAATATATTATATCATACTTTTTTTTAATGAATGAGCTAAGAATATGAGGACATAGCAATATGGTAATTGGTACCAGGCAGATATCCAAAAGGGAAAAAATAGAATAAGAAGAAGAAGCTGGGTGGTTACTGTTTCAAGAAGAAAAAATCAAGATAAAAAAATATAAAATAAAAGAGAGAAGAACTAAGGGGTTGTGGGTTTCGGGACAAGTTACACTCAAAATATTTTTTTTTATAAGTAAATTACATTAAAAATATGCCAAATCAATGGTTTATATGAATAATGTCAAGATCCTATGGTTTTAATTCAGTTTTGGTTTTTTTTTTTTTTTTTTTTTTTGAAAAATATAAAAAAAGCTCCAAAAAGCTCGCTTTGAGCTTTTTGAAAAAGCACAAAAAAGCGAGTGTAAAGCATGCTTCTTTGAATGAGCCTAGCTTTCGAGGCAAAAAACATGGAGCCTTGGGGTTTCGCGCTTTGAGCATAAGCGTGCTTTTACCAACACTATTTGGTCCAAAGACCCACTGAGGATTTCATTTTAATCCAACTTTAAGAGGTCAAATATAGCAATTGAAAAGTTTAAGGGACAAAATTGTGATAGGACCAAACCACATGGGTAAATTGTAATTGAAAATTTTATCCATAAGATGCAAAATCTGTTAATTTGGACACAACCCTAACAGTTTCACTTTAATCCAAACTTTAGAGTGTCATCTTTAACAACTAAATGTTCAAGGACTAAATTGTAATAAGACCAAACCACATTACAAATATTGGGGGTAAGGCTGACTACCAATCACCTCTCCCAGAACCCACAAAAGTAGGAATTTTGTACAAGAGGTACAACCCTAGTTACAAATTAGGTTACAAAATTAGGTTGAGAGAAAGAGGGCAGTAGTTGTAATGTATGGGAAAGGGAATGAACGCTACCTCTGTGCTTATCATATGAATTAGGAGCATTACTTGCCTCATGCAGATTATAGGCATATAGGTAAAAAATTTGCCCCGCATTTAGTTGGACACAATTACTTGAATGTGACATGAAAATGTTATGGAAATCAAGTTTTCTGAAGAAGCTTAACATTGGTATGAAGATGTTTTAATTCAATAAAAATGTGCCCCTTCATTTGTTTTCAGACAGGCGGTTTACTTTTTCATAGCATAAAACAGCCACATACCTTCAACATATTAAGGTCATCCTCCATAAGTGTGATATCGGAATCAGAAAATGCACGAGAAGGACCTCCATTAAGCAACACCCAAACATAGCATTCCTGAACCGTGAATGTATGCAGAATTAGAACCACAAAGAAAAGGTCCACAGCAGATTAAATATTGAGGATGAAACCACACCAGTGATGCTCGACAGATGCTGAAAGCCACAAGGTCTCTAAGAGTATCATCAATTAGACCACATATGTGGTCAAGAACCTACATACATGACTCTTATATTAGAAGAATCCAATCAATGATATTTTGGTAGAAGAAAACACAATCAACCATAACAACTCATCTTTCAAAAGTTAGTCTACGCTGACATACACATGCACAGAGAAAATTTACTTCAATATCTTACAGTATCAATCTGTGGAAGAACACCATCGAAGCGAGCACCTTCAACATTACCACGATATAAAGAAAAGGGGAATGCATCTCTAAGGTCCCAGAACATGACTCTTGCACCTAGACATTAAACTTTAGGCTAATTAGGCTAATTGTCTACATAAGCATCCAAAGCCAAGTAATTAAGTATATGTAACAAGGCAGTCCTATTTCTATCAAATAAAAATTTTCCAGCACAGAGAGGCTTGTTAAGACAAATGAATTTGATAACTTACCAGTAAAGTCACAAATTTTGTTGATAGAATCTGTTGCAGTATCCCTGATGCTGTTAAAGGTGGTGACAAACAGTTCATCAACTGCTTCACCACATGATGGCAGAGAATTCTCTGAAGTTTCCAGAGGCTCCTCTTTTGCTGGATGAATTGTCAAGCATGAAATATATCCAACATGCCAGTTTTTAACAATTTTCATTTCAAAATAGTAAAAAATACATATCCAAGAAGACTAAAATACCACATTTAAGTCTGAGACACCACTACCATGAACAGAGTATTACGGAAAAAACAAACAACAGTATCTTGAACGAAAAAAGAAATGTAATAATTTCTTACTACCTTCAAAAGCAAAATATTAATTTATTTTATTATCAGTAAGATCTGAATCACAGCCCCACACCAAACCCTCTCCAGTTTACTTTCTGAGCAAAAAAGGAAAAGATTTCTGTTTTTAAACTCATCACTCTGGTTGATGCTATGTCATACAAGTCTAACCTGTCACGATGTGCCATCCATTACAAACATGTATGGATATTCTATCCAGAAGGAGAAAACAACCAAACTTATGAGTTATGAGGAGTTGTGGTCAAAGAGGACACTGTGCAACCCCAAGCAAATTCTATCTTGTTCACTCTTTTTTTTTTCATTTGTGTGGGGAGGGGGGGTGTTAATTACATTTTTGTGTCTGGGATTTCCATCTTGCACAAACAATACATATACAAAATCAAGGAAATTATGAAATGCTAGGTTTTCCAACGGATCCAACCACAATTAAAAAGAACTTACCCCATCTTTGAGCAACTGATGGTCTGATAAGTGCCCACGACTTTCTAATGCCATCTTCTAGTACTCCAATTTGTTTCTGAATATACTGCAGGAAGAAACAAAATATAATTTGGGGAGATAATATCAGTATCTGGTGATATGTTACTTGCGAATAAATTTGTTTATACGCTAGATTATTTTTAATTAATTTTTTTGGAATAATTTAACTCACTTTTTAGTTTTTACTCATGGGTAACTATCAAGGCCACAAGAAGAATAAAAAATAAATAAATAATTCTTAAAAACAGATTGGAAAAGTTATAATATGTGATACTACTGTATTTCCAAACTTCTTCCAAATTTTACACGTTTTCTGAAAATACTTCACAAATGTTGGTTGGTCAAATTATCATCGTCAAAGAAATAGCAATTACAAGTAAAAATTGAGAATTCTGAAAATACTTCACAAATGTTTTACATTTTGGTTGATCGAATTTTCATCATCAATGAAATAGCAATTACAAGTTAAAATTGAGAATTTCATATATAGCCATCTGAACAAACACTTTTCTAATTGGCCCTGCATAATCAATGATATGAAATATAGGATCATCTCTATTTATAAATCAAGAGTTGTACTTACTTTAAGAGTGTTTAGTCTGACACAGAGTTTGGATACTGTCAATTCATTCAATATGTTGCTCACACCATCCTCCAAAAGTTTATGCTCTAGTACCTTCTTTTTCATTATTGGAATAACTGTCTCCTCATAACGAGTCAAAGGAGGAGCCAAAGGATATAGATGATTCTTATCAACTGCAGTATTAAATGCACTATGATCAAAATCCAACTCTAAAATAGATTTTTCCAAGAGAACCATCACATTAATCAACTTGAATTTGATGAGATCAAAAAAAAACTTGTCCTAAAAACTTGTCAATTGCTCAGAAATTATAGAATAACTAATGGGAGATATGAAAATTTGATCATCCAAGAGAATGTGAGGCTGATGATCAGAGGGGCACATTATAGCCCCTAAAATCCCCAGCAAAGATGAGACCCTATGACCAGAACATTTGATGAATTCATGAGTAATATAAACCTCATAACGAATTTCAAGAATACCACACAGAATGCGAAGATCTCCTCAGACCATGAAAAAAGCATTTACAATGGAACAAGGATGTTGAATAAGCAACACGTAACTCCTCCGGTGCCAATTAAACGAGAGCAATTTAAAATTTAATTGCATTCCCCACCCATAAGGCATTGGATTTGATTTTTAAAATGGTCAAAATTGTAATTCAACTGAGGATGCCTAAGTCTGCAAAAAGACAAGGCAGTCCAACTGGCAGCTATTGGAATTAAAAGCGGCCCATGTATATCAAACTGGATTCCATTTTATTCTGTAAACAAGCAAGGGAACTCTATCAAAACCCTGAATCACAATTACCGAAATTTTGATAAAGATTTTCATTTTGGTTTCTTTTTTTTTCTTTTTTCTTTTTTTGATAGGTAATAAAAATTTATTAATGAAAAAAAAAAGTACACTGGCAGTATATTAACAGCGCAACAAGCTAGGATCTAAAATTACAAAAGTCAATAAACTCGGGTAATTTTTCTAGCATCATCATTTTTTATAAGTTTTCTTTTTCTTTTTATAAGTAATTTACACATGCACCCAGTGGGTTTTGAACCCGGACATCACACTCCACTAACACTTACAAGGGGAGGAGGTGCCAATTGAGCTAGAGCTCGTTGGCTATATAAGTAATTAATTTCATTGGGCACAACCCAGGTACATGTGAAGTATACAATTGTTACACCTACAACTTCTCTATCATCATCATTATGTTATAGTCTTATAGATGCCTACATCGGGATTTATGTAACAAATTTTCTAGTATAAGACCATATGGAGACCTTCACCCAACGACTTAACACAATCAACAGAAAAGCAAATCCAAACAAAAAAAGATCAAATACCTCTTTAGAATTAGTCACAACTGTACACTACAAGGCAAGCACTACCAAAGGAAGTACAAACAACAAGCAATATGCCCAATCTTAAATATGCTGGAAGATGAATGTACACTTTACCTAGCTGGTTGAGCAATTTTAGCAAATAGGCATCCAGACTGTGAAAAATAATAGATAGCAGAGCTTGTAAATGTGTGATATCCATTGAAAGATTCAAGCCAAAGAATTGATCCACAGTCTGCAAGTTATGTTGGATATAAGGACCGTGAAATGAAACACCTCCACAAGCAGCTCTATGATAAATTTATAAGTAAGCAAACAAAAATGCAATAAAAATAACCCAAATTCAAAAAAAAAAATAGTATATAACTAACATGTGAAAGCATATTTACATCGTTATCCTATTCTCCTATTTTCATATGCAATAACAAAACAACAATGGTCACTAGAACATGAAGATAGAAATTTCAAAGTGAAGCGAAACACACGCCTGCAAGTTGATGCAGCCTACATAAAGCTACTCAAATGTCATGCTATATATTTCAAAAACAATCTTGCATAATATCATGAAAAAAGAAATATTAAACACTAGTATTTTTTCTTTAAATATTTTTTATAAGATACACCAAATTATTGTCACAGGAATAATATCCACCTCCTCTATGATCCTAAACACTTCAACTATAGATGTTGCCATTCTCTGCTGAGATGATAAAGGCTCCCACTCCTGCACAAGAAAAAACTCAAAATTAGTTTGACAAGAAATTATGCAAAAAAATACAGATGATATCCAAAATACACCACTAAAAACATAGTTCTTTCTTGTACTATTTTTTGTCTTCCCTTCTTAGCACTTCCTTCTAAAAATGACATTAAACCAGATGATTGCCAGATTGTATAAGGAAAGTAAACATGACATCAAATTACTTAGCATAAATTGGAGCCAACCTCAAGATCAAACACACGTCCAGTCCATTCCAGGATACGTGGATTCTGAGCAATCACCCAATCAAGAATTATTGGTTTAGCAACTTCTCCAATCTGCAAAGGAAAGGGACAAACAGCTAATTATCTCACTTTTTTTAATCTAGATCATGCTGAAGTACACAAAGCATCTCTTACAAAGTAAAATTTCTTTTGATAAATAATGACTTTAATTGATATGGAGGGGAAACTCTATGTACACAAGGACTTCAGCACAACAAACAGTAAACACAAGGGGGCTAAATTCCATGCAAAAAAAGCTCCTCTATTTACCAAACCAATCCTCCAACAAAAACATTGTAACAAAAAAAACACTATCATGTTACAATTATGAGCTCCAGCATGGACACCATTTGAACACCAACATTGACTCGAGAGCAAAAGTAATGCACAATAAACATTGTCTCTAAAGCAATCCAGTTCCAGAGTATGAGTGTATTAGTCCCAGAACAGAATGATCATCTCAAAACCTCTCAGTTTTGAGAATATATGAGATCCAACATGCAGGTTAAATGGAAAAGAAGCATGTAAAATGCACAATGAAAATTGTGTTGCTTGATATAAGCTCATCTATTTTACATGTGAAAAAAAAAGGTCATCTATTAATTAAATAATTAACCCCCAGAACAGCATCATCACCTTATTTTCATCATTGCATAAAAAATAAAAGGCAAGCAGTGAACATATGCCCAATAGGAAAGAATTTTTTTTTTTTTTTTTAAATTGTAACAATATTTAGTGAATTTCAGAAACACATGTAATTAGTGCCTACGGTAATGAATATGGATAACAGACTAATATAGCAGTTTCTAAACCAAAGGGCATCAAACAATGAACATGATATGAAAAGAACCATTCCTATAAAGTTCTGATAGTATATTATGTATATTTACACTCAATATCAAGATACCAACATTTCTCCCATTTTTAAAGAAAAGATAATCAAACCGGATAATGGTCCAGATCTTGGTTGAGATGGTGATGCTGCCTGTTTTCTTCACAAGCAGAAATATACAGCTGAGTTAGGTCATCATCCAACAAATGAGCAGCTGGAAGCACCGATCTGACATCTTCAGAAAGAGATGACACTCCCTTGAGAAATGGTTTCTACAGTGTTAAACACCATAGCCGAAAAAAGGTACAGAAAATTAGTGAAGATAAACCAGCTGCGAAGTGTGAGAATGATTATCATTAGAAAATTAGAGAAACCAACCAGTCTTTCCCCATAAATTTGGTGTAGTCGCATGGCTGCAATCATCCCAGATTCAGGACACCAAGGATGTAGCACTGGGAAGAACACACTGAACTCTCTCTGAGCAATCAATCTTAGCTCATTTGCAAGCAGGGCCAAAGGATGCGTCCCTAACACTTTAGATTCAAGATCTATAGTGCTTGCTACCTAGCATTATAATCAAAACAACTTTATCTAACAGAAACATGGTGAGCATAACATATACGAACATCAATAAGCAAAAATTCAGGTGAAATGATAAATTTGACTCACCCGCCTGTATGCAGCTCTGATTGATCTCTCCACATATGTTTTGAGTTTTCTAGTTGCATGCTCATTTGAATCATCCAACCTGATTAACTGCATAGAGTAAATATGAAGAATTGCTCCAATGGTCTTAGTCAATGAGACAAAATATGCAACTACTTCCCAGCAACAGCAGAACAAGTAGATAAAAAATAATAATAAAAATTATAAAAAAAAAAAAAAACACTTTACCATATGAGTCTGTACAGCTAAAATCACTATAAACTGTTTTGCCAAAAACTGAGCAGAAATCAAACCCCTCTTTAGGCAGTGAGATGCTTGTTTTATTTTTTTTTGTTTTTTTATCTTTCAAAATATTTTAACATATTCTTGAGATTATGGTGTTTCTCTTGTTACTTCCCATGTACGTGGGCTGTGCCCCTTCGTACTCTTTTAAAGAGATTTGTTAGCATTAATGAAAAAGTATTTGGGGTATTTTTATAATTCTCAGGTTTCAGGTATAGGCTTTTGTTTTGATCTACTAGGTCTTATTTTGTGTTTTACCATGCAATGGGTATTTGTAGATTATTAGGTATTTAGTTTGGGCTTAGTAATCAAAGTCCATTAAGTCCAAGTCATATTAGGGTTAGATTGAATTTTAGATAAACATTTAAGTAACTTTTTAAACTAAATGGTTTAAGCTAAATGGCGAACAAGTTTTATAAGAAACCCGTCAAGGTGCAACTTAGTGGTTGGAGGCTTGGGATGAGCTGTAGGCCTAGACATCTTGGGTTTGATCCACTCTAGGGAGTTCCCCTAGATTACTGATACACGCATCTGGCAGGTGGGTTGTGTATCCGTGGTTTACTCCCCAAAGATGGGTCCAAAAGGCCCTACCTTAGTGGGGTTCCACGTCATTTAAAAAAAAAAAAAAAAGATTTTATAAGAATTTTGCAATAATAATTCCCTTGAGAATGTGTAAATCAATCCTTTTCCTCTACCTTTTCTTGTCTCCAAAAATTCATCCTGCCTTCAAATACTACAATCCAACCTTGATTTAATGCACTTAAACCCCAAAAGGCCCCAAGTCAACCCACCATCATCTAGGAAACAAAACAATCCAAAAAAGCCTGCTACAGCTATCAGGATCGGTTCCAATTGACAAAAATACCAACAAGGTCCTTGAAACAATGGGAAGAGAACAAGAAATGCCTAAATAGCCAAAACACACACACAATCTAGCAACAGCATGACAATAACAAAGAGATAAGCAACTGCCTCAGAATACAAACACGGAAAAACAGCCTCTATAGGTCTAACTTACTGACCATTAAGAGCCTATGCAGCAAAGCAAGCTGCAACAATTCTTTCACAAGTAATAAATATATTATATTACGCCAAAAGCCTTGTAGCTCAATTGGCACCTCCTAGCTTTTCCAACAAAGATATCCAGGGTTCAAATTTCCCCTCCCCCAACTACTGAATTATCAAAAATAAAAATAAAATTATTATATTTACACCCCCCCCCCAAAAAAAAAAAAAAGAGTTCAGTGGCAGCATGCACAGTTTCCTCCTAGAAATTACACTCTGAAGTTTAAAAGAACAAGAAAATCCAAAAATGAATTACCATGAACAGTGAACACCGCCTAGAGCATCTATCCAATCATACAAAAATCCCAAATTCCAATGACAAGGATGAAATGCTGCAACATTCTCCGCTAGGGTTTGAACAAGAGATTAACTCAGAAATGGCCCTTCCTATCAAGAATCTATCATCTTCTGTTGTTGATACCCCACAAATTGCTAAATTATTATTTTTGAAATCATGAGGTCAGCACAATTTAGAACTTTCATTCTCAACCAGAAAGGTAAAAGAAGAGAGGAGAGAGGTAGGCAGGTTAGCATATTAAAAGACGCCAAAGCACCGCGGGGGGGGGGGGGGGGAGAGGGGGGGTGTGCAGGGATTCTACAACAAGGCACACCAAGAAAGAAAAAGAAAAAATAAACTATTATGGCTTAGAAGGTAGCAAGGGCATAGGAATAGGATTACTGGAAAATATTTATCAAGCACCGGGAGAAAAAGAAATATGTTAGGCCATGAAATTAGCATATGATTGATTCAACTACCAAAATAAATGTGAACTTACACAGCAGCAAAACGAACCTTGATATCACCAGAATCACCGGAAGTAAGAATTCCAACTGCTGACATCAAGTTCATTACCCTAGAGAAGTTTGTAGGTTCCTGAAACAATAATCTCGTAATGAGAAGAACATCTCTGAAAATACAAAGGAACAAGAACACAGTTTACAATGTGTAGGTATATAAGGGACTTCAAAGGATGCAACAAAAGCCAGTGAACAATAAAGAACATGTGCATCCAAATCTACCTATTATTCAGAAGAAAAAAATAATAATAAAAAAGTTAAAAATAAAAATAGAGTTCAGTGAAAACACCTAAATTAGGCAAAGAACAAAGAAATACAGGCCATTTACTGCATATTGTTACAATCTCATGATTTTTTTTTAATGTCACTTAAATTGGAACAATGGAATATTATATAAGAAAACTATTGAGGAATAGGTATTACCTGACTGAAATGTAGGTGATAATCTTGCAGCTTATCATCACACCAACTGCTTATCGAGAAGAAAACAGCCTGCACCAAACCTAACTTTATTTCACTGCCATTGTATTGCCTTGAACATGCTAGGCTATCCATGTACTGCTCTTCCTTCTGATCGGCATGTTCACCAGACACAACTTTCTGCAACTCATGGTGAGCATGTTCTAATAGCATAGCCTCATTTGTCCCTACATACTTCAATAGGGAAAATTGCCTTAGATAAATATTAAAAATCATAAAGATGTATAGTTTGAACATATGGAATCAAAAACTATAGAGAAACATTTCAACACCAGATCAAAAAGGTGTGTTTATACTTTTATCCTTCAACTAACAAAATTGTTGCTAAATTTTACAGTGCATACAAGAATATGAGATCTTACCCTCCACATCCATATTGCAGATACATACGGTAATTAGTATGACATGAATTCTACTAGCATTTATTTGATGCACTATAATTCAGCATTAGACATCCCTCCCAAGATTATTTTATCAGCTACTGTAATTTCACTTAGAACCAGAAAGTGTATTTTACAACACCTATAGAATTATTTAATTTTCAAGATTACAAGTTCTAATAAGATAAAGAAAATGAACAAAACTACAACATAAACTCACATTGGCCATAAAAGATCGAACAAATGTGAACTACACAACGAGGTAACCCACTATAAAATAAATGATTACTATCACAAAACAATGACTAAAGAAACCAGTCACATGGCTACATCAACAAATCCATGAACATTAAAGGCTGTTGAGATTATGTTACCTGCTGGAAAAGGACCCACCCATATAATGCATTATGCATTTTCTGTGTGATGCCTAAAATACACCAGGTCAATTTGTTAAGCATCAGCAGTTCATTAGATTCCTAAGCACAAGTAGCAAACTGAACATCATTAAAAGCTAAACTACATCACAAAACCACTTAATTGAAATTAATATAAGAAAACATATACCTCTATGAACTGGCCTTCATCAAGAACGTCAAACACACCAAAAAGTAACTTCTCATAAAGTCTAATGTTCAAGTGATAACCAGCAGTCCAACAATAGGTTTCGCCCTGGATACTAAATTTTCCCGACAGAGACGACAACTTTAATTCCACTTGTGTAATAGGCAACAGAACCTCAGCCCGTTCAGAAGGGGACATTGTGATATCCCACTCCTACAATATCCAACAGACCAATGATCCATTATTAGATTTTATGAAAAATTCAAAAAAAAAAAAAAATTCAGAGCAGCCAATACAAAAATTATACCAAACTCAAAACATGATACCTTAGAATTTCTGATCTTTGAGAGAGAGCTTTTAATGGTTTCACGTTCATATGCTTCAAGATTAGTAGAGAAGTAAAGAAGCTCTTCTAAGATACTTGCCTATAAAATGGTTGCAAACAATATTGTGAGTCAGTTAATATAACGACTTCTTTTTGGATTAATAATAGTCTAGCATAAAGACATCTGGAGAACTACAAGAACACCAGCTACAGTGTTCATTATTATATTCATAATCTCACATAGTTAAGATTCTTACTATTTATTTTGGCTTAAATAATTGAACACCATATTTTTTATGAAACAAAGTTTTCCTCCAAACTAGGTTGGAGGAATTGCATGACAGTTTAAAAGACCATCCACATGTATTATATATCATGATTCATTAAATCATTTAAACAAGTCAAATGACTTTAAAGTAGATCACACAACTAAAAGTACATATAGATAGTCTTTGAAATTGCTGCATAGTAAGTTGGAGGAACTATCCTCCAAACAGAAAACATTGCTTTTTCTTTTTGTTTTTTCTTTTTATCAGGACTAAACGGTTGAAATCAAAGCACTACCAGCTTATGCGGGAGAGTTAAAGAGGAAACAATTTTAATCTAGTATTATTTTATTTCATATCTTGGGATCCAATATTTCCTTCATTGCATATTTGGGACCGAATGAGATGGAAGTTGAAGCCTAATGGGGATTTTGAGATCCGTTCGTTTTATAATAAGTTGCAAGGTTCTTCTTCCGTTGTCTTTCCTTGGAAAGGTATTTGGAAAGTTAAGGCCCATTGGCTTGTTTCCTTCTTCGTTTGGACTATAGCTTGGAACAAGATTCTCACGGGTGACAATTTGAAACTTAGGAGTTTTGATTTTGTTAATTGGTGCATTATGTGTTGTTGTTCTGGGGAGACTGTGGATCACTTACTGCTTCCTTGTGAGAAAGCTCATCGGTTGTGGAGTTTTATTTTTAAATCTTTTGGGACTTCGTGAGTCTTACCAAGAACGGTTCCAAATCTACTCTTTGGTTGGTGGAATTAGTGGAGGAATCACTTGTCTAAAATTTGGAATTTAGTTCCGTTGTGCTTATTGTGGTGTTTTTGGAAGGAGCGCAATCGGCGGACTTTTGAGGACTTGAATAACTCCAGAGGTCAGTTGCTTGCTTCTTTTAGTGTATCACTATTAGACTAGTCTCGGGCTTGGGGACTCACATCTAGTGATTTTCTCCCTTCATTCCTTTGTTCCCTCCTCTTTTGTAATTAGTTTTCTTCCCTTTTTTGTTTCTTTCTTTTCTTTGTAAAATTTGGTTTGCTTTGTGCTTTTCATGCATAAAGTAGCCTTTTGAATATACATCTTTCTTACTTATCAAAAAAAAAGCCAAATGTATCTTTATTTTAGGCCCCAATAGTTTAGTAGGTTATTAGTATTTTATTCCTAGAAACAAAGTTATTTTTGTAAAAACAAAGTTAGCTCCAAACTGGCTTGGAGTTATCTCTTTCAATCCACTATGTAGCGAGTTATAAGACTATCCATGTGTATTATTTAAACAAGTCACATGACTTATTAAAAAGTCATTTAACTAAATTTACACATGAATGGTCTCTTCAATCTCCACATAGTAGGTTAGAGGGAGATAGCTCCAAACCGGTTTGGAGCTAAACTTCTATAAAGGATTTATTTGATGAATCAAAATCCCTCCATGGACCAGTGCCAACTCCAACTAACCGTAGGTGCTAACTCTTAAAGGTTTTCTTTCACTTAGTGTTGACTCCAAGCAAGTCTAGGTATAGACACCCAATTTTATAACACATTTTTAATTAAATAAGTGGCGACTCCCATGTAAAACCATCTATCTAGGGGAAAAAACGTCTACAGTGAAATGCCCATTTTGAGGGACATCACACCTGGGGTTGCAGTCGTTCACACTAGGCCATCTATCTTTTATTTTCCTGTTGCAAACATCTAGTTTGTCTATCCAAGATTGTGAAGTTTGGCCACATAGTGGGTTATGGCCAGGTGTCACCATCACTTACAAGATTGTGAAGTGTCAAATTCACTATCCAAACACAGAATGAAATTGCTGAGGTTGTTTCAATCTCCAATGAATCCTGATCTATGTATTCACGCAAAACTAAAGCAAGGGTGTGAAGTTTAGTTGATTCTCAAACATGTGGGAAATGTGAATTCTTTATGCCAAACAATAGTGTATATAGATAGTTCAACCTGTTCTACTATGCAAAGGATTTATAATAAAACATTAGGCAAAGTTAAGCAATACCTGTCTACTCTTCCAATGTACGTAAGACTTTTCATTAAGAAAATCAGACTTGAATACGCTATTCAAAAGTCCCAATGAGATTTTAGGAATATCAATTGATTCCCAAATTCTCCTGGCAGCCAGTTGTGTCAATCTCTGTCTTATGCATGCATCCATTGCTTCTGAAATCTATCAAAAAAGTAACAACTTACCTCTTTGGTTGAAGCAATGGTTAAACAATTAAAGTAAGCAAATTGAAATGAGAAACATAATACTTTTCACTTAGCTAATTTATTGATTGCAGCACTGCACAGAGACACAAAGACTCAATATTTTATAAAAAAATCTATGTATAAAATAATTGAAATCAAAAGAGCTTTTCTTTCATTTTATCACATTCTTAAAGTGGGAGGATTAAGTGAAAATAATAACATCAAAAAGGATAAGTAAAAAAATTGACAAATAAAAATGTATTTAATGACACAACAAAACTTCTATCTAATGATTTCACAACCTGGTAAAATTTAGCTTAAGACCAAAAATAATAAAACTAATAGAGGAAAGGAAAGAATAGTTTATAAACTGGAGATGGATCAAAAACTGCCAGCCAGGCACTAAGAGTACATACAAACATGATTTAAAGTGCAACAGTGGCTTGTTCAAACAGCTCAAATGCATACCAATTATTTGGCATTTACCATGCATACACACAAATGAAGATCCATGTGTCATTCAATAGTTACCCATTAACGTATATGGTCAGTAATACATATAATGCAAACAAATGTATTTCTGACATAAAAATCAGTTGACATTCGTACAGAACCAACCATTTCAAAATCCTTCCATGTGTTTTATGAAAGTCAACTTTAAGATATTTTTCAGGCACATAAAGAATGGCAGCTAACATTCGTTAAGAAAAGGACATTATAGCTTGCCTGCATCTGAATGCGAATGGTGTCTACAAGCTCTAAATGTCTCCCTCGACCCTGAGATTGTTGGTTTATTTTCTCCCTTTTAGTCTTTAACCCTGACAAAAACTTAGAACTCTTCTCTTTCCTTCTATCCTCAACTGTATGTACTTCAATCCTAGTTATATAGAGGGCAAGAGTGATAGATTGAGAAAGCAAGAGAGAGAATGCATACTAATCACACACACACACACACACATGCAAAGAAAGAAAGAAAGCTTACCCAGAAAAAACCAAAGATGAAAGCAATATTTCATAGGCTGATTCTTGTAAGTCATCATCAGACAATCCTTCAAGAATCCTGAACGTATGTATCAGTGTACTCAAAAGATGAAAACACGCTTCAGGATAGAAATACATGCATTCATAAAACACAAATATATATATATATATATAATTTTTTTATAGGAGATTACTTCACAATCTGTGGAACCATGTATATACACCCATATTTCCAAGTACTGTACAGTTCAAAGTAAACCAACCAATACCTGTGTTCAAGCAAGGTAATCCTAATGGAGGAATGTTTACATCCTCTACTTGTGACAAAGGTGTGCACGTTGTCGCATTGTATTTAGGACTAAAGTTATCCATAGATGCTCCAATGTTCTCGACAATCAAAGGATCCGGCTGTCTAGATGAATATGATGCATTATCAGCAGTTCGGTTCACATCAATTGGAGGCGGAGCTCTCCTTGGAGGTGATCCAGACATGTCTGGATCAGAAAGAAGAAAATAGGAATCCCCTAATTGAGATTGAATCTACCAAAACAAAAAGGCATATAGTGAGATAGCATCAGCCAAGGCTCAAAATATAGAAATTCAGTGTAAATCTAAATTTTTCACTGCTTCAAACTACAATTCCTTCCTTGTAACAAATAACAGAAACCAGATATTAGAAGAAGAAAAAAATCACAATATTTCGAGCACATTTTTACACATTCCTGTTCGACAAATCAAAAACCTAAATCTCTAATTAACATGCTACTAAGTGGAAATTCAAAACTAAATATCTAATTACTCAGCAACCAAACAAGAACTAAATAAATTTAAAATAAATATATAATCACATAAGTATTTGCCTAACACAACGTAAACAAAGATACAGAGAATTTCCTCACCATAACTGGATAAGAAGATTCATCGAAGTACTTCTTAGTTGCTTCAGAAATATCAACCACTCCACCTAATAACAACAATACAATAACAATTTAAACATTGAGAACCAAAATCCACACCAAAAAATAAAAAATAAAAAATAAATTAACATACACTCCGTTTGATCACCGATAAAAGAAACAAAAAAAATAGCAATAATTAATAGTGAACTAGTTCCTAAGCTGAACCAAACAGCTGTATTAGGCACAGTTCGGTTGAGTATAATTCTTCATTTCACAGTTCCTAACTCTGTTTGGCTGCCGAGAAAACAAAAGGAAAAGTAAACAAACTCTAAGAGAAATGAAAAAATACTAACCGGATTTGATGGAGTGTAGGATGTAATCGGCGCTGAGATTATCAAAATCGAGGTCGGAGAGAGAGGTGATGTGGCCGGCTGGGGTTCGGAGCTCTTTGATCAGAGAAGAGGAGAAGAGGAACTCTAAGAGGTTGCGACGGTCTCGACGGTATCGCTGTAATAGAAGATACGGCTGCTCCTCCATCATATGTAATCAGAGAGAGCGAGCGAGAAAAAAGAGGAAGAAGAAGAAGAAATGGGAAAAGAGGAGGCTGGGTTGGGTTGGGTTGGTTCGATCGGAGAACTGAGAGTACGACAAGGAGTAAAACCAAAAGGTGTTTAGTATTCGAGGAGCGCGAAAGGCTGAGAGGAGAGGCTAAATTTGACAATTCATCATTTTTTTTTTTCTCTTTTTTTGTTGTGTGTGAATTATTTTTGGGCCCATTTGAAAAAAAGCGTGTATCCAAAAGATGGTCAATGCGGCGGTTTTGCAACGGGGACACACAGGGGAGCCCAATATGTAATAATTGGGTCCCTTTCTCATGTGGATTTCTCTTTATTCAAGTGAAACTATAATATTTTTTTTTTTTTTTAATACATAGATATCTGAGAAAGTGGAGTTATGAACCTTGAGGCCTGTTTGCTTAGTTAAAAATAAAAAATAAATATTTAAAAAAAAAAAAACACCCTTTTTTGTTTTCATTTTCAATTTTTAATGGGTCCAACTATTAAAAAATTGGTTTAGTTTTAGTATTTGTATTCAATTTTCATTTTTAGTATCGTAAAAATGGGATTTGAATACAAAAAATGAAAACAACTTTTCAGGGTTTTCATTTTTTATGAATACGAATACAGTGACATATTCATAAATATTATGAAAACAAAAAGTTACTTTATTTTAGGGGTGTGCATGGGTCGAATTAAGTCGGATTGAGGGAATTTTTTGACCCAACCCACCATGGTGGGTCAAAAAAAATTCAACCCAACCCAACCCATCACATAAGTCCAACCCAACCCACATGGGTGGGTTGGGGTCAGGTTGAACCCATGAGTTGGACAATTTTTTTTATTACTATTATTATTAAATTGAGCAGAAAATAATATATCACACTTGCCACCTGAGTTGATAAACAAAATATACATTAATATATAAACTAATATTCCAACTTAGTTGTAAACAAAATATGTTTAAGTATCCAATTGAATTGATAAACAAAATATAAATGAACTAGTATCCTAATTCACTTATAAATAAAATATACATGAGTTCCTAACTCAGTTATAAACAAAATATATCTAAAATTTTTAATTTTTTTTAATTAATTATATAATATATTTAAATATATATTAAAAAAACTAATAGGATTTTATATTATATATGATAGTAGGAACCGAGGAAGTGCTCTACAACTAGTTTTAAAAAAAAAATTATTATTAAATATATAATATATTTTAAACATATATTAAAATATGGGTGGGTCGGGTCGGGTTTGGCAGGTTTGTAATTTTATGACCCAAACCCAACCCGACCCGCTATAAAAATAAAAAATAAAAAAAATTGTAACCCAACCCACCAGCCCTAAAAACCGATCCAACTCGGCAAGTTGGGTCGGGTCGGGTCAGGTTTGGCAGGTTATCTGCACACCCCTACTTTATTTTAGTGATTTGATGTGTCTGAGTGAGAAAAAAAAAAAAAAATTTAAGTAGAAAACAATTACCAAACTCGGGTATGATATATTCTATACCCAAATTATGCATTCAAAACAATTTACCAAACACTACCAAATGTAAAAATAAGTGTTTTTTTCTACATTCAAGTTCAGGATTTGAATATAAAATAAAGAAAATGAAAAAGTGGATACACCATTTTAAAAACCAAACAGGCCTTGAACATTTCATTTTAAAATGCCAAAATATAAATAGAAATGCTATGTTCATAACATTTTTATAATATTTTCACAACAAATTTTAAGTGACATGTTGTTATTGACTATTATAAGTTGGCAAAAAAGTAATTTAAGTTGTGATTTCAAGTTATAACCAATAACAACTTGCCACCTATGATTTGTTGTAAAAATATTGTGAACGTAGCACTTCTTGAATTTGAAATATGTCAATTGAGCTACAAGTCTCTCTTAGCTAGAAAGCATATAATAAAACAAAAGAAAATGGAGAGCATTTATTCAACAGTCTTTTTTTTTTTTTTTTTAAGTTAAAAGGTGTATATATTGTCAAGTTATCGAGAACTTTTAAATAACATGACACCACGTACAGCTTGAGATTTTGTAAATTTTAATATGGACTATTTGGGGACGTTTTGTGCTATTAAAGTATTGACATCAATCTGTGCAAAATTTTTTGTTTATTTTAATAATAGAACCTACTTTTTCTATTTTACACAACCACTTTTCAAAACAACCAATATCATATTATCTATTTTATACTACATTTCATTAAAATACTATTTATTTATCATTTTTTTATTACTTTCCCAAATCATATATCTCTCTCTTCAATCAACCACCCCTATCAACCAAACCATCAAACTTGAAGCCAAATAAGAAAAAAAAAAAGTCAAAGCCTAAAAGCAACACCAAAACAAAACCCACATATTTGATCATCAATTCTAGCAAACCCACAAAATTCTCAAATATCAAATACCCAAATCAAATCTACCCCCCCCTCCAAAAAAAAAAAAACTAAAATCAAATAATAAAAAAAAAAACACTTCTCAATTGCCCAAGTCAGTTCCTTACTTAATATTAGTGATGGCTTTAGAGTGAAGTGGAATTCATCAGAGCTTCGATAGTGGCAATGGTTGTGTTCATTGCAATGGTATGGCCGAGATGTGGTTTTTTTTTGTGGATTGGGCCTTGACTATAGGTCTGTGTAGGTGAAGTATTTGATGTTGAGATTGTGTGGGGATTTTGTGTTTGGAGGGCATATTTGTGTAAGTGAAGTATTTGATGATGAGTTTGTGTGGGGATTCTGTGTTTGGAAAGTATACTTGATGAAGTAGAGACAGAAGCAAGTGAGGGGAAGAAAGTGAAGGTAAAGGGACGAGAGAGATTGAATACGGGGAGAGAGAAAAAATAATAAAACATAAAATACAAATTAACGATAATTATATAAATATACATGGTTGTTGTAGCAACAATGGACATCAACCATGTATATTTAGACAACTCTGGCTTAATTGACATGGGAGATTTTAGGGATAAAACGTGTAAAACTAACCACTTTTTTATATTCTACAAAGTACGAGTGCTCTTAATATGTAAGTAAGGAATACCAACACCCAACACATTACAGAGGAAGACCGTGTGACAACCAAGGCATACTATATGATTACTTCTACTGATGACAAATTTTAGGAGAAAAAGGCAACTAAAATGTTAAGATCAATGGTTTGAGTGATAGTCTAGTAGTATTAACATAATTTGTCGTACTCAATGTCTACTATTAAGCTATTTTTATTAGGAAATTGCATTGTCATTGATTACTCACCAGTTTTAAATTAATTTGTGCATTTCAAAGACAACACTAGTCATTAGTGCATGGTAATATACTAATATGAGGGCTAGATCCTTTTGCAACATGGGTTTAACACACAAATTCAAAAAAGTAAGTTTATAGAGTAGCATTTTGGTCCGGCCCAAAGCTGAAAGCATAGTATTGCACGCTCAGGCTTGATCCTATAGTTGTAAAGGCCTACTCATAAGTCATAGCTTAGCCCATTTCATTAGATTTTTTTCCTTAAGTAGCGTTTGGATTGCATTTTAAGGGCAACGTTTTGAGGTTTGCGTTTTACTTACCGTGGGATCCACGCTACAGTGCCACGAAATAAATGCGCAAAAATTCCAGCTGAAACACATGGATGAAAGCTTAAACGCACCGTTTCATTAACATTGTGCGTGTGCGTGTACTGTTCATGGACACAACCTTGAAAGGAAACACGTTGCTACTGTGTACTGTTCACTCATCTAACCTATGAAGCAGAGTAAACACAAAACGGTGCATTCAGGCCAACGACTAATTTTTGCATTCTTAGGTTTCTTCTTTCTCTCAACTACCGTGGCAGAGATGTCTTCAATTTTCTTCAATGCTCCGTCCTCTTCCTCTTCAATGAATTACACCTACACACCAACCAATAAACCATCAAAACAGAGGAAACATGGTAATTGCAAACCCATTTCGTGGAACAAACGAATCCGATCCCCTGTTCTTCTTTCGCTCGAGCTCACCTTCTCTCCGCTTGGGACGTCATTGCCGCCACAGTGGATCTCTGCATTTACGGGCAAGTTGTGTCTAACTTCTCATATTCTCTAATCTGTTGGTGTGTGGTTATATTGTTTTCCATGAGGCTTCAATATGTGGTTTTGTGTTCAACATTTGTGTGTGGTTTTTGTGTTTTCCATGACATTAGTATATGGGTTTCTCTCTCCTTCGTGTAATTTTGTGTGTTTCTCTTCTTGCCTATGTTGTATTTGGACTATGTGAGTTTACTTTGCATTTTTCATGTGGGCATACGTAACCGATTATGATATGCATACGAACTGTTTATTGAAATGCCTCAATAAGTATAGAAGAAAGTTGTAGCAAAAATTGGTAAGGGGAAATCGAAGGACGGTGGTAATGAAGTGAGAATTGGGTGGAAAAAACCAGCGGAACTAAAAGTTTTTTGTGATTTGTGTGTTGCTTAAGTCCTAGACAGCAAGAGGAATGAAGGATTTTTTAGAAGGGAAGGGGTTGATGCAGTGATTGAGCAGTTGGGTGAAATGGGAAAAGTGTTGACTCACACGCAATTTAAAAACAAATGGGATTATCTGAGAAAACAGTGAAAGGCTTGGAAGGAGTGTTTTGAGCGTGAGACTGGGTTGGGTTATGATGCTGTAACTGGGAAGCTTGAGGCCAATGATGAGTGGTGGACCCGAAAGCTTCAAGTTAGTTCACTTTACATAATTGTGAAAAACTCAACTGTCTACAACTATATTGTGTTCTAATTACTGGTTGTCCACATGTAGGTATGTCCCAAGGCATTAACTTTTAAAAACAAACCTTTGCCGAATGTTCAGTCCATGGAAGTCATGTTTGAAGGCATGATTGCAACGGGGAAAAATGCATTCTACACGAGTGGTGAAATATCAAAGGAATGCATCGAAGGGTCTAGGGACTCTACTGATAGCAAAAAATTTGTTGACCCCCAATGTCAACCTTTTGCAAATGTTGACCCAATGGAGGTTGAAGGCCTATCATCGTCGAGGGCAAGACTAGTAGTGAATAAGGGGAAAGGCCCATCATCGTTGAAGGCCCAGGAGACTACTAGAGCTATTGTCAACTTCTTTGTTTTATTTTCAGAATCATGTGTGCAGCCTTGGCTCTTTTAACGTTTTGTTTTACAACTTGCTCCCTTTTCAATGCTGCGGCTATCAGGGCGTGTGCTTGCTTCGACTCTTCATTGGCAACTTCCACCGCATGCTCCAATCGCTTGAATTTAGCGATAACAATAGGTGCTGTTGTTGCGCCACACATACAACAAATTCTGGTGTCTAACCACTTGAAGAACTTGCATACACGGTCATCATCTTGCACAATACAATACAACATATAAACAGGAATATAACGAATTGGTTCTTTAACGTACAACACAAATATTTTGCCAATACTTAGATATGGTACTTACTGGTGACCAATAGCGACAACTATAAAACCTCTTACCAAATGTATGAAGTTTAAAGGACGTCCTAATAATGCAGTTGTCAACGTCACAAAAATGACCATCAGAATTAGAGAGATAGTTACTCGTTTCCATCATTGGCATATTTTTCTGTTGAAAAATAAAAATAGAGGATAAGATGCATATGTAAGTAAGTAATATAACTCAAGAACTAAGAAAGCTAAGGGGGGGGGGGAAAGACTTCATGATTCATGAACCTAAAGTTTTCCATTGAACATACAGATCAATAAAACAATTTTTTATTTTTTATCGTTCTTCGGCATGTCCAAAACACAATATTATGTCATTCAGCCTTGCAAATCAGACTTCACTACATCAAATCCAAGAACTTAAATCGAAATCTCTAACGTTTATACTTTCTACTAGGGTCCAATCTTTAGTCTCAGATGTTATAAATATTAATACCAACCGAAGTAGAACCTACATTTTATTTAACTGCACAAAGACCTCAAGGGGCTAGCCCCCCTTGGATGAACCCAGATGTAAGGAGATGGAGTAGTTCCCGATCTTTGAAACCAACAGCTCACATAGTACGTTTGGGAACCACTCTATTGACTAATGCAGGAGCAAAAATAATTGACCAATTACAAAAAGAAGATAAACCTTAGTTGAGTGACATCCTCTATTTCCCAATTCTTAGTTGAGTCTTCCTTTATTGCCAAAACAAATCTTAGTATAATAAAAATAAATAAATAAATAAATAAAAACCAAAACCCCAGCCAAAACTCAATATAATAAAACCCAGAAAACCAAACCAAACAAAACCTTCGTGTGAGAGAGAGAGAGACACCATCACAAACCAATGGCCTTTGCAGCTGAAACCAACGGCCCTACCACAGAAACACAAAGTAATAACTAAATATATTCAGTGATGACTTGCAAGTACCATGGTCTCAAATTTATTATGTCAAATAACGGGCCAAAACAAGGACTGCATGAGTAACTAAAGAGCCCTACTACTTGTAAGAGTTGAGAAATCCACTCTCAATAGACTTCAGGGTGCACCATAAATACATAGAATATAATTGCAATATAAATATGATGAGGAATAGCATGCTGTTCATAACAAAATTTCCAACTCAATGTTGCTCTATGACTATTTACAATTTTTTTAAGTTTGGTTAAACAAATCAATAATTAAACATTTTAGTCTATACTCATTTTCTAAATATGCATTTGTTTTAGGCATTGTTTCCAAGTCAATTATGTTATTGCTTCAATTTTGAAAGTTTCAAAAAAAGAGTGCATGATGACCAGATATAAAAATGAAGAACTTATAAAATAGAATTATGAAAGTAATACAATACGTAAAAAAGAATGGAATTATGTTTCACAGCCATGGTCACCTCCACTTTTTATTTGTATCTATATTTGGCATATTTCCAACCAAAGTTGAAATGAACATGAACCATAGTTGAAGTGCATTACTAATGAGAATGTTCTTTTAATTTCCTGCATCAAGTATCATGATTGGTTTGTGCAATGCACGGCAAAAATATCCACTTAAAACTTGTCTAGCGAAAAAAAAAAAGAATTGTTTATGCTTAAGGACATGATTACATGATAAAGCAAGGGTGTAGCTACATGAATTCTGCATGAAAATTCTTACATGGACATGAAGTTGGGAAATTGACAATATGAAGCGAACAAAAATGGAAAAATGCATGCTACCCTTGCCCATGTCATTATCTTTTTTCTACTGTAGATTTAAAGTTGTCATTGATGTAAAAAAAGAATAAAGAAATTTAATTATAGCATGCGAAGAGACAACAATTATTTCCATGCTTGTCTCCTATATCTAAAGCTCAAATAGATAGCCTGACTAAGGTCAATGGGTGGGGTAAAGATACCAAATTATACATATTTCACTTGCAGCATCCCTAGAGAATGCATAAGAAACTACAAGTTACAGATTTCTTAATCACTCAACCAATTGCAAAAATAAATAAATAAATACACATCAGTACAAGATCAAAGCACTATTAATTCGACTCTAAATCAAAAACGTTGTGCCCCTTATACAAAGGGAAAGTAAAGGGAAGAAAGGAGTATCAAACACCATCACAATTCACAAACTTAAAAACCCATTGGCTCAGAAATTAAAAAACCCTCTGCACTGTATTCTAATTTCTAATCATATATGCATAAAACAAGCTTAACATATTAGGCTCTTAACCTCAATAGGCCATTTTAGAACAGAAATTAAAAGCAAAGCAGAACAACTGGGGTTAGATTCCAACAATTCAAAAGAAAAGAAAGCCACAAAATAACAAAAGCTAACCGGAATTAAACAAATGGGTCAGCAAGTGTAATTGGAAGAGGCGTGAAATGGGTTTATGGGAAGAGAAGTGTTAGGCTGGGAGAGGAATGAAATTGGAAGATGGTGAAATGGGTTTATGGGAAGAGAGGTGTTACGGTGGGAAAGGAGTGAAATTGGGGAAAAGGGTGAACCCAGGTTTATGGAAGGAAGAGTACACTAGAGGGAACCCGATCTTCGCCGGAATCGGATTGGGTTGTCTTCCTCGTGGGTTTCTCTTCTGAGCCCTTCGCCGGCGTCAGACCGATGTAGGTCTTCCTCATGGATTTCTCTGGTGGGTATGGACCTCTCTTCTTGAAGACACAGGCGTTAGGGTGGGTGAGGAGTGAATAGAAGCAAAAAATAAAAGAAAAAAAGAGAGAGAAGTAAACGCAACCTTAGATACTTTCAACTGAGCTACAGTACTCGGACCCCAAAATAATCAGCCAGTGTTTTTCACTTATTTGCTATCAGCGGTATCCAAACGGACCCTTAGTGAGCATTTGGATCCGGATGAACCTGCATTTGCGTTTTGCTCTTCTTTTTTCTTTTTTCTTTTTTTTTTTTTTTTTGCGCGCGTTTTAGCTTTAGGGGACAAGTGCACTATTCATGCACTGTTGAATATTGTTCACACACTGTTGAGCCGTGATTTTTGACATTTCTGTGCACACCAGTGGGTCCCGTGTACTGTTCACAGACCTACAAACCTCACTTTTTAGCAACTTTTTCATTAAAAATGGGTCTCATGGCACTATTTACACATTTAAAAATTATTTTGCTACAGTGTTTTCAGTTTTCAGTTTACAGCTGTATCCAAATGGACCTTTAATCATATATTCCTTAGATTTACTTCATCTCTACCAGAATAGACTACTCTCAGTACTCGCTTGAAAATGTTTATTTTAGCCGATTTATTGGACTTGAAAAATACTACTAAACTGCAATACACTTAGAAAAATATAAATAAATTAAAAAATTAAAAAGTTATATATAGATCAATTAGGGATGGCCATGGGTAGGGTATGGATCGGGTATACCCATACCCTACCCAAAAAGTTTTCCCATGGATACCCAAATATCAATACCCATTAATATCCATACTCGAATCTTACCCAGATATATTATCCATGGATATCCATACCCTACCCGAAACCCATTTAATTTTTTCTTTTTTAAATCCAAAACATTTTAACTTAAAAACTAACCAATAGCTTTATCGCCCCTCCACGTGTATTTTTTCCCATTCTTTGGTCTGTTACTATTTCTATTAATCTTACCTGTTGAATCTGTCTGGTGACAGTAGTGCCTCAGGATCTCCACATTGTAACCGGCTCGACAAGAATGCTGCTGCTCCGACGACGACCACCGACGATCTCATGAACATCGGGCTCGTCATTGATTTCGTTCTTCTTGATGATCCGCCTTTGATGCCTTTGCCGAAGCTAGCGAATCTTTCTGATAACGGGAAGAATCCTCTTTGTTGAAAAAACGGCGATTTCATTCCTCTGTAGTAGCGGAATGAGAAAAATCTAGGTTTTGTTATGGATCCAAACGGTGATGGTCGTTTGCTCCAGAAATTTCCTCTTCTATATTGCCATGGTGACGTTGTTGCCGGCTCTATCACCATCCTCTCCGACACTAAATTCCATTCGAATCCAAACGAGTACGATCGCTTCAATAAGAAATCTCTTCCGTTGAATCACTCCTCCGAGTAGTTATTGTGATTGTTGTTGTTGTTGTTGTTGTGGTTTCTCATCAGAGAGTGTGAGTGATGGTGAGAGAGGTTGTTTTGTTTTTTATTTTTTATTTATATATTTATTTATTTTTTTAAATACGGGTCAAGTTTGGATAATATCCATACCCTACCCAAACAATTCAGGTAATATCCATACCCTACCTGGTTAAGCTCTACCCATGAAGGACCGGGTATTACCCAGAACATTTGAATCGGGTAGGGTTGGATATCCATTACCCAATGGGTATGGCCATCCCTAAGATCAATAAGCTCAAAAACAAAATCATGGCAAACATGTGAATGAGGATACAAGCGTTGATCTTTAAGGTTTGGTTTCAAACCCCTTTTTCGAAAGACAGCTGCAATGCAACTTCCACATTAATAAAGCAGCTCCTGCTTAGAGCAATTACATCAGCTTGTGCATAAATTTTTCCATTTGCACATCTAAAATCTACTTTTTCTATTTTACACACTTATTTTCACAAAACACCCACATCAATTTGTCCATTCTACACATTTATTCAAATAAAATATTCATTTCTTTACCCATACAGCCACCGACCCACACCCATAATCCACACCGGAATCCACACAACCCACCAGCAGAAAACCAGAAAAACAAACCCAGCAAAATGGATCAAAACCCACACCCACAATCCACACCGGTATCACACCGGAATCCACACAACCCACCGGCAAAAAACCAGAAAAACAAACCCAGCAAAATGGATCAAAACCCACACCGGAATCGACGCCTCGCCTTGAGCAACAAGATCGACGCCTCCGGTGGTGATGGCGAGAACGAGAAACAAGATCGACGCCTCCAAAGGCAAGCGGTGGCGATGGCGATGGCGAGGGCGAGAGACATTCAACCCGAAACCCACTGATCAAGCCCATTCAACCTGAAAACAACGAGAAACAAAGGAAGAAAGAGCGATCGGCGGCGGCGGTGGCGGCGATGGCGATCGACGGCAGCTAGAGGAAGAAAAATTGATGAGAGGAAGAAAGATCGATCAGATGAGAGGAAGAAAGAAAGAGTTGTGCGGCTGAGAGAGAGAGGGAGCTAAGAGTTAGGTACAGAGAGGAGAGAGAAAATGGTTATAAAATTATATGCACATGCTACAATACCCGTGCATATTTGCACGGGTACTGTAACAACTTGCATTTATACACAAGTTTGCACGGGCTGATGTGAGAGTTTTTTTTGCTCATATCGTGTAAAATGAGCACCTTTTTCAATTTTGCACAATTTTACATCAATTAATGTAATTGCTCTTAAAAGCGACGATTGGATTGAAGACTAACGCGTAGCATGTGTTTTCTATACCAACAACATCATGATTTTTTTTTCTTTTTTTCAAGTGACAAAATTTTCTTATTTTATACAGTAAATGAGTAAATAACAACAGAATCTTACAAAGAGCAAGTTTAAAGAGGTAGTTCACCTCAACAGTGTATAGCTAGCATATAGAACAGCCATTCACAACATATTTAGTTAATTGATACTATAGAACAGCCAGGGCATCGATACACACAACAGCCCTATTGCCGCCTCCACGATTACAACAATTGGGAAATTCACTATAACTACAACTAAGGCAGACATTAAAAACAAACAACATCAACAGCAGTGAAAGTGCTTGTCTTTAGTCTACTGACATGCTGCACATAAAAAATACATTGGAGCTAGCTGTATACAGTGCTCGCCGGCTTGCCATCCACAATATTTTGAAAGTCTTCTATACTTCCTCTTGACCATGGCTGCTACTCTTCAATATGTTGTACTTGCAGAGGGGACAGGTAGCATTGATATAGAGCCACTTATCCACGCAGCTGCAGTGAAAATGGTGACCACAAGGAAGTTCTCTAAGCTCGACCCCATCATCATAAGCAGAAAGGCAGATGCAACACTCCTACAGATGATCATAAGCATTCAAATACTCTTAATTAGGAAACAAGCTTTTGTTAAGCCACAAAAACATTACATAGGAATTTACATAAGAACATGGATAAAAGCCAAGTTCATAACAAAACAAGCTTAAATACTTGTACCAAACCAAAAAAAAAAAAATTACCATTCTGGAAAATATGTTTTACTTCATTTTTGCAAAAATTGTAATAACAGTAGGAGAAAACAAAAGGCAAGGAAGAAAAGAAAGCTAACCAGGAAAAAAAAAAAAAAAACACTAAAATATTAAACTACATACTGCATCGTCCTCCGAAAGAACATGTTCAATCGGTGAATCTGTGCCACATTCAGTCATTATCCCTCCAGAAAGTTTCTCATTATTGTCAACCCTTCGAAATTTGAATTTTGATAGCTGTTCAATGTCATCTTTTGTTGCACCTTCCTGCTTTGATAATAGCCGATCAGGAATCAAGAGGGGGGGGGGGAAGAACATCAGCATGAATTACAATATTTCACTCTAGTAGAATTTAGAATCATATGACCTGCCTGAAAGTAAAAATCAATTTTTCAAGCATTTCCTTTATTTTAATTTTCAGATAATAGCAAATTATTTATATCTGATGCCAAGTGATACATCCAATAATTGTCAATCAAACCAGAGGATTTTTTTTTTTTTTTATATGTCAGGTAGTCCATAGATGTTACTTATAGACACTTTTAATCCCAAAATGCTGTGAGTTAACATAGGACAAAACTTTAATCAGGGACAAAAGGCAAAAAGGATTATGCAGTTAACCCCAATCAGTAGGGCCTAACACTTTTCTGAGCTGACTTGATATTCCGATGTGCAAAGTATCATAAACCACCATAAGAAGATGTCAACATACCCTTTGGGATCTGGCAATTCAAACACGTCACTGAATAAAGGCACAACAAATCAACCACCACCCCTAGCCGATAGGTCTACAATCAGTATTATATTCCAAATGCCCAATGTGGGCTTGCGCATTGAAAACTCTCCATGCACTTCTGCGCCTCAATCATAAAAGATTAGGTTCAGAATGATTTTTAATTTATAAATAAATGTCCATGTCTCCTATAAGGAAAATAATCAACCCATGTCATTCTAACACAACATATACCTGCAGGCTGCAGGCTTCACAGAATCTGGCCACAAAATTTAAGTCAAAAGGATACTCCAATCTCCATGAGCAATCTCCTACTTCAAAAAGTCCACCCAATCCCTTTTATCCTAAAGGATGGTAGAAGAGTCAGATGAATGCAACAGACAACAATGCCATTGAGCAACGTTGTTTGCAACTTGAAAACTGATATGAGGAGCTTTCTAAATTCAGTTTTTAAACACCCTAAAATGAACAACATAACTCAAACACTCCTAAAAAAATAATCCTACCAAACATGTTGTTCTCTTTTGGAACAGTTTTCAGTATTTAAACACTAAAAATTGTTGTTTGAAATCAGGAACCAAATGGGCCCATATTGGTCCATAGCAGAGTCAACTGGAACCTAGTACAGTTGGCTTTATGGTAAAAGTGTGAAATAATTAGGATGGTACATCTGCCATGTCATAAGTTGGAGGAAGCCTTTCTTAACCTGAAGGACAGCATCACCAATTTACCAACTAATGCTCTACTTCCTTCTGCAAAACTTGGTATATTTATATGTTGCGTTACAGCATGACAAGTCAGTGCATGCTCTACAAGGATGAACAGCTCTATAAATAAAGTTCGTAGAAAAATATCCCTCCATTCTGTCCTTTTATTTCTTTTTTCTTGCCAATGTATCATAATTTTTCTTTGTTCTTAGTCAAAGATCTTTATTGGATAATTTGGGGAAAAAAAATACAATTAATCATTAGAGTTAGAGCCTCCTGTTTAGGTAATTGTATAGCAAAATTACAGGAACCAAGATGCATGGAATTGGATTGTGTTTCCAGAGGATGGGGAAATCTGGTTAACTCTGGTCTAGATAATCCAACAAAACATCAACATTTTGTAAAAAATATAAACTCCAGTCAAAATTTCAGACAATTATTCCTGAAACAAATGAACCCACCGTAAGCTCCTTTTACCCCAAATAAGAAAAGAACACTATATGACACTGACTTGAGTAAGACGCTTGCAAATCCCCGCTCCCCCCCCACATTAAACTTTAAAATCCACTCAATATGGCAATGAGAAGGGCTCTGAGGGACAAATGCTCCCTTGTAGGTACATCAATAAGTAGGCAGCCATATTTGAGCACCATAAAAGCTATATGTACCCGAGCATGCCACTTTCCAGAGGAGCATGGAAATCAAATTCCTAATGGGGCTAGAATAAATGCGGCTCAATGAAACATTTCCAACATATTTAATTCTAACTTCCCCATATAAAACTTACTAACTAACAAAATCTCAACAAAAACTCACAAAGAAGTTAATCTAGGCTTCCCACCTAGATCAATCCACGGTTAAACCTTCAATTTGCACGAAGAATTCTTTGATTAATAATAACAGTCTAACTATAAAATAAGCCATCTGGAACTTTTATAGAGCTTCCAAGAACATAAGAGATAAAGATAAACATCCATAATATGAATCCTAACTGAACTCAAATGGTAATCCAAATACTAAACTAATCTTTATCTAAGAACATGAAATTCAATCCCCATCACAACTAAAACTAAATAAATAATTACTTAAATATAAAATTATCCAATGAAAATTCAAAATAAAATATTGAAATAATTTCCGGTTGTGCTCCTGCATCAAAAACCTACAAGTAGTAGAACGTAATTAAAGGTTCAAACCAAAAATAAATGAACAAAGTAGACATCAACCAGAACTCCACCTATATTCAGTTATTCACAAATAGGCATCAAAATCCTTTCGGGGCTGACTATTTAATCACCTGAAAGTCTACCATTAAATTGAAGACCTTCCCAAGTTAATCAACTCTCTTTCTATATTCTGCCATAAGAAACATTTCAGATGGACACACCAACCCAGCAAATAAATAAATTCAGATTGAATCACCTGCTACAGAAGTAATTGTAGGACTAACCCCATCATAGGGAACATCCATTTTAGAACCCAAAGTCACATTCTCAGTGACTTTGTCTGTCACTGTTATTCAATTGAACTCTAATATTTGCGATACATAATTAGTCAGAAATGTTTAATCCATTAAATGAGTCTTTCTGGTTTCAAGTTTTAACCTAAAAATAAAGTGGTAAATTATTTCTAGGCTACTATTGCTGCTCAGAATTCATACAGCATAAATAAGTTAGTGAAATAGAGCACTCAGTGCGATGAAAAACAAAACATATGCAAGGAAAGTAGTATAACAGTGCTACCTGGTCCGCCACAGCATATAAAAGTGCTATGATACATGGAAGACAGCAGCAAACAGCGATACCAATGACACATGCCAGTGCAACACAGAAAACGACAAAGAAAACATCAAAACCCAGGAAGATTATACATAGCCTGCATTCCACATCATATTACCCAGTGTAAGATTCAATTACAAATAATGTTTCAATCTGAGAGATAGAGAGAACGAACAAATACCAGTAAAGCTGAGGTGAGTCATGTGCTAAATCTTGACCACCCGCAGATACCCAGTAGAATCCAATGATCCACCAGATAAATGAAAACATAGTATTTGCTGATTCAAGATGTTTTGCTACACTACTGCAAGGATAATAGCACAAAAAGATCATATATAATGCAATCTCAAACGATACAAGTGTATTGTAATAAATACCCTCCCAATCCAATAGGAAATCAATCAAATAGAACTAGTCACATAAAAAATGTCAATTTGAATTTTGTAAGGCTTCAATTAAAAATTCCAACATCTTATACTCCACATAATGTACCCAGCACCTACTAACTCTAGCAAATCGTAGAATTCAAAACACATAATGTGTTGAGTATAATCAATTCAAAAAGGAAACCACAACACAGAAATGTATGTGATAAAAAAATAAAATCAAATCAAATCATCTTACCATACATGATACAACCAGAAAAAAGAAAAAAGAAAAAAAAGTCTTCTTTCTACAGCATGTCATCAAGCATAAATAGTTCACACATTTCTTCATACACAATTAAAAATATAATTACCAATACAAGAAAACACAAGGCTCCAAAACATAAATACAGAAATGAACTCTGTGTTCTCATTTTCCACCACTACCACCAAAACATAAATATCAAAAACCACATAAAAAAAATTTCCATTCAATCCCACACCGAGGTTGGCTTCCAACTACACCCAAAACCGCTTTCATCCAAAAAATCCAATAAACAAACTGGGAACAGAAAATATCAGATAACTATGCAACTGACTATAAAGCTTCCAACTTCAATAAGAGAACTCAGTTTCAAAATTTATCAAACACCCAATTCGATTCTATTAAAAAAGAGACAAAGTAAAGCAAAAAGTTACCCAGAGCCCTCCTCATCCAAATGCTCCGACAAACTCACGTACTGCTGCCCTGACTCGTCTCGCGTATTCACCCCGCCTTCACGGCCCTGGCGTCGCCGGCGCAGGCGCCTGCGGTACTCGACACAGACGCAGGCCATGTGGAGGAGGCACTGGATGGCGTAGCCGAGGATCCAGAGCCTGAGGGGCATGCTAGGGGCCTCATAGCGGCTAAGGAAGAGGACAGTAGCAGCCACAACAACAAAGGCGAGATTCCAAAGCACGTCGAGTATCACCACGGGCTTCGAGTAGGCCCAGTCGCTCTGGCGCTCCTCGAGCTGCTCCGCCGCGGTCTCCCGAACCATCATCGAAGGCTCGCGCATCACGCGGCGGCTGCTGGCTTGGCGGAGGAACCGCGCGGCCTGGCGGAGGCTCTGGCGCTGCACGAATCGGCGGCTGGTGTTGGGGTTGTTTGGGCTAATGTTAGTGTTAGAATCGTCGCTGGAGTTGCTCGAGGTGGTGTTGTTGTTTAGAAACGGCGTCGTGTCGACGATGTCGGAGGTGGATCGGTTCGGAGACCTTGTCGAAGCCATTTGTTGCTGCTTTTTTTCTAAATTTGGGGATGTTTTGGAAACCCTAACTCGGTGAGTTGAATCGTTCAGCCCATGCAAGATTGAGAAAAGTAATGAAGGGATTCGAGATCTTATATATTGAGGTGTGAAGAACGATAATGAAAGAAAGGTCGGGTAATTTAGGTGTCGACGATGATGCTGAAAAATTGAAAATGATAATGGTACTAAAAGAGAGACTTTGTAACTTTTTTTTTTTTAGTTTTTGTTTTGTCTCGAGTACATTTGGTCCGGTTATTACAGTTTTATCTGGTACAGGACAACAAAATAATGAAATATACTACTCATCCTTACATTGATCTTTGTCTCGAGTACGGTTGGTCCGGTAATTACAATTTTATCTGCGCAGGACAGCTACTGAGGAATTTTTATTATTATTATTTAACAACCTTATTATTATCTAATGCTATTTTTTTGGAGACAAAAATTCTCAAAATAATGCTATTTTAATTTTATTTGCAACTCTAACGTTTTTAATGCCGACAAATACCTTTTGAATTTATTTTTTTCTTATAAACTGTTTAAATAATAGGTACAAATCTTACAAATTAAGAAAATAGCCATTAGCTTTTATCCAAAATGGACTTCTATTTAAAACTTATTTGAAAAGTAAACTCTTTTTGTCTTTCCAAGATTATTTGAGTCATGATAAAGACTTCATAAAAAAAAAAAAAATTCATGTTAAGACAAGCTAAAAGAAAAAATTAAATTTTTTTTTATAATATTCTTTAATTAACCTACCGCAGTATTGAAAAAAATAAAATGCAAATTGAGACGTACTCATGTTTAAGGTGGTAGGCTCTTTCTCAAAAAAAAAAAAAAGAAAAAAAGAAGAAGAAGGTGGTAGGCTAATTTATAAATGTTGTGAATAAATAATTGTTACCCTTACCTTTATTGAAATGATTTATAGCAAACTTCAAACTATCTTGGAGGCCAAAGATGGGGGAGTCAATTTATTATTGTATTAAAATAAAATAAAATAATTAAGAGTCTTGTATCTTTTAGACTTTTTGGTGCTTAAAAAAAATCTACCCGGGTAAATTTGGTTTTTAGTGTAAATAAATATTGAATTAATAAGGTTCCAAAATTTACATCATTTTTTGTTTGCCCAGCCACATGTATCCTTTTGAAAATTCATAGTTAACATAAAATAAATAAATAAATAGACTTAATTTACGTCTGAAATAATATATTTACATGCTAAGATGACGGTGGCGTTTATAGCAATCAAAATCAGATGCATATTTGATATAACAAAAAATTGAGCATGTTGAATGGTTTACGAAAGACATGGTTTTGCTCTTAAGTTTTAAGTGTCAAACTACCACAAAGAATTGCAAATCTTGCAAGCCTATTTTTACTTGGCTATTAAGAACCCAATTGCTTAAGGACTTTTGCATTATTTGGAGTTTTTGTTTTTTTCCTTGCCTTAAATTGGAAGGTATAATAAAAATAGCATTATTTATTCTTTTTTCTTTTTCTGGCAATTAGCATTATTTTGATAAGGGAGGGGGGGCTGAAGTTTGTTTGCTGTTTTTTTTCCCCCTCAATTTGCTTTTATCATTAATAATCAGGATTTTCTATTACTAAAATAAATGCTAGAATTATTAGATCTGAGAATTCTGTTATTACTTACTAGTTTGAGGGCATAATTAGTATATCAATCCAAAAATATAATAATTGGCATGATAAGAAGGAATTATTACCAACGCATTAGTGACTAGACAATCCTCAATCATGTTAGCAAAAGCTAGATTTCTTTTAAAGAGTTAATTAACTAAAATCATAGTAATTAAGAGAGGTGCTACGTTCACAACATTTTTACAACAAATCATAGGTGGTTAGTTGTTATTGGTTCAAATTTGAAACTAACACTAAGATTACTTTTTTGCCCCAACAATAACAACTAGTAACAACCTTTCACTTAGGATTTGTTGTGAAAATGTTGTGGACATATCATTTCTCTAGTAATTATTAGTAATCTAAGATAAATTATCCTCATTAATTACCCTAACATTTTTTTTTTTAATTTTTGGCTGAAATTAATTACCCTAACATGTGTCCACACAAACATCCAAGCATTATGCATCATGTTGGTTAATCATTTTCACTTTAAGCTGTGGTTAAAAAAGAAAGGGTAGGAGCAGTACTCCAAATGAATGTATTCGGGTCAATATTAACATTTAACAGCCCCCAAAACCAGAATAACAGTATGCTCCAAGGAGATGATAGATGATAGATCTCAATTCATCAAACAGTAACAACTTTTTTTTGATAAATCAAACCGTTACAAATTTAGTGCAAAAAAAGTTTTAGAAGTGGGAAAGATGAACAGACTACTATTGGCTCCAGATTAGCTGTAAGAGTTTTCCTCTGTATTTCTTCTTGCCATCTAAATTAAAGACCCAATCCCAAATACAAAACCATACAAATATCCATTAGTCTTATTAAATCACTATCAAAATATAGAAAGAATTCAAGCTACAGCAACATTAATGATATAATAAGAAACTATGATCATTTACTTCTCAGTTGCTTCAGCTTCATAACAACAGATTTTAAATCCCTTTTTAATATTGTTCTTGTTGCTTTTATTTGCCACAGCAACATATAGAAAACAAATTGCTAATATATAAATCATGGTAGAAGTATTTATCTAATTCAAGCAATAATTCCATATTGTACTCTACAAAAGTTTGCACATTAGGGATAGGCTATTAAGTGATCAATTAGGCTCTGAATGGGCAAATGCCAAGGGTGAGGAGGGAACTTTGAAATTTGCTTCACCTACAGCATATTCTCTCAAGACAAGCTCCACTTCTTCTACTACCCCTATTCTCCGAAACCACCTGGCCAATATTTCTGAAGCTTCTTTTCCAACAATAATACCACCCTTCTCTAAATTTACCAGAAATTCCAATGCCTTGTTAAGCTTGTTCTCCTTTTCATAAGCAGCCAACACCAAAGCCACACACTTATCACTTGGTTCAAGACCAGCCCTCCTCATATTTTCAAATGCTATACCTGCCTTTTGACTTTGACCTGCCATTCCATATGCATTTATAAGAAGCCCACACAGCTTAACATCAGGAGGTATACCAGCACACTGAATTGCATCAAAGACTCTCTGAGCTCCTTCAGAATCACCTGTCATGGAGTATGCTCTTAACAATGCCTTGTAAACTTCCCTTCCTGCGTATATTTCTTGGGCGTCCATTTCTCTAAGTAAAGTCTCTCCTTGCTTGGGCATTCCAGCTCGGATGTAGGCCATGATCATTGAGCCATATGATCTTTTATCCAAAGTTTCTCCAATCAGCTTGAGTTCTTCAAAAGTTTCTTCAGCCAGCTTAAGATTCCCAGCTTTGCTGTACATGTGAATCATGGCAGTTAAAGTTACCTGATCACAGACGACACCTTTACTTTTCATGGCTAAGAGGATCTTTTCAGCATCTTGAAGTTGGTTCTGCTTCCCGTAATCATGTATTATTTTGGTATAGTCACGAACATTGGCTTCAAAAGATTCTTCTAAGAAGGCAAGTTCTGCCACCTAAGGAAGTGCAAAGAGCCATGAATTCACTTCAAGTTGTAAGGAGATTTAAAAAGTCTTTAAGTTTCATTTGAATGCACCGAAATATATAATATCTGTAAGAAGGCAATTTCAATGAGAAGATCAACATTTTTAGATGTCGATTGCAGTAGAAATAGGGTAGGCATCTGACCAAAGCAAAACAAATCCATGTTTAGTGCAGAAACGTGCTAATGCTCTATTTTCTTATAAATTTCTTCAAAATAAAATGTTCTTATCTTCCTGAGTTTTGCTTAGCCAAAATTTAACTAATGCCACAACTTTCAAAGAAAAGTAAACAAATTTAAGATTATATTGTGTCACATATCATCCATTTCTTCCAATATTGAGCCATAAAGACCTCTTTCAGTGGTTGAAACTTGAAAGTCGCCAATTCTATATAATCCCTATCATGCTACACTATGCCAGTCCACAACAATAACCTCTCATGGACATTAGATCTCACCAAGTGAGGTAGAACTCACTTAAGACCTCATCATTAGACTAAAGATGCATTTAGTGAATGTTTGGATAGAGCTGAAAAGTGTTTTCAACTGCGTTGTGCGTTTTCCAGTGGGTCCCATGCACTGTTCACAGGACCCGCAAGTATTTTATTCAGCAAAAAAAACTTTAAAACTGGGTCACGCGGTACTATTTACACATTTAAAAATTATTTTGCTACAATATTTTCAGTTTTCAGCAATAAGCGGTATCCAAACAGACCCTTACTAATATTTGATAGGTTTGACGCACTTGACCTTTTTCCCGGGCATTCTATTCCCACATAAACAATTTGACTAAAACCAACCAGAGCATTTTGGAGCTCGTCACTGGATACCGGCAAGAACCTCACTAAGTCAGTAGTACGATCAGAAGCCTTCAAAAGATGGCAAACCTGTGTGTGTGATTTCCATAAAGATTTCATCTAAAATTTTCTCCAATGTGGTCTTCAACTTCATATAAGAATTGGAACTCAAATCAACATTATACTTAACACTACAGTAGCAATTGACAAGCAAATCCAAACCAAGACATTCTTACAATTATACACACACAGTGCAAGTTGTCCAATCAGGCATGAGTTAATGAAATCAATAAAGACCAGAAAATTGAAAACAAAAAAGGAAGAAGTACCTGAAGATAAAGCTGATAATCCATTTTCTTCAACTCTTTAAGAACTGCAAGCCAGTCAGCTCTATCAGGCTTCATACTCCTCACCCAAGCTGCCAACAAATCAGACAAACTGCCTTTTTGAGGAGATAAGCAGATAATCTGCTTCATAACAGCCATACATCGTTTGGTCATTGTAGGAGGAAGTTGAGCTATGGCCTTCTTTTGGGCTTCTGTGATGTTAGTACCTATCTCTACCCACTTATACCTCGGTTTCTCTACTTTATTCTCTGGTTTTCCTGTATCTTCCGCATTGGGAGCACCCAATTGACAATGTACTTTACTGAAACTAAATTCTCTGGGTGTTTGGAAAGTACAGCTTCGCAAGGGAAAGTAAAAGGTTTTCCTAATATTATTGATTAATGGGTAAGTTGACTTGGGATAAATTAGCATGTTACAAGCATAGGTCCCCATTAGCAAAGTGAAATATCAAAATACAAAAGCGTGTTTCATAAATTTATGAATTGGGCTATTTTGAAATATTTAACTAGGGGCAATCCCTCAATTTGCATATCTAAAAAGAAACTGGCATAAATGAATGATAATACATCAAGGGTATCAATGAATGTGGAGAATTAGATAATAATTCATATAGGTTAAGGTGGTTGATAAAATGACACAGAAAAGCATAAACTTGTGAATTGATTTTGACGTTACAAAGTGAAATAAGATAATGGAGAAATAGAAGAAGATAAACAAAGAATGAAAGAATTCTGCTTTCCACAGCAGTAGAGGCAGTAAGGAAACACTCAAGACTGTTCTAACTATTCATAAAGTAAACCAGGATGTTTAAAGGTTACCCAATGAACAATCTGAGAGCTTGGGCAAATAGCAGAGGAGCACAGCAAGGGATAAGAGGAAACAAATCTATCATTGATACAATCTCGTAATGGAAGGAAGTAGAAAGAAAGTGTATGGGGATCTAAAGAGATGATTAAACTGCTGCTTGATGAGTGGTGATTTTATTTTGAGGCCTCTGGTTTTGTAGATACAGATACTGGCTCATAGACCTGGGAGCAAATCACCTGTAACTTGTATGCAAACCCTGCAATATAACACACTCGGCCCAACCAAAATCAGCCACATCAAACTAACAGAGTCAAGGGTTACAATAATGCAATGAAATAGATATCTTCTAGCTTCTATGCAAGAATAAGTTATTCCATTTCTACAACCCAGAAGAACATACAAGAATACACTGAAAATGTTTTAACTTGTAAGATATGAATAAACTAACTAAAAAGAAATATAATCCCATCAATTAAGTTAAATAAATATATTTTAAGTAATGGGCTCTAATAACACAACATTCCAGCTCTCAAGTAGTCGAGTTCAACCACGAAATACAAAATTGGAGACTGGAGAGCTGCTTGAGCAGACAATGCTAATCATGTTCATTACAAACATATAAGCTGAAAGCTTCCATGAAATTACAATCCTCTTATAACAACAGAATCGAGCATCATCCATTCAGAAAATCAACAAACTAATTACATCATCATTTTCAATGGTTAACTTTCAAGGCTTAAACTCTTAAAACACTCCATACTCAAGTAATGGAGCTCATGCAAAACTCAAATTTTACAACTTCATAAAACTAATTATTCACCATTTAGTCTCACATGCCATTATGATTGCAATAAAATTCTGGCTATCTAACACTTGCAACAGAACAAAACCCGGCATTTTTTTTCAAACAGTGGCTGCACCAATGGACGGAAATTTTTGGTTGAATAACGCAAAGCACGGGAATGAAAGTGAAATTTAGGCACTTATCCATACAAATAATGAGGCCCCGTTTGATTTTCCCCCCAAAAAAAAAAAAAAATGAAAACGAAAATTGTGAATTTTCTTTTCTATACCGACAAAGTAGTCAAATAAAACTAGATAATATAGTACTTAGCTATTAAAAATCACACACAAACACTAGATAATAGTAGGACTAAACTTGTTGGAACAATTCAGAAGCTAGATTATCATACTTCAATAACTATAAAGAGAAAGAAAGGTGAAGTGAGAAACAAACCTACGACTTCGTTAGGAGCTCAAGTAATTGTTGTCATTGTTGCTTTGGTTGTTGTTGTGGCCTTCGTTTGCAGAAGAGCAAAAGCCCAGCTGAGCTTCGCGAATCGAGTGGTTGCCTTTTTTTATAAACCCCCACAATTAGATTGAAAGGTACGACGTCGTTGAAGCTCCACTACTCCATTCTCAATCGAGGAGGCTTGACTTTTATATATATATATATATATATATAAAACTTCAAATCTATCCTAACCTAATCTAAATCTGTATATATGTGAAACTCCGTCGTAAAGACTTGAACTCTGACCCTCATAATTATACTTGTGAGGCTTGACTCTTGACAATTGGATTGACATTTTTTTTTAATGAACAAAAAAATTGTTTTAAACTGTGATTATTGACTCGATCCACTTGAACCCGCAGAATTTATAACATAAGATACCTTGAGTGCGTTAGGACTATTCACGTCATAACATCAAATTTTTACTAAGCGCACTGCTTAAACCAAGCAAGTCCTGAACCCACAAATACGACCCAGTCTAAAACTCCTACCAAATCACTACACCCAAGGTGATTGGATTGGTAGTTACAAGATACATTGTTTACTCTAAAATTTTACCAACGTGTTATATTGTAATTTTTTTATTTTTTTTATTTTAGAAGGTATTAAATTGTATTTGTATTGCCCACCCAACGTCTCAATTTTATTTTTCTCAAATCCTTCATTGCTTCTTCACTTATTTTAATATTTTTTATTTGGGCTGACTCGTTTTACCGGGTTAACTACTTAGCGGGCCTAGCCATTCGGGCCTCCCAATGTGGAATGGCAGCCCATTTGTTTTAAAAAACAGAATTTGATTTCTGGTCTATTTTTCAGCTGTTTTCTTAATTTCTCCAATTTCCACCATTTTCAAGCCTCCTCTTCTTTTTTTCTTTTTTTTCTTTTTTTTTTTCCTTCTCCAAATCAGCTTAAAAAGAGTTTTTTCACAATTTTGATGATTTTCCATCACTTTCCATCGAGATTCAAGTGGGTTTTCCTCAAAAATCTCAATTTCTCCCGTATCAACTTCTCCTAGCAAATCCATTTTCTTCCTACCACTTCCATGGCTTCCACCTCTTCGCAAGGGGGTTCAAAATTTATTTCCTTTGATGGCAGAGGTGGCAAGAGATACAAACCAAAGAGTTGGAATAGCAATGAGGATCTACTTCAAGACAAAAATACCCACATGTCTTCACAAGCCCTTCAACGGGTAAGTTCATCTTTCTTTTTGGTGAATTACATGTCTCGGATTGTTGTTTGGAAGTGTGTGATTATTTTGCATGTTGTTCAATGGTTTTGTTAATGCTTAGAGAGTGTTTGTAAAAAGTGTGTTAAAGGACACGGGCATTTTTATTTGCATGAGCCATTTCCATGGGTGGTGTTCTTGGACGAGTTTAGTCGTATTAATTTGGTTTGTTAGGGAAATTTTTTTTAGTGGAGGGGTATTTAGACCATGATCAATATGGGACAATGCTATTCTTCTCTTTTTTTGAATTCTTTGCTTGCTTCTTTCTGTTTTTGTATTTCATTGTTGTCCTTGTTTCTGACATTATCTTTGCAATTTGGAGATTTTTTCTGATTTTTACGTTGGTTTGTTGTGTTTTTTTTGTTGTTGTTGTTAGAAGCCTACGTCTTACAAAATTAGGGGGTCTCTTTCAGACGTTCGTAATTGTTGGATTGTTATGGGTCCTGAGGTTAAGGCCAAGATTTCTGCTGCTGGTTTGAATCATTTTCTGACTTCTATATATAATGATGGGATCGTTGAGCACAAGGACATCAACCTTATCATAGCTTTATCGGAAAGGTTTTGGGATACTACGAACACATTTCATTTTCCGGGTATTGGTGAGGTAATGTTGACGCCTCACGATTTTGCAGTGATAACAGGTTTGAGAATTGGGGGAGAGCGTATAGAGGTGAATGACAATCTCACCAACTGTGATGTGGAGCGTTTATTAGGGGGGTTACCTCCTAAAGGGTCTGACCTGAATGTGAAATTGTCATGGCTTGTGAAACATCTTCGGGGAATTGAGGATGTGGAAATGTGTGTACGGAGTTTCATGCTTCTGCTCATTGGCCAAGTGCTGTCCCCAAACACAGGGAGTACAGTCAGTCTCCGTTACCTGGCATCTTTGGAGAATGTGGATGATATTGGGAAGTATGATTGGGGAGGCATGACTTACGCAACCTTACTCCATTATATGGTCCAGTATTCTCGGTGTGCAATGAACAATTTGGGTGGTCCGCTATTTACTTGGGAGGTAAATTTTGGGTTTCTCAAATTTTTATGTTCTAAGTTTGGGAAATTTGAGCTTGATGTTGTTGTGTTTTGTGTTTCAGATTTGGATGTATGAGTACTTTGGGGTTGGTCCTAAGCTTCATAATTCTAAGGCTCAGGTCTTTCCAAGATTTTTTCGTTGGTCTTCCAGGAATAGGATTAGTGGGGGCAAGAAGCGTACATTACAAGATTGGCGATTGATAATTGAGAGCTTGACAGAGACGAATGTGAGTTTTTTTTTGGCTTTCTTTTCGTTATTTCTTTTTGTTTTGGTTTGCTCTTTTTTTTTTTTTTGGGGGGGGGATGAATTAGTTCTTTTTATATTGCAGATGAACTTAGACCCTTGGCAGGCTGTTCCAATTTCTAATAAATATTCTGGACTTACCTTGAACCGCCGTAAGATCTTATTTGAATGTCCTTTGGGGAGGTACTGGTACCTGGGTGATCGAGTGCTGGCACAGGTGGATCACAAATACCCTCCCCTCTTGCCACAAGACCCCCCTGACTCGATGCGAAAAGGAGGTCTATTGGAAGGAGATGACTTGAAAGCAGCTCTAGCTGGAAGTGATGCCATGGGAGTGGCTGGAGATTATGGAGAATTTGTTCAGAGGCGCCTGCAGGGGCGCTTTGCACATCTATGTGGAGAGACTGTGAGTTGTTTTAACGGTGCCTTGGTCATGTATAGTAACGGTCTTGTCTTGCAGGGAACTGCAGAACAGAGTTCTGATTCTGAAGGTTCATCACCCGAGGGGATTGCTCCTCAACCCTCTAGTCATGTTGAGGGCCCCAGTGGTTCTTTCCAGGAGAGGTACCCTCATTTTCCTTCATGGTCATGCCGAGTGATGAATCAAGATGGCTCTATTGGATATATGCGACTTGACAGGCCTGAACATGCTCCAAATGTTCCATGGACGGGCCAGGTGGCAGTATGTTGTCTTGCATTCATCTTGTGCTTTTCATTTTTGGTGCATGCCTGACATTTCTCTTCATGCAGATTGGGACTGATCTTGTTGATGAGAGTCTGCTGATGATTGAATCACTACAACAAACCATTTATACACAATCAGCTCAAAACTTCTCTTTGGTATATTCTTTCCCCTCTTGTCCTTTGGAGATTCCATGTTTGAAATTTGTTCTTGCCCCTTTTGTCTTCTTGCCTCCTTTGTTGGCATTTTGGTTGATTGGTCTTGGGTTTGGGGACTCACATCTAATGAATCTCTCCCTATGTTTGTAGATTCGCTTCTTTCTTGTTCATAGTTATTGTTTTTTTTGTAATCTTTGGCTGCTTTATGTTTTCTTGCATGAAGTAGTCCTTAAAAATTGTGAAGCTGGGTTCTCAGATTATTCACTTTGCAGAGGGCGGAGTTGGCAAGTGCACGGTCTCACATCCAGACTATGGAGGGATTGTTTGAAAGGCTTGGAGTTGGAGCTGGTCCAAGACGATCACAGCGGGGTGATGAAGGAGGTTCTGGAAGTCGTAATACAAGGAGGTCGTCTCGTAGGAGAACCCGAGGGCCTTCTGATGAAGACGAAGACATTTGACTCTCACCATTTCCTACCCAAGGGCCTTCTGATGAAGACGAAGACGTTTGACTCTCACCATTTCCTGCAAAACAAAAGATTTTTGTTCTTCTTTAGATTGTGTTAGTTATTTAGGGTGTGTTTGGAAGAGTTGTTAAACAACTCATTTTCAGTTTTTAAACAACATTACACACATTTTTACCTACACGTATTTCAAAAAACTATAAACAACATTACTCAAACTCCTCTACCAAACGGGCCCTTAATGTGATGAACAATTAGAACTTGCTTAGTGCGTAGACTATGTATATACAGGTTGGTATCAATGAAAACTGGGGAAACTCTACCCGTTTTCACACTGAAAATTTGTTGCAAGATCAGATACTTTCCAATACCCCTAGTTTATGTTAATCTGATGGATTTTACAAGCCAAAGGAAAAAAAAAATGTTAGTTCTTTCATTTACAATTGATTAAGAAAGTCACAAAAGTATTAGCCTAGTGCATTTACAAGCAACTGAATTATATACGCATAAGTCCAATTGAAGTTATAAATCAAATGCCCCTAGTATACGAAATGTTTTTTATTTGCAACTTTCTAATGCCCCCTAGTTTACAAACAATTTTTACAAGCTATGAAATTATTACATACAAGCTAAATTGACAATTTCTACATGTTATGAAACAAATACAACTGGGGTTCGACATTGATCGAATGCCCCTGGTATACAATCGTGTTTATTTACAAGTTATTTGAGTTACAAGTTATAGACTCAAACGGGGCTCGATATTGATCGAATCTCCCTAGTATACCAAATGCATTTGCAGTATTTTTATAATTTGTGAAATCAATATGTAAAAAATCAAATGGGCTTCGATATTTGTTTTTTTTTAGAGAGTTTTAACTTATAGCATCCACTTTTAATAATTGCGATTTTTGTCATCAATCCAAGATACAAATTGGTTTTTGGTGTAGGCGAAAATTAAACTCAAATCTCTTATTCAACTATCAGAAACTTTATCAGTTAAATTAACTAAACCCTCAAGCTTTGATGTTTGTTGAATGCCACAGTTTATGAAAAATGAATTTATGACTGATTTGACAAGTAAAAAAAAATGTTAATTCAATGCTCCCATGTACAAAATAAATTTTTACAAATAATAATCTCACTGTTTAAATATTACAAAGGGTAAGAGTGTAAGACATTATTTGAATGGCCCTAGTGTAATATGGTTGTCTTTCTGAATAAATCATACTAGTTTCGCGCGTGCTCAGAAGCTCTTCTATTTTTTAGGTAAAAATTAATAATTTGTATTTATTATAATTTGGGATTTCTACTTTTTCCAATCACAAAAAAAAAAAAAAAAAAAAAAAAAAAAAAAAAAAGTGGGGTGAGTTTTGTAGATTGGAGGAGTTTTAAAACTAATAAAAGAGTGATCCTATTTTGTAGGGAGTTAGTGAGTAGAAGTAGAAATTTAAATCAACGTAAAAATAGGAGTTTATCAGAAGCATGAAGACATTTCAACGTAGAAGTAGAAATTTATTATTTTTGTCAATTTACTATTTTAACCATTTTTTAAGTTTTAGGTAGGGGTATTTTTGACAGTAAAAAAAGCAATAACTAACTTTTTTTTGCCAATATACTATTTTAACCCCATTTTAAAGTTGTTGGTTAATTAATTTAGGGGTATTTTTTACAGGAAAAAAAACAATAACTAACTTTCTGAATCCTCTTAATATATACAAATTAACTAAAAGAAGTTGTAGTGATTGAGTACTAAAAATCACATTAATCTCCACCTATACTAAAAAACCAATTAATATTTTGATATGATGATAAAGATCTATCATCAAAAGCAGAAGTCGTAAGTTGAAATTATCTTAAAAAATGGCATCAATTCAATGTCAAATTGGTGTGAAAACAAGGTCAAATTTGCAAAATTAGAAAAATAGGGAAGGCCTAGGCCAAGTGCTGAATCTGCTGATCGGCACTTGGCATGAGACTCAATCTGTTGATCAACATACAAAGAGCCTTGGGCCAAGTGTCAATTGACACATGGTCCTAAGTTTTTACTTTTTAGTACGATTTTGTTGTTCTCATCCATTTTAACCTTTTTTTTTTTTAAGATTCTTAAAGATTTTTAAATACAAAAGATTTCCCATCATTAGAGCATTCTCATAAGCTCTCTCATTAAAAATGTCATTTTAACATACCAAAAACCTACTTTATCATTTTAGCACATCATTTTACAACATACAATTTATCAGATATTCTATTCTTCAATTCTATACATTAAAATAATAATTACTATATATTAAAATAATATATTTACTTAAAACCCAGCAATATACAATCACAGAGCCCAGTGGCAGTCGCCACCAACCAAGAACCAACAACCACCGCTACAACCACCGCCACAACAACAACCACCGTTACAACTATCGCCACAAACTACAACCACAATCACCGGATCCTCCAACAAATTCCAAATCCAAAAACCACAACAAATGAGAAAAAAAAAAAAAAAAAAACTCAAAATCTTCAACAAAACCCCACCATACACAGCACAACCGGCCACCACCATACCCAAGCACAGCCCATAATCACAATCACATGGAATCCACAACCGAAGGAAAAAAGAAAAAAACAAGAAAAAAAAGAGGGAGATCAGAATAGATCGCTCCACAGCGACGGCCTTAGCGGTGAGGCTGAACTCCAGGGCGAGGCCGAACTCCACGGCGGCGGGCTGTGAGAGTGACAGGGAGGCCGAAAAACAAAAAGACAGAGAGGGAAAGTGACAGGGGAAAAAAAAAAAAAGATAGAGAAGGCGCAAAGAGAGAGTGACAGAAAAGAAAAAAGGGGGAAAAAAAAGAAAGAAAAAGGGAGGGGTGGGGGTTCTGGAGAAAGAAAGAAGAAGAAAAAAAAAGGAAGAGAGGTGAAATTGAGAAGATGAAGTGAGGCGGAGAAAGAAAAAAGAAAAAAAGAAAGAGAGAGAAGAAAGAGTCAGAAATGAAGAGAGAGTGAGAGAGAGAGAAAACGAATTAAATAAGCCAAACAGTGTTTGGCATGGATGTCCGTACCATCTCATATTTGAGACGGTACTGTAGATATGTGTCAAATTTTTTGAGATTTGGAACAGCTGATGAGGGTTGGTTTTTGGTGTTTGGTGTGCTAAATGCCAAATATATGCCAAATATTTGGCATTTAGCACACCTGATGAGAGTGCTCTTAACAACTATTTAAACACTAATTAAACTCAAAAACCTGGATTCAAAATGGAGAATACTAAAAACCCGAATCCAAAATAGAGAATTTTAGAGCTTCATATCATCTTGAATCCTCAGAAGAACAAGTCTTTTGTCAAAAGACCAAGGATTTTTATTAAACACCTCTTTTAGACTTTCTTCACTAGCAAAAATGGACAAAAATAAATTGCTTCCCACTTATTGGATAGTAAAACTCTGTGATCCACGCCATAATTGGTAAATATTAGACTTGAAAGCCTACTTGTTGAAATCTTTCTTAGTTTGTAGTTTGAGCACAAAACTGCATTTGATGTTGTGAAATAGCTACTTCATTTGACTTGACCGCCATCACTCCTTTCCCTTCATCTGAGAGATGAAACATTCTCCACATCTCTTCCAAATATGCATCCATTTGAAGGGAATTACAACACAAAGATGGTATTGAAAAGGGAGAGGGGTACATAAAACACTGAGGGGAAAAAGATCCAAGGAAATTAAAGCCTTTACAACAATTTGTTGATATAAATGCAAATGAGAAAACGAGAAGGGTATGGGAATACTACATGAGAGGAAATAACAAAGAAATAAAAGTCTACAAAAATTTGTTATTTCAGATGAAAGGTTTGATCTTGCAAGAGATACCGTAGTTTGGAGCTTCTATTTTTCAAAGACCATGGGACTCTAAGGGTCTGTTTGGATACAACTTATTTTGCTGAAAACTGAAAATTAAAAACACTGTAGCAAAATAATTTTTATATGTGTAAATAGCGCTGTGGAACCCATTTTTAATATTTTTTTTCCTGAATAAAGTGGTTGTGGGTCCCATGAACAGTGCATGAACAATTCATGAACAGTAACTTTGTCTCCCGCATAGTATAATCATGTGTATGAACAGTGCCGGTTACTGTTCATAAGCGCTAAAAAAAAAAAGAAGAAGAGAAAACGCAAAACGTGCAAACACACAAACGCAAACGCGAATCCAAACCGCACCTAAGAGAGAGGAATTAATAGTGACTTATTGAGTGGTAGAAGTTTTTTAAATCATAAACAATGATTTAAAAAACCGAAATGGTCAAAGAACCATAATTGAATTTAGTTCTTGATTTTGACCCCTTTTTTTCTCCAATTCTGTTCTTGATTGAATCGATCAGTCTGGTTTAGTTTTTAAAACAATGGTCTTAACAATTAATAAGTTAATCAACGTGTATCCATTTGTCAAGAAAGATACCATTTTTTTTTTTAATATAATAATTCTACAGTTACAAGGGGACTTTGAGTAAAGGTGGCAAAATTGGACATGACCCGTGAATCCGACACGATACGAAATTAGTAGGTTATGAGTTGAGGTTTAATAGGTTCGTTTCATATTTGAATTAACACGACAGACCCGTTTGATAAACGGGTTGGGTTAGTGTTCAACCTATGAAACCCGTTTGACCAATCTGACTCGTTTAATTAAATAAAATTTTACCAATATACTCTTCAAACTCTAGGTATATAAACTTATTAGTTGTTGTGGTTTATTTTCTTTGACATATTATGATTGATTATTTGTGATATTAAGATATGCTTTAATTTTGAATGATTATTTGTGATGTAATTACTTATTAGTTCTGAATTTTATATTTAAAATATTTATTTGTTTGTTTTTTAATAAAATTTTTTCTTCATTTTGATAAAATCTAATAAATAAGTCGACATGACTGACTCGTTTAATAAATAGTTCGTGTTAGGGTTGAGAAATTTTGTTCCATTTAATAAATATGTCAGGTTAGTATTGACTCATATAGTTAGATATGCATGAGTTGACATGATAAGAACCTGACACACGAACATAAATTGTAGTTGAGCTACAAAATTATTTTTAAGGGAAATATATATATATATATATATATGTATATTTTAAATATAGAATAGGAAAAAAAAAATGGAGAAGGTTTATAAAGCATAAATTGAACGTTTTGTCGGGCCTTAAAAAAGAAAAACATTGAAAGGAAAAGGTTTTTCCCCATCTTTTGTGCAATTTCCCTCCAAATCGAAAAGAAAGGGTTTTGGCCTTTCGCCATTCGGGGGTTGGTACAAGGGTTTTGGTTTCCGAATCCAGAGCAAAAGCATTATTAGCATAATATAGCAACCCAATCTGTTTATAAATCTAGTTCTTATAGCAATTCCTTTTTCTCTCACACAAAAATGGCTGCTTCTTCTTCTTCGTCTGGAGGGAGCTCGAGCAGTGGCTACGATATGCCATGGGTAGAGAAATACCGTCCCAACAGGGTCGCCGACATCGTCGGCAACGAGGATGCCGTGTCCAGGCTCCAAGTCATCGCTCGCGACGGCAACATGCCCAACCTCATCTTATCCGTACGTTTTTTCTTTTCAGTCTCACTCAGTCACTGAAATTACAGTATGTAGAAATGAAATTTCTGGGAAGTGCAATGCTCTTTTGCAATTTCAAACTTTATCAGCATTCATGTGTATTTGGATTTTGATTTGTTTAGTTATACTTCTAAGATTTTATTTATTTATTTATTTTTTGTATTTTCTTATTCTATTTTATATTTTCAATTAATGCATCAGCGAGGAAGATTCAGTTGATTCAAATAGAATAAATATGACCGACACTCATTAGTCTGTTTAGGATCATAGCTAACTCCAAAATTTGTGACTAAAGGTTTGGTTGTTGTTGTTGTTGTTATTCTATTTTAAAATTTCCGTTAATTGATTTAGCATCACACCTGATAAGAGTAAAAGAGAAAACAAAAAAAGGGTTTTCCTCCCCTTTTATATGTATATCATACATTTGTTTGTGCAATTATGTCTGTATATATGTATGTATGTACATGTGTGCATGTAGGGTGTGTGTAATGTGCTATATTATTTTGTTTCTGAAATGAGAAGGCAACACAGTGAAGCCAAATAGTTGCATTGGACTCAGTTGACGAATGTTTTTGGGTTTGGGTTATGTGGAAATTGTAATGGCAAGCAATTTGATCAGATTTGTTAAGAGTCCCACTGGGAAGTTTGCATATGATTGTTCTCTGCTCATGTTTGTAAAGTAAAAGGCTTATGATGCTGCTCATCCACTTTACATTGTTTATTTCAGGGTCCTCCTGGAACTGGTAAGACCGCAAGTATACTCGCGCTAGCACATGAGCTTCTGGGACCAAATTATAAGGAGGCTGTTTTGGAGCTCAATGCATCAGATGACAGGTGGGTAAAATTTTCTACTAGGCTTTAGTATCCTGTCTTTTTTTCTGGGGGCGCCTTTTTGGTTAGGTTCTGAAATATGTTATTGTTGCTGTTTCTTTTTTTAGGGGAATAGATGTTGTAAGGAACAAGATTAAGATGTTTGCTCAAAAGAAAGTGACACTGCCCCCTGGGCGGCACAAGGTAGTAATCTTGGATGAAGCTGACAGGTAAGTTCTAATAATAATGTCTCTTTACTCTCCAATCATTAAAGGCTTCTATCTGGAATTATTATAGTTTGTTGTTGATGTTATATTGTTCAGGCTTTGGTATATTTTCTTCCATCTAAGCACATGTATCGAATGTTGTATTTGTCAATAACCTTTTCAATTTTCAGCATGACATCTGGAGCACAGCAAGCTTTGAGAAGGACAATGGAAATATATTCAAACTCCACTCGTTTTGCTCTTGCGTGCAATACTTCTTCTAAAATTATTGAACCTATTCAAAGTAGATGTGCTATTGTTCGATTTTCAAGATTATCTGATCAAGAGATACTTGGTCGTCTCATGGTGGTGGTTGAAGCTGAAAAGGTATACTTAGTTTCCTTAATAAATAATGTGCCACAGGTGCATAGCAGCATTACTGTCATTCAATGTCAATGCAAATTGCTTTCAGTTATTAATTTAGCATCCGTTCAGGGCACTAAAAAATATGCTTTTTCTCTTTGTCTGGTTTTTCAAAAGCCATATATCCCTTATTCAATAAAGCTTCATGATATATTTTTTTTATAATTATTTGGTTATTTTAGTATAATTATTCAGTTCAAGTTTTTTCTCACACCAAAGGGTTGGAAATATCAGATCTTATTCATGTATTCAATGAAAGCACGTGTTTCTCTGTCCCTACCTGTCAGCATGTCAGTGTGTATAAGCATGCTTACATTCATGCATCTATTACCAACCCCACTCAAATTAGAAAAATTAAAAGTGGGGGGGACTAGGATAATATAGTCTGCCTCCCTTTTTAAACATCTAGGATGCCTTGAAGCTACATCTAGTTGAGCTTTGGTGTTATGGTTACTATTATTTTTGTATTACCCTAAAAATTTTCACTATTTTAATAGATGGTTATCTCTCTCTCTCTCTATCTCCATCTTCGTTGCTTGCTCTTTTTGTGCATGCGATGCTTGGTCATTATGAAAAGTTCAAGTTCCAAGCTGACTCTCTTTGGGAAGGAACATAAATGAGCAATTATGTTGACTCTCTTTCAAAGTGAAGAAATTATTAGAAACATAGCTTGAAAGTTGTTGCTAATAAGATCTCACATTAAAATGTTTGATTGATCATCATGAACTGGTTAAGCTACTAACATGGGAACTGCAAAGACAATTTTATTTCAACATTTAGAATTCAATTATATTTTTATTGGTCAATTGGATTTTATTTTAGGTCTTATTATTTGATAAGGTTATTAGTATTTTATTTAATTTCATAGAGTCAAGATTATTTTTGTAATTCAATAATTGGACTTTCTTAAATCAATTGTAATTCAATAACAGTTAGACAGTTTTCTTGAGTAATAAAATTTTTTGTGGGAATTTTTCCTTCAAATAACTTGGCACTGATTCTAGGCAACTAGGTGCTGATTGCTAGATTATGTTCTCTCTTGCTTGGGTGTTGATTCCTAGGTTATTTATTTTTTTATTTTCTATTCTTCAATTTCGATGTTAGTTTTGGTTTTATCTTGCGTCAGCTACTTGAATGCTTGTATATTATTGCACTGTCAAATGTGCAACAAGATAAAATGTAGTTCATCTAGCTTGATTTTGAAGGGAACATCAACAACCAGGTATTGTAGGAAAATGTATGAATCTGTTTAGATAGCATTTAGGCAATTTTAGTTAATATGAGCAAACTTTGAATGAATTCTTCATTTTGTTTGCAACAGAACCATGACAAAGGAGATTATATGGTAGTTAAAATTTATAGTAGTTTATTGTTTGTTAAATCTGGATATTCTATTGCTATGCATTAGAAATTTAGAAGAAAGATAGAAATGTGTGGTTGATCTGTGTTTGTAACCAATGAAGGTTCCCTATGTTCCGGAAGGTCTTGAAGCCATAATTTTCACTGCTGATGGTGACATGAGGCAGGCATTGAATAACTTGCAGGCTACATACAGTGGGTTCCGTTTTGTCAACCAAGAAAATGTTTTCAAGGTTTATGACTCTGAATACCTTCTCAGTTTAGTAATTTACTTTCACTATATATAGCTGGGGAGGTCTATAATGTCTGTCATTGGTTTTCAGGTTTGCGATCAGCCTCATCCGTTGCATGTGAAGAACATGGTGCGCAATGTACTAGAAGGGAGATTTGATGAATCTTGTTCTGGTCTCAAGCAGCTCTATGATTTGGGCTATTCCCCCACCGACATAATCACAACCCTATTCCGCATCATCAAAAACTATGATATGGCTGAGTATCTAAAATTGGAATTCATGAAGGTATAGATATCATGCTGACCTTGATCCTTCCTACTCCTCAATTGTCTTGTCTTTGTTACAATATTTAATTCTTGTTCTCTTTGAGTTTCCAGGAAACTGGATTTGCCCATATGAGAATCTGTGATGGAGTTGGTTCATATCTTCAGCTCTGTGGTCTTTTGGCTAAGCTAGCTCTGGTGCGAGAAACAGCTAAAGCTGCATAAGTAGTAGTAGTTACAACTTTTTTTTTAGTAAGGTAGTACTTACAACTTGAACCTTCTTCAATTTGGTCTTTTGATGGTGAAATTGTTACTGTAAACATGAGAATTGTGCTGTTGCTCAGATGTGACTGTATTCTTAAGGAGGTAACAAAAGTTTCAAAGGGAAGTTCAACTTGTATCTGAATTGCCTAGTAGTATCAAGTAGTGGGGTACCCAATATTGGGCTTCTTCATTTTAATATAATATCTGAAAACCAGTGAGTGTACTTAATATTAGGAAACAGTGGACCGTATGAATGAATGATGATGAGAGGGTTGCTTGTGAGTTGTGGCATTGGAGTCAGCCAAATTTCTTAAACCCAACCCAACCAGCCCCCCGGAAGGTGGGGTTACAATTGTTGGGAGCAACTAGGCATTCTCTTCCGGTTTGCGTTCATGATACCCTTGTTTACAAGCTATATCGGATGTCATGATTTGAGTTCAAACAGGGAAAGAGGAAAGTTCATGGCCAAACTTGACTGAAGTCTGAGGAGTTACCTTAACAGGTCTTGAACTCTTGTTGATATCTCTTACCATCCTATTGTTTTGTTATTTTACTGGAGATTGTGAAGTTCACCGCCAGGAGCTGGAATATAATACCCTAAGGATTACTTTTAGTGGCTCACAAGGGTTCAAATTCCCTGTGCCTCTTCTTGTGTGTTAAGTTTAGGGTAAAACTTAGATTCAAGGTGTTGTTTCTTAGGTTTTCTAATTAAATTCAATCATATGGTTGGATGACCAATGCAATGACAAGTAAAGGACAATGTTATCTTTTTAAAAAAAAAATTAAATTCAATCATGTAGTTATATTGACCAAATAGTTAAATCCAACTTTATAGTATGTCAATATAATCACATGATTGAATTTAATTGGTGAATTTAAGGTACAACATTTAAGAAATTGTATTTAAATTTTACTCAATCGATTTCTAAGAAATTAAATCGAAATTATCCGAGGCCAATCTCATACGAAATATTCTGACTCTTGATAACAATGAATACATAAGTGAGCATGCCAACAATGTAATGTCCTTTTTATGCGTTCTAAATTACAACTCTTGTATCTTCCTGAAGAAAATGTATACATGGGTTTGATTCATGTGATTTGGTTTCATTTATATATTCTTTTTGGAATGAGTATTTTAAGAGGCCTACATATTGCAAAAAAGATGTCTTTGACTCTTTGCATGGATGGCAAAAATGTTCTGTCCGTGTGGTTCTTCCTTGCCTTGAATAGGGGGGAGAGCGTTTGCACGTTTTACTCCTCAATATTACTCTTCGATCTCGTCTCAATTGTGTACATATATTTTTCATTTAACACACACACACACATATATATATATATATATATATATATATATATATATATAAATTACCTTCACAAAAGTTAAGGATGATTAGTACCATCAACAAGTTAAGACAAAAACAGTGTCACTAATTGAAATAGTACCTGACAAGTTACCATTCATGAACAATCTGTCGTCAGCATCAAATTTGCTCTCAGTATAAACAGTAAATAATTGCAGTCAGTTAAAGTATTTCTCTACAGTTCAAAGAATCTGTTTTCAGTTCAAAGCAGTTCAGTATTCAAGAATCCCCAAAATGTCCCCAAAATGCCCCCAAAATGCTTATCTTTTCATTCTTAACACCTTTATGATTGTCCCTCCCTTTTTACTCTCATCTCTAACTTATCAATGCAAGAGCTACATCATTAAGTATTAACAAAATATTTGCAATCCATCTTGTCCTTTACTTGGCCTTCTCTCACTCCATGAGTTCTCCTCAATTTGAAGAAGGGACGGGGCATCCATGATACAATTTCAACTTGTCTCGTCACCATCCCTAACTCTTTAGATTCCTTCCTGAAAAAAATGTATTTCTTACTAGAATGTAATCCAAATTTACTTCTCTCTCCCCTCTCCCCTCCCCCCACCCCTTTTCTTTTAAACCACGATTGCTACTTTATCTCAAATATGTTTGCATATTTAACAAGTCCTATAGAGGTATTTAGGTGGCGAGCTTATTGATTTGAGGTATGACGTAAACTCAAAAGTCTCAGATACAATCCATCACACTATTGATCCATAAGGTTTCCAAAGTATCTTATGAGTAGAGTATGGAAGAGTTTAGCTAAAGGATGAGACATAATATATATATATATATATATATATTTTTTTTTTTTTGAGACCATTACACAATATATATATATATATATATATATTTTAAATTTTTTTTTAGGGGGTCTTACAGTGCAACACTAATCTTAACTACGGTCCTCTTTTTGATCCAGCAATAAGCCCATAACGACGAGCCCAACAACTAAAACCGGTGTCGTTTCAGTCCTTAGAAGTCAATAACTTTATCCTTTGTTATTAAATTGGTGAGTCGTGAAGTGCTTTGCTAGGGTTTCTGCAACTCAACTAGGGGTTTACGAGCGGCGTCACCTGCATCCGCCGCCATGGTTCTCAAGTAAGCCTCTGTCTCTGTGAATAACATCGATTTGAATAACTCGTTTTCATGATTGATTCTACCAAATGCAACATTTATGATACTTCGAGCCTTCTAGATCTGAAAATGACATTCTTTTCCTCTCTTTCTGGAGACCATATATGTTATGAAAAATGTTTGTTCTCTACCATATTTTGATTTTGACACTGCTATCCGGTTTTATGCTAGAATCAAAAAGTACAGATTAACAATGGAAACAACGATATTTTGCTTTTTTTGAAGAGTCAGGTTTATGTAATGAAACCTTAAAAATTCATTAAATTTTTTAGAATATTAACAATTTTTTGCTCAATTATTTATTTAAAGAATCTGACTAGAAAATAAAGAATTGTATGAAAAAATTGAATAACCATTTCAGAATGCTAAGAACGAAAACAGTTTTATGATTCTGAATAGAGAGGCTAAAACAGGAATGAAAGACTACAGTCAATCAGATGAACTTTCAGTTTGGTTTTTGATTTAATCATGTGTTTATCTTGTGGGAGCCAATGATTTGTAACTCTGTGGCTTTTTTAAATTCTTGGTTTAATCAAAGCTTTTGCACTTGGTGCTTGACTGCTTGATTGCGCTTTGTGTTCACTTGTGTGTGTCCTATGATATACTGATTGTGTATAATTTGGTATATGATTTTTGGTGTTTTAGGACTGAACTTTGCCGATTCAGTGGTGCCAAGATATACCCTGGTAGGGGTATCAGATTTATTCGGTCAGATTCTCAGGTAAGTTATGTAACTGTAACAAACTCTTCATGCTTCATAGCATGTGTTTCACCCTTTTGGTTCTTCATTTATTTCTGGCTCATAAGATATATCTATACTAAAATATGCTCTCTTGTTTGATTGCTTAAGGTTTTCCTCTTTGTCAATTCAAAATGCAAGAGGTATTTTCACAACCGCCTGAAGCCGTCAAAGCTTACATGGACAGCCATGTACAGGAAACAACATAAGAAGGTGATTTGATGTTAGAAGTTCTCCTTTTGATGTTTTGGAACCAATTGATTTCCCAGTTTGTTATGCCCCTATTGGGGCCTGGGCTTGTAGTGCTAGCGTTTTGGTGCACTAGTTATTGATTTATCTGTTGTTTTCTTTTCTGGTTCTTCTTAGGACATTGCTGCTGAATCTGTGAAGAAGAAGCGCCGCGCCGCCAAGAAGCCTTATTCAAGGTCCATTGTTGGTGCCACCTTGGAAGTCATACAAAAAAGACGGGCTGAGAAGCCAGAAGTCAGAGATGCTGCACGTGAAGCTGCTCTCCGGTATAGTTGAAACTTTCTGCCATACTTTTTTGATTTGCCAAGTTTTTAGATTCATTCTGGCGTTTAGCCTAGTTGTTTAATGTATAATTTTTAATAGTTCTATTTGTGTTTTGTTGACCTCCGAAATTTCAGTGAGATTAAAGAGAGGATCAAGAAGACCAAGGATGAAAAGAAGGCGAAGAAGGCAGAGGTGATGGCCAAGACACAGAAGACACAATCCAAGGGTGGTGTTTCCAAGGGCGCTGTACCAAAGGGCCCCAAGCTTGGAGGTGGTGGTGGAAAGCGTTGAGTTCCTTATTTATCCATTTTGCTACATGCGGCAGCATAAAACTATTAGTAAAAGTGTTTTCTCTCTGAATTTTTTGTATGGATTGCTTTGCCTTCTTAGTGGCAGGGCTTATTTTGTTATTTACCCCTTGACATATTGTTGGAAGACAGGGTGGCTTTATATCACTTTTAAACTAAGCAATTACTTAGCATCAGCTGTCTGACTTAGATTTTAGCCTTTTTTGTGAGCATGCCTGGATGCAGGGACGGAGCCAGGGTACAAACCTAAGGGGGCAAAGCTTAATATAAAGCACATAAAATTTGCACATAAAATTTCATCACATTCATTGGCATCGTAATCTTATATTTGTAGATGCAATTTGAGATTTGCAATAAACTAATACTAATTTAGGTGATTTTTTTTTTTTTTTTTTTTTTTTTTTTTTTTTTTTTTTTTTTTTTTCAGATGTTTTGTATTCACTAAGGCTAACAGCCAACACTTCTCTTTTTGTGGCTAGCTAATATAATTATCTCCCTGTTGACCAAAAAAAAAAAAAAAATTTTGGTGATTTTTCAAATTTTAATTTTAAGATTTTTATAAATTATGACATCAACATTAGAGGTTAGCAACAATAAATCATCAATATTAGCTTATGAATAATGCTAGGGATACATCCAACTACACCCTTGAATCCACAACATGCCTCACAAAAATTAGGTTAGTCCTAAACAAAAAGCCAAATAAACATATCTTACATACCATAACAAACTTTTTTTAGAGATAGTTTTCAACCTATGATGTTTAATCAATTTTACCAGCACTTGAGCTAAAAAAAATAAAATTACAACAATATTAATATTAATTCATTGCACAACATGAAATTTACCATGTTTCTACTAAGTAGGACTGCTAAAGTCAAACAAAGTACAGACCATCCATTTTAATTTTTCTCTTTTCCCATTAGCCTGCCTGTCCATTAACTTCTCTAACGACAGCCACACATTTGATTTCTAAAACATTAAAACAAAAATCCAACTTTATTTTATATTTTTAATCTTTCTTGTTTCACCTGTTCCATTTTTCTCATTGTACCCGTGAGTCTATGACCAACATATTATTTAAATTTTTTATTATAACATAATCTTCTCTCTCTCTCTCTCTCTCTCTCTCTCTCTATATATATATATATATATTTCTCTCTCTTGAAATCTCAATGAATCTTATCTCTATCCTTTGCTAACAATTTCTATTGACACTTATCTCTTCTCTATAAAAATCTGAGTTTTTCTCCCTCTCCCTCACTCTCTATTCTTGCTAATGTTACGGCTTGAACTATGAAGCAGAAGATGAAGACATACTTAAACCCAACATTAGCGATAGTGTCAACAACAAGGTCTGTTTAGATCCACCATTGATTCTTGTTTCAAACCCTGATCAGATAATATCAGATCATTTAAACGAGGTCTCACTTAGCTCTCTCATATATATATATATATATGAAAGTGGAATTTTTAAAAAAGTTGGGGGGGGGGGCATTGCCCCCCCAAGTCCGAACATAGCTCCATCCTTGCCTGGATGATTCTTGTTTTTATTATTTGATTTGCTAGCTAGATGTTCCGGTTTGGCAAAACTAAGGTGGGTTATTCTGGGGCTGAGATTCATTGGTAGTGTCTTTGGTAGCAACGAATGTAGCATATATGCCTTTTATTTACGAGAGATTAGAATCTACCCCGAACTTGTGAATCACACCATTAACTTAAGCCGAACCAAAGCCTGACAGTATTGGAGGACAAATCTATGTTATAGACTTGCAGCTGATATTAATGTAGAGTCTGTAGTTCAGTTCCATGCCATGTTGTGCAGTACATACATTCACAATTTGCCCATTTTGATATTACCAATACCAACTTGGTGAGCCCAATAAAAGGCTTAAACGAACTATAGGATTGGCCATATGGATCATCCTTTAGTTCTTAGGTAACTTCACTATGGAGTATGAAGTTCTTCAAACTTTTTCTAATGCATTCATGCAGTTCCAAGAGGAGCATCCATCTCAATTTCATTTTTCTCTAAAGTAATCGTGGATCTATTCACCTTTTTCCAATGCTAATAAACTGTAAGCATGCTCACGTTACATCTATTTGGTTATACTCTGGGGTACTTGTTCAATCTCTTGGAGCTTTCCTCTTTCACAAAACCATCAACCATAAATCAAATCAATTTATTAGATCCCTCATCTCCTCGCGGTATATGTTTAAACAAATCTGTTTATCAGATCCTTCACCAGATTGTGATCAAAAGCCTAAGGGCTATTGATGCATAGGGTTTCTTTATCAAAGGAAAGCAGAAGGTGTTCTCATCTAAATCTCTCATTCTATCATTGCTTAGTTGTTAGCAATCTAGCCAAGATAGAACTAATTCTTTCCTAGATCCTCTATTGTACCACTCTCTAAGCTTAGCTAAAATCAAAAGTTTTAAGTAAGGCTGTCCACGGGTTAGTCCGGGTAGGATTTGTGCCCAACTCGGAACCGACCCAATAGAATTGGGTGACAGAAAATCTCACCCGCCGCCGACCACCTAAGTAGATGGGTCGGGCTAATTAGACCTTCAATGGGTGGCAGATAGGTGGGTCAACATCATAGATCTGAGAAAACGACGAGGAAACTGCAAGAAAAAGGTGAGAAGAGCCTAGATTTGGCGAAAATCTCATCAGAATCTATGAGATTTCACCAGATTTGGCAAAAATCTCACCGGATTTGATGAGATTTTACCAGTTCGGTCAAAATCTCATTGGATTTACTTGAAATATTACTAGAATCTTCGTTTTTTCGACGAGATTTGGAAAATTTTCACTGGAATTTGGGTTTTTTCATAGGAATCTGGGTTTTTGTCGAATGGTTCAGGTTTTTTGGGTTTTGGGGGAGGGAAACCAAAATCGACCCGTTGGAGTTGGTTTCTGGTGGAGAAGACCCGCCGCTAACCGTTGGAGTAGTCAAGTCGGCTGGTGTCGGATCGGATCTGGTCGGTTTCTTCGGGTTTTCGAATGGGTTTGGACAACCCTAGTTTTAAGTATCGCTACAATCATAAAGATATATAGTTCCTCACAATAGTAGTGAGAAGTTACCTAAATTATCTTTCTAAAAAAAGAAAAAAAGTTACCTAAATTATAACCAATAATAACATGCCACATAGGATTTGTTGTGAACACCCCAAAGTTTGGTAAAAAAAAAAATATCATTTTCATTTAGTTTCATATCAACATCAAAAGCCATACACAATTAAACATATCCAAAAGTTTTAATATCAATGAGATTAAAAGTAGCCTGTGTCAATGCTCTACAAATTTATGAATCGTCTATCTTAATAATTTTATTGCTCAATCAAAAATAATCAAGTGTCATTTATTCTTGTGACATAGGTAAAAATGACCATTATTATCAATCACCTTAATATGGTTTTGAGATATCATTCCTCAATTAAAACTTCGACAGACAAATAGACAATATAATGAGACTATTAATATTGTCAAAGTTTTCACTCACACAAGCATATCGTTCAAGGTTCAACAACTGTCCAACCTCCAAACTCATTTCTCTTAAATTTCTAATTTTCTAAAGCATATATAAATAGAAAATCTCATGTTCCATGAATCCAAATTCAAGAAAAATGATGGAGTGAGTTTAAAGAATAGTCTCGAACTCCAAAGAAGTCATATAAATGTAATAAAAATTGGACAAAGTTTGGTTACAAATTTGATTGTAGCTAATGGCTACAACTTTCACTAAAAAACTTAACATAATTACATATTTTGAAAATCTAGCAATCTGATTACATGTTTTTTATATTTTTAATATGCATGTCAAATTTCATGTCAATTGGATGTTATTTACTATTTGATTTATAAACTTATTTTTTATGTATAATTTTATACTACAAAAATTTGAAATTTAAACATTTGATTAATGGTGTAGTTATTGATCTTTGATCTTTTAAAATTTTTGCAAGTATAAAGGATATAAGAAGAAAATGTAATCATGCAATAAAAAGATACCGAGTGGAGTTGTAGTCAAACTTTATCTATAGCAATTTTCTTTGCATTTTTCCATCAAATTAATATAGCATCTAATTGTATTGTACTAATAAGTAAATATATAAACACAGCATTATCAACAATATCCACATGTAATTCAATCCCTATCTGAATTGTGTATATTTCAAATGCATTAAAAAAAAAAAAAAAAATTATGCTAGCATTTAGTCGACAAAAGAGTTGCCTTTTCTTTTGATAATAGTTGGATCTAAATTTATGATGATTCAAAAAAGGATATTGATGCAATTTGGATTGTATTTCTAAACACAATTATCCAAAAATAAATTTAAAAAATAAAAAAGAAAAGAAAAGAAGAAAGAGAGAGAAGAAAACTCGACCATGTTGAATTAGTTGATAATTTTTTCCTACGATTAGATTTTCCTGTGGTTTCAAGGGAATTAAATGGAGAGAGATCAAGCAAGGCAAATGCATTTCATGAATGGTCATATATGTGCTTCTTGTATATCATGGACGGGTTGCTTGAGAGATGTAAAGGTAGATTAATCGGCTCTAATCGTCGGACAATAAATTTTTTTTAAAAAAAACTATACAACTCCTCAAATCACTAAATTTTCATTAATTAGATAATAAAAATGATATTAATTTGATGAGAAATAAATGGAATTCCAAACATAACAGAACGGTAGAAACAAAATCCTTTTTTTTTTTTTTTTTGGTTGAACAGGCATTAATTAATTTATCATAGTGTTGACTATAAAATTACAACAATTTTAATGATAATATTAAACGTATCACGATTAGGAAATTAGGGGATAATGCAAAAAGTCTATTTTTTACTTTCCTGCAAGGTTATCAAGATTAAGATCCTATATGAGATCGGTGTGGGGGTTTGGGGATCAGATCATAATATTGGCTCGAGAATCGTAAAATCTTAATTTCTTATTATAAAAATACTTATAATTATAATTCACAATATATATTAAAGAAATATTGAACAAAAGTAGTTTTTGACACAAATTGTTAGTAAAAGGGAAAGTACCAAATTACAAATACATAAACAAATGTTCAAAGTTCAAAATTTACAACTCACAAATACCAAGTTTGGCTTCTCAAAAAAAAAAAAAAAAAAAAAAAACCAAGTTTGAAGTTCTAACACCACAAACATACATAATGTCTCACATAAATAACTGGAAAAAAAAAAAAAAAAAACTCCTAATATCTCACATAAACAACATAAAGCAAATAACAATTCCATTAAACAATTACTAAGATAATAAGATTCATCAAATAATCTTTCTAACTTTGAGAAATTGTGATCAGTGAGTGTTTGTTGAGAAATTATAATTAGTTAGTGTTTATGTTAGGCAACTAAGGAACTACTCAGCGCTGGAGTTACCAAAAAAAAAAAAAAAAAAACCCTCACTATCAACGTCAATGGTCTCTCTCATAGTGGCGCCACCATGCTCACACTCGTTCTTTACTCTCTAGTCTCTTCTCTTATCATTTGTCTTATGTGATTTTGTTGATTAGGTTAAGCAATTAAGGTGATGTGAGATTTAGGGTTTTTTTTTTTTTTTTTTTTCATTTTTAATTTATTTTTATCAATTTGGGCTAGGGTTGTTAGGCTGATTTGTTTATTACGTTTTGTTTTGTTTTTTTGTTTTTTTTATTTAATTTATATATATAATCAGTTTTGGGTCTTTGTGCTCCATTTGGAGGCCTAAAACAGGGGAAAAAAAAAATCTGTCATAGCACAAGATCTTTAGTATCCTTATAGGATTAGGATCCTATAAGATCTTAAGATCCAAATTGAGATCCTCATACATATCTCACTTCATTAAAAATCATAGTGAGATCTCGAACTTTTTAAAGATGTAGGATTTTAGGAGATCTAGATTGGGATATTGATAACATTCGTCAACATGTGTTGAAACTATGTGTATATAGAGCATTAAAAAAAAGGTCTATATAGAGAGAATAATTAATATATTTAATAAAACATGATGATAAACATAACCAAAAAAAAAGACTATCAAATTCTCATTATTTTTTTGAGGGAAAAATTCTCATTAATTGGATATTAAAATATAGATTAATTTTTTTATGACAAATAAATTGAATTCTAAAAAGAATAGGACACTAGAAACCAATCCAAATTTTTTGTTGAAAAAAAGCATCAATTAGTTTATACTTTATAGTGTTGACTGTTGACCTTGGGGATCTAAAAAACGACTTGGTTTTGAAGTAAATAAAGGGAAATAAATAACTAGGGGTGTCAATGTTCGACCCAACTCGCAAACACGACACGAACCCGACACATGTTTTTTCGGGTTAGGGTTGGGCCTTAATGGGTTTGGGTCATAAACGGGTCGACCCAAAAATGACACGATAAGAAACGTGTCATAAGTAGGTCAACCCGCGTAACCCGCAATAGACATGTTTGACACACCAATTTATTTGTGTCAACCCGATATGACCCACTTAACACAACCCGTTTAACTCGTAAAACAAATAAATATTTATTTTATTTTAGATTTGTCAAATACCTTTTATATCCAACATATATTTTAAATTTAAAAAGAAAAGTGAGTAATTACAAAAATTTATAAGGGATATAATTGGAAATTGAAACTTTACGGACCCTAGAACTACTAATACCTTTTTTTTTTTTTTTTAGAACTTGCACAAATGAAATTGGATGAGCTTGTGAAAGATGTTATGAATTTGGACATCAACAAAGAATCTATGGATAATAATCGTGGTCATAGTTAGGATTAGTCTACTGTTTGCTCAAATTCTTTCAATATTGATACTTAGCATTTGGCGAGTTCCAAGGATATTATATTTTTGTTGAACTATGTTATTTTATTTTTGTTAAACTTTGTTATTTTGAATTTGGGTTGAAGTGTATGCACTTCTTTTGAAGCGTAAAAAACTTATTTATAGATGAATGTTATATTTTTGTTGAACTATATTATTTTGAATGTGAATTGAAGATTTGAAGTGTATGCACTGCTTTTTGGGATGTAAAAAAAAAATTATTAGATGGATGTTATATTTAATATTATACAGGTTGAAATGAGTTGTGTTACATTCGTGTTAACCCAACACGACTCGTTTATTAAGCGTGTCAAATGGGTTGGGTCAGGTCAACCCGTCTTATTAACAGGTTGGGTTAGGGTTGAAAGATCGTGACACGATTGTTAAATGGGTCGGGTTAGGGTTGAGCCATTTAGTCGAATACCCCTACCTCGACATGACACGAACCCGACACGCTAACCCGAATTAACACCCCTAGAGCAGTAAACTATACACGTCTACGAACAAGGGGCTTCTTCCTATAAATTCTCATCACCCCCTCTCAAAGTGCACTACACAAACAAATAGTTAATACAACTATGGCTTCCTTTTCCCACGCCCCAATTTCTTTCTTTGCCTTTGCTTCCCTTCTCTTTTTGTCCCCACTCATGTTTTTGAGTCATGCTTCTATTGAGGAACCATCGTCACATTCTAATATCCTACTTGTTTCGGAGCCAATAAAGCCTCTAGTTGGAGTATTACATTCTGATATCCTGCCCGTTTCAGAACCAGTCAAGCCTCCAGGTGGGGCATCACATTCTGATATCCTACTTGTTTCGGAGCCAGTCAAGCCTCTAAGAGCACCCACAGCAGATGTACCATATGTGCCAAATGCTAAATATTTGGCACATTTGGCACACCAAACACCATTTGACCCCATTTATCAAATGTGTCATATCTCATATTTTTTGCAACATGCTACAGTAGAGTCACAAATTTGCTAACGGGTGTGGCACATGGATTTATTATTTTTTTTATTCCTTTTTCTCTCTCATCTCTCCGTCAGTCTCACCCTCAAACCCCAATCCTTTCCTCTCTCTCTCACCCCAATCCTCTCCTCTCAAACCCCAACCCTCACTGCTCTTCCACGCCGATGTAGATGTTGACGATCGAGTCTGGGATCGAACCTGACAACGAGTTAGATGCTAAAGACACGTTCTTCAGCGAAATCAAGTCCCCAAACAAAGTGGGTATTTCACCATCAAGCGCATTTGATAAAAGATTTAAAGACTCGAGGTATGCATTTAGTGTAACCGAAGTGGGTATCTTTCCTTTGAGCTTATTAGCTGGGTTCGATTTCAACGGAGGTGGGTGGGTTCGGTTGGGAGTAATGTCGGTGTGGGTCGGTGATGTCGGTGTGGGAGTAATGTCAGTTTGGGTCTGTCGTGTGGGTCGGCGATGACGATGACGGTGATGAAGATGGTGGGTTTGGAGTCTGGGTTGACTTGGATTATGAAGGTTTTGGGTTTGGAAGTGGGTGTGGAGGCGGTGGGTTTGTCAGGGTTTGTGGTTGAGGTGGTGTTGGTGGTGGGGCTTCCGATTTGGTGTTGGCGGGCTATGGGTTTGTTTTGAATTGTGTTTTGGGTTGTGGAGGATGTGGTGGTTGTCTGGTGGTGGCTGTTGGTTGTTGGTAGCAGTGTGGTGTCTATTGATTGTGTTTGATTAGTTGTAAATATTATTTTAATGTGTAGTAAATATTATTTTAATGTATAGAATTGAATGATAAAACATCTGATAAATGGGATGTTGTAAAATGATGTAGTAAAATAATAAAGTAGGCTTTTGGTGTGGCAAAATGACATAAATTATGTCACAGCTGCTGTGGATGCTCTAAGTGGAGTATCACATTCTGATATACTGCCTGTTTCGGAGCCAGTCAAGCCTCCTAGTGGAGCATTACATTCTGATATACTGCCTGTTTAGGAGCCAATCAAGCCTCCAGGTGGAACATCACATTCTAATATCCTCCCTGTTTCGGAACCAGTGAAGCCTCCAGGTGAAGCATCACATACTGATGTATTGCCCATTTCAGAGCCAGTCAGGTGGAACCTCACATTCTGATGTCCTCCCAGTTTCGGAGCCAGTGAAGCCTCCAGGTGGAGCATCACATACTGATATACTGCCCGTTTCGGAGCTAGTCAAGCCTCCAGGTAGAACCTCACATTCTGATGTCCTCCCAGTTTCGGAGCCAGTCAAGTCTCCAAGTAGAGCATCATTCACTTCTAGGAAGTTGAAGGTTTAACATAAAGGATAAATGGTGTATAACTCTTCTAAATAAATCATTGTTAGTGTTAGGAGTATTGAGGGACGTTTGATAGAGTGGTTGCTGCTAGTTATTTTTATCTTTTCTTTATTTGCATGTTAGGTCTTGATTTCTCATAACAAATTGTGCAAGTTTTTAAAATGTTCAGATAGTAATATCCTTTTTCTTTTTTCTTTTTTTGTTCTTAAGAGAGATTTAAGTTAATCATACCATGCATTGCACAAACACATAACAATTCGCATAACTTGGCATGTTTTCTAGTTTCTACCAACAAATTCAAACATTGACAATAACCATATCTTTGACCTAGTCCGGTTTATATTCCTCATAAGTTACGGATTTTTTTTAGGAAGAATAATGGTGTGGATATAATATTTTTTCCCAATTTTCTTTATAATAATTATTAACTCAATATGTTGTGATTAAAATAATATTCTTTTTACTTGAATTTACCACCGATTCTATAATTATTATGCATTAATGACAACAATTAGTTAAGGAAAAAAAAAGTCATTGAAGAACGTAATGTTGGCATACACTATTATTGTTTAATTTAAAGAATTTACTTTGTATTATTAATTGAAAAAAGTTTAACTCCAAATTAATATGGAAGAAAATGACCATTGATATAGATTAAGTACACTTATATTCACATTAAATATTTAATGAGTCATATGACTTGTTTAAAAAATTACTCTCTCTGTCTCAATTTGTTTGTCCTGTTTAAAAAGTCAAACTTTTTAAGGGAACATTATTTATTGTCTTGTCTGCTTTATAAAAATGTATAAGTTTACAAAACTACCCTTAAATAAATTTATCAATTTTTTTTTTAAAAAGAGTTATTCTTAATGAGGCAACTAAAAAGGTGCCCTAATTAGATTGATTCTTTTTTTAATATTTGTTAGTTTTCTTTTCAAATAGTTTTGAAAATAAAGTAGGGGTATACTAGGAACATTAGTAAATTAATAACTTTTATTTTTAGAAACAGGATAATATTTTGGGACATTCCAAAATGGAATAGAGGACAAATAAATTGGGACGGAGGTAGTATATAATATGTCGGAGGTGGAAAATTAATACAAAAAAGAAAAACATTAAATGATATGAGTAAATATTCTGAACATTTTTTTTTCTTTTTTGAGAAACTTTTTTTTTTTTTTTAAGAGAGTTTCAATCTATGATGTTCGCTCTTGATGATAGCTTTTTATCATCAGACCAAGACATCAATTGGTTTTTGGTGTAGGTGGAGATTGAATCACAAACCTCTTATTCATCCATCTGAACATTAATTTCTATCTTTGGTATACTTTTAGATCTCATATATTTTATGTATTCTTTCAACAATTAAACCAATGACCTATTGGTTGAACCGGTAAACCATTATACCACTTCTTTTACGATTCAGTGTTTATTCACAAAGTATTGAATGACATCATAACTAGAAAGTGTCAGTTGAACTATAAAGCTCGTGGTAACCATCCAAGTCTTTAAACTAAGGAATTTGTTTCTTTAAAAAAAAAATCAAGTGCTTAAACTAAGATAAAAGTGGATTTTGATATTAATAACACAAAGCACATCAATACAAAAAAAGTTTGGTCTTAAAAAATATGGTGTGTCAAGTGACTACTTTCTTGATTCTACGAGGGAAAAATTTGACTATTTTATTTTTGCAATAAGTGGCTACCCTTATTGGAAGATTTGGATAAATTACATAATTTCATGGGACTATAATTCCACACATTGAGGCCAACGCGAAGGTGGCTTTGGCATTTTAGCCCATGGGTTAATGGAATGGGATCTATGGTTGCTTTTGGGTTTTGGGCAAAATTATGGTGGCCGGCCGTGTGGCAAGGTTTTGCCCTCCTTACTTTGGTTTTTTTTTTTTTTTTTGAGAATTTGTTGCGTTTGAGTTGATCAGTTATGAGGAGGTGGAGATTTTTTATTATTTTTTTATTATTTTTTTATTATATATATATATATATATATATATATATATATAATACTCTTTGGTTAATATATGTTTTTTTTGAGGGAAAAGGTTTTGCTTAAACTATAACTATTACTGTTCCTAACCTAATATCTCCAACACCATAAACTTCAACAATATTGATTTTTTTCACATTTAATTTTTTTTAAAGAATAGTTTGCATTTAATTTAAACAGATATATAGAAAAAAAAAGGGTATGAACTATGAACTATGAATGGGGACAACCACTAAATAAAATTACATCAACACTATAATATAATTACATCAACATTTATTTTGTCCTGAGATTCTCATGAAGACGCTCCAGACTGACTCTAAGTCCCTGGCACAGTTTTGGAAGATTGCGGAAGATATAAGAGTTTATGCTTCTATGTTTCAAGATATAAGTTTCTCGCATGTACGTAGGAATTGTAATTCGGTTGCCCATTCGTTAGCAAGAAGAGCAATTCTTTCGCCTCAATTTTTAGTCTAGATGGAGGATGTTCCACCAGTTGTTGAACCGGTATTTCAGGCTGATTTAAGGAGCCTACCTTAATAAAAATCCCTGAACTCTTTCTCAAAAAAAAAAAAAAAAAAAAAAAAACCTTTTTTCATGAGTTTTTATTTATTTATTTTTTATATAATGTATTTATGTTGCTCTAGCTCTTGCTAGTGCTACAAAAGAGAAAGACGAGAGCTCCTCTTTTCTCTTTCCCATTGTATAATATATTATTAAATTAATAAAATTTACTATCGTTTCCTCTATTAAAAAAAATAATTCAACAATTTTCTTATTTAAAGATTCTTAAAAGTTATGGAATGTGGTAGTTGGAATAGGTCCTATGTACTAAATTAGTCTTTGTTCACCATTACAATTTTTTTTTTACTTGGAAGAATTTTGGTTTTTCCCCCCTCTTTTACTTAGATGAAAAGTGGAGTAGACTATCACAGCTCATATGTCTTCAACAACTTCTACAATCTCCATCAATTACTTATATTAGAATTGATGAGGCAAAATTCACATTATTTTCGACATCGGATTACAATGGACTCTTATCTTCTCAAAAAAAAAAAAAAAAATAGTTAATTTATTTAGGGAGAACTTGAAAAAAGGAAATGTAGATAATTTTAGGGATTGAGAGAATGGTATTTTAGGTAACTTTGAATGTTATGAACATATAAGAAGGTGCCAACTATTTGAATTATAATGCTCTTGACAATATATATTAAACAACTTAAACTTAATATGATGTTGCTACTTTTATTTTTGTAGACTAATTTGTTATATAATTTTATTCCAAGGTCACAAATTTTGAGTCTTTGATTATTAAATAAAGTGGAAAATTGCCACAGAAAAGTATAAAAGAAATCAAGGAAAGTCAAAAAAGGAAAAATTGCAAAGGAATAATGGTAGTTATAGGTTTTATAACACTAAAACCTCTAGAGTGAAATCACATTCCCAAGTGTAAGGGAGTATTTTATCATCAGGTAAAATTATATTATATTTTATTTACTCATTAGCCAAAAATTTGACATATTTAAAAGAGTTTCGAAATAAATTTCTATAGATGATTGTTTGTTCTAAAGCTTACTTTAGTTTAATTCAATAAAGTAGTTTCATAGCTTCAAAGGCCCCCAAATTAAGTTTCTGAATGCTATTTTTAGAAATAGATTGTAATTATATATAAATAAAATAAAAAAGGCTTAAATCATAGTTGTGCTACTAATATCTTACTAAACCATTACATCTTTGAAGGGCTACATTTGTGGCATTCTAACTAATGTGATAGTTTTGTAGTTTCAGTCAAGTCAGCTTACCAAGAAGGATTATCATAAGAATCCTGTGGTAGTTATATAGTTGTTACAAATCGTAAGGAATGGTGGCATGGGGCTAGAAATGTTAGGTGCCTTTGTTTCAAGCAATGTGGGATTATACGAAGGATTAAATATGCTCTTCTAAGGCCTTAAAATTATATATGGATTTTTGATATTTTGATAATTGAGAGCATGAGAATTTAAACCTTAGGTGTTTTCATTATAAAAATCAGGAGGTGTCAATAGAGTTTAATGCTTTTATTGTAAAAGTTTATATGTATTACTTTTGGGATCTATTGCCTCTATCAAATTTTATATTTTGTTACTTTCGGTTTTTATAATTATTGTGGGGTTAAAATGTGATACATTGATTTTTTTTTTTTTTACTATAAAAGTGTTGTATGTTAAACAAAAATGGAGAATCTTTGACATTTGGATTCCTATATGGAACCATGGAAGTTCAATAAGTAATCGAAATTAATAGATTTGAAATTAGTTTTTTATTCCCCTACTAAGTGAAAGTTGATGGTATTTAACTATTTATTTTTGTAAAGGCAAAGTTTAAACAATATTTACGTTTTTATTGAACACTTTTTCTTTCCTTTCTTTTTTCTTTTTCATTATTATAATTTCTTCAATCCCATTAAGCTACTTGTCAATGATATATCTAAAGAGTAATAATAAAAAAAGTATTTGCGTATTGTGCAGGTTAATTATAGGCTAGTGCATTGCAGAATTTTGTAGGAAGGATCATGGATGATGGTTTGTTCTTAGCCTTCCCACCAATTTCTAATCCCAAACAGAAATTATAAATATCACCGAAAAAAATAAAGTAAATAAAGAATAATTGATTGAATTAAGCTAAAGGGTAGCAACGGGATTCGAAGGAGTGATGAAACAGTTGTAGAACTTAAAGTGATGTAACGGTTGACTAATACTAATAATTAACCTTTTTTTTTTTTTTTGAAGTACTAATAACTAACCTGAAGGAAGAGATATAAAGAATCTTATAGGTACAAATAATTTTTTGGCACGTGGCATTATTTGTGCATATAATATTTCATTGTATTATGCTTTGAGAAAGTAACTATGGGGTCAAAAACACTTGGAACAGGAATGGCCGTCCTAGGGCTCTAATCATCACAATTAACTTGTAAAACAATAGGGTAATCCACAACGGAGGGACTAAACAAGAATAATCAAGAATCAGAATGAACAATATTAAATTTAAGAATGTGAATACACTTCTGCCGAGGTTATAAGCAAACTTATTTAAGCAGAAACAATCTTAAGGCTTAAACATTTTCTCTTTCGAATTTTCCGATCCTCATTTAGTGTGGAGGAAGAAATTATTTATACCCTCTGATAATCTTTCCTCTCAATGGATTACTAAGCTGGATGTCAGTAGATCATTATCCTATCGAGTGTCTCGTCTCTCAATTTCATGATGAAAATGGATTTTTGGCTTTTGGAGTGTCAAACATTGTTCAGGCCGGTCATTCAGTATTAAATGTGGCATGCATTAGATAGAAACACCTAATTAATACGAAGGTAACTATTGTTTGGATTGCATGCCACCTTTCCTGGCTCCTCAGTTTGTCTTTTGGGTAATTCCTTCTTCCTCAGCTATTTTTTGGGCCTAGAATCCTCGTGTTAGACTTTTCTACCGCACAGTAAGTCTCATTTTCTCTTCTTAGGAATAAAGGATCCAGCCCCATTAGGCCTTTTCCCTCATTTCTGTTATGGATATCTTCCATGGGACGTAAGCCGGGCCTGGTACCTCGGGCCATCATTTTGGTCCAACATCTTTGGCTCATTTAACTTCTCAGAGGCACTGGCGGCTCTACATGTTACTCAGGGTGGTCACATGATCACCCTGAATTGATTTTTATTTATTTTATAATACTTCAAAATTTTTGAATTTTAAATTAATATGGGTTGTTGACCACCCTAGAAAAAAATCTTAACCACCTAGAAAAAAACTTGAACACCCTAAATAAAAAATTTGAGTCCATTAAAAATAAAATTTGATCTCTCCAAAATTTTGGTCCGTTGAAGGTTGAACCAAAGAATTTCAAAAAATGCAATTTTTACAACATTTTCACAAATAAATCTTATGTAGTAAGTTGTTACTGGCCGTTATTGGTGGACAAAAAAATGATTTTTGTGATAGGTTCAAATTAGAACTAGTAAAAATTGCTTATCTAGGATTTGTTGTAAAAGTGTCATGAAAATGTTGTGAACGTAACACTTCTCAAAAATTGCCCAAACAAATACAATTTAGCCCAAAAGCCCAAATCAAATGTTTAATTGTGATTTTTAAATTGTGTTCTCAAAGGACACAACTTTTCAAATGGCTAGTCTATTAGGGCACGTTTGGTAGACTGTAATAGACACTGTAATGTAATAAATATTCCTATAGTATAACTATTCGGTTGTTTGGTTATGTTTTTATTACAATGAATAGTTATTCCTTATAAATAGCTATTCTTCAAAATGAGGAATAATTACTCCTTATCAAAAGTACTGAATATCTATTCCTTCACCTTATGTAATAACTTTTTAAAAAAATTTCCTAAAAAGCCATTAGTTGCCACATCTTCAAAAGGAAAGAAAATAAATTTTCATTGTTGTTAATTATTAGCTCTATTTTGAACACCCTAAAATAAGTGTATTTTAGGAAATTTGACTTAAAAATGATTTAATTACACCTTTTTATACTTTATTAAATTGTGGATGCATATTCAGGATTCTATTCATAAATGGTCACCAAACTAATGAATAGTAATACTTATTACATTCCAATTTAATGTATTCCTTGTAATATTTATTCCTATTCCCATATAATAATCATTACAGTGTACTAAACGTGCCCTTAATGTTTATTTTATTCTTTAGCTGAATTTGTTGGATTTATGTGAAATATTTTGTACGTACGCATATGCACTAAATTAAGTAATGTCTGAATACTTTATTGAATATGATTAATATAACAGTTGAATGCCTAAATTGAATATATTGAATGAACTTATAGTTTACCCTTTATTATTTTGCACTTTGAACAAATTTCTTATAAGGAAATCACTTGTATTGTAAGATTAATATTCTAAGCAAATATGTATTGACTTTAATAATTTTCTTTCTAATTATAGGCTATGAGAAAATGTCTCATCTTTTTATCCTAATGATCAAGTTGAAATAAGAAGAGCATATTTACAAAGAGGTTTTTGTCAACTTCTTGGCCATGATTTCCCCAAAAAAGAAATTTAGGGAGCATTGTGTTGATTTAATACTAATTAGTTTAAAGAATACAAAAATTGGTTGGAATAGATCATAAAAAAAAATGATGTATTTTGTTTATATTGTTACTTATTAGGCAATATGTTCGTAATTGGATGGGATATTAGTAGTTTAATAATTGTTTGGTTATATACATTGAAAATGATGCAGTTGATAGAATTGATAATGAAACTATCATACGTCAATTTCAAAATATGAAAACTCATAGAATAAAATTTTAAATATTTATGTATTTAGGCTTTTTGTGATATCAATATATTCAAATTTTATTTTATTAAATTATGTTTAATTTAAGTTTTTTAATAACTACTCTAAGAAAAATTTCTAGAACCACCATTAGTAGGAGGTCATCCCCTATAGTAACATAGGATACCGTGTGTGTATATATATATTAGAAACCTTAGCCATAGATCGTCATTATTAAGTACCAACTGCTAAGTTGAAAAAAAAAAACTAATAAGTAGAAAACAGTTAGAAGTTAGAACTATTTTGACCTTGGGATAAAGCAGTAAAAAACTTTGCTAAAAAGTATTTAAAATATTCAAAATCGAACGTGGGATTACAATGCTAGAGACACGATACCACCAAGAATTGGGACCTACACTAGTCGAATTAATGTCGCTTAAGACAAAAACAAATTGGCAAAAAATTAGAAAGTCCTAGCTTTGACTCCTTCCTATCTTATATATTTCCTATGTTTTTCATTTTTATTTTTTTGAAAGCGTGGTACTCCGTCAACAACCTAATATGCCTTGCATTAGCAACTTACGAAACATGGTCCACGTCTCTGTCAAAAATTATTTTATTGGTGGCTGACAAGACTTCAACGTAGCCATATACGCCAGATGGCAAATTGACACAGAGTAGCTTCAAAGCAAAATGAGCCAACTGGCTCTAACCCAACTACCTAAACCGCCAACTCATCACACCAGTCACCATTGCCAGCATAGCGGGTATCGTGTGTCGGAGAAAAAGAAAATATGTCCACAATTTTTTACACATTGTTTACCGCAACCCGCTGTACACTGATTTGTGAGTGATAAATATATAAACTTCATAAATTTTCTTTTTTTCATCTCTCATAATTCATCATGTGATTAATTGTGATAAAATTTGTGAATTTTGTTATAATCTTAGCATTCTTAAAAAAAGCTAAAACCATTAAAAATTACATAATTTTTACTACGACTTGTCACGCAATAAATCGTGAATGATAAAAGTATGAACATATTGCATTTTCTCTACTATTCACGACTTGTTATACAACGAATTGTGACAAAAATAATGTAATTTTCTGTGTTTAGCATTATTGCGTGTTGTATTGTCGATGTTGTACTGCTGTGAGTGTCCACGCGTATACGCGTAAACTCAGCATCACATTTTATTTCATGCTCCCACTTTCATTCCCAGCTCCCACATCAAAAGCGGGGTCTACGTCTACAACCAAACGTGTTTTCCTATTATTTACGGCAAAAAAAGAAAAAAGAAAACTTAGAGAAAACGTGTTGTGATAGTGTTAATCAAGGTCTTTATTTTTGTATCACCCATGCCCCCACTTGGTATTTTCACCAAATGACTATAATACCCTTCCTCTTTGAAATCTCTATTTTGTCTTTATTTTTCTTAGGTCCATTTCAATATGTGCATTGATGTTACTTGGATTATGACCATATAGATTATATGTATCATGCATATGATAGGCTGATAGCAGTCTTTACTATTTTTTGAGGGCATGAGATATATGGATTTGCGTGTTGCTGTAATGTTGTTACACTGACTTTGTTCTCTAACCAAAGAATTAAGGAATAGATTAAGAAATTGCTTGTGAAACTTTTTTTTTTTTTTGAGAAAGAATTGCTTGTGAAACTTGACTGTGGAATGTAGTCGTTTTCTATGGAAATGTTAAAACATTTTGGACTGTTGGGAATTGCAAGCTGTGATTGTCATGTGATTTGGTGCATTATTATTTATTGTTTGGAAGTTAAACCTTTTCTTCTACATTTTTTTTAAAGGTGCTAAAACCAGTTGATAGAGATGTCTTCTCTTCACATTAAATAGGAGAAAAGCCAACTATGGTGGGTTTCTAAAGCCCTAATAAAAACTCTTAAAAGGAAAGAAACACATTATTTTAGGAAAGAAACACATTAAATAGGAGATTAGAGAAAACCCTTAGAAACACTAACCAGGGTTTCTAAGAGGCTTTTAGCTTTCGGATTTAATTGAGGAAGTTTGGATTTTGTTTTAAAAAATCTATATATATATATATATATATATATATATTAATAGGTAAAGTTTAGAGAAAATCCAATTAGATTCTACAATTTAAGTTCAATTTTGTGCCTTGTGTCCTAAATTATTTATTTTTAGAGAGTTTTGTTTCTTAATTTTGGAGTCAAATGTGGAACCACATCATAAATATCTATCCAAGTGAGTTGTTGCGTACAAAAATCAAAGAGTCTAGAATTAATGAACATAAAAAAAAAAAATAGACAATTTACATTTTCTACTTAATAATATTCTTACAAGATTTTTTAAAGAGTTAAAAAAATATATATAAGAATAACTATCAATAATATTTAAATTATATATGTAAGAATTATATTTTTGAAGTATATCTATGCATATGCATGAGGTTACAAGCTAGTTTAATATAAAGATAAAAGCAAGGCCTGGATTTCACTTTATGATTGAACCTAAAAGTTTTTATTTACTGGTTGGGTTATTGTCTTAGTTAAAGTGAAAAGAGTTACACAACTAAGATATTGAATAAATGAATTATCATGATTTGGGCTAATTCATGTGTATTCTTATTTTTAATTTACATGTTTAAAGTTTAACAAAGATAATGAATTGTTGCCGAGAGTCATGTAGTTCAATTGACAATTCTCAAATAAAATGCTGGGAGATTTAGGGCATAGGAATTCGAACTACAGGGTTAAAAAAATAATGTTGAATTCTTTATGATGTAAAAAAAGAGGCTGAATTCTTATTTTATCTAACACTTTTTCTAACACAGATAAATATTAATTAATAATTCACATTTTTAGCACAATTCAACCATTACATATAGACTTTATCATATAGAATTTTGAAGGAGGAGAAGCATGCCCTTGGATATCCAAAAGGGCGTGGGCAATTGCTAGCATGAGTTCCTGGCCACTTTATGTTAAAGCGTGCAATACATTAAAAAACACAAAAGCTATCAAAAGTACGATATTTTGGGGAAAAAGATTGTTGTAACATGTGAAATGTGATTCTTGTAAACTTAAAAAATATCAGCGTTTTTGTTTGTCTCAATGTGATACCATATTTGAGCTATATTTCTATTTAAATAATGAAATGAATTGACGCGTCATAATGAAATTAGACAAAAGATCAAAACATTAATGTAGAGGGATAACTTCCAAATTATTTCTTCAGTTTAACTGTTTTAGACTTTTAGTTCATTTCTCATTATTGGTGCACAACAAGAAGGGAGGAAAAAAAGAAAAAAAAAAAAAGGAGAAAAGAGAAGCCAATTTTGGATACGTTCATATAAACTATTAGAAAACTGTATTTTGAATTTAATATAAATGTTTGTAAAAAGGCTATAAGGAATTATGATTTCAAAACAAAATTTAGGGTTTTAAAAACGCTATTTTAATCTCTTAAAATGTTTAACTAAATGGACTATTTACCAATTTCTAAATTATTTTAACTAAAAAATTCACTTGTTCCTACCCTTTTTCACTATTTTCTTTTAAATGGATTCTCACTTCAACTTATTAATGCAATAGAGCACTTTCACCTCAGTAAATCTGAAAATATATTGTATTTAAAATTGGTTTATGCAACCAAAACCAAGTCATTTGGATTGTACAACCAAAAAGGTAACTTTCGTGCTTAACATAATTTTTTTCGTTAAGCAAATTACTTTGATAGTAATTTTGTGCATAGGGTTGATTGTAAGTTTGAAACAGAAGGCCCTTCAAAATAAAGGGCATGCAAAAGATAAAATTTGTAAGAATCGTTAAAGTTAACGTTTTTTTTTTTTTTTTTTTTTTTTTTTTTTTTTTTTTTCTTTTTCTGAGTTAACGTTCTTTTTCATCTTTGGTTGACTTCTGATTCAATGCATTACTTTAATTTGAATGCAGCTCCCTTGTTATCTCATCCTTTCTATAGACAAAGTGACAAAAGTAAAACTACTATTTCATTTTTTTTTTTTGGTAAAATTGTAAGTGACAATTTGACAAGTGATAATTATTATGCACGTGAAAGAGTTTTAGACTTGTTTTTATTCTGGTGGTGCTTGGGTTTAAACTTCAAATGCTTTTTTCAATATGGAAAATGATCAAACCCAACTAGACATTGGAATATGTATATGATCAAACGATTCAAACCTAACTAGACTTCCAATGTGATCAATTGTACTTTATTTCTCTTTTTTTTTTTCTTATAATTGGGGGAATTACAGATTACTCACCTGTGATTTAACCCAAATTTAACTTACCCACACGTGGTTTCATTTTTGACACTTTACCCATCTTTGCTTCACTCCGTTACTCCTCCGTAACCCACCTCCCTTTCAGACGTTACTCTAACACATTTTTTATCAAAAACAAAACCCAAAATAGATCAAACACTCCTCTCTCCCAAAACACACTCCCATCCATGCGTGCTCACCAAACTAAGATCCTAGATGCTACAAGACAGAGAGCTTCAGATAATAGACTGAGAACCATCTGGTGCCATCACAACCACCATCAGAACTTATATATTTGTCTATTTCATTTAGTTTTGTACTTATATTACTGAGGAGGAGGACAATGTGTTTGAGGTTGAGTCTGAGGTGTGCCATGGCTGAGCAGGACATCCACCATCGACGATGCCACCATTGAAGGTGGCTGCCATTTCTCTTTCTGTTTCTCTTACTGTTTTCTTTTTCTATTTTCTACTATATTTTTCTTCTTCTTTGTTTATTTGATTTAGGGATTAGGTTTCTTTTGGTTGTTGGGGTTTGAAAAATGGGATTTGAGGCATGGTTACTGATGGATCCATGGGTTTGGATGTGTGTGGGTGTGTTGATGTTTGTATTTTGACTTGGGTTTTGGGGTTGTGTTTTGATAGATCTGTGGTTTGTACTTTGATGGTGTGTGTGTGTTAGTGTTGGTGTCTATGTAAAATCAGGTTGTATGGGGATTGATTGCTAGGTTCTTATGCAGATTCTAGTGATGGGTTTGAAGCTTAAGATGTTTGAATATTGGTTGTTGGTTCGAGGTCGGGTTTATTAATTCTATTGTTTTTTAAAAAAATATTTTTTCTAGGTTTTTGATTGCGTTGTACTCCAAAGCAAGACTGAGTTTTTATTTTTGATACGACGAGAGAGAGAGGAGTGTTTGATCTGTTTTGGGTTTTGTTTTTGATAAAAAATGTGTTAGAGTAACGTCTGAAATGGAGGTGGGTTACAGAGTAGTAATGGAGTGAAGTATAGGTGGGTAAGTTAAATTTGAGGCAAACCACAGGTGGATAATATGTAATTCCCCCTTTATAATTCAATAGTTGGGAGATGAAGATTGAACCTAAACACATTAGAAATACTAGTTTATAGGAAGTGTCAGTGTTAATTATAAGACATTTGACATCAATTGCGCTTTATTAAGAATGCATTATAATAAACAATTTGACATTGTCAACTAATCAGTTCTCAGTCAATTTTATTGTATAAAAAAATTTTGTTAAAAAATTTTTCACCAATTTTATTGGATGGGTTTCATGATTCTTATCTCCATTATTTTATTTTATATTTTATATTATAACATTATTCTCACATACTAGCCCTGAATTATTTTTTAATTATGGCAAGGAGAAATAGTAATTTCTTTTCTCATCTTTGCTATAACAAAAACAAATTTTTTTTTTTTTTTTTTTTGAGAAACAACAAAAACAACAACCGATTCGTAGATTTTAGTTAATTCAATTAGTGAAATTTACTGATGGTTGGTGTCTTAACCTCACGACACACTTTTTTCTCGAGTTCAAGGCTACATAAGTAATTTCAAAAGCAAACATATGTTTGGAATCAGGTAACTCTATCAAACTCCACTACTACTACTAATGTATCTCTATCACCGCCAATATACAGACATAAAAAAACGAGCAACGCAGTCAAACAGCCAAGAAGGCAAGCCCCACGGAATCAGACACAGAAAGAGTCGGAGAGAGCAAAAAGAGTTACAGTGCAAAACAACAACGGTTAAATCTGAAAAACTTTTTTTTTTTTTTTTCTATTTTTGAGAGGAAATTAATTCACAAACAAAGTCCTCCTTTTCTTTGCATCAAACCAAAAAAAAAAAAAAAAAACTCCTTTTTTCTGTATTTTTCATTCTATTTACCAGTCCCTTGACTCCCTTTCAAGCCAGTACTTCTCAATCTCTCTCTCTCTCTCTGTCTCCATAATATAAATAAACAGCCTCTGTGTCTCTGAAAAGACTGAAACTTTCGAACTCCCGTATTATTGTATTTAACTCACACACCCACATAACCAAAAAAAAAAAAACAGAGAGATTTGTTGTGAGATTGAAACAAAAGAATGGCTAGCTCTGATATTGAGCGAGGAGGAGCAAAAAACGGAAGGTACAACCGGGAAAATTTCGACGTTGAAACCTCGGACAATGAATGGACTTCATGGTTGATTCCTATGTTTGTGGTGGCCAATGTTGCTGTCTTCGTTGTGGTCATGTACATCAACAACTGCCCCAAAGACAATCCCAATTTGAACGAGGCTTGCGTGGCCAAGTTTCTTGGCAGGCTTTCTTTCCAGCCTCTCCATGATAACCCTCTCTTTGGTCCCTCTTCTGCTACGTGAGTTTTCTCTGCTTTGCCCCCCCAGGTCTCGGTTTTTATTTGTTTTCTGTGCTTTTTTGTTTGCCTTTTGAAGTGGGTTGGATTTGATTTTTTGGTTGGGGTTCTTTTTTATTGATTAGGATTGTTGGGCTTGTGGGTTTTTTTTTGGAGATATTGTGGTTTTCTTTGATGGTTATTAGTTTGGGATTTTTGGGAGTTAGTAGTTGTTTATGCAGAAATTTCTTGTTTTTGATTTGGTTTGTCTTTATTTTTGGATTGTGAATCGTTCTGCTTGAGGTTAGACGTGTGGAATTATAAATTTGGTGGATGAGATTTAATCTGTATGGTTGAATTTTGAATTCATTACCAATTCTCAATGTCTGCTTTCTCTCTTGTGATCTGGTTTTAGTGATTGGGCTTCTGAAGAATTATTTGCATTAGGGAGGTTGGTTTCTGATTGTTTCCATTTTGTTAGGGGGTGAAAATTCTATTGATGGATCAGCTAGTTTGTGTTGGGCCAATTTATTCTTAGCTCTTTGACAGCCCCAAATCATGGTTAGCTGGGATTATAGGATAATATAAGCCACTGTGTATCAACATGATGGATGAGTTATCTGTGATTTCATCAAAGAGAATTGAACAATTAAGCTATCTGTATCACTGTTCAAACAATAGAAAATTCCTCAAATTTTTTTTGGAATCCAGAATATTCCTCTAATGATTAATGAAGGTCTAGTATATGCTTTTTTGCTTGTGGCAATAAGAGGGAGTGATCTTTTGGTGAAGCATGAGAGATTTCTGGATTTGTTAGCACTAATTTTTCTTTTTCCTGGTTTGCTTTTGTAACTTTAATTGGTGCTTCCATATTATCTAAGTTAATTTGGGAAGAGACTGGAGCTTTAGGTTTTCAGATACATGAAAGTGATCCTTGATCGTCATTTTTTCAACATGATTTGTGGGTCAAAACTGTTATCTTCAGCAGATTTGAGTTGGTTTAATTAATGGATGTGAAATCCCATCCTAAAATTAAATGAGTCATTAACTGTGGATACTTTGTTATCTTTCTAGTTTCGTCTGTAGTCTTTAATGATATGTCATCCATTTATTTGATTTATTTTATCTGCTAGTCTTTTTGGTTTCCTGTTCTTGTGGACTACCTTTTTGGATAAAATGAGTCATCATTCACTGTGATAAGAATCATAATACAAAAGTGGGTTCTAGCAGGAATCAGTTATTGTCTGGTCTAATTTGTGCTAAAAGATGTGGTGGGAAGCAAGTCTTTATTAGATACTTTGAGGGGGGGAAAAAAAAAGAAATCCCTCGTCACAAATGCTCCCACATGTTCAAAAGTCTTTTCTTTTAAAAAAAAAAAAATTTATTTTTATTAAAGTAAAATTCTATTTTGTCTAATTACCTTAACTGTTGTTAACTCATGTTCCATTATATTTGTAGTTGTAGATGGTTAAATTTTAAAAGTATAACCTCTCCACTATCCCAATTTTTTTCCCCCGCTTTACCTAATTTAAGGATTTTTATTTATACTTTTACCTTGACAATTTTAACTTGTTCTTTAAATTTTGTCCTTTTTGGTTTTAATTTCTTAGTAAGGACATTTTTGACAAATCAAATAATGAGACTAACACATGCTACTCTTTTAATAATAGTATAGATTAATTAAAAGCAAGACATAGATATGGGAACACTTCTTTTAAGTAAGTCTTAGTTGCATCATTTATACTTATAGTTATCATTACTGTTTTTCTCTTGGCAAATCAAGTAAAATCATGCTGTTATTTGGAGCCATACGTCATGATCATATTAATACACATTTATGCAGTATGCTGTTATTGCTTGGATTTGAATTGCTTGAGCTTGGAAGTACAATTCATTTCATTCCTCTCTCAATTTGGTGATTACATATAAAAAAAAGTGTAGTTATGGTGATATCTTAATTTATATTATACTCCAACTGTGCAGATTGGAAAAATTAGGAGCTTTGGACTGGCAAAAGGTAGTGTACCAACATCAAGGATGGAGACTTGTCAGTTGTATCTGGTTGCATGCCGGTATTATTCACCTGCTTGCAAACATGTTGAGCTTGGTCTTCATTGGGATCCGCCTAGAACAGCAATTTGGTTTTGGTATGCCATGCTTTCCACTGTGGCTTGAATTTAAATGTGTACCTACATAAAACTAGTGCAATTTTGAAAAAGAGGTTAATCTATAAATTCATTATTAGGTTAATTAAAATGGGCTTCTTTCAAGATTAAAGAGTTTGGATTATCCAAATGTTTTTATGTGGTTATAAAAGCTGTCATTGTGTTCACTGTAAAGCTGAAATCATTCATCTATTTGTATTGGTCATCAGTAGGATATCAAAAGATTAATATATTTACGCTTGGATCTTCCTTTTCTGTATGAGTATCTTTTATCATTGACAATATAAATTCTGTACATCCAAATGCTGTAAAAAACATTAAAAAAAAATTGTATTCAAAAATTGTATTCCCATGGATGATTATCATATGCAGTCATCTACAGACCATGAACCTTAGTTCACCCCTTTATGAAGCCCTTGTTTATGCACTTTATTGGTTTTTAAATTCTGTTCTGATTTTCAAGCATTCTAACATAAATTTTGGCTATTTTCTTGCAGTGCGAGTTGGGTTACTCTATCTGTTATCAGGATTTGGTGGGAGCATATTATCTTGCCTCTTCATTCAAAAAAGTATCTCTGTTGGTGCCTCTGGTGCTTTGTTTGGCCTTCTTGGTGCAATGTTATCAGAGCTCTTAACCAATTGGACCATTTATAGCAATAAGGTTTGTTGCTAGCTCTTGGTTGTTCTTGTTGTCACTGTTGTTATTATTATCGGTCCATACCTAGCATTAGGATTGATTGCCTCATGTCTTTCATAGTTACATCTAATAATGAGGCTTACACCACTGAACAATAATATCTGCAAGTGCAAAGATTATGATGTTTATACAATATTTTTCAATAGTAGTTGGGATGAATTGCCTTCTTATTCGTGATAGTGAGTCAATGAGACTTGGGCAGAGACTGTGGACTGATAGAAAATTTTGGGGAAAGAATTTAAAAATGAATTCAGTAGTTGGAGAGGCTTTACTGTTTGAATGATTCTTATTCATTTTATATTGCGTGTCCTATTCTTTATGGATTTTTTTTTTCGATTTCTAACTTTTGCCTCTTCTTTTTTCTCCTGTAGGCTGCAGCACTGTTCACCCTTATAGTTATTGTTGTCATTAACTTGGCGGTTGGAATTCTTCCTCATGTTGATAACTTTGCCCATATTGGAGGATTCTTGACAGGACTTCTCCTCGGCTTTGTTTTGCTAATTCGACCTCAGATTGGGTGGATGGAAAGCCAGTATCTTCCAGCTGGTTCTCGTGTCCATTCTAAGTACAAGTCTTACCAATATGTTCTCTGGGTAGTTTCCGTGGTGTTACTGATTGCTGGGTAAGTTTATCACAACAGTTTCTAATTTAGCATATGGGATTAACAGGGCATGGGATTTGTCCATTTTGCCTTCTGTTGTGTTTCCTGGGTCTTCATTGGGGTATAGTAATTTGGATGAAATAACCTTAAAGGAATGGGGAAAATTTTTGACCTTAAAAAATTAAGGGACTATTGGAAAACAAGTAGTCATTCTTGGGCTCCTAGGAATGATTATACCCAACACTTGGATGGTGTCCTGAAAGACAATGTACTCAAATGTTCTTCAGAACACAAGAGAGTATGTTATTTCTACAAAATCCCCCTAGGCCTCTCCAGCATCCTTAGCCACATGTATATTGACTTGTCTTAATGGAGTGAAATCTAAGTCGTATATGAGTCTTTAACCTTTTTTTTCTTTTACCCTCTTGGATTGTTTGAATTAGGAGTTTCATGGTAAAAAAACAACACACATGATGCAATTCTATGAGAAAACTAATTCATACTATCTTTGAAAATTGCAGATTTACTGTGGGATTGGTGATGCTGTTTAGGGCAGAGAATGGAAACGAGCACTGCAGCTGGTGCCATTATCTTAGCTGTGTGCCTACCTCGAAATGGCACTGTGATAACTAATGGACTTTTGCCACCTATCTTAACTTTCCATACCTTGTCATATTCTGGTTCTTTTTCTTCCTCCAACTATTATTTTTTAGTTCTTTTTTTCATCGGGATGTTTTCACTCATGTACATGAATATACATAGATTTCTTTGGACATGAAGAAAGTAGTGTTACCTAGTACAGGAAGTCTTTCTATTATTATACACAAACGATTGGGTTTTGTATTTTATATTTGTTCTTATGTCAATATGTTTTACTTCTCTCTCTCTCTCTCTCCAAAAATCCCCCCTTGTGTCTAAGGATTTATTTGTTTTATTGGAGGAGGTTTTTCCCTGGAAATATTTATAATTAAAATTGGCTGATATTTGTAAAATTTTCTTGTGATTTGCATGAATTTGTCCAGAAATAGTTCAGAAAAGAAATATCTTTAAACAAATGGGAATAAGATAAGAGAGTTTCCATGAAACAAACACAACTTTTGAAGAAAGAATTATGACTATCAGCACTGTTGTTTGTGTATTTTATTGGGAATTAGGCATAGTATCGGGTCCAATACACTGATGCAATGGACCAGAGCCTTAACCCACCCTTTTATTAGACCCTTTGTTCTATTCTTATGGGACAAAAAATCCCACCACTCCAAATGATTCAAGGGAGCTGCACATGAATGTGACTTATTTTATATGACAGAACATGTTTGACCTCTTCTTGCAGTTCTTACTATCATTCATTTTCCTCTTTCCTCTTTGCGTGTAAGGAATCTTAAACAACCAAAAAGTAAATGTTGTTTTTTTATTATTTATTTTTTAAAAGCAAGCTATGTATTCATAAACTCTGTCTGAGTCGAAACTTTCCGGAAGCGTAGGGCACTACGCATGTTTGTTTGCCCTCTTCTTTTACGCTAGTTCTATTATATTTCTGGTTTCCATGGTGGAAAGCAACACATAATTGATGATTAATAGTATTAGAATCACGTTGCGTGGATGAAAACTTTTCAAGAGAGAGAGAGAGAGAGAGAGAGAGGGAGGGGGGATGAGAAAAACTAATGAACATCAGAATTTGAACCATTTGAGCTATAGGGGAACATGGTGAGTGGTGCACCAAAGTAAGAGCTACATTGTTGTGTTACTATGCACCATTTTGATACTATTCCAGGAGCAGGGTGTATGGCCTAACTTGCATACAAGAATGTGTTTGATTGATCCAATACCAGTACCATGGCATCCTTCGGTTGCCATAGGCTATGTTTGGTTTAAAGATAACTCAAAACGCAATTCTCATTACTCAAACCTCTAAACTCAATTCTCATCACTCATCAAATGCAAAAGAAGAAATGTTCAAAGGACTGAGAGGAGGAAGGAGGAAGGTGAAAAAGAAATGAAATGTAAATTTGGTGGGTGAGGTTTGGGTCTGTGGAGTAAAGACTATAGTAATGAAAAGGAAAAAAATGATATGAGAGTCGTTGGGAGAGTGTGTTGTGGTCTGACTCAATTGAGACAAGTTATGATTGCAGGTCCCACACAATTGCACAAATTTACAAGAATGCCACAATATCTCAATTTTCATAACTTGAAAACTCCTAAAACTTATTCTCAATTTCAGTAACTCTAACTCAATTTTTTGAGTTTTGAGTTATGGAAATTGAAAACAAAAACTGAACCAAACAAAGTTTCTTGAGGTGGGGCTCACTAATTTTGAGAATTGGGTGATGAAAACTGAGTTTTGAGTGAATTTTGGTTAAACCAAACACCCTCTTAGCATCTAATACCATTGGTGGGCCTGTTGAACTGCTTTAGAAGAAGAACCCATTCAGCTTTACTTTTCAAAAGGAGTCCAAATATACACACAGCTTGGAATGGGTGAAACTGTTGGTCTATGCTTAAGAAGAAGAGCCCATTCACTTTTACTCTTCTTCAAAAGGGGTCCAATACAAAAGCTGGGAATGGCACAAAAATAGAAATCGGATATAAAATGAGAATAGCTTGGCGTCGCCCGGACTCGAACCGGAGACCTTCAGTGTGTTAGACTGACGTGATAACCAACTACACCACGACACCTTGATTTGCCATCGGTTTTGCAACATTTAAATCTATTGGTTTGTTTATCCCTCTTCAACAAAAAAAACCACATAAAACCAACGTTTGTTTTTTACTTTTTTTTTAGTATCGTTAAAATGATACTAAAAGTGGGGGGGAGATGATCTTTTGTGTGTGTGTGTGTGTGTGAAAGTCCATACTATGAGGTTGTGGGAGACTAATTTTGTGTGAAGTTGCTCTATAAGTGCGTGAGTATTTGGCTTTGCAGCGGAGAGGAGTTTGAAGGAGAATTGTAGGATTTAACCACGTTTAATCACAACAATCTAAAATATTTCCACTCACATTTAAGTGATAGTTTCTTTTATGTTATAGCTTTGTTATAGACACGGAAAAAAGCACATAAAATTTCAGTCTTTTTACCACTTAGTTCATTTGGGTGTTCCACAACAATACAAATAGTAAAAGGCATTCGGTGAATTTTTTTTGTCTCTCCTCTCTAGACTTTTCTTTTATATTAAGTGTAAGAGGGATCAAATCCATTTACAAATCTCATGGAAGGGATAGAAAGTCATCAAACCATCAAGTCATCAACATAGTCAAAACAATATCAATAATGAAATTATTTACATAATAAAAATGTTTTCCAAAATTGGGTGACATATTCTATGGAATAAATAATAATATACGTCAAACTCAAAGTGGAGACAAATACCCCATGCAGCCTATATGTGACAAAGGCTCACTGATTTAAATACCACACATTTATATGAAAAGCATTAGTTGTATAAAATAATTTCTAAAGAAAAAAAAGCAAGGTAAAGCCAAGAAGATGTACTATAAGTAGTCATTGAGATCCACGCATTTGTATTTTGTAGAGGGGAATATTTTTGTTGTGTATAAATCATTTATACTCACGTGAAATGAAGCCTAGTACATGTAAATAGTGGTACAGATTGAGAAGTTGAGTTGAACTATTTGACAGAGATCCATAAAGAGACGGGCTCCCCTATCCTAAAAGTGGGAGTGGCCTATTTGTAAATGTAGAGAGATTGACCATAAGGGACCGTAGTCTAACCGGCCATATATGTCCACACTCCGCAGACCCACCTAAACCACCGACTATGTCTATCTCAGAGTCCACATTTTAGAATTTTCCTTGTTATCTGGTCTATCATGTGGGCTATATCACATAAATTGTACAACTCGATCGCAAGTCAAAACAACAATAGCCGTCTTGATTGACTTTCTCCAATTTATTTATTCTTTCACCACAATGCCTTTTCATTTGTATTGTACTTCCTATTTTTTTGTCCATGTAATTTGAACAATCCTGCCCGAACTTTTACAGAGAGAGTACAAGCTTTTGGAAAACATACTTTAGATCTTTTGTCGACACTCTCCAATGGTCGGCTTGGAAAAACAAAGTGCAATCTCAATAAAAACAAAACAATGATCCTTATAAAATATACACATAAGGAGCTTAAGGGGAAAAGGACATGATTAGGCACACAAGATTTTATCATTGCTTTGACAAAGTAATCATTATCCTAAGAATTACTCGGCTCGTTAAAGTCACACGCACTAAGATACTCATTAGTCATCTTAGTATTCAGTTAGATTAAAATTAACCTAAACACATGAAGTAGTTCATATCTTGTAGATTAGACTTGATACCTAGTTTAAAATTAACCTAAATACATAATTAGGCACCTATGATAGACGAAAAATGTAAAACAGTATAAACACATTAGTATCTATAACCCACTGGCATCCCAAGCTTGTCCAAGCGACCAGATCCCGGGTAGGCTTTATTCGCAAAGTTTGCATGCAAGTTAGAGATTCTTTGTGCACTCGATCTTGATTCACCAAATCCATGAACAGAATACCTCTTTGTCGAACTAGTCCTCTCATAATGTGGCCTTTGTTTAGGAGCACTGAGAGATCTCACCTTGGCCCTTGAAGATTCAGTGTAAGACATGTAGCTAGGGTGGTCTGAGTAACCACTTAAGAAGCTTCTTGAGCCATCACTCTTTGTGGGAGTGAAGGGACTACTTTTTGATACTCCACCTCTCGATGATGCAGAGTAGAATTGTGGGCTATTATCAGCAGTGCAGAAAGGACTGTCCTCAACTTCGTGAGAGAATTTCAATGGGGTTAAAGATTGGACTTCACAAGAAGATGGACTAGGAACTGTTTGATGGGCAGTTGAGTCCTTTGAAGTGGTAAAGCTGTGACTACATTGGTCAGAAGCGAGAACATGATGAGAAGAGTGGAGGACATTTTTGCGTTTAGTTGTGAAGTGGGGTTTTCCACTATCGATTTCAAGGATCTTATCACTCTTTTCATCATCTGTAGTGCCCGTCTTTGTTGAACACCCGTCCTTCCGACTGTCAGACCTATTCCAACTTATGCGTGCTTCATCTTGATTGCCAATGAGCCTTCTGTTTGATTTTGAGCCATTTCTCTGCATTTGTAGTGACGGAACATAAGCCAGCAGGATAGATTTAATGGTGTTTGGAATTGAAAAAAATAAAGCAAAAGGAGGGATACCGTGAGCATTGGTGATTGATCTGATCTGGTACTCTTGCATCTGATGGCATGCTCAAATTTTTCAGGCGTTGCTGGACCCTGTATATAGAATACATCACTCATGAATAATTGATGCAAATACAAATATAAGATACCATAGGAGAGAGCAGTCACAAGAGATTCTGGTCACACTTTTTTTTTACAATACTGAAAGATTATCAGGAATTATGTGTAGATTTTAGACTGCAGCAATGATTGGTAAAATACATAAATTGCTAATCACCATCTTTCATTGGATGACTGTGACAATATAGGCAGTGGCAAGATTAGATGAGAATAACTAGACAACTAAAAAATTTGCTCCGTCAAATGAATTTCAAAAAGAGGCAAAAACCACCTAACTTTAGTTAGGAAATACTATTAAAAAAAAAAGTCTAAATTTCCGAAGTGTTATTTCTTTAGAAAACCAGTCCAAGCATATTATATCTGTAAAAACACCTTGAAATTGTGCACCTTTAAAGAAACAAATTCAAAGTAGGTTGCTCTTAGTCATTATTTTATAATTCTAAAAACCGAATTCACTAAAGTCACATATTGATATTGATACACTCAATGAAAAAAATAAAGAAAAGTTGCATGGAGCAAAAAGAAAAAGTCCATTCCCTAAAGTGTGAAACCTATCAAGGAACCCCACAAAAGAGGCTGCAAAAAATTTGTAAATTGGAGGGAAACTTGAATTTTTCTTACAGTGTGGTGGAAGTGAGAAGACTTGCTACTCGACTGTGAAGACTCTGAAATCTGGGCCCGTCCTGCACGCGCTCGCGCCTGTGCTCGCAACAATGCTTGCATCCTCTGTAACCACTCTGCTGTTCGCTTCCTTTCAATGTGTCCTCTTACCAATGCCTGAAGCTTCACTAATCCTTTCAATGCCCTCAATGCCTTCCTAGCCTTAAAAACACCCAAAAAAAAAAAATTTACTTGACAAACACTGAACCACATGATTATGCACCAATCAAGTGCACAATTAATATCATAAGTGCATTATTAAATTATAATCAAGCTATGGTACACAATGTACCACTGCATTAAGACAAATTTAGTTAGATGACCTTTTTGCTTCAAAAATGTCAGGACAGCTTAAATTGGCAAACCCGTATTGTTCAATTAAGACAAGAAAGTTATTACACTCATGTGACAGCTGAGATATATAGTGTGAGGACCACACTGTTTCATTTACTGAAGACATTCAAACTGAAAGGCAATTTTCCAAATTAGGGCGCCAAGTAAAAATCTTCGACTAGCTTTTGTGCAAAACCATGAATAATTTTAAATATAACAAGCGCCTAAAGGAAACCATATTAAAAGCCAGAGTCTCAAAACCAAAAGTCTGGCATGACATGAATAAGACAAAGACATCTCACTAGCCACACCATAAAGGGTCAAACAAAAGTTGATAAATTCTGTGACCATGATGTCTAGACTTTTATAATACAACATTTAAAACCCAACTAACCCAACTTAACTTGGAAAAAGTCATAACAAGTCTCTTAAGAAACAATTATTGTATGGCTTAAGAAAACACATTCTAAAACAAAAACCTTTTGCTGGTAGGGACAATTATTGGTCCTACCAACAACTGTCATACAAGGCTACAACACCCACAATGCCAAAGTTTAATGGAAAGAGTTGAACTATTGGTCATCGAGCCCTTAAAATATTATTTAAAAAAAAAAAAAAAAAAAGGCATTCTCATTCCAACTGCTTCTCACTTTTTTACACACTTTGTCATAGCTTGTAGTTGTAGCAGTTGTATATTGTGAACAATTTAATATCATTACTTAGCACCTTAGCAAGATGTATGAAAAATTGTGTGTACCTAGACTTATTAGTTAATAAAACAAAGACTAAGTGCACATACCCCTGCATTATTTATTTGAGCTAGTGGGGAAAAAAAATCAAAGCACAAATTCACATTCCAATTTGTTTCTTATCTTTCAAGCAATTAAAATCTAAGAAAATAATGTCAATTGTGTCGGTGAGCACTGAAATCTAGCATATACTACATATTAATCACAATTCAACATGATGTTTCACACTATAAAGTATAAATCCAAAGTTTGCAACCAAAGTTGCCCAAGCTACAAATATGGAAACAGAAATTTCTTGATATTGGCAAAGTGGTCCCTTCCAATCAAAGCACTTAAATAACGGTACGTCAGATTTATTTATTTCCAAAATATTAATACCAAAAACTAAAACTCCATGTTAAAACCCAAATTTAAAACCATAACCACCATCAGTCTCGTTCTCACCCACATTTATTATCAACCTGATAAAAAAAAAATTATAAAAAATTAGTAATAAATTTAGGCACCAACAGCCAGCAACACGCATTAAGTGAAAAGTACAGGGACTCAATTCTAAAATGTAGTATTGAGCAAAACGACAGGAGAGAACAGCTGGGCATTGAAGCAATAGGAATGGAAGAAGTGATTATTATGGGAATGAATAACATTGGGCTTCATCACAAAGACAGGGAAGAAAACGACACCGTTTTAGAATTGACATTTTACCCTCCCCACTCCCAAGGGGTGAAAGTCATAATCAGTGATTTTGATATGACGAAGGCATCATTTGTTTCATTCTCGCTCTCAGATCCAAACGAAGATACACGTGATAGTTACGACTTACGAAGTCTGATCTGATGAGGCAGTATAAACGAAACGACGTCGCAGGAATCATTGGTTTCCTTTTGTGGAAACTCAGGTCTTTACAGTTGCAGGAGGAGGAAGGAAATAGTGAAAAACGTAACGAAAAGTCAAGTGTAATCAAACGAAGATTCTGCAAAATTTCTAATTAACAGGACGTTTCGTATTCAGTTAGAAACGCCCCTTTCATTTTCACAGAGATAGAGAGAGTGAGAGTGAGAGACACGTGTCAAGCGCTCGACCATAACTGTAAATCCCGAGCGATAATCCCGTAATTACGTCGAGATTAACGGCCAATTAAATGAAACTAAACACTTAACTGAAAGATTCACAGCTCTGAAGACAAAAGATCAGCGTACGGTACTACTACTTATAATAACTCTCCTTTTTAATAATTAAAAAAAAAAAAAAACTTATCCCTTATTTTATGTAAAATTTGTAATTATTTAAAAGAAAAACAATGGATTTTTTTTAGGAAAATGCGAATTTGGATTCAAATATTGTAGAAAATAAGAAGAATGGAACAGTGGGATGAGAGAGGAGAGCGTTTAGAGTTGAGAGTTGAGAGTACTAACCAAGCTGCCTCGAAAAGCGGCTTGAATCTTGAGTGCAGCCCACTCTTCAGGGACGCCTCCGCTAACGTAAGCCACGGCGGTGTTGGTGGCGCACCTGCCGCTGCTGGTGAGTCTGACCACCGCGGCTGCCGCGTGGGCCGCAGCAACCGCCGCCTCTGCCGCCGCGGCAGTAGCAGCAGCCACGGCGATGGCGTGCTTGTTGGCATCCTCCTCGTGCTCTGAGGCCGACACCTTTCCGTACGAGGTGGCTTCTGCTTTTGTAGTTGTTTGGTCGTTGTTGTGTTTGGTTTGGTGGTGGTCTTTTTCTCTGTATGACTTAACGAAGCTCCATCTTCGTTTTTCTTTGGGAGGTTTGGGAGTTTGGGAGTGTGAGTCTGTCTTTTTGTTGAGGCCAAGGAGGCCGCGAAACCACTTTGAGGCTTTGCCCATTTTGGTCACTGGCCACGGTGAGCAAGGCCAGGGCCGAGTGGGTTCGGGCTATCCCTTTTGGTTTTGGGGTCGCATTTGCTCTGATATAGAGAGAGAGAGAGGATTGTATTGTAGTGTATACCGTGTGAGGATTTGGAAATGTTGTTGTTTGTTTTTATAAAAGAGGAAATTACAGCTTACAGGAACGCATTGCAAATCGCGAGGGAGAAAGTTAATAGGGTATAGCTAGCTATTCCACTCTCTTGCTTGTGCGTGACTATCACACACACACACACACAAAGTTAGGCCGTTTGATTAATGTATTTAAACACATGTTTTCAATTTTTAAACAATATTACATATTTTTTCACATATTTTTTTTATCCATACGTATTTAAAAAAAATACAAATAATATTATTAGAACGATATTACCATGTTTTTATTTTTTAACTGCAACTTTGACTGAGTATTACCAACCCAAACCAAATAGCCCATGTCCAACTCCTCTCTCTCTCTCCCACATTTACAATTGAGTCAAGAGCTCGGTACTCATTTGACATTTGTTATTTTCAACAAAAATATTCATAATTTAAATCATCTTTCTATCAATTTATTTATATATATATATATATATAAAGAAATGATATGTCCATAATATTTTTACAACAAATTATAAGTGACAGGTTATTACTGATTGTTATTATTAGGAAAAAAAGTAAACTTAGTATTAGGTTCAAATTTAAACCAATAACAATTAACCACCTATGATTTGTTATAAAAATGTTGTGGATGTAGCATCTCTCATATATAAATTACAATTGAACTTTTATTTTTTGGGTGTGAGTTATGTTTGAACTTTTTTTTTTCATGTATAACAATAGAAACAAAGTAAATGCTTAAGATATGCATAAATAGCTTTTATTTTTATTTATTAAAAAAAATCATTTGATGTTGTAGATAAAAATAAAATTAAAAAAAAAGAAAAAAAAAGAGGTGAATTGATTGTATTACTCAACATTGAAATAAAGAGAAAATGTTATGTAATATAGTAAGCTAATAAATAATATTTTAACACACATTATGCGCATGATCAAGAGAGTCTTTTGACTGAAAATTGTAGAAAACCAAGTTTATTTGTGATATGAGTACTGTTTAAACTTATTTGTGGAAATAAGGAGAGAAGCGAATTTCAGCAATGTAATTGCCGAAATTCTAAGGAAAAGTAAGAGAGAGGAGAGAGAAATGATGTGATGGAAGTGGGAGAGAGAAAAAAGGAATCTCGGCAATGGTATTGTCAATTGTGGCAAGAAATGCTACATCCACAAACTTTTTATAATATTTTTACAAATTGTTGTTATGGCCAACTTCTTACTAGTTCTCATTAGGGCCTACCAATAATATCACTTTTTTATTTATCAATAATCACTTATCACATCAGCAGTTTGTGAAAGTTTTTGTAAAAAAATTTGTATCTCTAGCATTTTACCTAAAGTGAATGATTAAATAAATTAAAAAAAAAAAAAAAAAAAAAACTCAATTGTGGCAATTGAATTGCCGAAATTGGAGGAGTAAAAAAAAAACTCCAATTTCAGTAATTCAATTGCCACAATTGAGTTTTTTTTTTTTTTTTTTTGTAATCATCAACTTTAGGCAAAATGATAGAGATACAATTTTTTTTTTTACAAAAACTTTCATAAACTGCTGATGTGGTGAGTGATTATTGATAAATAAAAAAGTGATGTTATTGGTGGACCCTGATGAAAACTAGTAAGAAATTGGCCATAACAACAATTTGTAAAAATATTATAAAATAGTTTGTGAATGTAACATTACACTTGCCACAATTGACAATTCACTTGCTACAATTCAGTTTTTTTTTTTCTTTTTTTTTAAATTTCGGTCAGGTCAGTCCCCAATTTCGGGTAGGTCAGCCTGCTTTTTTTGGGCACCTATTTCGGCAATACCATTGCCAAAATTCCTTTTTTCTCTCTTCCTCCATCACATCATTTCTCTCTCCTCTCTCTTACTTTTTCTCAAAATTTCGTCAATGGTGTTGCCGAAATTCACTTCTCTCTTCAATTTTCCAAATAAGTTTAAACAGTACCCATATCACAAATAAACTTGGTTTTCTATAATATTCAGCCAAAAGACTCTGATCAAGGACTAAAATATTTATTTTTTGAAATATTCAAAAGAAATTAAACTCCATTATTTATCTTAAATTGCTTTACTCATTTACCATGCTGACCCAAAAAATTTGGATTAAAGTTTGTGGTTGTTTTTATGTTTACTCATCTACCATAATTTGTAGTTTTGATTAAAATAGATCAGTCTTACTCTTACATAACACGTTTCAATTATATAATTTAAGGTAATTTCGTTTTGTTTTATTTCTGTTCATTATTTTTCGTTCTTTTTTTAATCCAATCATTTTATCATTCAATTCTATTGATATTTGTACAGTTGTACCTTTTTCTTTAATATACATATGAATTGTAAATCAAATCTCTCCCTCCAATTATCGATTTATAAATATATTATCTTTTATTTAAAAAATTGTACATTTTGGTTAATCTTGAGTCTTGACTACATGCCAGTTAACCAAAATTTTTTAAAATTTAACTATCTTGACATTTATGCAATGTGCTGCGTATATAAATTAAAAAGTAATAATCAAAAACTAGTTCCGGAATTGAATCGCCTCATTTACACTTATCAGCGGGAAAATAAAAAACTGATGAATCAAAAATTAGTATTATATTAGTCAAAGTATCAGCACAACAAGTGATATACAACTACATGCATGTGTCACAAGGTCAATTTTTCTTTTAAATTTTCTGCTTGTGATGGCACCAAGCCCCTGACTTAGTCTCAACCAACATTTAACACACACTACAGGAATACTCAAAACAAAATTATTAAGGGAATTCACACACACACAGCACACACAGTATTTACAGGGCACCAACCCCAACATTTATTACTCAATATCAAGTACAAAGGAAGCCTGGAGAATATACACGAAATTCTCTAAGCAAAATTACACACTCTGCTGTTGACAGCCCCGACAGTCTAGAATAAATGCACAGAAATAACTGTCACGACAGTTACTGCTAAGTAACTGCCCCCTGTCCAGTACTTGCTGCCATATGTGGTCTGACTTAGGACACCTCCAACTGATGTTGTCTCGACTTGCTCTCCACGTTTCCAGCCCTTACACAGCAGGTCTAAACATCTAGAAAGCTAGGAACTGCTTGGTAACTGTTGATAACTGTTGATAACACTGCTGCTACACACTTTGCATATGCCAACCCATGTCTCAGCACATCATCATGGGGCTTCTACCCATGCTCCAGCAACCCACACACAATTGTTCCATCACGTTTTAGAAGGCTTGGCCCCTTGCCGAAGCCCTTCTCATCAGCATCACAGCCCACATAACATGCCCATATACAACATATCAAGTAATTGCCATCAATCCACTCATACAAGTCCATGCATTCTGCCAGCACATGCATTCTGCCAGCACCAACCAGCCCAATGCCTTTCACTACATATCATCATCACAACAGCCCAGCACTACCTTGCATTCAAGCCACCAAGCCCACACACAAAGCAACCATCAGCCAAGCCACCATTGCCATGCACCATCCCATAGGGTCAGCACCACCTACTACTGCCCAACATCAAAATCCGTCTTTGCCTACCATGGCTCTCCTCTGCCATGGCCTTGGGGCATCATGTGGAGCAAGGTGCCTCCATATGCTGCCCCTTATCATGCTCATCACTCTGAATCCAGTAGGGAGACCGGGCTTATCCCCCTCAAAGAGCAGTTAGGAGCTTCACTAGATAGGCATGAGGAGTCATTGGTGTCTTGAGAAAACATTAAGCCAAGTGACTGGCCTGATATTGTCCAAGCACTCCAATTCCTCATGCTATCATCATCAGCAACTAAAGCTCCTAACAATGTGTCACATTAAAACGCCAAATGAAAAGTAGTACAGCATACAAGTCAAAGTAATTGCATTTTTGTTTTTATGATGAGTAGTCAAATTAACAGCCCAAGTGAGTCGCATGGTAATTATGAAATAAGTAATTTCAAGATCACACCTTTTATCGCACTATCTTTTACAATAGGTAAGACTTAGGTACAGTATTTAGGTGTTGTTCCTTAGATTCCTCTCTTAAAATTCTGACATGTGGATTTTTTCTCATGGGATGAAAGTGTATTTTTTAGTAAAGTAATCACATGACTGAATCTTAAGAAGGGAACTTAAAGAACAACACCTAAAGTACTGTACCTAAATTTTGTCATTTCACAATAATCCTAGGTGATAAATTATGACAAATTTTTTGTCATATTCATATTGACTCACAATTTTTTATCTACCACACACAGTCTATCATATCATAATTATGGCAAAATTGTGGCACAAAAGTGTATAATCCTAGATTTTTTCTTGTGAAATGAATGGACTCCATAATCAAACTTTTACTAAGTAGAACCCAACAAATCACTTGCAGATTGTTGGATATAACAAAAATCTCACATTTTTAACACCGCCTTTATTTTAAGTTGGGGTGAGTTCTTTATAATCTTAGTTTAGTTTATTTTATTTTGATCTATAATAGGTTGAAACCTTAACTTCTTATGAAAATATATATTATGAGATTTTGTTGTCTATAAAAGAACTCAATAGCTTATTATCATTTATCAATATTTGGGATTTCTTGTACTTCAATAATACAATCTTCTTCAAAAGAATTTAATGTTCAAATTCCCTTTCCTCGTTTTTTCTTTAATAATTTAATAAATGTAATGGAGAGGGGGACTTTGAACCTTAGGAATTTTCTTTGAAAACACTAAGATGTACTAATTAAACTACAAAGGTCTTAATTCCTTTCCTCATTTATGATCATTGAAATATCAAGAAAACAAAGGCGGAGTTAAAGTGCAATATCATGTCATATTGCAATTATTTGATCCATGACCATGAGGCTAGTTGTGTGCTAGCAATTTGTGGTGGTTTTTTTTTTCCTCAAATACATCACAATATTATTACACAAAAGAATTTGGGAACTAATCCTGTCTTCTTCTCCCTCATATATCAACACACTTGAAATATCTGAAAATAAATGATTCTGACAATAACTTTATAGATCAACTAGCATTTGTTTATTGGTATTTCCAACAAAAACATCAAAAGTTTAAATCTCCCCCATTGTACTTTCAAATTTATCAAAGAAAAAAAAAAGAATGATTCTTTCATTACTACACAATAGAGTCCAAGGGTGATCAAATGGGCTAAAAAATTACAAAATCCAATTACATAATATGTTTGCCAACACTCACATGCAATCAAACTCCCGAAGGGGGCTTTTTCACCATTATGCATAGATACTATCATTACCCGCCTAAGGTCTTTCAACCCTACGGCCAGGTTAGGTATCGGAGAGTCCCAGACTTCCACACAGAATACCTAAGTATCCATACGAACACCAGCGAAGGGTGTCGCATGTGGCTTTCCCGAGCGGGGACTCAGTCCCCGTCTTCGGTTCGTACCCGGCTTATGGATACTAAACAACTCTAGCATTAGTATTTAACATAAGAGACTCCATTGTAAAGACTCAAGAGACTTGTAGCTTAACTAAAATTTCCTATCCTTTCCAATAGAGTCTAGGGTTCAAATCCCAAATAACCAAATTATTATTATTATTATTTTTTTGAGAAGATAATACCCAAATTATGTTAATTGCTTTATATGTAAGACATGTAGTATTTAAAAATCACATAAAGGCTAAAAAAGGAAAATAAATAAATTCAATTAAAGAGAATCTTTCCTCCCCTTTTATTTTCTCATGCAAAACATAGTTTTAAAAAGATTGTTTAAAAAAAAAAAAAAAAAAAAAAAAGGCCAAACCAAATAAATACGTACTCAATTGTTTTAAATTACCTGATTACCCCCAAATATTTACCTAGCAAATCTGATCGGATGCTGCAACTGTCATAGTACTCTTCCAAAGCAGGGACACGATCAACTGGTCCTACCCCAAGAACATGAGCATCCATACTATCATAGAGGGCCACCACTTTGATTGAGCACTGATCAGATTTCAGATCTCGCATAGAGTAAAAATCTTGATGATAATGATAGCTCCCGATCCAAACAGTTGTTTAAATCCTGTAGATATGTTTTTTTATTTATGGGATATTAGGGTTCGTTTGGTAACGTGTTCTAGTAATATTATTTATATTTTTTAAAAATATATGTAGGTGAAAAAATATATAAAAATATATGTAATATTGTTTGAAGCATGTAATGATGCAGAAAGCAGAGCAGTGAATTTTTATAGGATTGTTTAAAAAAAATACTGCAGTGATAATGATAGATCTTTCATCTTTGCAAGAGTTTCCCAATCCCAAGAAATATCATCAAACTAGAAAATGAATCGGAAGGTAGTCCCCCCTTTTACCCTTATTTCAATTTCATTTTGGCCTAAATGTACTTTTAATTTCTATATTTTGTATTTTTTTTTAATTTTGGTCTTTATATTTTGTTTTTATCATTTTTAGTCTCTAAACTAATTAAAGCGTAACATTTAAGTCCTTACCGTCAGCCAATTAACAGGAAAAGTTGAGGTGGCTGACGTGGGCATTAAAATATTATTGAAGAAATTATTTGTCATTTTTTAAATGCCAAAATTTTTTTAAAAATTAATTACTCAATTTTAATTAAAAAAATAAAAAAACAAACAAAAAAAATTTATTTTCTTTCAAACAAAAATTTTACTTTCTTTTAATTAAAATGATTTTTTTTTCCAGAATAACATATTCATGTTCTTTATTTTCTTCCCCGTATATGATTCATATTCTTACCAAATTAATCCTTATTTTCTTGTCATTTTCTTTTCCTTTCTTGTACTTTCTTTATAACCAAACACATCAAAACAAAATAAATTAATTAAATGTCTTTCTTGTCTTCTTTTTTTTTTTTTTTTTTTTTTTTTTTTTTTTTCTTTTCTTTTCATTACTTTTTTCAGAAGAACATGTTCATGTTCTTTGTGTTCTTCCCTATAATCAATCTCTAGCAAAAAAAAACCCTAAACCCAGATTCTAACCAAACCCCAAACCCATATCCCCAGTAAAGCAAACCTTAGCCTTCAAACCCATAAATTTTCTTGGCAAACAAACACAAAAAAACCTACTGGAAAAAAAAAACCCCAAATCACCACCACCGAATCAAAGAATATGAAGATCAAACCCAAGCAAAAGAATAGAAACCCAACAACCAGCAAAGCACCACCATCGAATCGAATCATCCACTACCACATCAACAAAACCACTCCCAAACCAAACCATCCAAAGAATAGAAACCCAGCAAAGCACCCAACTCATCCACTCCCAAACCAAACCATAATCAAAGAAACTTCCAATACCACAACAAGTTAACAACTTAAAAAACAGAAAAAATTTCAAAATGCGAAATGTCTAGCAAATGCCAAACCCAAATCTCCAGCAAACCCCAACCCCAAATGTCTAGAAATGTCAACTTCTTTCTCCTTAGTGCATTTGGCTTCCCCAAAGGTTATCTCCATCGGCTCCTCAAAGCCCATCAAGAACCGTTCATCACTTCATATCTCTGTCGCTTGCACATCAACGGTGGAAAGGTTGACTACTAAGTCCCACACTACCACGATAGCAGTGGCGTGTGGTGGAGAAGAAGGCCAAGCTTGTGAGCTCCGGCCATGGAGCTACGGTGAACACAGAGAGAGACTTTGAGATTAGAGAGACTTTCCATCCATGGAGGGTGAGGAGAGAGAGAGTTTGAGAATAGAGAGAGAAAAGGGTTTTGTTTGTTAAATGTGACGAATTTTAGTGTTTAGTTTGAAAGAAAATCTTGATTTTCTGGGGAAAATGTTGATGATTGGAGAGAGGACTCAAGGGCATCGATGTGTTATTTTAAATCTTCGATATTTTAAATTTCTGGGCAATCAAACATGTTTAGGGAAGAACATGAAGAATATGAACAGTCATGTTCTTCCCAAAAACTAATGATTTTTTTTTTTAAAATGTTTGTTTCTAATTTAATTAATTAATGTGTGTGATTATATTATTTTTTTATTCCACTGTCAGCCACGTCATTTTTTGCAATTAGTTGGGTGACACAAAGGACCTAAATATCACGCGTTAATTGGTTTAGGGACTAAAAGTGGTAAAAAAAAAATGTAGGGACCAAAATGAAAAAAAGTGCAAAATGTAGGGACTAAAAGTGCATTTACGCCTTTCGTTTTAAAATAATCACATAACTTTCAAATTTATGTATACAATAAAAACGTCTTTTATATATTTATATAATTAAAAAAAAAAAAGTATCATTTTTGTCCTCATTCATTTCACACTAATCCGTAACACCCTTCCCTAGATGTGTATCCAAAGGCGTAGTTATAAATCTCAGCCAAGTTCGGTTAGTTGGATCTTAGTGAACTGTTATTTAAGTCATTCTGGTGTTTTATGCAAATATGTAGAAATTTAGAGCAATTTTTTGCAACCCATGCATAAGATTGTAAACGAACTAAACTGTTCATAAATAGTTTAAAATAGGCTTGATAAAAAAATTATTTATGTTTATTTATTTATAAATAAACCAAATTTGAGTTTGGTATGTTATAAGAATAATAAAAATATCCATTAAATTATTTATATAAAATTATCTATTTATTTTGATTTGGTGAATAAGGAATTATATAAGAGTAATAAGGATATATATATATTTTTTTTTGATGAAAATAAGAATATAAAAAATACTGCATAATCATTTGTGTAAGGACGTGTTTGTGATCCTTGGCCCAAGGTATGATTGGATCCAAGCCCAATAAGCCCAATACAATGAATTTGTAGAGAGTGAGTTGGAAAACTAGGCTCTAATGAATGACTTAACAGCTAGAATGAATTTTAAAAGATAATCAAACATAAATTGACTAGATTTATCTAAGTAAATTTGTCCTTGGCACAATCCGAGGAGGTATATTCTATTATATATTGATTGAAAATGGTTACAGATATGGTCCAAGATGCTACAATGCTTTCTCTTGGAAATTTCCGATCCTCATTCCATGGAGGACCTCTTATGTTAAATAGTTCCCTTTGAATGATCTTGGTCCTACACTTATTAATCATCTAAGCCACTACTTGAGTACTTTTCCCATCGGACACCTCCTCAGGCTCTCTGTGAGTTGGGGTAGTCAAGACAGCACTGTTTAGGGGTCTTTTCCACATTAATGCAGCCAAAAAGTTAGCTGCAGAGCATTTAATGCGGTGGTAGCAACCTTTCCTTAGATATTTTCGGGCTTCCATCCCTGTTGTACGTTCATAATGCATGTCCCTATCTGTGGAACTTCCTGGAAGGTCACTTTGAATTATAGGATATACATTTGGTCTGTACTTCGCCGATTCGAGGAGATACTCCTCCTTGGACAACCTATCCCAATCCTTCCATTTGCCACAAACTCATGGGACTCTAAGCTTAACACCCCCATTACTGTTTATTCGTCCTCGGACCAACCAATGTCCTTGGCCAAGGTCCAAGGCCTAATATATAATTTTAGACTTTTATCCCTACAATAGCCCCTTAAAACTCCGGTTTTTCCCTCTTATCCGAGGAGAAAAAGTGGGGTTTTGATTTTTACGAGTTAAGACCACTCATTTCTCTGGCTTACACACGTGGGAGTATCGTTTTGCGTGCCCCATAACTGTTACTGATGCTTCGGAGCCTGCGATGCATCATTAATTGCTCCAGGCGATGCTTTGTTCCCCGCATCCAACAATGAGATGCAGATCTTACGATTGACATTTCTCCTTGAATTTTAAGCAGGATAACTCCCACTCAATTCCTCCTCCTATATAATGCACCCGGGGAAATCATTTTCTTCATTTCACAAGTCTTCAAACTCTCAAGAAATTCTTAGTTCTCGAACCTTCAAGGTTTCCCAGATTTCTAAAATCTCCAAGTCTTTTCTTTAAGAAATTGAAAATTTTAAGAAGTACCAGAAGCAATACACGTGCTTATTATTGTAAGTTTCTTCCTTTCTAGGTTCTTTTCTCCTCGGCCAGTCTCCTCGGCCTTCCATTCTTTATTTCCTTTCCATACAAACTTCATTCACTTCTCTTTAGCTAAACCCAATGGGTAGGTTTGAGCACCTCGTAGACTCTCTTGTCGATATGGAGGGCTTCAGGACCAAGTACCACATTCCGCAGGGAGTAGCCCTGTGTTATTGTGCTCTGGACCAAATAGTTACAAATAGAAGGGAAGGGGAGGTTGTCATTCCAGTGATCACTTTCATAGAAGAAGGAATGACACTTCCTATGGGTAGGGTGACCCGAAACTATTTAATCAACCATAAGTTGTGTCCCCACCAGTGCTCCCCTAACCTATTTAAGGTCTTGGGTAGCGTAGATACTCTCAACGAGCAAATGAGCATGGGACTCAGGTGGCATGATGTCATCCACATGTACGAGTGCCACAAACTTATCGACGCGGGATATTACCTCAAGTCTTGGTCCAACATCGTAAAAATGGTATCATGTCTTCCTAAGTCCAATAAGGGCATGAAGGATGATTACCTGATCGCGATCAGGGAGTGGCACGACTCTCTTCACTGCCCAACTCGAGAGGGAGAACCAAGTGGGGTACCCTAGGATTAGGTCCCTTGGCATGGGATTTAGCCTTTTTAGTTTTACTACCTTTCCCCCTTAACATTTTGTCTTCCTCTGATGGCTAATTTTTGTTGGTCTAACCATGATTTCCTCCTCGGATGTTTTTGCAGATAAATGACGTATCGCTCCGAGACGCAACTTGGTCAACGTTTCGAGTCTTAACAAGTTGCTGAGGTCGGAGATATTTATAAGTAAAGACTGGCAGCTGTGAGCCGTGCACTTAATACTCGATTTTGAGCCCCCGTCAAACGCATTCCAGGACGCGAGCCAAGCCATAAGAGCCGGTGATCCCAGATTAGCTCAGATAGACATTTCTATGCCTGGCTTCTTGGCCCAAAGAGACCTTCCACAAGTTGAACTACCTCTCCAACGTTCTCCCCTAGAAGTAGCCGTTCCAAGGGAGGAAACTGCCTACTCGCACTTCTCCTTTGAGGCTGAGATTGACCAGTTTCGCTTCGAAGAAGAAGCAGAAACACCAGAAAGGCCTGTGGAGGTCTTGAATTCCGAGGGTGAACTTAACAGATCCTCGGCGGCCCACTCTCCCAGACTTGTAATTGCCCGGGTCGATACCAGCTCCAAGGAATAGGAAGGAATGGCGTTGAACCCGAGGATAGGACCGAGGGATCTCATGGCCGGGAGGAACAAGGGGTCTTCATCAAAGAATGTTCCCAAGTCCCAGATTCCGCCCAGCCTCCCCCTCCTCCCACAACTGACCTCAACCTGTTCCCTATTTCGAATCTTAGGAAGAAAAGAAAAGAACAAGAGCTGGAGAAAGGGGAGGTGGTCCCTCAGAAGGGGGCTAAGTAGCAGAAAATTGCCAAGGACCCCAAGGACAAAAGGGCTAGCTCCACGGACAGTAGGGAGGAGCACAATGGGGCCGAGGTGCGTATTCAGCAACGCACGTGGTCGCCTCGGCTAGAGGTGGATGGTGTTGCCATCCCTTGGAATGCCTCCATCAGGGAGTTCCAGCGAGGGCATTCCGCCCACATTGCTGAGGCTTTGGAGCAGCCCTTCTCTTGCCCAAGAACATGGATGCCTTGAGACGCATAAGGCAGCCGTCCTCTTTCTGTCCCTAAAAAGGGACCTCGCCATGGTAAGTTCATAACCACATCTTTTAACTAAGTATTAATATGCCTTCTCTTCTCCTTTTATTTTTTTATTTTTACATATGGTTATTCTATCATCCTTGTACAGATCACCAAGGAGGTCTTTGTGGCTAAGGAATGGGTCAAGGAAGCCTGAAATGACGCTAGGAATGAGGCCCACCTCCATGTCGAGGTCGAAAAGTCCTTGGGGGCCGCGAAGTAAGAGTGCAAGGAGTTGGCCTCCAAGCTGATTACCGAGGAGAGGGAAAGAAGGAGTGCTGAGGCCGGACTAAAGTACGCCTAGGTCCAAGCTGAAGACCAACGTAAGCTGCTCTATCAGACTGAGATAGAATTGGCCACCCAAAGGCAGCTGGTCTTGGAGTTGAAGTTAGACTTACAAAAAGCCAAGGAAGCAGCCCAGGTAGAGAAGGAAGCGGCAGAGGCATCAAAGCAAGCGTCTTACCTCCTCGGCATAGAGGAAACTGAGATTAGGCTAGTCGAGGAGCTGGTCGAGGTATGAAAGGATTACTGCAAGGTAACATGGGAGGAAGCCCTTAACCTTGCAGGTGTCCCTGCGGACTCGGAGTGGAGGCAGCCTGGGTGTGTATTTTACCATCCAGATATCCGTGAAACCCCAACTGCCATCCCATCTCCCTCTACCCTTGCTCCAGAGTCTTCAGAGCAGCCTTTGACTGCTTAGGCTGCTCTCTCCCTCCCTGAGACTTCAAAAAGATCCAATCAAACTGGTGATCAAGGCCAAGGGGCTGAGGTGGCCAAAGACAAAGGCAAGGGTAAGGAGACCAAGCCCCTCTTGGAGGCCAAAGACGCTGCTAAGGCCAAGGAAGCTGTAAAAGGGCAAAGGAGATTGAGGCCAAGACCAAAGAGATTGATCCTAAGGCCAAAGACACCTCTGCCTCCTAGTCGAGCCAAAAAGAAGACCCTCCTCCTCCAAAGGCCCAGACTTAGTGATTAGGATTTTCTTTTCTAGTTTTCTTTGTATATTTTCTTTTTTGTAGTGGCATTTTGCCTTTGAACACAATGTACTTCCTTTTTTTATTCAATGAAAAGACTTTTCTTTTTACTTTATGTGCTTTTCCTTTACATGTCTTTAAGTTTGACAATATTGCACACAGCACTGAACTGCAGCTACTCTTTCTTTAATAAAAGCTAACAGTAATATATTACTGATAATTTAAATAAATTGAACAAGTACTAGTAATAAAGAGCATTATCACTTACTTCTATTAAGGGCAGACAACTTTCACTCTGTTCAACACTTAGATAAATATCCAAAAACATTAAATTGCCTAAGGCCAGTGATTCGAGGAGTTGAGTGTAACCTGTGATATGCTTTGGTACTTAGGAAAAATGAATCGATGTCATTAAGTATTAATTTACCCAAAACATGTAGTATGGGGAGTCAAGCATGACTAAGGTTCTGTTTAATATTTAGAAAGATGTCATTGAGTGTTAGTTTACCCAAAACATGTGGTCCGAGGAGCCAGGTATGACTAAGGTTCTGTTTAACACTTAGAAAGGTAATAAGGGGAAGTGCAATACATTACATAATAAATAAGAATATGACAACGAAAAATTTGATTAATAATAATATCTCTTCAGGTTGTTTACATTCCAAGAGCGTGGTATTACATTTTCATCTAGGTCTTCAAGGAAATACGCTCCTATACCAGCTACCGAGGTGATGCGATATGGCCCCTCCCAATTGGGCCCCAACTTTCCCCATGCTGGATTCTTTGCAGTATCCAGAACTTTTCTTAACACCAAGTCACTAGGTGCTAATGGTCTCAGCTTTACATTGGCATCATACCCTTGCTTGAGCTTGTGTTGGTAATATGCCAATTGGACCATGGCATTTTCTCTTCTCTCTTCAATCAAGTCTAAGCTTTTCTCTAGCAATCCGTTATTATCACTCGGACTGAAAGAACTTGTTCTCAGTGTTGGGAAGCCGGTTACCAGAGGAATAACAGCCTCGGCTTCATAAGTCATCGAAAAGGGGGTCTTCCCTGTTGACCTGCGAGGTGTGGTTCGATACGTCCAAAGGACGTGGGACAACTCTTCCACCTATCTCCCCTTCGCATCATCCAATCTCTTCTTGAGTTCGTTCACTATGACCTTGTTAACAGCCTCGGCTTGTCCATTTCCTTGGGGATAAGCTAGGGTGGAATATCTATTCGCAATTCCCAGGTCACAACAGTATTTCCTAAAGGACTTACTATCAAACTGAAGGCCATTATCCGAAATAAGGGTATGTGGGACCCCAAACCGGGTGACTATATTTTTCTAAAAAAATTTCTTGGCATCTACGTCTTTGATATTCGCCTAGGGTTCAGCCTCGACCCACTTAGTGAAGTAGTCCGTGCCAACTAGCAGGTACCTCTTATTCCTCGCTGCTTTGGGGAAAGGGCCAACAATGTCCAAGCCCCATTGAGCAAATGGCCAAGGGCTGAACAGGGGATTAAGGACTCCTTTCGGTTGGTGTATGTTTGGTGCAAATCTTTGGCATTGATCACACTTCTTTACATACTCTTGTGCTTCTTTCTGCATGTTTGGCCACCAGTAGCCTTGAGTGATGGCTCGGTGAGATAAAGATCTGCCTTCAGTGTGGCTTCCACAAATCCCTTCATGTAACTCCTCAAGGAGTAGTTCTGATGCCTCAGGATGTATACATAGCAGGTATGGCCTAGAAAAGGAGCGTTTATACAATTTTTGGTCCTCGAACAGCCAGAACCGAGGAGCCTTTCTTCATACCTTGTCAGCTTCTGATTTCTCCTCGGGCAGGATATCCTCCTTCAAGAATAGTAACCATGGGGTCCATCCAACTAGGCCCCACTCTAACCTGGTTAACATGGACCACCCCTTTCTTTACTTCTGTAAGTTTGCACAAGTCTTCTACAAGGATGACCCGAGGTTAGCTTTGCACTGAGGAGGTTGCAAGTGTGGCTAGGGAATCAGCATGTATGTTTCTGCTTCTAGGGATATGTAATAGGCTGAAAAATTCAAACCCTGATTGCAAATGCTTAACTTGACTCAAGTACCCTTGCATTCTCACATCTCTTGCTTCTAACTCTTCCTTCACTTGGCCTACGACTAACCTTGAGTTCGAAAATATCTCCACTGCCTTTCCACCCATTCTTTGAACCATGGCCATTACTACCAGTAGAGCCTCATATTCAGCCTCGTTGTTTGTGACTGAGAAGCCCAACCTTAATGATTTCTCAATGGTGATTTTCTCAGAAGAGACTAGAACTAGCCCCACTCCAGATCCCTTTTGATTCGTTGCGCCATCAACGTATACCTTCCAGAATAAAGGTTTTTGCAGGGTGATTGCGCCAACTGATTTTCCATCCATGTATTGTGATTCTACCTCTTTCTCAAATGGGGATTCAACGAACTCGGCCACCAAATTTACGAGGACCTGACCCTTAACAGAGGTACGGGGCATGTATTTGATGTCAAAAGCCCCTAGGATTGTACCCTACTTGTCAATCCTCCTTGTGTAGTTAGCGCTTTGAAGTAAAGATCTTAGCGGAAGTTAGGTTAGGACAACAACTTTGTGTGCTTGGAAGTAATGGGGGAGTTTACGTGTAGCATATACCACAGCCAAAATGGCCTTCTCCAGTGGTAACTAACGGATCTCGGCCTCATGTAATGACTTGCTCACATAATAAACTGGCTTTTGTATGCCGCTATCAACTCATACCAACACCAAGCTTACAACATGAGGGTCCACAGCAATATAAGCAAACAGGACCTCATCCACCTCAGGACTGGACATGATAGGTGGTCGAGAGAGATATTCCTTAAGCCGCTGAAAGGCCAAAGCACACTCCTCAGTCCACTCAAATCCCTTCCATTTATTCATCAACAGGAAGAAGGGTCTACATTTATCCCTGACCTAGAGATAAACCGATTCAAGGCAGCAGTCATTCCGGTTAGCTTCTGGACTTCCTTGGGATTCCGAGGTGGTTGTAAACTGTAATTTCCTTGATCTGATCGGGGTTAACCTCAATTCCACGGTGAGTTACCATGTAGCCCAGAAACTTGCCTGATCCCATACCAAAAGAACATTTGGAAGCATTAAGGTGCAACTTGTGTTTCCTCATAATTTCAAAAATGTTCCCGAGGTCTCCTATATGCTTGGACACCACCTTACTCTTCACCACCATATCATTTATATAGACCTCAATACTCTTGCCTAACTATGGTTTAAACATCCTAGTCATCATCCTTTGATAGGTAGACCCCGTATTTTTCAAACCAAAGGGCATCACTTTGTAGTGGTAGTTTCCAATGGGAGTGACAAAAGCTGTCTTTTCCTGATCACCCAGGGCTAGTGGTATCTGGTGGTATCCTTGAAAGGCGCCTAAGAAGCTCATCTGAGGATGGCTTACAGTTGCATCCACCAGCTGGTCTATCCTAGGCATGGGGAAGGGATCTTTTGGGCAAGCCTTATTTAGATCTGTGAAGTCTACACACATTCGTCATTTTCCATTTTTCTTCTTCACCACCACAGTATTAGCCAGCCACTTAGGGTAGAATACCTCCTTGATAGCCCTTGTCTGCTTAAGTTTCATCACTTCGTCTCTGACAGCATCAGAATGATCCTTGGATGAGCGTCGAGGTGGTTGCTTTTTTGGGGGTGACAGATGGATTAACATTCAAATGATGACAAATGAAGCTCGGATCCACCCCTAGGGCTTTGTATACGTTCCATGTGAACATATCAACATTTCTCCTAAGAAACTCTATTAGCTCTTCCTTCTCTTGAGGAAGCAGCTGAGCTCCGATCTGAAAGAATTTCTCTGGATCATCGCCAATAACAACCGTTTCTAAATCTTCACATTTCGCCTCCTCGGCTGATCCATTGGCAGGCAACACCGAAGCTTTTGATTGCTATAAGCCCCTTTTAGTAGTGGTCGAAGACTCAGCTTCGAGCTGATGTAAGATGGTAACCACCAGGCACTACCTAGCTGTGGACTGACTCCCAATAATCTCTTTAATCTGGCCCATCGACGAATATTTCACCTTCTAGTACAGAGTAGAAGAGACAGCTCCTAGGGCATGAAGCTAGGGCCTGGCCACAATGGTCGTGTAGGGGGGAATAAGCGTCCACCATGATGAAGTCCACCTCCACCACTTCTGAACCAGCCTACACGGGTAGTCTAATATGACCCCTTAGAATGACAATCTTTTTGTCAAAACTCACCAAAGGAGAATCGTAGGCTGTTAAGTCCTCGGGTCTCAAGTTCAGTCCCTTGTACAAGTCAGGGTACATAATCTCAGCACCACTGCCTTGGTCCATCATCACCCTTTCCATGTCATACCCCCCAATTCTGAGCGTGACTACCAAAGCATCGTCGTGTGGCTGAATGGTTCCAATCTTGTCCTCGTCTAAAAAACTTAATGCCGGTTGGAAATCCACTCTAGCCCTCTTCGGCTCCAAATTAGAGTCCTTAGCGAATAGCCGAGCCACATACATCATTCTGGAGGGACAAGAATCGGTCCTCCCTAGAGCAGCAAAGATGACATTTATCGTACCCAAAAGAGGTCTTGAAGAAGCATCTCTCCGGGGTTATGAATTTGCTTGGCCCTGTTGACCACTAGAATGATGCAAAAATTGCTTCAATTTTCCTTCTTGGACCAGCTGGTCCAAATGATCCCACAAATTTATATAGTTTTTTATGGTGTGCTCCTAGTCCTAGTGGTACTGGCAATAAAGGCTCTGATTGCGCCTCAAGGGGTTTCCTGCCATCTTGTTTGGCCATTTGAAGAACGGCTCATTCTTAATCTTCTCCAGAACCTGGGGCACCGGTTCTCGAAACACCGCATTAACCACCTGGGTACTGACAGGCCTTGACTACCAGCAAAGTCCCTCTGAAATCCCTTCTCTTCCGAGGGATAACCTTAGCCTTTCCTTTCCCCTATTGCTGGTCTTTTTCAAGCCTTTTGTACTTATCAATCCGGTCCATGAATTGGCGCACACTAGTGACAGGTTTTTCAAAGACTTCCTTAAACCGTGCTCGGATGGGAGGCCGACCTTGAAAGTACTAACGGTCACGTTATCAAAGTTACCATTTATCTCATTGAACATTTTCTTGTATCTATCCGAGTATGTTTTCAGGATCTCCTCCTCTCGCATGGATAAGGACAGTAGGGAATTCAAGGGCCGAGGAACCCTACTACAAGTAATAAAACGAGAGCCAAATGCATGGGTGAGCCCTTTAAAGGAATTTATGGAACCTGCCCCCAGGCGGTCAAACCATCTCATCGCCACGAGTCCTAGACTGGATGAGAACACCTTATACATCAAGGCCTCGTTCTTGGAATGGACAGCCATTCTCTGGCTGAAATGAATTACATGCTCCACAGGATCTGTTCGACCATTGTAGATGGTGAAAGTTGGTTGATTGAATCGCCAAGGAAGTCTTGCCCCTTCAATCTTGTGCGTGAAGGGCGACTTGGAAATCTGGTTCAACGCCTTGCTCATAGCATCATTTCCCAGGCCTTTGCGAGGTAGGCTCTTATACCTACGTTTGTGATGGTGCTCCTCATCATAGGAGAAAGACTCGCTAGGTGGGGATCCTGACCTTCGTTTATAACTAGCATCCTCTTCATCATCAGAGAAAACGTCTGAGTTGGAGGGGGTTTGCTTTCGCTGTGCATGGCACAACTTCTTCTTTAAATGGTCAATCTCTAGTTGCATGTCTCTGTTATTCTGCTCTTGAGAGACGTAACTTCCAACTCGAGAGTGTCTTCTACTTGTATGTGTAGTGTGCATGCTACCCTCTCGATCTCTCTTGTGTTCAAGATTAAGGAAATCATCTTGTCGATGGGATCCCATGGACTCTTGCTGATGGGGACCTGATCCTACCATAGTTACCTGTTGCATTCACTATCACACAAGTTAACTTCCCACAAACGGCGCCAATTGTAAGGACGCGTTTGTGATCCTTGGCCCAAGGTATGATTAAATCCAAGTCCAATAAGTCCAATACAATGAATTTGTAGAGAGTGGGTTGGAAAACTAGGCTCTAATGAATGACTTAACAGTTAGAATGGATTTTAAAATCTAATCAAACAGAAATGAACCGGATTTATCTAAGTAAATTTGTCCTTGGCACAATCTGAGAAGGTATATTCTATTATATATTGATTGAAAATGGTTACAGATATGGTCCAAGATGCTACAGTGCTTTCTCTTGGAAATTTTCGATCCTCACTCCATGGAGGGTCTCTTATATTATATAGTTCCCTTTGAACGATCTTGGTTCTACACTTATTGATCATCTAAGCCACTACTTGAGTGTTTGTCTCATCGGGCACCCTCTCAGGCCCTCTGTGAGTTGGGGTAGCCAAGGCAGCACTGTTCAGGTGTCTTCTCCACATTAATGTAGCCAGAAAGTTAGCTGCAGAGTATTTAATGCGGTGGCAGCAGCCTTTCCTTAGATATTTCCAGGCTTCCATCCCTCTTGTACTTTCATAATGCATGTCCCTATCAGTGGAACTTCCTGAAAGGTCACTTTGAACAATAGGATATACATTTGGTCTGTGCTTCGTTGATTCGAGGAGATACTCCTCCTCGGACAACCTCCCCCAATCCTTCGATTTGCCACATACTCATGGGACTCTAATCTTAACACCCTCATTACTGTTTATTCATCCTCGAACCAACCAATGTCCTCGGCCAAGGCCTAAGACCCAATATATAATTTTGGGCCCTTATCCCTACAATTTGCATAAATGTATTTTTTTTGTCTTTTTAATTTAGGGGGCCATTATTTAAAATTTCACAAACACCATGGTTCACCATCAAAGCCGAACGTAGAACTAGCTACACTATTGCCCTTTCAAACCAAATCAACATTCCATCACCCTCAAATTTCCAAATAATTCACTTTAATAAGAAAAAAAAATTGAGGAAAAAAATTCGTTCCAATATTCCACGCAAAATCCAACATTCTAATTCATTTATTTTTCCCCTCCTCACTTGTTACAAGGAAAAAAAAAAAAAAAAAACTCAATTATTTCCCCTAATAAAAAAGAAGAAAACCATGCTACATAACTACACATTTTTAAGGGTAAGTGATGTTTATTTTTAGTTAGGGTAATAATGTCTTTTATTTGCTATTATGTGTCAATTGACTCAATTTGCTTTAGTAAAATTCAACCTATTGAACTTTATTTTTTCTCCTTTGGTGTTTGGACCTTGTGGAACCATCGCAACAGGATGGTTTTTAAGAACACTCCCTCGAGTCTTTCCATTCACAAGGAAGTTATTCAAAGAGCAGCTGAGTTCACTTTCTGTGCTAAAAACCTATCATCCAATAAACCAAGAGTTGAATGATTTATCCGCTGGGAAAGACCAATTAGAAGTTGGTTCAAATTAAACACGGATGGTGTTTTATTAGGCAACCCAGGTGTAGTTGGCGGAGGAGGAATCCTTCGTAATGATTCTGGTTCTTGGGTTAGAGCGTTTGTGAGAAATATAAGGACCACCACTAGTGTTCTTACTGAGCTTTGGGCTCTAAGGGATGGGTTACAGATGTGTCTAAATATGCAAATTAATGCTCTTGAAGTTGAATTGGATGTCAAAGTTATTTCTAATTTGATGAACAATATTGAAAGCCCGAATGCTACTAACTATGCTATTGTGGCTGATTGTAGGGTGTTAATTTCCCAAATTCCTCAAGTTAAGGTGACTCATTGCTATCGGGAATGCAACCGCTGTGCTGACGCCCTTGCTAGATTAGGGTGCTCCTTATCTACTAATATTATGTATTTCAATTATCCCCCTCCCTCTATCCTAGATGCCGTTATTTCTGACTTGTAGGGACTATCTCAGATTAGGCTTTGTCCTATCTCTGATGTTATTCCTCCCTTTTAGTTGAATGCAATTTCTAGTTTACCAAAAAAAAAAAGACACGAATTAACCTAACCTGTAATAAAAAAGGTCAACCCATACCTAACCAATTGAAATGTCGGGTTGAGTTGAATTAACCTATACCCGACCAAACCCATCTTGTTTTTCAAAGAAGGGATTCAATTTATTTATTTATTTATTTTCATATTTGAAAGTAATATGCAAAATTGAATGTTCTCCTTTGGTGGAAAGATAATTAAAACTAGGTTTTTTTTTTGGACTTTCATTAAAAGCATGCTATTTCTTAAGCATTTCTATGACTACAATTGTTTTTTTTTTTTTTGCCCACAATGTTTAGTATTTTACTGTGATAATATGCTATACCTAATAAAAAAAAAAGTATGGTTTACCATATTTAGTATATTTTTTTTCCGTTTATCTATGATGATGATATTATTAGTGAACTATAGATTATGTAAATAAAGTTAAAATTTTATGTATTATTTAAATTTCATTTTTGGGTATTTAATTTAATTAATTAATTAATTTATATTGGAAAGAAGACACAAACAATTTGAACATATTATTATTTCCATTCATGTAAAAAAATACGAGCCAACACATATTCTAATTAACCAGATTCACTCACAACCCGTTTAGGCCGAAATATTTCTAACCTGAACCAAATTTGAGGTGTAATCCATTTGAACGAAACCCGACCCATTTGCAAAATGGCAGGTCTAAATGGGCATGAAGGGTAGGGATGGCAGGTTTGGCAAACCTCACGTGGTGGAATGAAGTGTTGACTGTTGAGTTTGGGGCACTGTATTACTTTAGACTTAAGTAGAGATTTTCACGGGTGTCAAACTTCTTTGGGAACGTAAACACACCCTGCGGCACTGAAAAAGATTACATAGAAGCAACCAAACCAAACCAAACCTCTCCCTCCCTGTGCAGAGTCCTGAGCAGTGAGGTCGTATCTAGGATCTCTCAGAAAATCTTTTGATGAGAGACTGAACTATCATACAGATTCTTTAACCACGAGGCAACAAGGACTGAGTTTATAGACTCATGATTCTTTTGATGAATTATAGACTCATGATTCCAATGATCTGAACCTAACCCCCTACGGCCTACCCTATGCTTTGCATTTAGCTCTAATAATATTGTTTCCTCAACTCACAACAAATACAACTTTGTTTTCTGTAGGAAAATCAGAAATCTTTGGTGCTGTATAGCTACCAAGGTCTGTGACTACTACGGACCAGTTGAAAATTGAATGACATATATGGTCAAATCTTGTGAAAATGAAAATATGTCGGTGTCGTGTTTTGGACTCTACAGACAGACGACAGAGAGAACAAACCTATATACATCATGGCTTTTTTTTTTCACCCTGAAAAAGCTATATTCACTTTAACAAAAAAAAAGATAATAATAAAGTTTTTTTCCCAACTTCCCCAAAAAAAAAAAAAAAAAAAATTCCACGGTTAAGATTGTAATGTTGCCATTTTTCATAGTTTTTTTTTTTAATAATTAATTTCTTATGTGATTAATAATAATAATTAAAACATCAAGTTGATTTATTACTAAAATTTTTTTATTATAAAAATATATTTTTTTATTTTTATTAATATTAATTAGCACAAATGATCTCAATATAGTTATAAAAAATTATAAAAATGAATGTATCCTAAGATTATAGGTAGACTTAGGTTGAGTTTGGATTGCCATTGGTGTCTTTGTATTGGTGTTTAAATAGTGAGTTCCGTGCACTGTTAACGAGACCTGCAAGTATTTTTTTTTAGTAAAAACAACTTTAAAACTGGGTTTCATGACACTATTCATACATTTAAAAATTATTTTGTTATAGTATTTTCAATTTTCAATTTTTAGTAATAAACAGTATCCAAACAGATCCTTATGTTTTGTTCAAGTTTCATCGTATTGTCTCTATACATTTGCATGTACTCTTAATTAGTCATTAATTTAATTTAATTTAATTTAATTTATATTAAAAAATTAGTATATCATTGTCTTTGACTAGATTAAGAACTTCTTTATAGATATTATTTATTTATATAAACTCTTCTTAGCTAGATATAAATTTCTTATTAAAAATACTTCCTTCATTGTTTTAATTTCGTTGTTATATAATTTTTGTGCATTTTAATCATCTAAGTTATATATTTTTCAATGTTTACTTAATTTTCTAAAATATTCTTTAACACATAATTAACATTAGTCCTTAAAAAAAAAAAAAAAATGAGGTCACATATCATTTCCAATAAAAGTTACTCTCTCTTGGAGTGTAACCACTTCCACTACAAGTGGGTTTTTTTTTTTTTTTTTTTTTTTAATTTTTTTTTATGTATGATTTAAATTTTTTCTTATTCTTAGTTAGTTATCATTTTTTTTTGGCGATTTTCCTCTCACCTTATTGCAATTTGCAAGCTTCACTTTTTTTTTTTTTTTGTGCTAATATTTTGTTCTTAGAGGAAAACACAAAGAGAACCTGAGAAAGGCTCTAGAGTTTGAGCACACTAATAGCACATGCGAGGACCTTAAGCTTAGTATTCTATTATTAAAACTTGTAATTTATATACATGTATAATCCACTACAAAACCATTGTGATTATAACGAGGAAGTAGGAATATAATGAGGCCAAATTGGGTGGAGGATTCGTTGTTTGGACTCGATTTGGTTTATTGCTTGGTGTGAATTGAATGGGTGTACTATCTTTTTCCTATAGACAACAGGTCAAAATTATCTGCTATGACTACTACTAGGTTAATAAATCAATGTTTGGTTAAATAAATGTGCCAAGCTAGTCTTCTAGAAAGGAACACGCGAGGGAAATGCCATTCATATTGAAGAATTTTGGACCAAACCTTGTAGAAACATTACAGATAAAAACAGGTTAATGTTGACATGTTGTAAAAGGATGGTTTTGTTAGTTATGAAATAAAACCGGTTGATTCGCATTGATTGTTACTATTCTTCAATGTATATTTGTTTTTAATGGATCTGTGCGTTTATTTATGGTAGATCAGATGTTAGAATGTAAAGTTAGGTGTGTAGTACAAAGGACTTGAAGGTATAAATCAATCATCTTAAATTGAGTCTAGCTAGATTTATAGATTAAATTCTTTGTGCTCCACACCTAACTTACATTTTGCTTTAAATATTGAACATCAAGTAAAGTTTACAGGTAATACCAAATCACGCTTATAAGTTATAACAAGTTATGTGGATCGATAAGGTTGTTCTACCAAAGCCTTTGTATTCCCTACACATCCATAGCCCTAATATGGACTATATTCTGAGCTCTAATATGGATTCAATGGTGGATTTTGTTACAGAAACTAATGGCCTGTTTGGAAGTTTAAAGAGGGAGGAGAGTAGAGGGGAGTAGAGGGGAGGAGAGTAGTGGGGAGTAGAGTAGAGGAGAATAGTTATCATCCACATTGTTTGGATGTTTTTAAAATTAAGGGGAAGGGGAGTAATTAGTCTTTTTATTTGTAATTTTGTTAATATAGTAAGGACAAATTTGATAATTCATTTTGTCAAGCATTTTTATCATCCACTCTCCCTCCAAATCTCTCCAATTTGGGGGAATTATAAATGAGGGGTTAGAAGTAGTTCAAACCCCTCCAAAACCCTCCAAATCCCTCTCCCTCCTTCCTTAAATTCATCCAAACAAGGTAATTTAATTACTCTCCCTCCTTCTACTCTACTCCCCCTCCTTTTTCCAACATCCAAACATAGCATAAATACACAATGCTCAGTTGCTCACCACCTGAACGCCCACAATGTTCATAGTCATAGAATATGAGAGAGTTTTTACCTTTGATAATATCTTCCACACACAAAAATGACAATTCTTGAGCCTCATATAGGAATGGGTGGAGAGCCGGAGACAGGGGGCCTCCCCCAAGCTCTCTTTTATCAGTGTAATCACCCAAAATCTCTTGAATTAGTATAAATATTAGATTAGTCAAACCATGAAAATTATGGTTTCTTACAAGCTACAACAATTAAAACTTAATTTTCTCATATCACAAAATTTATTAACTCTAAATTATATTTGTGTGGGGGCAGAAATCCGAGGCCCAAAAGATGATTGGGCTTGAATTAAGGCCTGCTACAATTAATTTGTAGAGATAGATTTTCAGACCAACAATTGGACTCCTAAAAAGTAGGTTTTGATTAAAGATAAAGAAAATGCAATTTTAATTGAGTTTAAACTAATTTCATAAAGATAGTATGTTTGATTTATCTTCCTTGGAATGGCTAAGGAGCCTCTTACACTGGATATATTACAAAGATAAGTATTTTCTCTCTCTCTGATCTTAAGAATTTGATCCTTGTTCATTGGGAGAAATTATAAGATTTACATGGTGGACAAGTGATGCGGTCCACCATTCTACTAAAAAACTTCCACTTGTTTAAAATTGTTAGTTAGAAAATTTTTTTAAACAGAAATTAATTACTGACTCAGCAATTTTAAACAAGTGGAAGTTTTTTAGTGAAATGGTGGACAAGTGACGTGGTCCACCAGAGAACTCTATAATTTCTCGTTCATTGGGGATTATTCCTCTTTTATAGTGTTCTTGTTTTGATCTTGGCCCTCCACATGGAGGGCTGCTGATCGCTCCACAAGATACTTGTCTCATCCTTCCTTTTAAGGCCTTGTTGAGCTAGTTATAAGCTACTTGGACACTGTTCAGGTGTCAATCAGCCATTAATGCAACTGACATGGTTGGAGTAGAGCATTCAATGCGAAGGTGATAGATGCTTCTTTGGGAAGTTTCCTCCCATCCTTATCCAAGCTGGTTTCCATGGGACTCTTCAGATTGTATACCCCTCCCTTACGTAATCCCCATCTTGTTTTCTTTATGGGGTCCTCGACCAAGAGCTTTCCTTGGATTGGTCGTTTTTTGGCCCCGAGCCTTTCTGATGTATGCTTACGAACGCTTAGGTTAAGTGGGTAGAGAATTGGGCCTGCAAACTCCTCGGACTAGGCCCAGTGGAACTAGTATTTCTAGCCTCCCACAATATTCATCTTTCTCATGGCATTTAAACTCAAAGTAACCGGATAAATTTAAAAAAAAAAAATATTTTTGTCTTATTTTCCCACTACACCATATTTGTATTGTCTCAATCCCTTCACTAATCTTTTACTCTTTAATATATTAACTCTTTCACAGTTTCAAACTTTGAGTTTTTGCTATAAGCTTAAATTTTAAATAGTTAGAAAAATAAAAAAAAGAAAGTTAAATTTTACATTTTTTTTAAGAACAATCGAGGGAGTGAAAACAATATACAACTTCTAGGTATATTACTACACTTGACACTTCTGCATTTATTTATTTTTCCACTTTATTTCTGTTTGGATCTAGCTTTTTTTTTTGTTAGCTTTTAGCTTTTATCTTTTCTTATATTTTCAAAGTACAAGCATACTTTAGCAAAAAAAAAAAAAAATCAGCAAAAAGCTAAATAAGCTAATGCCAAACACACACTTTATATACATAGGTTAATAGTATGAACTTATTTTGGGATTAATTTTTTCATACAATCTTACCTCCTAGAATTGAAATCCTAGCTCCGCGATTGCAAATAGGCAACCAACAAGTTGTAAGTCACAACATTTAAGCCATACATTCATGCCTTAAAGACAAGACCATTACTGCAGAAAATTAACAGGAAGTGTAGCAGCTGAAGAGCTACTTCCATCCGGGTTGGATTAGGTCTAGTCATGCCCTTGTGGACACCTGGCCCAAATGCTAACATCTTCCACTTCCTCATTGTGGACATGACAGTCATGCATCCCTCATATCAATATGTAACTCATTGTTTATATATATTATATGCTGACAAATAGATTGTGCGACATTCAAATTAATAATCTTCCATTGCCCTAATGCCTAGGTCTAGTTGGTTTCCCAGTCGTGCCCCTTTAGAACACATCACTCGTGGCCATAAATAACATGCTAGAGTTGCAGGGACTAGAACATTAATTTATCTTGTAACATAATCATAAGTCACATAGAGCATAGTCAGGGTCTTAATAAGGACCAATAGGATTCACACTCTGAGGAAACAGGGATTCAATCACTGACTTCCGTAATTGGTCGTAAAACTCATGCAGTATGAATCACATGCTACGGTGAAGTTTTATTTTCTAAGTGTGTATATCTATTCTCTCTATATCATTGTATAGATCTAAGTCTAGTCGCTACATTTTTTATAACCAGTAGATGAGGTCTTTTGATGACCTCAAATAAAATTCGAATACACAAAGGAACCATTATATAAGTAATTGAGGATTCAACAGTGATAATAGTTTAGGGGAAAAAAAAAAGAAGGAAAGATAGAAATCAACACCTTGCTAAAAGTGAAACCTCGAAACTCTTGCAACTATAACTTTCGAAACAGTGTCTGTTCATATCAGTGTGAAGATTCTTTACTTTGATCTAGAGTTGGATTACAACAATAACTTGCAAGTCATTACAGTAATTTCTTCTAAAAACTTGCTCTAAAACGTAACACTCGTCCTGTCCACACCTTAAAAAGATCCTCTTGAAAAAGAAAGTACAAATTCCCTATGTGATTATTATTATTATTTTTGTTGATGTGAATTTCTAAGATTTTTAGAGCACCTAACTAATCCCCCGAGTGTGTGTAGTCTTCCTTTCTATGCACACCAAATAATTATAAGGAGTAATCTCCTGGGATGTTGTCTTAAAGATCTTGGTTAGGAGATATTAATCCAAGACCTCATGGATCACATGAGTATTGAAAACCACTCGACCAATCCCTTGGGATTACCCCATATATGCTATTCAGTTTACCTGTGTGAGCTCCTCTAAACTGTTATAGATTACCTTAACAATTGACAGGCTACTATATATTTTATCTAAACAACATTGCAATTCTAAGGTTCTGAACTCCTCCGGGTTGACACTGCTGCTGCAGCTCTTTGAAGTAGGCCCATCATTCTCTGGATTATGTCTTCAAATGAAGGACGCTGTTCTGGATCACTGCTTGTTTTTAAGTAAATAAAGGTTTAGCTCAACTTGTAGGTTCAATATAAATATTTAATACACAGAAAAAGAAATAGTTGAAAATGAAATTACCTTTGCCAACAGTCTTTGATGATGGTTGCCACGTGGGGATCAAGGTCTTCTGGCAGGTCTAATCTTCTATTCATGAATCCCACAACTCCAACAACCTATCAAAATGGAAGACAATGGTCATAGAGAAGCTTCAATGGCTAGATAACTTGAATGTGTGTGTTTGAGAGAGAGAGACCTGTAAACCATTTAGGTTATTCCATGGAATGGATTCTGTCATTAATTCCCACAGGATGACACCAAAACTGAACACATCAGATCTGCTTAGCAAGGAGGAGTTTCATTACTTCAACATTTTTATAAGATTATCATTTACCACTCAGAATTTTAAAGCTCAGTTTTTGTAAATTACTTTTCATTTGAAGGTTCATTCCTTAGGACTTCAGGGGCCATCCACTGAGGCTGCATTTAATAAATAAAAAATTAAAACAAACAAACAAACAATGGATGATTTTCAGTGATAAAAGTTAGTTATGCATATGGATACAGAGTTAAAAAGAGATTTTACATTAGAAAAGAAAAGAAAAGAAAAGAAAAGAGAGAATACAAATCATTACTGTTCCTCTCCCAGATTTTGATGTTATAAAGGTTGAGTCCTTTAACCTCGACAGGCCGAAGTCTCCAACCTGACAAATTGAATGCCTTGTATAAGCAACTGCTATATGCTCAATCTGCTTGAATTATTTAAAGCAATTAACCAGCACATATTACCTTGACAGTCCAGTTTTTATCGACGAGAAGGTTAGAAGATTTTAGGTCTCTATGTACTATTGGCGGATTTCTGTGATGCAAATAATTCATACCTCTAGCCTGCAGTAACATGATAGATTATGATGGCTCAAACTCAAGTTCAAAAAGTTGATACACACGCCATGCATGCATGCACAGACACAGAAAGAGAGAGAGAGAGAGAGAGAACATACGACATCAAGGGCCATCCTCAGACGCCGTTTAATGTCTAATGCCTGATTGTTCTTGTGAAGTGTTTTGTAAAGGCTTCCTCTGACCATGCAAAACAAAATCTACTTAAAACACTGGAACATATATTTAGCATTAAAAGAGAAAAACATAGGAGACTATGCAGAATCGCAGATAGTTGGGCTGATTGGATTGAACCCCAGTATGTACACATCACCCAGCATGAAGTATCCCAATTAATAAAAGTATCACACGCTTGCAAGGCCAATCCATGGGACTTCTAGAAAAATACTCTAAACAAGAAATTTTGAATGACAAAGACATAGGCATGTACTCTCAGCCTTACCAATGAACTTTATTTAGCATGAAAGATGGAAAAATACAATTCAACATAACAATCAAATACTACATTGCTAGGTGGACTGCATTTAACTTAAGATATCATTAGTTTAACCACTCCTTAGACAACACTTCCATATCTATTACCTGGGTAGGAACTCTGTGACAATTGAAAGTCGCTCCTGTGTATATGCTGCCCCCATAAACAGCAGTACATTTGGATGTCTTAGTCTCTTCATTATATCAATCTGAAACACATGCAAATGAGATCCGGGATAAGGTTCTTCCTTTTGCCACCAAGATTTACAACTTACAAGCAGTTGGCTGAGAGTTTAGAGATACCTCTTTTTTGAAGTCAAGTAAAGTTCCCTCACTATATTCATTCCCAAAGTAAACCTTAATGGCAACATCCTGTTATGAACACACTTAAAATTATTAATGTCAAGATATGGATTGAATAATCTTGCTTGGAACAGTAAATAGAGTAATTTGAGAATTTCAAATTTACCGATCCATTCCAAAGTCCATGATAAACAACAGCATAGAAACCTGTCAGGCAAGAACAGATACATACATTCACATCAAATGTCCAGCAACATTTCTTGTGTACATTCTTAAATTTCCATTTCCCAACTTTGTGCCTAAATCTTCTCATAAAATGTAAAGGGCAGCATAATATAGTTATAAATTAATAGAGTATTAAACTAAAAATGAAAGGAGGACCAACCTATTTTTGGGGAAAAAACCTTCACACAATTAGTTGTAGTAAAATCATTTACTTTCATTATTCTAGTGATCGAAAATGTGTCAAATATTAATATATCAACTGTCATTGTCATTTAATTTTATCAGTGTGCCTAACTTGAGACAGCCAGAGTAGTTGACAGTTCTAAATTTAGTCTTGATCTACTTCCCCATGGGCCAACATCATAATACGATGAATTGGTTTCAATTTTTAATCATAGAATGCAATTTAGATTCAGATAAAAATGAAGAATCTCAAGTATACCTTGGCCAATCTCTTCCCCAAAGTGAAGGTCTTCCCAGCGAATCTCACAATCTACTATAGAGTTTGACTCATTATCCCCTTTGCTTGATGAACTCCCATTGCTGCCAATGCTCTCCCCTGAATTTGGGAAATATTTATCACCTGGTTGTCTTTGCATTTCATGTTCTATTTCCAAGGCTTTCAAGTTTGATACTTCTGGTTCCAACTGCTTCACATTGAATTGGTGGCCTAATCTTGGCAATGGGTCTCCAGGTCTGGATAAACCAAAACACTCACAGCACTCCCTTGAAGAGGGTACAACAGAAACCCTCTCAAAGTCACTTTGTTCTCTCCTAGCTGCAAAGGAAGAATTTTTTATGTGGGGGCTCTCTCCCTTATCCTCTGTATCAAGGGTGCAATGGTGTGAAGTTGATGCCTTTGGATCTCTAAAAGAATTAGGATTGTCTGTCACTTTGCTTTCTGAAGAATCAATTGCACCATTTTCTTGAATACTTCCATCATCTTCTTTACCACAGTTGCTATTTCCCTTAATGTGCTGCAGCTTTGCCAAGATCTTGGCTGCCTACAATCACCCAACCAGTCAATATAGAATAAATGTTGACAAAAGCAGAGGCTATACATACTGAAATGAAGGAATGCAGATGCTCAGGTGATATCATTTTGAAAAAATCTGATTTTGACCCCAAACAACTAAGCAGTGGATTAACCAAATATGTTATGATTGATTCCAAAGAGATGAGCATGTACAGCTATTTCAACCATTATTATAATTCACCAAATCAAAAGCAATAAAGATGTATAGTAGTAAAAAGGTATACAAATATGGTAATGAGGTAGAAAACCAATGAAGAACTTTTTCAAAGGAAAAACCACCTTGGGATCCAATCTCAAAGAAAATTTAGAGATGAAAAAGTTACAATAATCTACTTACAAAATCTTCGTAAAGCTAGACTCTCTATTGTAACCTCAGCAAACACCCCACTTGCCTCCCACCATAATGGCCCTAAAATTTCTGGAATCCTTCTACGCAAAGTTCCTCCATGATCAAACCTCATCTGTGACAACCTGGAACTCCGATTAGAAACAATAATAACCCACTGTCAAAGAACTAACTCCGTGGGTTCAAGGAATCAATGGTTTAGGCTTAAGGAGAAACTGTCAGAGACAAAATTAAAAGATCTCATAAGGAGAACCACTTTAGGGAGAGGAATTAAAACATTTTACACTCAAGAAGGTTTTCTCTCAACGTAATATTGATTCGGTAGCCTCTCTTCTCTCAATTTGTGCAACATGGGTTGGTTTTATATAGGGAATCATTAGGTTAAGTCATACGATCTTCAAAGTTGGTTTACTCTTTGTTGCAACTTCACTTGAGCTAGTGTCTAGTGAGGATTGAGTGAACTCTCAGGGACAACACAGTTGTGCCAAATTCAAATAGTCATACCTCACTCATTTTAAATCCAACTAAGGTTAATTTGTGTTCATTTTGAAGCCTTGAATGCCTACTTTCCAACGAAACAAGTTTTACTCAAAAATTCATTGCAGTGTAAAAGATATGAGCAAAAGATCAACAACTCATCATCTTTGAGTAGATTAAATTCTTGTCATCTTTGAGCAATTTCTGAACCAGAATCAACCCTAGCACCACTATGTTGATAAAATCCAAATTTGATATGCTTTGGTACTAGGATTTGACAACACATCTATGAACGCTAACACATTTTTAGTAGGTCATGACATGACTGAAATCCCCAATGTTTTTAGTAACTACTGAAAAAGAAGGGAAAAAAAATCAACTCTAAGAAAGTATACACAACACTGCAGTGTACCATGTAACAGAGGCTTGGATACAAATGGAATGTAGAGAGAGATATGCTAACTAAAAAATAGAGAGTATCAAAGCATTACTCCAATCAAGCAATGGTGTTTTATAGGAGGATGACTTTTGAGAGAGCAGGGAGAGTGAAAAATTAATCCGCACTTTGGTCCATTTCTAGAACCAATTTATTTATTTTTAAATTGGTAAGTTACACATGCATCCAGTGATTCTTGAGCTTACAATCTCACCCTATGCCCACACTTAATTATGAGATGAGAAAGTGCCATTTAAACCAAGGCTTGTTGGCCATTTTCGAAACCAATTCCAACCAGTGACTTGAGAAAATTAATACCAACTCATTATACACAGCCAATTGTGGACACGTGATCGTATTGGATGAATTCAAATCTAGAGTCCCATATTTGAGAGAAAGATAGGTAGTGAAAGTATTTTTCAAGAGTCAAAAGGTAAGAAACATAATACAATATATCTTCTCCAAAAATACAGACATAAAATTGATTGGGAAGTCATTAGAAAAGGGATTTACCAGTGTACTAGTTTTGTCAAATTTAGCATCTTCACTATTTGTTGCAGTATCCTCCCTGTCCATGGGTGCATCACATGCATTTGATGTATCATCTCCATGTCTCCGTGATAAAAATTTTGAGGCCTGATTGTTCCAGCAGTACAATTTTTAGAACACACTTTCGGAAACTAGAATTTAATTTGATTACAATGAAAACAATTATAATTACTAAAATAAGAGGAGGAAAGAGAATGAAAGGAATTGTTAAAAGTGTAACTCATAAGCACCAGATTGGAAACAGAAGATGCAATCTGTGGCACTGGTGCAATTGGTGGACGCTGGTGCCACTGAATCCTTTTCAAGTTTAACCCCCGTGGTCTAGGTTGGCCATTGACATGATCCTGATGTGTTTTCACGTTGACTGAACCTATACAATTATATGCGGCTGCATCACTTGAAACAGTGATAAAACTAGCAAGCTCACCATCCTCATATAATGGGCTTTTTGTCACCATCGCCATAAATATTTCACCCGACCTCTTCTTAAAGGGAAATTGACCTGACCAGGATTGCCCAGTGCTCAAGCTGTCCATGATTTTCTTAAGAGGTGCATAATAATCTTCAGCAATAAGAAGTTCAGCAACTTGTTTTCCAAGGACTTCATAGTCCTTCCATCCATAGAGACTTTCAGCAGAATAATTCCTAAAATATAAATTTTCCTTTGAGATAACAGCAATATTTGATAGTACTAACATGCAAAAGAAGTTTTTATGAAAAAGACTTATTTCTTTCCTAATCTTAAGTGGAACCTCTTCATTTCTATGAGAAACAAAATAGCTACGGATGAGATGGAATATGCATATTAGCAGATCCAGAGCAGAGTTTGAGGCCTCTTCTATTATTCAAAAAATGCAGCTTTAAAAATATCTCCCACCAAAGTACACCACCTTCCTATTCAAACATCTACTTTCTTATATATTAATTACTTCATTTACCTATAATACTTCAACTTCCATCTGATCCAACTTAACATAAAGCTCACTCTTTTCCGTGACCTTATACCTTCACATTAATTAAACCACATTAAACATTCTATTCCTACATAACTGTTCCATAAACCACAACAGTACACTCACAGTATAACTTACAACCAAACATGGTCGTTCACGAACAGACAAACTAATTTCATGAAATCTCTTTGCATACAAAAACTCATATATATACATACATACCAGTATATGATCTCCCCAGAAGAAGCTCTGCACACGTGAACAGCATGACCCATGTTCTCCAACACACTTCTGTACGGACCCCCAGCCCCAAAGAACCCAGGGAAGCAACCCCACCTCGAATCTGAGTCTGAGCCCACCATATCGTAATCCACCTCCTTGTTCTTTGTTATCTTATTTTCTTGAACCACCTCATCCAACTGCTCTCTCAGCCTCTCGTGACTCGCCTCCAAACTCTGGAACCGATCCACCAGAGCTTGGTACAGAGCCGTTTCTGATTTATCTCCGGCCATGGAGGTCCCCTGAGACTCGCCGGAGAAAGCTTGCGCAATGCGCATAGTTGTGGTGGTGGTCTACAATATTAGTATATTAGTTCAAGCTGGTGGTAGTGCTGGCTTTTGTATTTGTGTTAGTATTATATTTTTGTGTGTATTATACCTTTTTTTTCTTTATTCTTATTTGATTTTGTTTTTAAAATGTTACTATGCGTGGGACTTAAGTTGTCGCCACGTGTCACTGGCCGATCAGGGGAAGCTATCAGGTACGGACAGGTGTTGAGTTAACGATATACGATGGCCAATGGGGACAGAGGATTTTGCGGCTTTCAGCTTTTCTAACGTTTTGTTGTTTGAACAGGGTTTGCTATTGGTTGTTGGTTGATGAAACTGAATGGGTTTTTTGTCTTGTTTTATTCCGAATTTGCCCCTGCCGCCATTGGTTTTAATTAAAAAAAAAAAAAAAAAAAGAGCAAGTGGGATGGGTTAGGTTGCTTTACACGACTCAACCTACACTATGATATTCAATTATATTTTAGTATTTTACAACTTGCAGATGTGCTGACGTGGTGCTTGGTCAAAATCAAAATCAAGGAAAATGATTTATTGTGGAGGATATATTTACCACCAATTGATTTATTAGTTTTTTAAAAAAATTTATTAGCTTCACATACATTTTTTTGTATAAGATTTTAAGTATTTTTTTTATAGATATAATTATTATATTATTAGGAAAACTGTACTTTCACTAGTATTTGCCAAAAAGAAATATTATTCATATTTTATATTTGCCTTTATCTATTGGAAGCCAAATGGGTCTCCAAAAAGAAAAAGTGGATATGACAATGAGAATGATGGAATTTATTTGAATGCATCATCCAACTAGTTGTTACACATTTCCGTAGCGTATTGGGGATACAAAAAGATTCAAACATCTTACCAATCATTCTTAAAATCTTGTTCACGTTCTATCATTTACTTTTAATTTTAAAATTAATAAGAAATAGTCATGCTGTTTTTTTTTTTTTTATAAATAATAATAATATAAAAAATAAAAACAAAGAAAGAATGAAAGAAATAGTCATGCGTGTTACTATTGATTTTTAGTTCATTTTTCTTTTAGTCCAATGGAGTATGCAATTTGTCTCACCTTAATGGTGTATTTCCTAACTATCTAATCCCCATCATTTCTCAGTTTCTCACCAATGACTTGAATGACCTATTACCAATTTACCATCACTTAGTTTCCCACTTGTTCTTGCTAACTTCGTAAATTTAAAAAAAAAAAAAAAAAAAGTCAGGCTAAAGAAGTAGGTAAAAAGAAAATTAAATTAATAAGCATAGTTTAAAAGAGCAAGTGGTATTTGTGTTACATAAGTAAAGAGTACTTCTTCACAGTTCGTTTGTTATTTGTTTTAAATAACATAGCTTACCTTTTTGGGCCGAGAACTCTACTAATACCCTAATCGTCACAACTAATTTATAAAATATGAGAGCAATCTTCAATGGGAGATCTAAACAAGTAAAATCTAAGTTTGAATGGATATTATATTGATTATCAGAATGATTATCTCTTGTCAAGGTTACAAGCAACCAAAGACAAGTACAAGCACTCTCTAGATATTCCTACACCTTCTCTCCTTAATTTTCTTATCCCACACTAAGTATAGGGGAATGTCCTATTTATACACCTAGTCCATCTTTTTAGTAGTGGGCTGTCATGATGAGAGTCAAAAGATGCTTGTCTTATCAAGTATCTCTTCCTCCATTTTGATGATGAAAATGGACTTTTAGGATGTAAAACATTGTTCGGGTTGGTCATTTAGCATTAAATGCGGCATGGACTAGGCGGGAATACCTAATTAATGTGGAGGTGACCATTGCTTGGGTTATGAGCCACCTCATCTGGTTCCTCAGTTGGATTTATGGGTTCGATCTTCTCCTCGGACGTTTTACCGATCATTCATCCTCAATCGAGATTGTTCATGGTGCGTTGAACTTCATTAGCTCTCCTCGGTGAATGGAAGGGAGCTACTTCCCAATTAGGCCTTCATTTCCCCTCTCTAGCTTGGGCCTTCTTTCTTTGAGGATACGGTCTAGACCTAGTACCTCAGACCACCTTGTTTTCTTATTCGGCCTAGGATTTGTGACTTGTGAAGCATACTCGGGAGACCACACCCTACACTTTTCATACGATCTTTGTGTCATAATTATTTTTCTTGGTTTATTTTGTTTAAATAACAAGTACTTAAAAACAAAATGACAATTACACTTTGAAAAATGTGAGACTTAAAAAAATGAGTCATTCTTTTTTAATATAAAAATAAGTCAAGTCAAATATGCTCTTACCATGTAAGAAAATAAGGGTGAGTAGAAATTATAGATTAAACAAAATTACATTATGCGAGTTGGTGAGAAAACCTTTGACACATTTTAACACATTTACCTTTTCTATTTGAATTTATTCAACTTAGAGGCATGTTATATTTTACCCATGGAATTAATAGAGGATACAATATTGAGATTTTGAAGAGATTTTATGGTTCAATTTACACTAAATTCTATGATTTTATTTTTTGGGAAAAGTTGATGTAGATGAAATAATTAACCAAACCTATTACTCGATAGCAAAATCACCATAAAAATATTAAATTCTCAATAATTCTATTTGAAAAGCCAGTGTACAAAATACGAAATACGAATGGGAATAAGTCAAAATTTTGGATTGATAAAATAGTCTATTGACCAAGATATCGATAGTGAACTTTGAATCGTGTAAACTTAAGAATCAATATAGTATTTAACTTATATTTTTGAGCATTTTGTTATTTTTGATATTTAGCTATTTTTCTGGTTCATTCATTCATTATTATTTTTTTGCATGTGAAAAATATTGATCAACCCTCATCTGGATTAACCTTTTTTCTTTGGAGAATAAATGACAGAATTTTATTCAAAGAAAGGAACAAGTCTATACAATAGTAAGGCAACATCTTAGACCAAGCATGCTAAGATTATATCAGCAACAAAACTTTCTCTTCCAAATAACATAGTGACTATATACAAACTAGCCTCATCACACGCTCTTTTTTGCGCGTGTGATGAGGCTTTTTTTTTTAGTGGTCCTATTTTGTAAAACAAAAATTGTGTTTATTTTTATTTTTTTTATATATATATATATAATTTTATTTTAAAAATATAATTTATAAGTGAATAAATCAATTTGAAAAATAATAGGAGAGTACTCTATTTTTTAGACAATGTTTTAGTGGGAGTTATAGTTGCATTTTTACTGGATTATCGTTTAGTTTTGTCTCTACTTAAACATAGGGATATAAGGGCATTTTTGAACTAAAAAATGAAGAATCCAAACAGGGAAAACCCCTTAAATAATAGTATAGATATAGATAATAGTATAGAATATAGAATAATAGTATAGATTAACTTGATTCAAAACGCAATCATCCAATTCACTCACAAATCTATTCAAAATGATCCGTTTTTTACCTAAGCCCGTTGTTGACCCGACCGCTTGCTAGGTCTAAAATTATCCCGATCTTAAATCCATTTGCAATAGAGCCACATCACATGCTTCCTAAGCCCAAGCACACGAAACGGCGTCGTACAGCTGGGCGTCATTTGTCCTGTTGTGATCCGAGTCCTCCCCTTGGCAAAACCGTTACATGCAGTTTCAAAATCAAAACCCACTTTGTTAACTAAACCCCGCCAAAACCGGCCCCTATATTTTTGTGTCCCTCACACTCACACTCGTACACACATTTTCAGTTTCGCGAAATTTTCGAAGCAGAGAAAGAATCACTGAGAGAGTTTCTCACTAAAAATTGAAGAAAATGAATACAAAGACGACGATCTTGTTTCTCTTATTCGTTCTCGCTTCTCATGGCGTTGCCGGAGTCCAGATCCTCTCCAAATCTAAGCTCCAGAAGTGCGAGAAGAGTTCCGAATCCGGTGATCTCAACTGCACCAAGAAGATCGTCTTGAACATGGCGGTTCCCAGTGGCTCCGTACTTCTTCTTTCTCTAATGTTACATTTCTCTTTCTGTTCTCTCCTTAATTTCAATATTCTTTTTATAAAAAAAATAAGTGAAAAAATATTTGTTGTTATAATTTGTAAAATTCTTGTTTCTATTTCAAAACTAAGTAAATTTTGGTTTATTTATTTATTTATTTTTTATAGTATATATGATGTTGTTGTAATTGGTAATACCTTGTGCTATTTTCATGACTATAAATAATTTAAAAAAAATTACATTTAGTTACTAAAATTTTGTTACAGGCGTACTGTAGATGAATGTGGCAAAGGTGTTTGTGAAATTAACGCAAAAAAGAAAAAAGAAGGACAGTGTTAGTTATGTTGGTTACTTGTCAAGTTAATTCGAGAATAGTGATAAATTTGTTGTGAAAGTGAAGCGAGGGGCAGCCAGTTTAGTTTTAAATTTAGTGCAAGCTATTTTGTATAGCGTTGCTCGAATTTTTACCTTTAAATGTCACATAATTTGTAATGATTATACAGAGTGGGGGAGAGGCCTCGATTGTGGCGGAAATAGTGGAGGTGGAGGATAACTCATCCAGCAACATGCAAACACTGCGAATACCACCCGTGCTAACGGTCAACAAATCTGCTGCATATGCCATGTATCAGCTTACATATATACGAGTATGGAACTACCTTCTTATATTGTTTTTTAACCATTATTCTACTAACTCAGATGCTCAACATGTGAGATTTTTAATTGGGAGGTGGAGTGGATACATGGTCCAAATTAAAGACCACCCACTTTGATTTCATGTTAAAATACCGCTTGTCTCAAAAGTTCAAGCTGTTAGGAAATGATGAATTTAATAATTGAACCATTTTTTTAACATGTTTGTTGTGCTAGAGATTAGAGAAAATTCTTATTTATTTGATAACAAATCTTCTGCAGAAGCTGTTGCCATTAGTCTGAAAAGAAGTCTGATAGGATGATAGATGATTTTATTAAGTAAACCCTCTACTTATTACATCACTTGATGTTTGGTTAAGTCAATTGCTATAACATTGGCAAACTCTACAATTTTCCAGGATGTTCCTTATAAACCTGAAGAGTTATATGTTAAGACACGTAAATGTCAGCCAGATGCTGATGCCAAAGTTGTGCAGATATGTGAAAGGCAAGCAAAATTTTTTTTTTTTCCCCTGAAATTTCATTTTTATATGATTTCACAATTTTTGGTTTGTAATTGTTGTGTAAAATTGGTTGGGTGGAGTAACGATTTTGCTATTCCAGTGTTTGCACTTCTGTTTTAGATTTTAGATTTTACCAGTTTATCTGCATTTACTGGTGGTAAACATTCAAAATTTTGAAGAGATTTGATAAAATTCTGGTGAAAGCATAAAATTATGTGGTTGTAGAAGTTAAAAAAAAAAAAGGACAACTTTTGTATCAACAATATTTGATTTACTTTATTTAACTAACTTTTAAATTTGTGGTAATTATATTTATATGATCTTGCATACAACAACTTTGCTTATAGTTATAGACCACCTTGCATTGTATAATTTTTATAATGTGTTTGGTTTAGAAATGTTTCTTCGGATTAGATTCCCTCTCTGCAATATAATGATAATATCCAGCTCTGGCTATGGGCATCATAAGTCTAAAAGGCATTACAATTTAGATACATAAAATATTGGGATTTCTATCTGGACTCTTAACTTCCATATCCAGTCTTTGGATAATTGCTTCATTTTCATGCTTTTATGTTCATGGATTTTCTCACACTAAATTATAGCTGCCTGAGGTATATGCTTCAGCAGTCTGTGAGTTGTATTGACAATCTGGTAAAGTATGCTACTTATTAGTTAGTGAATAGGGAGGATTTTTGGACTTGGGTGTAAAGTTATAAGAATAGAATCTACATATTAGATAAATGCTTTGATGATTCTATATCCTTAAGATCTGCTTTAATCTCTCTGTCTCTGTCTCTCAATAAAAATAGATTTTATTACTAAAGACGCTGTACACAGGGTATGTACAAGATATTCCTTAATGGCCTGTTTGGATGGAGGCAGAAGGAGGGGGAGTGGAGGGGAGTAGAGTAGAGTGGGTTAAAAATAAGCTAATTTTGTACTAAATTTACTCTATTCTACTCTACTCCCCCTCCCTCTCCCTCTCTCTCTCCCTCAATCCAAACAGACCATAAGGAAATTTAATCTCTATATAAACTACAATATCAATTTTAATGTAGTCTAAGGCTATTGTGGTGTGTGATTTTGAAATATCGTACTATAGAATGTGGAACAATGTGATAGAATGCAATAGAAACAAAGACCCACAGAGTAGTTACTCTTAATGGTCAAAGTGAACAATGTATGTCAAGCTTAAAATAGCACTAACACTCTTACTCATTTGTAGGCCTGCCCAATTATGGGCCTTACATACACACAATAGAAGTAACTAACATAGTTGGGGTGACCAAGATTTGAATAACATAAACAATCTTGCCTCTAGTACCATGTGGTGTTGATGAGAGAGAGAGAGAAAGAGATTGTGATAGCTCAACCCTGGAGTGGTTGGCTTATAGGTTATATATATTGTTACTAATTATTAGAAAGTCTTATCAAATTAATTATTTGAAAGTATAAGATTGCCTTTTCTTACATTTTTTTATTGGTAAGTAACACCTACAACCTCACTCTCTACCCATTATTATGAAAGGAGGAAGTACCATTTGAGACAGCTCATTGGCACCTTTCCATACATATAATACTTTAACAATGTACAAGAAGCATTCAATTCTGGAATAGTTAGTGTAGGCTATAGTTATTTTTTAATGTCTTGTTTTCATTGGGGGCTTTCTTTTAACTATATAGCGTTTGTGCTGAAAAGGTTCAACTAGTATACTTTTTGGTGAAGTAGGCTATATGCAATTCTACCAGTAGCTTCACTACACTGAGAGTGGTTTAGTTCTCCTGGATTTAAATGAAGTCACTTATCAAACAAAGAAGAGTTATGTGAGTGAATTCAGCTGACTGGATTTTTTATGTGTTTTGAAGGTTACGAGATGATAAAGGTCACATTATTGAGCATACCCAGGTGCATTTCTACCGTCTTGGATCTAATTTGCTTTTGGACCTGTCATTTTTTCTTTTAAGTGCCAATAATACTTAGGATACATTTTTTCTCAATAAGTACAATAGTGGTTTATATTATGATCTACTTACTGAAGCAGAACTTGAGATTTTTATAAAGTTATGCCTGGATTAACAGTTGCCATATCTTTTGCAGTTTGAACTTAATATGGATTCTTCAAAATTACCATACCATCATACTTATAAAAAAAAAAAAAAAAATACCATACCATCATGGCCTCGACACTCTCTCTGAATTTGATTATATATTCTCTAATGAATTTGAATTATTGCAATATCTGCATGTGTCACGTTGATGCCTGGAGTTAGGTGCGGTATTTATATGTGTCAGCTTAACTTTAAGAGTTGAAGGCTTTTCCTTGCTTTGATGATTAAGATTTTGATATTTATTTAATAAAACTGCTTAATGCTATGTTTGGAAGTTTGGAGGAAGAGGAGAGTAGAGGGGAGTAGTGGGGAGGAGAGTAGTGGGGAGAAGAGTAGAGGGGAATGGTTATCCTCCACTTTGTTTGGATGTTTTTAAAATTAAGTAAAGGGGAGAGAAATAATTAGCCTTTTCATAGTTTGTAATTTTGTTAATATGATAAGGGTAAATTTGGTAATTCATTTGGTCAAGCATTTCTATGCTCTACTCTCCCTCCAAATCTCTCCAATTTGGGGGAATTAAAAATGAGGGGTTAAAAGTAGTTAGAATCCCTCCGAACCCCTCCAAATCCCTCTCCCTCCTCCCTTAAAAAACATCCAAACAAGGTAATTTAGCCTACTCTCCCTCCCTCTACTCTACTCCCCTCTACCCCCTCCATCCAAACAAGCTATAAGTTAACTTTGTAATGGTGATCTTCATTTTTATAGAATTCAATTATTTTAGTTACATCTGTTTTTGTTCTTTCAGTAGTGATACTTTGCTCTTTATCTACTGTCCCTTTATTACACTTGAATATCTCACACTAGGGAAAATTGTGGAACACGTTTAGACATTTACTCAGCTATGCTTCTTTATTTTTACCTTTCACAGATGTTTTTAACCAGTGTTCTTTATTCCTTACTCCTCTTCATATCCTTTCTGCCTAGCCAATCTGTTGTCCTTGTGGGCCCCAGCGGAGGGTGCCTTCATCATGTGGAAACTTTTGTAAGCGCTTTTATATGGTTCATTACTCTTCAACTTTTTATGCAGAATGCCTCTTACAACATTGTGATTGATTATAGTTTTATTTTTTAATCAGTTGACAAGTTGATGAAAGGAAAGGCCAACACTGCACATTGTCTCCGATTTCCAGGTGATTGGTACGGCCGTCAGTTACCTTTTCTCATCTTGATAGTGTTTTGCTTGGTAGTTAGATGTCAAGATATTCAACTATTTGTGTTTCTGGAGTACATGTGAATCGAATGTTTACAGCAACACGTTAATGCCGCGTTATGTCAATTTATGTATATCAATCAGCATTTAGTTATACAAGCTTGTATTAGTTGTTTATTATGGTTGTTTAATGAGTGCTCTGTTGTTTCATTATGTTATTAACAACTTCTAGTTTTTGAGGTTTCATAAAATAGTTTGTAGGTTTTGAAATATTGGTAAGTTCTTCAGTAAGTAGCCATATATAAATATTTTGGGGAAGAAGCTAATTGAGATCATAACAGCTCTGGTATGTATCCAATCCTCTTATTATTAACATTGTTTACTCCTGGATGATGGGTGGAGAGTTTAGAGTATTTAAATTTTGCAATCTATTTTACATTATGCCATGAATAATATTTTCTTTGATCAACTTAGGTTCCATGTTTTTGGTATTGGACAGCGATCATTGGGATTCAGTGTCCAAATTCAAGTCAAGACTGGATCTAAGATTTCGGTAATTTTTTATTTTGTTTGGGGGTCAATATCCTTATACTTTATCCACACTAGTTGAAAGCAAATGCACTGCATGCTTGGTAAAACCAAGCTTTGATATATAGTTAAGTCTAATGGAGAGAGATATAATGGTAGATATATGGAAGTTCAATGATTCATTATTGAATGGCAAAGTGACTTTTTTTCTTTTCTTATTAAATATGTGTTATTGATGACATGTAGGATAATTTAAAATCTGGGGGAATATATTGATAAATGGACGTTTATTAATTAATGATTGCTTGGTGAATATCAAAACCATTTCCCTTCTTTCGTTAAATATAAGGAAGATATTCTAATTGGCTATTTGAGCTCATCTTCTGCTGTAATATTTTAAATCATGGTACTGAATTTTTTTCCCCTTGGCTGGGCAGCATTGCTGTCCCTGAACTAACAATATGCAAGTTAGTTGTTAATTCGTTGTTCAGAATTAATGGGAAAGGTGCTTGAATAATGAAGCAGCAGGTTGTAGTGGAAGGGGAGAGGAGAAAGAACATAATTTAGACATGGATTAAAGATTGGATGAAAGAAAAGAAATTTATTCTGAACCGTATAAAATAGCTTAAGGAAGCTTTAATTAAAAAAATGTCTAATAAACTAAAAGAAATTTGAAGTACCCTCTTGGTCCAAAGCCTGATATTTCTTGATGACTCTTTAAAAAAGGTAGCTGAAATAAGCTAGGTGCACTAAAATATATTCTTTGAAAAATTCAATTATGGTTTTGGCTTATGGAGAGGCTGAGAGGGAATGCTTGGTTCAGCTGTATGCTGGCACTCCACACCAGCTTTCACTTTGTTTGCTATGTCTAATCTTTCTGATGCTGTGTTCATATTCTTGCTGGATTGAACATGGATATTCAGTCTGTAGATTGAACCCCCCGTATGATGAATTTAAGAAGTAATTGCAAAAAACCATACTAATTGTAAAGTTGTGTAATTTTCAATCTCTCTAATGTTTTGTATTGAAATAAAAAAAACCTTGTTATTATTTATTAACTGAAGACTTTTTGGTTGTTTCTTTGCTATCAGGAAGTGGTCGTGGGTCCTGAAAATAGAACAGCAACATCTAATGATAATTTCTTAAGGGTTAATCTTATTGGTGATTTTGCTGGATACACAAATATACCAACATTTGAGGACTTCTACCTTGTTATACCCAGGCAGGTATACTTGCTTCACAGACATATTTTTGATAAATATCCATTCACTTTAATTGATGGAAGCAAAAAACTGGCTGAAAATTTCTTGTTAATCTATCCGTTGTGCTTTTTTTTTTTTTTTTTTTGGCTTCTGCATTATACATAATGATTAAAATTAACTTTTTAAGTGAGCCAAGGTAGACTTAGTTTATAACCAAGTAATTTATGGAATGAAATATTTGCTTTTTTGTGGTCATATTTTTTTTAATTGATACATTACAAACATATTCGGTGGGTCTTGAACCCACAACTAAGAACTCACCCTCCATCCCATTTGTATGGGAGGGGGAAAGGCATTGGAGCGAGCTCATTGATCTTTTTAGTCATATATATCATTTGTATTGTGGTTTTTTTTTTGCACACTTTTTGAACTTACAGCTACAGTAGAGATGCACTTGGAAAGTCAGCATGTCCATCTCTTAGATCATTTTATCTTAATTTATCTTCTCATTGATTTTTAAATTGAGTGAGTATTTTATAAATGGTTTTTTAGTTTTATATTGCTGAGAGTTTCTTCTTTCTTTGTGGAAGGGTGGCCCTGGTCAACCACAGAATTTGGGAGGAAATTTTTCTCTGTGGATGCTGCTTGAGAGAGTTAGATTTACCTTAGATGGGCTTGAATGTAACAAAATTGGTGTTAGTTTTGAGGCCTTTAATGGGCAACCAAACTTCTGTGCTTCACCATTTTGGAGTTGCTTGCATAATCAGCTGTGGAATTTCAGGGAGGTTTGTGAAATTGAAAAGTTAGCACTTTATTTTGTCTTATGTTCTCATGTTGGCCATTTGTCTTTTTCTTTCCTTGATTTCTAATCTCCATGCAGTTTAAAGAATTTACCTAACATGAATTATTTATTATTGATGGTTAATGCTGTTTTTTTTTGCATCATGAATAATATTATATATGAAGGATTTGGTCTTTCTATATATGTAATCATGGACACTAGCATTAGTAAATATTAATAAAACCCAAGAAAAATGCTAGCTACATTTGTGATGTACCCCAAAAGGACTAGTCTAATCACAATTGAGGCTCTTTTAGTTATTAATAAAACCCATATCAACCCAGTATATGCCCGAGGTGAGACTCAACACGCACCCTACAACATACACTCAATCAATATCCAATTAATTTGGGGCATCACATATTCATTTTCTCGTTTTATGTGTCATGTTCTCTTCCCATTTTTAGTTAGAAAAACTTCAGAGGATTGTGATTTTTTTAGTTTTTGAATCAAAAGTCAGCATTTAGTATAGTTACAGTGGTTTTGAATTAAGAATAAGCTTTCTTATTTCTGACAGGCTGACAAGAATCGAATTACTAGGAATCAGTTGCCACTATACGGTGTGGAAGGAAGGTTTGAAAGGATAAACCAGCACCCAGTTATGTTCTAGCCATTTATGAATTATATTCCTAAGGATGCCTATTATTCTTTCTATTTATCATTGATTTGGGTGCAGAATGCAGGGAGTCATTCATTCTCCATAGGAGTCACTGAAGTTCTTAATACAAATCTTTTGCTAGAACTAAGTGCTGATGACATAGAATATGTTTACCAAAGGTTAATATCATTTTCTAACATCAATAACTGCTACAAGTGGCTTGTCATAGAAGTTTGTTTCAATTATTGATCCAGAGATGAATTATGCAAGATGATAACTGCTATTCATTATTATAGATAATATTTATTTAACTATAAAAAAATAGATAATATTTATTTACATTTAATCTTGTCAGATGTCTAATTGGTGCAACATCTTAGTGGCTGACTATTTACAGAATTACAGTTTGGATTATATTTCCAAGAAGTGGTTTGTAAATTTTCAATTAAATTGGAACCTAAGGATGTCGTTTTTAATGACTTTGATCCTTTTAAATTTTTCTTACAGGTAATATATGATATACTTCTGATGCAAATAAAACCACTTGTTATAAAATTCCGTTATTATGCACATGGCTAAGTTACCCATCTAATAAGGGGGAAAAGAGAAAGAAGCATATACATGAGAATGATGTTTATGGAATATATCACTGATTTGATGAATATGTTTTAACTTTGTTAAGAACAGATTAGAGTTGAACATGGGAAGCCTAGCTTCCCTCACTTCAAAATGCATTTTTCAGATCAGCTCCTTGAGTCACCAGAAAAAGGGTGAAAAGTCCACTACTTAGTATCATGACTTATGGTGTTAAAATTGGGGGATTTTGTATTAATCCAAAGCGGCATACCTGAATGACTATTAGGGCCCGTTTGGATTGAGGGGAGAGGGAGGGAGAGTGGAGGGGAGTAAAGTAGAGCTGGCTAAAAATAAGCTAATTTTGGGCCAATTCTACTCTACTCTACTCCCCCTCCCTCCTCCTCAATTCAAACGGACCATTAGAGCTTTCAGATTTCTAGATTTTAAATACAAGATTTAGAAACTCCAGAATCATTAATTTTGAATATAATGGAAGAAAACTTCTTGAATTTAGTATTTATCCGTAAAAAAAAAAAAAAAAAATTCTTGAATTTAGATTTGAGCTAATTATAGACATCTTTGACTTTAAAGACTTTTTGGTTGTTACACAATTGTTTGCCTGTCTTTGTATAACTTTTTGGTTTCAGCAGTTATAAAAAATACCACATCTTTTTCAAATGATGCCAAACGATATTTTTTCCCCCTTTCAGTTTGATTTTCAGCATAACTTCATTCTTTGAATCTTCTCTAGTGTCATGTCATTTCTTGCAGATCACTGCATTATATACTTACATATTTTTGTAGGAGCCCTGGAAAAATCTTGAGCGTTAGCATACCAACATTTGAAGCCCTTACTCAATTCGGAGTTGCTACAATCACAACTAAAAATACTGGTGAACTGGAAGCATCATATAGCTTAACGGTATCCCTTTTGAACTTTTCCAAATTACATTTTGTCATAATACTGAAATGTTTTCAAGCAGTAGGAATGTAGCTTTTGGTTAGCTGGGGAAATGGCAAATTACATAGTTGTTATAAAATGGCGAATTACTTTTAGATATGCATGTGAAATTTTAAATGCCCCTTTTCATATATTGAGAATTACATAGTTGTTATAAATCTACACTGCAATCTTTTTACTTTTTTAATCTTTTTTATAAGATGCTTATTCATATGGGTGCTGGTTTACTTCTATAGTGATTATCATTTACTGAAAGTCTAGAGCCATGTGACCCATGTTTGTGGGGCACTAGATTGATGTTAACTTGAATTTTAATTTTCTGATAAATTGTATATGTTCAATATGGAAAATAGTTGCATAATTTTCTTAATATATATATTTATATATTTTGTCATTTAGGTTCAATTATGAAACTGGAAATGAACTGACTTTGCTTAGTTTTCCCTGCTTTTCAGTTACATGTGGTTTTGACAACTGCAAGAAGAAGAAAATTGAATTTTTTTTTTTTTTATACCGATAACTGTTGTCTCTATTTTCTGTGCTTTTGAGGAGGGAAATAAGAAAACCTCATACTGTGCTTATATGTGATAGAATGATTCATACAATACATATACGACTTAGCTATCATGTAGATTTCTCATTGAGGAGTGTAGAAATTTGTGATGTGAGGGAGAAAAGAAAAAGAGAGAAGACACGAGAGTTTATGTGGTTTGGCATTGTGGCCTTAGTGGCGGCTTTAGGAATTTTTTTTAGGATGGTCACTAAGAAATTTAAATTATATAAAATCTAATAAAGGGATAACTTGAATATTTGCTACAATTGTGAGTCCAGTCGCTAAAGAAAGCAAAATTGTTGCGACTGCAAAGTCAAAAAGAATATAATTGTCGTCACCATCAAGAACTGATAACTACAATATTTTTCTTGGTACCATTTTTTAGGAAAAAATGAAATTAGAAATTATTTTTATTGAATGGGTTGAACAAGATAATATTTGAATATTTAGCGATTTTTATCTTTTTGTTTTAGAATAAGCTTTTTGTTGAATAATTTGATCACTTGATGTTGTTTAGTCTTATCTTATTTTTGTTTGGTTTATGTTTGTTGTTATTTGGGCTAATATTTGTTGTTGTTATTTAAACTTTTTCTTTTTAATTTTATAAAAGGGATTAAGGATTATTTTTGGGGGGCAGAATTAATTTTGGAGTAATGCTATGTCCACAACATTTTTACAATAAATCTTATGCAAAAAACTGTTATTAGTGAGTAAAAAAAATAATATCATTATTGGGTCCAAATTAAAATTAGTAACAGCTTACTACATTGGATTTGTTGTAAAAGTATTGTGAAAATATTGTGAATGTAGCATTATTTTTATTTTTGTTGAACCCAATTTTTTTGTAATTCTCAAGTTATGGTGTTCAACATTTTTATTAGGGTGATCACAATAAGTTAATTTAACATGTAATAATTTTTTGGCAAGTATATATATATTCATTATTTTGCAAGTCAAGGTAGTTCTATGACCACCCTGGCTTGCATGTGGAGCCGCCAGTGTGTGGCCTACATTCACGGGATAAGCCCTTAGGGCTACATTTTTTTCTATACTTTTCTTGATAATATATTACAATGGAATCCATATTTATAATGGGATTACATACAAAAGTTAAAAAGAATTTGAAGTTGATTGTCTCAATCCCACAATTTACTGTAGCAATCAATCCCATAATTTTCTCTTGAAATCAATGTCTTGATTTGGTCTTCAATGACATGGAAGGTGAATTATACTTTCGAACAAGTAGCAATATATTAAGGCACTGCTTGATAAAATTATATCAAATTGAATTAAAACATGGATGCCTTGAGAATAAATTTGAAATTTGTAATTATGGACTTGATGAATGCTCCTTCTTGCAGTTTGATTGCTCGAGAGATGTCATCCTCATGGAGGTACTATTTTTCTATTTTTAAATGGATATTTCATCAATGTGTTTAGTTACTCACTAGCATCAGACGGTTGCAGGAACAATTCTTTATTATGAAGCCAAAAGAAATTACGAATCGATCATTTAAACTCTATCCAACTACAGATCAAGCTGCCAAATATGTATGCGCTGGTATGATCAATGATACAAAAATGTAGAATCATGGTTTCTTTTTTTGTTAAGGGTAGGGGTAAGGGCCAGGAGAGAGAGATTGGTAAGGTGGCTGAATGTACTAAATCTTGGTCAATGCAGCAATATTGAAGGACTCTAATTTTAATGAAGCTGATAGAGCTGAGTGCCAGTTTACTACTACAGCTACTGTTCTTGATAACGGATCACAGGTTTGGTGATAGTTTTGAGATTATGATTTATCCAGTACATCTTCATTTCCTTCAGCTCAGAAATTTATGCAAACAAATGTCTTGTGAAGGGGCATTGGTAATGATCAAAGTGTGAGTGGAGAGAAAATATTGTTTGCAGCTAGAGGATATAGGAATTACTACTTGTCTTTGAATTATGCCTTTATGTTTCTGAAACACGATTTCTCTATAGGCAGATAATAGATAATTTATTAGCTTTAAGCTATATGCCATTTCTATGTAGTAAATAAAGCTTGAGGAATTATGAATGATTTTATGGTAGTAAAGTTGTTCAGCATAGCAAGGATGTTGACAATTCAGGAAAGACTCTTCGGATATTTGGAATTTAGCCCCTAATTAAGGATATCCTGAATTGTCAACATCTGGAATGTCCTTTTATGCTAAAAAACTTTAGCGCTATAAACTCTTTCATAATTTTCAAGATATATTTACTGTATAAAAACTGCACATAGCTTTAACAATTCAGTTCCTTATCCAAAAACACTATTTGGATATTGTCACCAATGCTAATTAAGGAATCATTAATGAACATATAGGGGAACTGTAGCATGAAAAATATATCCAATTCTTCATTTAGGAGAAGACTATTCCTATATATCCAGTTGTAACCAATGCTAATTTAACTCTCAAAATTTAGTTTAAAATATAATTTGTTCTATATAGATTTTTAAGAAGGCATTTTTTATTTGAAAAATCAATTATGTAATGAAATATTGCAAGTGAGTCTTAGGAATTACCATGTATTCTCACTCAATTTAGTGACATCGAGAGACACTTAAATCATTAATTTGTTGCAGAGTACTCCTTTTCAACCACCAGAGAGCGGTATAAATGGTTTCTTTGATTCTATAGAAAGCATTTGGAACAAAATATGGAGAGGTTTGTTAGATTTCATCACTGGAAAAACTTGCAGGTACTTGCTCTAGAAGGAAAATAGATTTAAAATATCTCATAATTCTAGCCTATTTTCAAATTTTTGCTCATTTTTTAAGCTAGTTTTCTATATTGGTATGAATGGCAATGAAGGATTGTTCTGTTGGGATTTTCTATCACTTGTAAATTTCTTTTTCTGGTGATATATGTGATAAAACACATAGTTGTAGGCTTGTAGCCAAAAAAGAAACTCCATTGGTTAAACAAAGACCTTTTTTTATTTCCTTTTGTTTTATAATATATTTCTACCTATCAAATTGAGTTTGAGTTGAAAGAAGCTAAATACAGATTGGTAACTGAGTTGGATTCTATTAATGCATTTCTCTTTTCTTTCTATATTCCTATACATAAATGAGTTTAAAGTGATTCAGATTTAAGGATTTGGAATCATATCTTTCAATATATCTAAAAAATTTCAGGGATTGAAAGAGTTTTATGAAAGTTGAAATTTCTATTTACTTGGGGTATACTTATTCAAGAGTCTATATACCACTAAAGAACACATGACCTACATATTCAAGGGATAAGATCCCCTCCCATTGAAAAGCCATAATAGTTTGATTCCCAAAAATTTTCAATTTTCATGCTTTTTTGTATCCTCTAACTGTAGTTTATCAACAAAGGATAAATGGCTTAGTCATAGCTAAATTTCAAAAGAAGTGAGTCTAGAAAACTCAAATTACTTTAGATTTGCAGGCCTTGTTAGTTCTACAATTTTAAACTTTTATATTGCTCTAACATGATATGATATTAAAGTTGATAATTCTATGATTAATACATTAATTAGATTGTTTGATAATCTTACCATCATAATGTATAGTGTGCATGATGGTTAAAATGACAGACCCAATAGAATATACAATAATGATATTGAGTTTTTGACAAGTACATGCATTTAGACAGAGCCAACGTGTAGGGGTAGGAACTTTTTATTATTATTATTATTTATTTTTAAATGTGGCTTAATATAATTGTTGCAAAAAAAAAAATATATATCGAGTTGTATGAAAATTCGCCATTTCTAATGGGACCATAAAATATTTGTTTGCTTAGAGGATATCATTGCGTTCATAACTTTTCTATTGGTAATGTGCTTGTAACTTTTATTACACTGAATCTTAGTCTTATTGACATCTGCATGCAATCTGTGAACATCAAACCATATATAGTTGCACTTTCTTCATTAATTCTAGAAGCACTAAGTGAGGCTTCCTTTGAGACAATACAATTGGTGATCCAAATTGTGCCTGGTGGGGGCTATTTCCCCCTCTGAAGTTTTTAAGATTTTGAGGTTCATTCCAAAAAATAAATGCGGAATACTTTGAAGTGCTCTCTTGTGCAAGATCTTGGAAATTTGGGATTATAAACAATAAGTATTTTGCTGTAAACACTCAAACTATGACATTACTTTCACCTAATTATGGCTTTATATGTATAACTCATATTTAAGTATTATATTTAGTCGGTTTACCTACTGATATTCCATGTCTTTTTGGCGAGCAGAAGAAAATGCTCTGGATTTTTTGACTTCAGGTGCCACATACAGTATATATGTATGAGTTGGATAGTGATGTTTGGTTTACTTTTGGCAATTTTTCCAACAGGTAAAACCTTTTTTATTCATTAATGTGAGAACTATACATTGATAATTTTGGAAAAAGCAGGGAATACATAATACCTTATACTTTTGAGTTGCAGTGCTTGTGCTTCTATGGCTTTTACATCAAAAAGGACTCTTTGATCCTCTTTATGACTGGTGGGAAGATCATTTTGGGGATGATAATCAGAGTATCAGGCAAAGAAATGATTTTGATCACCACCACATTCATGTCAATAAACATCATGAGCAGCCAAGGCACCACAAGCATGCTGCCCACCATAACCGAAGAAGCAATTACAATGAACGAAGACATAACCATTCTGGCAGAGACACTGATTATAATTACTATGTTGATCATGTTCACAAGGAAAAGCACAAGCATAGGCGAAGTAAGCATTTAGGTAGTCTTCAGCAAGTTGATGACAATATTGGGCATCACAGACGGGAAAGGAAAGAGAGACTATGAAAGGGCTGTCCAAAGCAAGCAGATATATTTAGGAGAAACAAGATGAATTTTACAAACATAGATATGGACTGCTGAATGACACACTTTTGTCTGCATGCTAAGCAGAGAGAATTTTGGAGCTTAAATTGATATTATATGTAATGGTATTTCGTCAAGTAATACAAATTTCCAAGAAACTACATTATAGTCTTTTGACTCTTTTCCTGTATATCTTTGTGTTCTTTTTCTTTTGGGGAAGGCGAGGAGGTGGAGTGAAAGAATGCAATCCTTTTTGACAATCTTTGATGTAATTTTGCAATTCAAATTTTCAGATATTTTTGAAGGATGACAATGAAACATTTACACTAATTCTTACAAGTAAATCATTGTTTTGATAAATTTGTTATATATTGGATCTTATAGATACATGTTGAGATAAAACACAAAAATTTGTCTGTGCTGTTGAGCAAAAGTAGAGCATGATCGTTGCTTGTGGAGAGAATATCATAATTGTTCTCCCTCTTCTGCACTCAAAATGTCTTGTTGACCATTATCCTGTGCAGCTTGAGACCAGTGATCTTGCTGGGTGTGAAGACAAGTTGGAACCTCTGGTATAGTGTTTCTAGCAACACAAATGGCTAGCATAGTGATTGCTCTGTTTTGTTTATGTAGAGCTATATGTTGTTTGTTGTTCCCTTGTATCTTTCTTCATGAGATGAACGTGAAAACCATTTGGAAATTGTAAACCAGGAGTTCGGACAATATTTCCTCCTTTGATTGTTTGCCACCTGGAAGTTCAAATGTTAAATAGGTTACTCTCTCTCTCTCTCTCTCTCTCTCACATACACACACAGATTTTGGGACAGTTACCTGTACTTTGTTACCAGACAATGGAGAAACACAGCCATTTGCACCTTAGTAAATTCTGTTCCGACACAAAATCTTATTCCACCACCAAAAGCCATGAAATGTTTGGTTGCACCATTTAATTCCACTCCCTGTATGCCAGCGTTATTCATACAATCAAGATATAAGAAATTCAAGCATGTTATCTGTAGCAGCATAAAGCTAGGAGTAAACTACTTTGGAAGTTCTCAAACATATGACTCACCTCCCATCTCGATGGATCAAAAGCAAGGGGATCTTTGTATTTTACAGGGTTCAAGTGTACAGCTGGGGGACAGATCATAACCCCCCAACTTGCTGGAATGGTATATCCTGCATCAATATTTGTATTATTTGTCATATTAGGCTTAACTTTCTTTGCATTAATTACTGTGATAAGAAGCTGACTAGTCCTGTACAGTGTAAATGTATGCATACCTTTAAACTGTATATCTCTCAGTGCTTTGCGGAAGATCCCGGGAACAATATTTGCCAGTCTAACTGTTTCATTGATGAACTGCAAGTTGAACTCGTCAAATTTTGTATTGTAGAAATAGAAAGGGGAATGATCTCTAATATTCTATTAAGGCAAAAACTGAAAGGGCTTAATCCACCTGAAATGTAAATGTCATTGATTTGTATTCTTTCCATGTAAGTCCAGAATCAGCATTTTCCCTTTGGTTAAGAATTGCCTCATGCTCTTCCTGACAGAAGATAGAAACGTTTAGAGTATGTTGTTGGTTGGTAACAATAAAGGTTGTGAAGGAATACAATGGTCTTGAATTTAATATAGAAATTCTTTACTGTTAATTGCTTCAACACTAGAGGATGGTCTGAAAGAAACTTAATTGCTAAAGTTATAGCGAGGGAAGTCGTTTCAAAGCTGGCAAACAGTAGCACAAACATCAAATCCAGAGCTATTGCCTCTGTGAGTATCGTTCCATCCTTTCGAAGTTCTTCAAGGACATAATCAAAAAAATCACTTTGCTGCTTCCTAGGCATTGCCCGTCTTTCCTGTAGCATGGTTTTCAGCATCCTCATTGCCCTTTTCCTTCCCTGAGAAAACTTGAATAGTTAAGGCCAAGAAACATAGACAGGGTTGCTTAGAAAGTCATATTTAGTTAAAAGGCTTATCAGCTTCTGTGGTCAGACGAAACCAATTCAGTCCATGACTGAAATATCAACCATTTACTGGGTTGTGTGAAGTACTAAAGATTCAGTCAATTAAGGGAAAAATTGGTCCTTGGTTTGCCTGATTATCTACATTCGCCAATGGTCAAAAATTGAGAAAAAAAGAAAGAAATGCATGATATGTATGACACAAACTAGTATAATCGGTTTTGGTTCATCTACCTGTAAACATTTGTGATAAGCTGTCCCGGGAATGTTCAGAGGAAAGGAGATTAATCCCTGTATGAATGCCACGAAGTTCGTCCTTAGATTCTCCGAGGACTTATCAGGTTCATAACTGATCAGTTTCTTTGCAGTCAGATCGAAAATCATCTGTAAAGACCAAATTATTATTACACTTCTGAACAAGAAATTCTCTGTTGTTTCTTTAATGAAAAGAGTAATGGTTAGCCTGGATTTACACTTGCAGTTGCATCTTTTAATTCAATGGTGTCTTGACATGACCATTGTTGTAATGTTCTATTTGCTGCTTGTTCAACTTCAGGGAGCATCTTCTTAAGGCTCTCAGGACCAAAGAGATTTAGCACCATGTTCTTGAGGTACTTGTACAAGAAACCATGTAAGGAACCCACGTTCTGTCTTCCAAAAATCTCTGTGAATGTATCTGGGTACCAGCTCTGGAACAGTACTCCTTCTTGTTGGAATATAAAGTAATTGAGATCCGGGTCCGTTGAGATTACAACTGGTCGTCCCACCAAATTGGTCTTGAATATTGGTCCATACCTGTAAAGTAAAATGTGTTATAACAAGAAGAATGCAATACTCTTGATAAAAGAGAACTGGTGAATTTATTAGAAAGTTTACCTATCCATTCTTTTTTTTATGAAAGGAGGAATATCAGAAGAAGTGTTGGGAGTGAAGAACTGCAGGGTCTCACCAAGGAGTGGAAATCCCATTGAACCTGGTGGGAGTTTTCCATTGCATCTGGGATTTCTCCAGCGGTAAACAAAATGTGTGATGCTTATGATTACTAAAGCTCCAATGCACAAGCCCCACATCCTGCCTACAGTCACTAATTGAAGCTCAGAGAAGACCTTGAGTTGAAGAAATAAGTATATAATGCTGTGATGTGCTTTAGGCCTTTGACACAAAAGGAAATGGGACAGGCTAAGATTACTGGATGTTAGAAGTGTTTGAGGTGGGAAACGTGGGAAGAATAGACAGGGTGGAGCAGAAAGTGCTGGCATGTATCTTAGCAACCAGAAGATCTTCTTAAATAGGCAGGCAGAAATTACAAATAGTTACGAAAAATAATAATATATAAAGTTGCACTAGCTGTTTAGATAGAATAAAATACATTAGACTAACTTGTCTTTACAACCCCTTAGCCTTTGTCAACGGCAGCTATAAAACTTTGTATTATGACTCTACCTTGAACTTTGAAGGTTACAGGATGCTTCCTCTATGTGTGTGAGTGTGTGTGAATCATTTGTTTGGTTATGGTTAAAAGTTCATCAAAAGCTAAACAAATGGAGCACGAGGCAGAATTATGGCCATTTTTTAAGGAGATTTTGCAAGAACAATGAGCTTGTATCTAGATTTGAGAAGAAGTTTAAAGGATCTTTCTGACAAAACTAAGTATGAAAACCAATCTTCAATGGACCATTAAAAACTTAAAAGAGTCTAAAATTTAATGATTTTCACCTACTTAGGAAATCTTCCCAATATCCTTGCTGAATACTATAGTATCTATGTGATGAAATACCATGAAAGATGCCACACTTATTCTTTCTTGTGTTTCATTCTTCTCTTTTTATTTATGTTTCAGAATCATATCTCTTACTAGATCTTCTTTAGCTGCAACTAACAAGTATCTCGTATAATCATATTCTCATTGTCAGACTCTCAATCTTAATGCATACATCACAAGCGATTTAGTTTCTAAGGTTTTCTAGAAAATGCATGCAAGCACTGCCACATGCTTATTTTGTTCTTATTCTTGGAGAAAATAATTTCACACAAGTAGGTAAGCTAAGCTAGTTGATAAGATAACCCATTTCAACACATAGAGCACCGCCCCCATTGAGCCACGGACTCACTCAACTTCCATGCAACAAGTACCATTGAGCCAAATGTAGGTAGGTCACTCATTACTGTGAATAATGACCTCCATTATGTGCAATTGCCGACTAGATTATATAGTTGGTACAAATTTTCACCTCATATTGGAGAAAATTTCACGTGAAAGAATGGTTAGAGAGCTGGAAATTATGAACATGGGAATCCTAAAAATTTGTCTGACCAGTGACTGTGTTCTGTGATTCCTTTAACATCTTGTCTGCAAGATTAAAATTTGGAAGTAGATTAATTAACATCTCTCTCTTTTTTTTTTTTTTTAGGTTGACTGAAGTAGATATCATTATAGGTTACCAAAGCTGTAAAGTTAATGCCCTTTCTAGCTTGTATACACGGTGTTATTATTAAGTAGTCGGATGCTCTTTTTCTAGGACTAACTCATTTCTCTAGAAAAATGCTAAAGTTACTACTAGACTTACTATAAAGAGCATACAAATTGATGTGGCAATCACTTCTACAATAAAATAAATAAATATTTGAATTATTCTTTTAGTGGCGAATGATACGCTAGTTTGTAAAGTTTACATATATAGTAAAATATGTAAGCATGTCTTAACATCAATCTTTTATAACTTTATATATCGGTGATTAGTTTAACATGTAAGGTTCCCTTTCAGTTTAAACCTTTAATGCAGAAAGTTCACAAAAGGTTGAATGGGGGTTGTTTGAGAGGATGACAAAGATTGCGTAACTGCTTGGCCCCAATTTGAGGTTTGCACTGTAGCGACAGCTCAATTAGCTTTTATATATAGTATAGGAATTATGAACATAGACTATATATTTTATAAAATCAATACGTACAGTACAGAAGTGGTTGATATACTGTCAGTTTTATGTTCTCTAAACCCTTATTAAGGTAAGGGTTTTCCATTTTTCAAAAGGGTTTTATCTCATGTCTGCAGGTGGGCTTGCTGGAATTTGAGGGTCCTACCTGTCATGGTTATAAATTGGCTCAAATCTTCTTCTTTTTTAAGAATAATTAAATTGGCTCAAATCTAATGGTCCACATCAGAGAGATCATATATACCAATTCCATCTTATCATAGTCATATGATCAGACGGCTTAAGATTGTTGATGAAGTTGACTTACAAAGTCTTCCAAAGTGAGCTTTGGTTGGTTGTAGTACTTGGAATGTGCCACACGTGTTTTGGTATAGAGAGTCAGAGACCATCTTAATTAGTCCTTAAACTGTTGCTTTTATCTTAACAAAAATTATATTTACTTATTCCTAAGTGCTATTACAAGGCTTAATTGCGTAAAGTGTGAAGTACAATTCTCTTCTTCTTTTTTCATTCTCTAATCCAACACTTAGTAATAATAGTAGTTTGATAAAAATATATATATATATATATAATAAAAAAAAGTATATATAGACTAAATTAATGTAGATAGATATTATTGTTATTAATAATAGTAATATTATAACTTCTATGTAAAGAGAGAGTTTTTAGTTACCCAAGAATGAGAGAGAGAATTGAGGAGAAAGTTGTTCTTCTTGTCTGTGCCGTGCCCGTGCGCATGGGGATTGGGTACATTTGGTTGAGTTGTCTAATAAACTCTTTAAAAGTTTAAAGTCTAAACCAAAACTATTATTAGCCAAAAGACTACGTCGTCTTTAACCGCTAATTTATCATTAATGTTAATTGTTCCTAATCCCAGTCACCTCGTGTTCCATGCCATAACGTAGTTAGAGAGTGTTTGGTATACAATTTTTTATAGGTTTTTTTTGTCTAAAAAAACAATATATATATAGGATCCGATTAACATGTATTTTTAGAGCATCCACATTAGTATGTGCGAAATTTTTTCCATTTTACATATCTAAAACTTACTTTTTTTAATTAATACACCTATTTTTACAAAACACCTACATCAGTTTGTCTATTATACACATTTATTCAAATAAAATATTCATTTTTTTAACATTGTAAACAGTAACCGTGAGAGGAGAGAGAAAGGAAAAGAGAGTGAAGTGAAGAGAGGAGAGAGAAAAAAAGAATAAAAAAATCATTTACAAGGTGAATAGTAACCGTGTATATATACACGGTTACTGTTCATTTGCAAGACTATCGTGCATATTTAGACATTTTTACAAAGGCTGATGTGGGGGGTTTTTGGGTTAAAATGTGTAAAATTGAGCACTTTTTGTATTTTAGAAGACTATCCATGAGTTGGTGTGGTTGCTCTTAGAAAATTTATTAATAAATTATTTTAAAAAAATTTTGATATCATTTTTATGATAAATATATAAAGTTAATGTGAAATTTAATATTCCACATTAGCCACATTAGGGCATAAGCATTTGTTTAGGAAATCTAAATGTGGTTCTAACCAAATAAGCCCAGCCAAATGAGCTAGTACGTCTGTCTACAAATTTGTAAGAAACATTGCCCACAAAAATAGGTCTGTATCGGTAGGAATAAATTGTGTTAAAGTCCGAGTATGCATGGTGAGTAAAAATGAAAGAGAGAAGTTTAATTTAATAAAAATATTTTCAGTTTATAACAACAATTGAATATAAACTTTAACTAAATAAATGACTTGCTAAATTTTTACATCCATTCATTTCAAAGCTGATTAATGGATATAGTAATCAAAGTGCTTACAAGTTATTACTAAACAGTAAATACAAGTGCAAGAGACTTGACTTGCATTTTGAATTTCATGCTCAAAGGCACGTAGCATTTATTGATTTTGTAAAATCAGTGTAACCATAAATTTGAAATAATTTATGTAACTTAAAAGTGGCAAAAAAAAAAAAAAAAAAAAGTAAAAAATTCTCATCTGAATATTAGTTTAAAGTGTAAATTACACATATTTTACAGATCATCCCAACTTTTATTATGCAAATCTACGTGAAGACCATCAATCTATATATGATATATATTATGTATTTTAAATGAAAAATGTTTAAATTATTACAAATATTATTATAAAAACTTGCAAATTGATATGACAATAATATGATTTGTGTCACTTAATTAATATTTGAAATTTGAATGATTTTTCTTTGATTTGTGATATGTTATTTTATAAGCTTTAGGTAATAAATTTTTAGTTTCCCTAACATCACTTAATTTAAATCTATCAAGCTCTCCCTGCAAAACACATAGTTAATTGAGAACTAATCCTAGTGGTGCATGTTGTAACGCATGCCAAGGCCAGCCCGGCCGTGAGTGACACATCCACATGTGAACACTTGCCATATATCAATTATCCTGTGAACTAAGCTACATGTAAATGGCTATAAAATATATACAATATGTTGTTTAAACTTTAAAGTAAACTAATTAAGAAAGATGCTAGCTAGTTTGTGTTGGGATTTGAATAAGTATCAAGAATGACAATATAGTTTAAGAGAAAAGAAACTTGATTTTGGGTTATATGTGCATCTAGATTAGCTTTTTGCTATATAAACTTATTTATTTGTTGAAAGTTATAAACATATATATATATATATATATTTATATTTAGAAAATTGAGGTTTTAAAATCGGTATATAAACAAACAAACTGACTATTAAAATAAATAAATAAAACTCTCCAAACGCATGCTTTGAACAAATATTTATGGTCTTCTACTGCAATAGGTGCAAAACTAATTGGTGTGTGCTTGCAGTGCAGGAAAACTTTTTAGAGGAAGTGAAGCTAACATGTACATGCAACCAGGTTTCTTTGGTAGGAAAGAAAGTGATGAACTTTAAGGCTGATGATTAGGTGAATATTATACACTATAAAAGTGACTAAGACTTGAATCCATTACTAAAACACTTCCATATACGGTTTAAATCCAAGAACAGTATTATAATGACACTATTATACTCGCTAATTGCGATGTTCTCTTTCCAAATTTAGAAGTTTATATATATAGGTTTCTTAAGTATGTTGGGTGACCTTCATAGTCAATAAACTATTTTATGGTTTTTTTTTTTTTTTTTTTTTCTTATTTAGATATTACACACAGAGCAATAGTTCGTTTTCTTGTATTGACTTAGTGTGAGGGTTGACCTTTAGTTGCAATGCAAGCAAGTCCATCAAAGTTTATATTAATCTCTCTCTCTCTCTCTGAGAGGCTAGATTAAGTTAAAAGGAAGATAATGCTATTGAAATTGAAGAAAAATAAAGGTTGTAATACTCATATTGGTGGTTAGTCGAGGTCGCACGTACACGTTTGATTAGCCGCTCAATTTGTAACACCTAGATGATTAAACATTTAATAAACAGGTTATAGAACCAACTAAAACTCATTCTATGATTATAGAAAGGCAAAGTGCAGGATTTTTTTTCTTCTTCTTATTAAGAAGCGGGAATAACGAAGTTGACAAAGCCTGCTTGGGTTAATTAGTGAAGTTAGTAATCAAATAAAAATTCATATGACCCGAGTTATTTGAGTTATGACATATATGCAATTATGCATGCTTTGTCAGAGGTGTTGACCTGGCAAATAGGTCGTGTTAACTGGGTTCATGTCAAAACGGGTTATCATAAATGTGTTGCAAGCAGGTTTGGTAGATTGGATTATGGCTCTATCTGCATTTTTCACATGCAAAAAAGATATATAAATGAAAAAATAATAATACTAAATATCGTTAGTTTACAAAATTTAAATTTTACTAGTAATATCATCACCATAAAAATGAAATAATTTGCCATTAAATGCCCAAAAAAGACCTAGGTTTGATTTTTTTTTTTTTAATTATTACATTAAAAAAGTCCATAAAATTTTATATATATGTGTGTGTAGGGGAAAAAAAACAATAAGAGAAGTTTGTTCACTTGTAGCAAATGAGATTGACAATGGCAAGAATATTATGAGGTTTTTTGCAGAAATTTTGAGCTTAGACCAATGCTTAGAGCCTTTTATCACACCAGAGAATGTAAAGATATTGTTTCAATCTAAGCTACTTTGATGCTCTCAAATTTTATATTGTAAACTCAATTTCTCTTAATCTTGTTGTCCCGTGGTCAAATTAGAAAGAAGACTTTTTACTTTTTAGTGGATGTTATTTGATAATTGATTCAATGCAATCATTACCTTTGGATGGTTGACGTCATGTTACCTTTACGTGGTTTAACATTTGGATTAATTTGCTAGTTTATATGGTATGATATATATATAAAAAAATAAAAAATAAAACCCAGAAAAAAAAGTTTAGAAAACAGGTTGAGTCATCAGTCAATATGTTTTTACTTTAGGTAAAAAATCTTGGATTCAAGTTGGGTATTTTCTTTTGGGTTTGAATCAAGTTCTCGGGCCCGAGTCCAATTTTGCTAGATCTAGAGACGGTGCAGTGGAGAAACATTAGTGGAATAAAAGCCAGATTCACTGGTTATGGGAATGTATAACAATGCCTCTTCTTTCTTTCCTTTTTTTTTTTTTTTTTTTCTCAAGAACAATCCCTATCCTTTTAATTTCAAAGAAATAGAATCACTTCTTCATATTCACATTTTCATTTTATGTTTATTATTTCAAACAAAAAATTTTAGATTTGGAAATTTAGATGTGTACATCATCTCAACTAGTGTTATAAACATTTAAAGTGTTTCTTAAAAAAAAAAAAAAAAGTGTTGAAAAACTCTATTTTATTAAAGCTTTATTCATTTATTTCCTGCTTTTTTCCTCGCTTCATTAAGACCCCTAGTTATTGTGGGTTTATATAATATTATTTTTTTATTTTTTATTTTTTGAGTAAAGGGTTTATATAATATATTCAAATTCAAACATTTAGCCAACATTTAATCTTTCATCATACTTTTCCTCTCGACCCCAACTTTGACTTTAGAATTTAGGGGTAGAGAGAAGAGGGACTTGAACTAGAGGGATGTCAATGAAGGCTACATTCACACATACAGACTCGTTAGTCAATTAAAATAAGCTTATTAAACTGAATAATCTTTAAGTATTGTTAGGTTAGCATTTGAAACCAATAAGCATTTATTTAGGTAATCTTATTCATATAATTATTACTATAAAATTCTTTTTCGCTCGGAATATGTTTTCACTGTTTTGTCCAGCATGAAAGAAGATGGGGAGGAGAGTTGATGCATAAATGAGGATACACGTACACCTCATCCAAGAATTGAGGAAGACAATGAAACCATTTTCTAGCTTTTCTCTTCACTTAAATTTAGAGGTGGCAATTTTTAGGAGATTCTAGCCTTTTATCCCCATTTTTTAAAATATTTGGCAATATGCCCCTGTTTTGAAACTATATAGGTTCGTGCCTCTGTTTCGAAACTCAATTTTATTAAAATCGAGTTTCAATGAAAAACTCGCTTGGTTTGAAATCGAGTTATGCCCAATCAAACTTTAAAAAAAAAAAAAAAAAAAAAAAAAAATGCATGGAACTCGAGTTCCATAAACGCCACATGGGTACTCAATCTCAGGTTGGACCTCGGGTCCGACCATATGTGGGAATTTCCACTGGTGGCCTCTGGAAGCCATTTTGGCCTCTGTGTCCCATATCGAAAGAATCTTCCCCCACTTTCTGCCTTATAAGCCTTGAAGCGAAGGAGTAGTGTACCATTAGTCGGTTAACGCCGTTATAGGGCTCCTTGAAACTGGTATATCAAACTTGTAAAACAAATTGCATAAAAACGCCACTATAGGGCAGGGCTTTAAAACGCCACTATAGGGCCTTAAAACGTCGCTATAGGACTCCCTGAACCTGGTATATCAAACTTATAAAACAAATTGCATAAAAACGCCACTATAGGGCTTTAAAACGCCGCTATAGGGCTCCCTGAACCTGGTATATAATCAAACTTATAAAAAAATTGCATGAAAATGCCACTATAGGTATGTAACTCGAGTTCCATGCAATTTTTTTTTTTTTTTTTAAGTTTGATCGGGCATAACTCGATTTTAAGTCAAACGAGTTTTTCATTGAAACTCGATTTTAATAAAATCGAGTTTCGAAACAGGGGCACGAACCTATATAGTTTCAAAACATGGGCATATTACCAAATATTTTTTAAAATAGGGGTAAAAGGCTAGAATCCCCGCAATTTTTATCCATATCCATGAACCCACCTATTACCCACCCATTACCCACCTAATTTGGATAAGTCTTAACCTAATCTATTTGAATGTTTGGGTTTTCGGGGGTATTTTGGTAATTTTTTGGGTTTTAGGGCTATTTTGGTCATTTTTAGGTTTTGGGGCTATTTTGGTCATTTTTAGGTTTTAGGGATATTTTGGTCATTTTTAAGTTTCGGGGGTATTTTAGTAATTTTTGGGTTTTGGGGGTATTTTGGTCATTTTTTGGATTTTGGGGATATTTTGGAAATTTTAGAGGTTTTGGGGGGTATTTTGCCAATTTTAGAGATTTTGGAGGTATTTTGGTCACTTTAGTGGTTTTTAAGCATATTTGGTGATTTTAGAGATATCGGGGGTATTTTGGTCATTTTAGAGGTTTCATGGGTATTTTGCTCACTTTAGAGATTTTGGGTATATTTTGGTCATTTTAGTGGTTTTTGAGCATATTTGGTAATTTTAGAGATATCGGGGGTATTTTGGTTATTTTAGAGGTTTCATGGATATTTTGCTCAGTTTAGAGATTCTGGCGATATTTTGCTCATTTTCGAGATTTTGTGGATAATTTTGGATGTCCAAGGGTATATTAGTAATTTTGGAAGTGTAGGGGTATTTGCGTCATTTTAGGTATTTAAGGTTATTTTGGTAATTTTGGAGGTTAAGAGGATATTCAAGTAGTTTTAGAGGCATTTGGGTCATATTGAGTTAAATAGATGGGTTACTAATTAAATGGGTTGGATTGGTAATAGATAATTTATATATAACTAGGTCATAAATGGATAAATAAATAATTACACACCCAACTCATTTATGACCCAATCTATTTATAATCCAACCCACCCATTTATTATCCCTACTTAAATCCAAACAGCACCTTAGTTCGCTTTCATTTGACTGCTGGTATCACAATTATATAATATAATATAAAATAATTGTTTGAATTTTGAATAAAGAAACAAAACTATTGAGAAAAGCAAGCTGTAAATGTGGTCATCCATGACCTGGGATGGTCATTAACTCTTGGGCCTCGGAAACATGACCCACCTGGAAGCTTATGTATATACAAAGACAAAGCCTACCTTGTTAAACAATCAAGTCCGACTCAGATTCATGTATGCAAATGCAATCATGCGCAAGTATTGTTCTTACGGTCGCACTGTAGGGCACATGACCCTAATAACCTAATGTAACAATACCGATTCCTTATGTTAAAAGGGTCAAATATTAATTGGGACACAATCATTTATGACCATTAAAGTTGTAACATTTTATTTTTCAAGAGTGTTATGACTCGTAACAGTCTATCTATCTTAAATATAAACTAGGGCTTGCTCATATATATGATTATTTTCTTTATAAATTGTCAAAAAATATATGCATGTCAAAGAAATATTGTTTGACGTCACGTAAGTATGTATAGGCATGACCTTTTTTTTTTTTTTTGAGAAACAAACACACACAAAGGAGAGAAAAAGGGATTCTAATACAAAGACACATCACATCTCCGCTCAAAAGTCATGGCGTATAGGCATGACTTCAATGCAATGTTTTGTTAGTAGCAACTTGCAAGAACCAGGTCTTATCATGTACGTATTCACTTTTGCAGTGACATGGGAATGGTTAGTAACATTGATATTGAGAGTTAGGAAAACAAGTTGGAGGGTTTTTTTTTTTTTTTTGGTTGAAAAATAAGGGAACAAGACAGGTTGTGATGCTTCTTTAGGCTTGTTGGTTGCTTAGCATGCTAGCTAGCCAGACTGCCAGAGCGATCATAACAACTACAAAAGTAAATTGCCAAGTTAATGAGTGGACTTGGACCCAGGCCTCTCGTTAATTACTACGGCTTTTCGTCTGACTCACCAGCAAATGTCAACTACTGAATAATGGAAAGCAACAAATGTCAACTAATGTATAATGGAAAGCTAGTCTACCATGATGTCAACACTGAATCAGAACCCTCCCTTAATGACTGAGTTTTATTTTATTTTAATTATTTGATAGTTGGGGTACAAGAAATTCGAACCCTGGACGTTTCTCTTAGAAACACTGAGAATAGTTAAGCTATAATGCTCTTGGTTGTAATGACTGAATTATAATTTGTCTGAAAACTGGCATCTTATGGACATTTACGTTTGATATTTCATACATTGGTCGTATTTTGAGAGGAGAAGAGTCCAACAACCACAAAGTCAGAGCGCCAAGATTGGGCTTTCTGATATCTCTAAGGTTCATTAACTACAAGATTTTTCTCTTTTTCCTTTCTTTTTGTTTCTTCTTTGATCGAGCACTTCTCAAAAAAAAATTTATAAAAAAATCTTTGATCGAGCAGCACCTCCTATTTGTCAATAGTAAAATAAAGTAGCCCACCAACTGATGCTATTGGACTATAGGATTAAGATTATCATAACTGAACCCCACTTGACAGAGCTAATGCGGCTTCCCATGAATCCCATCCTCCCCATCTCTGTCCCCTCTAAACATTTGTTCCTCAACTAGTGTTACAATCACATCCAAACAAGGACTTCCAAAGACTTAACACCCCGTACCTTTTTGGAATATAAAATAAAATAAAGGATAAAAATATTTTTTTATTAAAAAAAAACTAGCTTTCCTTCTGGTCAATTGTCATCTCTAGGGGTGTAATCAGTTCGGGTCAGTTGATATTGAAGGCAATTTTTGCACTGAACCAAAAAATTCGGTATTAATTTTTTAGCACAGAAACCGACTTGTAAGGAAGGGGCGCCAAACCAACCGATTGCATTCGGTTTCAGTTCGGCTAGGTTTCAGTGTTTGGGATGTGAGAAACAAAAGCAATTAAAAAAAATAAGAGAAGAAGATTTATTTGCCTCAAACGGAGATATTATTGAAAGACAAAAGCAGTACAACAACTAACAAGAAAAGCAAGACCAACACAGACCTTGTTTTCAACACAAAATATAGAGTAACACAGCAAAAAACATAAAACAAAAACTAAGATTAAGCCACCATCTACAACAAAAGGTAGCAGCTACAGAGTTTCTTTAAAACAAACATCATGGGATGACACAAAACCCATGGAATCCCAGTACAAGCATGGGTGATTTGGGATGAGAGAACCAAAATCAAGAAGACATACCCATAGCAAGAAACGAAGAGAGAGAATCAATGCTGGAAGAAATGAGAAAAATAAGATGTAGAGTATGTGGATATTAAAAAAAGAAAAAGATGCAAGGTATGCGTTTGTGTGAGAGAGAAAATTGGGGGAGGGGCGGCTAGAAGGAAACTAATAGGGTTATAAGTTTATAACTTATAAGATGCTAGGGTTTAAAAAAATTTTAAGAACTCAAAATGGATAGGCGAAGGCTTGAATTTGTGAACAAGTGGTTGTGTTTGTGTGAGAGAGAAAATTGGGGGAGAGGCGGCTGGAAGGAGACTAGTAGGGTTATAAGTTTATAACTTATAAGATGCTAGGGTTTAAAAAAAATTTAAAAACTCAAAATGGATAGGCGAAGGCTCTAACTTGTGAACAAGTGGCTAAAACATGCGCATCATTCCACTAAGCTACTCGCTCTATTATGTTTTAAACTTACATAAATATCTATATATCAGTTGGTTTGGTCAGTTTCGGGGTGAAAAAATCCAGTACCAAAACTGAAACCGAAATATTTCAATTTCAAGAAATTCAAACCGAAACCAAATCGGACCAAAACCGAACCGAAAGATTGGACTCAGTTCAGCTGGTTTCAGCCGGTTTTTTCAGTTTACCAGTTTTTTGCACATCCCTAGACATCTCCATACAGAAACTCAACTTTTCATGAATTACTAGTATTCAAGAAGGGCCTAATTTGAACAAGAATCCTATAACATAACCATCAATAAGGCCAGGAATATTGATGGTCCATCAACTATCTACTTCTTTTGTAAATAAAACAAAGTACCAATTTACAGTGAAGAAAAAAAAAACTATGGATTATTGTTAATCAAACTACAATAATCTTACACATCCAAAATCTGATTTAAAAGTAATTCAAAAGAATGTCTATACTGCCCGATCCATCAGAAGAGTGCTTTGCAATTGCATCTTTGTGAGTATAAAACAAGGAAGGCCATTGCAGCTATACCACTGCAATTTTGCTACAGAACTCTAAGCACCAATACCAAGCGATCAGAAATATGCATGCAGTGGCAAGAAGTGCTTAAGTTTTACCATCCAACACCTTTGTTGCGGATAGCTTTCTCAGCTTCCTGTCGTGATTGAGCATGGCACTTACACTCTCGACCACCAAAATAATCTGCAGACAAACCCAGAATATTCATTATTAGAGAAGAATGAACCTAAGTATTTTATGGATAACTCTTGAGAATCAGGCATTAATTTGTTCAAATATCATATCCTAAGCAGGTTTTAATATATTCAACAGGAGTGGCAAATTTTACTTGAGCTATACCCAAATGCTTAAAAAAAAAAAAAAACTAAATCTGTAGGCAAATGCTTTAGTTCTTTCTTTCAATCAACAATCCTCAAATTTTAACATTGAAGCAGATATGAGAGTAAAGTAAGGTTTACGTGCACCATCCATCAATTTACATTTTTTTATCGACCTTTATTGTTCCAACAACTAATCTAGGTGTTGGTAAGTTTGACGTATATTTGCAAGTCTTGGGGGAAAAAGAAGGATTTGTACACCCATAATGAATTGGGACAGAGTGATCATCCACTTTGATGCTCAGCCCTTTAGCATCTCCATTCCATGATTAAGAGATTATTTCATTAGCTATCTTCTGTTTGGAGTCAGATGGCAACAGAACAGCTTAGGTTGCTTGAAAAATTAAAGGCAAAAGCAGTCAAGAACTTTGATGTGTAGAACTCATGACGACACTAACTTGATAATTTTGCAAATGGCCCTTGGACCAAATGGATATCCTAACCTCCCCACATAAGTAAGGGGTGGAGAGTGAGTTTATGGGTTCAATCCCATGTACGTGCATGATATTTGAATTCTGAAGATTAAATCAACATAATTTCAACTTATTTGAAATTAATTCTGCTAAGGACAGATTTTCCTCCAAGCATGTGGATGCTCACTTCATTGCCACTTAGTGGATTGGGATAACTCCCATCCAAACCGGTTTGGTGGAAAATAGTCTTAATATAGACTTCAATAATTTTAATTTGAAGATTCAGCTAAAAGCCTAAAACTCACTATGACATAGATAAACAATTAAATGGTCAAAAGTTAGCTGGAAAGTAGCAAAACTTCTAGACATGATCATGCTAGAAGACTAATGGCTCAAAGCTTGGTTGCCAAGAGCCTTGTAGCTCAATTGACACCTCCTAGTATTTCTAATAGAGACATCTAGGGTTCAAATGCCCCCACCTCCATTGTGATTATTGAATTATAAAAAATAAAAACTAATTGCTCAAAGCTTGGTTAATATATAGAATCACGATGTTGATGACTGATTTCCTCTCAAGGCTCAATTCCACTATAAATTACCATTATGAAATAAATCAAATGTCAGCTTTTTATTTCCTACATGACAACTGCAACTCCGTTTTGGTTTTAATAAGTAAAGCTGCAATTCTGAATTATCCTACACTTTCCTACAGATACCATCAGGTTTACATCAAGGAAAGAATATAATTCACTACAAATAAACAAACCTGCAAGCAAGCATAAGCCATTGCAGTTGCAAAGTAGAAGTTCGCATTGCCAGTGCCCTGCAAATTCAATTAAACAAGTCACCATCTAAAAGAAAAATATTTATGCGTTTGAACATTGAGATCAGCTTCAAAGAGCTATACCCTCCAGATCCATAGGTTGTGCATCACAGGGCTAAGGAGAGAAACCCCGATGTAACCACAGAACAGGAAGAAAGAGAATTTCATATCTGCATGTCAAGGAGGGTAGAAAGTTAAAGATACCAAACCATGTCTAAATAGGTCAGTAACAAAAGAGAACCTGCTAACTTGCCTGCAAGTTCATTAACAAACAACCCCAACAGTCCCAAGTACAGAGCTGAATCTCCAACCTAATCAAAATTTGAACATAAAAGGGGCAAGGGAAGAGCGAATTAGATTCCTAACATAATTCAGAAAAGGCGGAAAAAAACAATTACATATCTATTGGGTCACCTCATTTTTTGTTAAGTGTTCTAAAAGAACAAAGTTTCTCATATCTATGGGTCAAATTGCACACAAAAAAATATTTAATCCTGGTAAATAATTCAAATAAGGAAGAACTCACAGAAGGATAAGACTTAAGCATCGAGGAGATCACAATGTACACAAAAGCTAGAAAGAATGGGCGGTGTTTCAGCCGCATGGCTAATGGCAGTATCATAAATAGAATATTCCCGTGGAAAACTATCAGAAAGAAATTTCTGAAAAAGTCAAAAACTTCTGCAAAGAAATACCTGCAGTAGAACATCAGAGAAAAGAATTTATAAGTCCAAATACTTAAAAGAAAGAATTAAATTAGACCACATTAAATTAGAGATATTTTCAGGCTCACCATAAGACACCCATATTAGGAGATAGATCTTGCACAGTGAGCATGAACCCATACGTTCTGAAAAAACCAGCAATGTGTATAAGGAAACTAAGACAGATTTCTACACCATAAAGTGAAAATCTTTATGGTACATAAATCTTCTATCCCAAGCAATTTAACAGAAGCCAAAAGATTATGGTACGCAAATCGTCTATAGCATGATTTTAAGGCAACAGGCAATAGATGAACAAGACTCCTAGTGCATGATTTTATTTTTCTACGCAGCAGCTCTTGCCTCAGTATTCTATGATCTTCACTAAGTTTGTTAGAACTACTTGTGCTCATATACACCAGAAATTTCTCAAGATAACATCATCAGAGCAAGGCATCTCTGAGATATCTTGAGCAGCCAACTTAAGTGCTTGATTCATTATTAAACTCAGATTTGCCAGCTACTATAGCAATGCACCTGCTATTCGATTCTTGACCCAGAAAAGAAGTCACATCCTCAAGTGACATCTACATAATCCACTTTGTGCATCATTAAAAACACGGTAAAATAAATTGCACATACTGCTCTGTACTTAGCTACTTGCTGCGAAAGCAAGGCAATATGATTATGTGACAATGAAAAGCACCTATAAAGATTATTATGCTATTCAAAATATACCTTTTAAACAACTCCCAGAGACCACCGTACTGTTTAACAGATACATCACATAGAACTAACACATAGACCAACCACAAAGAAGTCCAGAATAAGAAATGTATCACTGGTCTCCATGAGAAAACATATGGGAGTTCAGGTTGATCAACTGCTTCCTCTTGCTGACATCTATCATTTGAGGGAGTATCTCCAACTTCAACATATTTTCTTTGCAGGAACAATTTCCTGGGAGGAGTATCTGGACCATATCCTAACAAAAGAATCATCTGGAACAAAACTGAATGATAAAGAACCAATTTGCATGTATTGGAAATTTAAAGAACATGTTCATGAGTCTTTTAAAGGCTTTACTGTTTCCATCAAACACTATAAGGCAAAGAAAGGGATACCGGAATAATCAGAATCACAGGATACAGGGACAGATGTGTCGCCATGACCCATCCAAAAGCTGCCAAAGGAGCTATTCCTGGATTCCATCAGATAAACAACATTTAAAAGCAAGCAAAAAGTTTCCAAAGAAAGATGCCTCAAAGACATCTCCATTTTTCTATATGTCACACTAATAATACCATTAGGAAAAATTTTTATCGTGAAGATGTTTCATGAAAGAACAATCAATAAATAATACTATCAAGAAAAAAAATGCACTTAGTGCATGTGATTTGGATGTTCTTGCATTGTACAATCACCACATGACATGGCACCTCAAATCTTTACAATGAAGTGATGAACCAATTGATCATTACTTCCTCAGTAGGGATTACAATACCAGAGGCAATTGAAAATTCTATGTAGTCATAAGAGAGTTTGATCCAATGATAATTGTGTGTATGATTCCACCATTATAAACATTCAGTATGAACTACTAGGAAGTAGAGACACTTCTTCATTTTTTTAGTTATTATTGGTAAGTTAGGCTATTGAACCAACAACCTTTTCCTCCACCCCATTATTGTGAGAAGGAAGTGCCACTGCCATTTGAGCTAGAGCTCATTAGCACAGTAAGACACACCTTTTGTAATAAGAAAATAATATTTTCTATAACTTCATGTCACAGAAACAGTACCTAGGTGGCAGCATCTTGCATAGGAAATGCCTATCAATTCAATGCCTACATGATTTTGAGTGAATTAAAGACATCTCCAGCCAGGCAAATTTTCAATTGCTACTTGAGCTAATTTTAGTCAGCATAAATGATTTAACTTTTAAGTGCAAAATGCAAAAAATGCAGGCAAATATCAAAAGAAGCATATAAAAAAATGCTAAGCGAAGACCAAACTCAAAATGTTTTGAGTTCAACACAAGCCTTAAATCAAAATAAATCAGCTACTACTAGAGAATACAAACATGAAAAACATAAAACATTAGGATCATCACCACAAGAAGAGATTTGGTTTTTTCTCCTTTTTAATTCCTTTTTTGTCTGTTGTTTGAGGTCACTAATATGATCATTTGAGGAAATATATTTCACTTCTCATGAACAAACTTGAAAGAAAAAATTACTACACACACAATGAGGAACTTAAGTACAATACAACTATTGTTAGCATCTTACGTCTGCATGCTCCATAAAGGGACAAAATGATGGCCAGGTTCTCAACTGGGGATGTGGACAAACCGACACATGCAACTATTGTGAAAGGATTCCATAAGTAGACAAGAGCAGCAATATCTCCAGAAGGAAGGATATCTGAAAACAACATGAATACTGCAGTTCATCAGCTTGTGAAAGATGAGAAGGGGGCAATTTGAATGAATATAGTTACTTATATTGATGGCATTAAAAAAAAAAAAAAAAGTTTCTCAGAAGGTTCCAATTTTCTTTCTTTTTCTCTATCCTCCCAGCAATTTAAAAAAGATTGCAAGCGGATGGGGACTAAGTAACATAAACAGTGCATTATGATGAAATTTTACTGTACTCTACTCAAAAGACTTCACTAGCACATATCTTCTTATACCATTTCAGCTGAACACAACTCAAATCATATACACAACAGCCCCGGGATGTAATTTTCCTCTTTGACATATCTAAGCCAACACTACTGTTGAAACTTAATTATGAGTTAATAGGGTAACCATTATATCAATCAAATGCACAAAAAATTTTCATCTTGCATCTCAATTCTCAACATCAACAACTCAGTTACACACTAAATCTATCAAATGTGCCACTGCCCTACAGTTTGTAAGTTAAATAGCTTGATTCAATTGTCTATTCTTCTCTAGTGTGCTTCTCGTATCAACATTCTTTATCTAAAATAATTGTTCTTGGAAAACCCTTTTAACTATTATAATTACCTGACTTTTCCGATAATTTAACAAGGTCTAGAAATTTCAAACTCTGACTATAAGCAATCTGAAGATTCCGACCAGTAGCACGAATGAACATGGCACTCGCAACATCTGCAATCACGAAAACCAAACTGTATCCAAAGGTGTGTTGATATTAACTGCGTCATCATATGTACAATATAGGCTAAATAAGGAACAAAGAAAAGGGAGTAACATCCAAGTTGCTTGGAATAGTACATGCAACAAACAAATCAGATAGAAGTCAATGCTTGTTGCCCACATTTCAATCACAACTGCAAAGGCACAAGTTGGTAATTGACAATCATAATAGAACTACCATATTGCTCCATTTTAATTGACAGGCAACACACTCCAATTTAATTAGGATAGATTAGCGCCAAGTTTACATCCTCAGGTGTTGGTTAACATATTTGAAAGCAAATAAAAAACACAAAAACACCACTAAGCAAAACCAAGTGCACCAAAACCCTGAAAATCTGTGTGCGTGCGCGCGTGTCTGTGTATGCAAGCACTCAAAAATGTAACAAATAATGTATTCATTTCAAATGAGTGACAATTATGACTAAATTTCAGATGATTAAAATTTAAAACAAATAACGCGAAATATAAAGATGATAAAGATAATAAAATAAATCCAGGAACCAAACAGCAAACAAAAAAGAAGAAGAAGAAGAGAGACACATATTAGTTACCTGCACAAAATATGATCAGGTTGCCCTTCAATTCTGCACCACCCAATAAAATAGTTAAAAATAAAGTATGCATTAAATTAATAATGGAAAAAAAGAAAGAAAGAAGAAGAAGATGAATTAGTTAAAGCTAATGAATGGTGTAAGCAAGGGCAATGTGGTAACCTTTTGGCAGTGAGTGGGCCAAGAAGTGAGAGTAGCAATGGAGAACCATGGTACATAGATCCTGTCAAAATACAAAAATCTCAAAAACAACAACAACAGCAGCAAATTCTCAAATTAAACAATCAAAAAGAAAAAAAGAAATTAAAAATAAAGGACCTGCGTAGGGAGACACTGATGACTGCTTCAACCAGTAACCCTCGGCCACTACAAAACAAAATCTAATTAAATCAAATTAAAGATCTAAGATTGGAATTAACGGTGAAAGAGAGAGAGAGAGAGAGAGTACGGCGGCGAAGGCTGGTGAGCGGAGTGGAGATTTCGGGGCGAGAAGCGAGATTGAGGTTATTGGAAAAGTAAATGAGTATTACTCTCAATGCTACTGACCCTATCAACCAATTCCAATACCATGACTCCTTCTTCTTGCTTTGCTCTTTAGCTTCCATTTCCATTTCCTTTTGCCTTTCTCTTCTCCGACTCTGAACAGAAACAGAGAGACTACCGGCGAGGGAGCATGTCCCAACTCCTAACTCCTAACTTTTTTACTTTTTCAGTTTTAAGTTTTAACTTCAAGGGGATCATCTATCGGCCAAAATGGCCAACTAGCCTTAAAATCGTAACTATCTAGTTAGTAGGCTCTGTTTAAAAACATATTTTATTTATAGCATCTCGAGTCTTAAAAGACTTGATTTTGAATGCTTAGACCAATTCTGATGTGGCACTTTCTCTAGATGGGTGTCCACCTGGAAATCGAGTCTCTAAGACTCGATTTCTAAGCCCTATAAATACCACTCAGACCAAACACCAGAGCATCAGAGGAAAAACCCAGAGAAAAAAAAAGAAAAAAAGAAAAAAAAAAAAGAAAACCAGAAACAGAGAGGGAGAGAAGATCGAGATCGGAGACCCAGGCGCGCGCGGCATGACCAGAAACTGACCAGCGACCCAGGCGGCCTGGGGCTCGCGTCGGCCAGCGTCGAGCGCGGCCAGGGGCTCGCACGCGGCCAGGGGCTCGCGCGCGGCCTGGGGCTCGCGCGAGCCTGGGTCGCGTGCGGCCTGAGGGTCGCGCGAGCCCCTAGCCGCGCGCGACGTTGGCCGGCGCGAGCCCTAGGCTGCGCTGGTGAGGTTTAGCGGTGAGGTTCTCTGTTTCTCTCCCTCTGATCTGATCTGAGTAGCTGTGTGTTTCTCTTTCTCTCCCTCTGATCTGATCTGATCTGCGTAACGGTGAAATTTAAGATGTTTTTCTTTCTCTCCCTCTGATCTGATCTGATCTGCGTAGCGGTGAAATTTCTTAAATTTGTTTTGGGTATTTCGGCATGCAGACTTAGAATTTTTTTTTTAAAATTTCGGGTTTGAAATCGAGTCTTAAAGTCTTTAAGACTCGAGATGCTATAAACAAAATATGTTTTTAAGCAGAGCCTACTAATTAGATAGTTACGATTTTAAGGCCAGTTGGCCATTTTGTCATCATCTATCTATATGAAACGGTGTCGTAGACCCATAGTTTTTCTATTTTTATTTTTTGGAAAAAGTTAACAAATACTTTTTTTTTCTTCTTCTTTTTCTTTTTTTTTAATTTTTATATTTCTCTGGAAGAATATGCTATCAAAACTTTCATAAAATAGTCTATTAATAAATGTTTTTTTTTTTTTTTTAAATGATACTAAGAAAGCTGTAGGCATAACAACATTGTTCCCATTTCATTAATTTCCTAAATCTAATAATGTAGAGACTTTTATTAAATAATATGATTGTATATGAAACGGTGTCGTAAACAATACTTTTATTTTATAAAATAAAATAATAAAAATTTATTTAAGTGATATGTTACTATACTAAGATAGTTGTAGATTGCATATAAAATAAAATTTTATTTTTAAGTAACACATTGCTATACTAAAAGATATGTAGATTGCATAATTATAAGGGATGCATCCAAATCATATCATGTTTAGTGCAAAAAGGCACAGATACAAGTGTCACTCAATTACAGGATTATTCTCATTTCATTAATTTCCTAAATTTAATAATGTAGAGTGTCATATATATATAATAATAATAATAATAATAATAATAATAATAGGTGAAGCTGAAAGAAAATCTAATTAGATTTCAATTGAATTCTCAATTTTGCGCCATGTGTTATATCTAAATTTTTAAAATTTTTGTGCCAAAATAAATAATACAATAACACCTAATACAAAAACCAAAAAGACCACAAAAATATCCTAAACAAGAACATTTCACCTGGACACTTCTATTTAGACTCTCAAGCTCCTCTCTCTATTAAATGTTTCTCTAAATATAATATTATATATATATATATATATCTATATTATTATATAATAATAAGTGAATCAGAGATGAATTCAAATTAGAGTCAAATAGAGTTTTAATTTTACACTGTATGTCTCTATAAATTTTTCTAAATATAAGTGTCAAATGTGTACCACACCATAAATACATGTTCAGATTTCCTCAAATTAGGAATGAGTCTTTAACGACTCTTTTTGTCTTTTGGCTCTTCACGTTTTTGTTTTTTCTTTTTTCATATTAATCTCAATCACTCTAAAACTCATTGTCTCAGTTCTAAAGAGAACGTCTCTATAGTGTCTCTCAAAAATGAACCTCTCACCTTCGCTAAATCTCAGATTAGAGTTTTCTCTTTTTTATTTTTTCCAGAAAAAAGAAGCAGAAGAAGGAAGATGAAGCTGACTTCATTATCAAGAATGAAAAAATTCCCCTTCGCCCATAAACAACTCCTCCAATGGAGTTCCAGAGCTTCTTCTTCTCTTAGGTCTAGGATTTTTGATTCTTCTCCGTATCTTTCTAGAACCTTCCCTGCTTCTTCTTCCACTCCTCTTCCTGTGTTCAGTTACTGATCTCTCAACTTCTCCTTTGCGGTTCAATCTCTCCGCTGCTCCGCCTCCACGGAAGGTACACTCTTTCTTGGCTCTTTTTCTTTTGCTTAAGTTTTGTTTGGTTGCCAAGAACCAAAGAATTTTCTTTTGTTTAAACGTTGTTTGGTTGTCGAGAAAATAAGATGAAATAAAAATGGAACTTTTATATATTTTTTTATTTGGGTGATATTTATGCTTTCTTATTTTGGTTAAATTCCTGTTTGTTGCCTAGAAAATGGAGAAATGAAAATAGGATGAATATTTTTTAGTTGAATTGGTGATTTTTTTTTTCTTGTGCAATTCTTGCAGGTGATCTTATTTTGATAGTATTTTGTAAGAGTAACAACGGGTAAGAATTTTTTTCAAAGAAAAAGCCCATTATAAAAAATAATTACTTGATTTTAGCTTCCTACAGGATATTTCTTGGTTTAAAGAGCTTCTGACATCTCCCCCCTCTCTTCATCTGATGCATTGATCAGATTTTGGGTTTGTATAAAGGTTATATCATAGTAAAGGATGTTTTTGAGTTTCTTTTTGGCTATCTTGAATTTTGGCTATTTTACTATTTTTTGGAGGTACTTGAGAAGGTTTGCATTTTTTTTAGCAGACTGGAAAATATTTGTCTTTCTTGCAGGTTATACTCTTGATTATTTTGGCAGTCCCTTTTGGCTTAGAAGCAAAATATATATTTTATTGAAGCTTGTGTCTGGAATAACAAGTGTTGGAGTTACACTTCATCTTCATGTATACAATTTTGATGCTCCAGTCTTAGTTTATGTGTACCACTTTTATTTCCAAGCTCTAATTTTAACAATTCTCTGTAATTGCAATTAATCATGTTTAATTACATTGTTGTGCATCACCTTCAATAAGTTATGTCTTCTTAATTATATGTTCTTTTGAGTACAAATTGAAAGAAAAAGGTATAACTTTCTTGGTTTTAGTGTTCCTTTGCTTTGGCAAAAACTTAATAGCATTTTATTTTTAAAAAGTGAGAAACCAGGCTAGACCTTAAGATATGGTCTTAATAATTTCTAATCTCATTGTTTCTTTATCAGGCTAAGGGCAAATTATAAATACAAAATGGAAAAGCATACAGCCATAAACACAAGAGTACTTTTACAAGCACCTATGGGAGCCAGTCATATCTGCATCTTGGCGCAAGTTTACTGACCTTGAGAACATGCGTGTCTTAACCCAATTCCTTGAAGTTGACACATTGAGTTGCAAGATACATAGGCAAAATTGGTTGGTTAGTTACTAGATATTGTTGGTTAAAATGTTGAAATTCATTAGTTTTAAGCATTTTTGCAATGTGAGAAATGGCGTGGAATTGGAACAAGAAATTAAGGAAGTCAATGTTACAATCTATTCAAGCAGAGTGTAACAAATGAGTGAATATGATTTCTTTTTCAAGAGTATCTTTGTTAGTGTTATTAGTACATAAAATTCATACCTGAGTTTTTTGTTTAAGTCATACTTGAGTAACTTAATCATCCTAATAAGCTAAAAAAGTTAGGATGTGATTTATTTGTTTGTATTTTTGGCCTATAAAAGAATATTTGAAGCTTTGATGTTAGGGTATCAAAAATAAACTTTGGTTTAACTATTAAATTTTGGTAATTTTTATGAATTTCCACACTATGAGAAAGGATGTGAATTCCAAACAAGAATTCTCTCTTTCAAATTCCGTTAGAGTACTTGAATTTTTTAATATTGTTGTCAACTGTAATGTTTCACAGTATTATGGTTGGTGTACTCCACATAGTTTTTGTAATACAAGTCTCACATGCATACTATTTTGTAAATTTGCAGAGATGCAAGCAGAGTTGTCTAGAAGAGGGAAAGCAGCCAATATTATGCCTTATCTAGATATTGATATCTTCATGAAGGTAAGAAAGAAGTTGTTGTGAATGACTTATTCTCTACCTCAGTAAATGATAGATAGTCTAGCTCAAATTGTGTTTTTATCAAAGCCTATGCTCAAAGTAAGATTTAATATATAGACTCACCTTTTCTGGTCTAGAGAAGTCACATTCGTTGCGATTGACAAGTTATGTGGTTTTATTTTGGCTTCTACTATTTTAAGGGAGCATTAACTGAAGGCCAAAAGGCAAGCTAACAACATTATAGATTATTTTCTAAAGGCAACATTAGCATGGAGTGTCAAAGTTCCATAACAGTTTTGCCCGATTTATTATTTATTTGAGTTCACTTCATTACAGGTATTGGGATTTGAAGTGTACACTGTTACCATGGTTGGAGATCAAATGTTAAAGGGGTATCTCAACCTCAGGAGGACAAAGAAAATGTGTTATAGCAAGTAAACTAGATTAAGAACACCAATTTACCTTAACTTTTGTTAATTGAAATAATTATGTCTTTGATAATTAAATGAAAGACGAGGTCTCTTGCTCAAAAAAAAAAAAGTGGAAGTTGAGATGCTGGTTGGACCAGTAAAAGCACTGTTTGTGGATGAGATATCTATTGATTTGGATTGCTTGACAACTTTTCAAATAGTGAATTTGCTTAAATAATGTATTCACATTCTCCATTGAACTCTTGTCATCTCACCTCCTTCAGCCAACAGTACAAGAGACTTTGATCTTTTTGATGATATTATTATCCCCTCTGATGGACAGATTGTGAACGAAGGTCCCTACAAACTCGAGCTTGATTTTTTGAATCCATGGGCTTTAAATGTCTTGCAAGGAAAAGTGTGGCTGACTTCTTTCAAGAAGCAGGTGTAGATATAGGTTTTTTTGTTTAATATGTTCCAATAGAAATGCTTGATCTCTGAAAGGTGAGCATCACATGGAGACTCTCATTAATCCATATGCATAATAAAATGTTTATAGGTGACATCACATAAAGACGAAAAGTAATATTGGGCATGTCAAAATGAACGTAACTGTTTTGTTGATTTTGTTGAGGCACTTCAATCATTCCATGTGGGAAGGAGTTTAATTAAATTTGAAAAATAATTAAGGTCAGTAAATAGTTTATGTTTTGCTAAATTGTACACATACATTGCTTAGATTGGCATTTGCTTTTGATTTGTGTTTTTTATTTTTTATAAAAATGTGGTTTTTGATGTATTTGTTTTTGGTGTTTAATGATGGTATAGGAATGCAGTGATTCTTAAGTCAGTGACTCAGGTGAATAAATTGAGGGAATTGGGTATGCGCCTCTTTTCGAGAAAGTAGAGAGTTCATTTCTTGGTGGTTTTTGTTGTTGTAATGTATTTTCACTATTTTGTATGGAACGAATGATTCTTGTGGATGTTAAATTTGCATTTGTTAGGTTGCATTTAGGTTTGAGGATTTAAAACAAGGGTTTTAAGAATAGTTGTTTGAATAATTGTTAGGTGATTTTGTCCAGCCAAAAACACTTAGGATATTATGAATTTGAAATGATATCTAAAATTTAATCATTTTATGTAAGGCGACTTAACCCAAAAGGGGGAAGAAAGTGTCATGCTTGAGTATTAGATTTCTTTTGTTCTCAAAAGTGTTTGGAATTGAAAATTTTTTAGATCCAAACATGCCATAAAATTCAGTTTGGCAACTATACCTATTAAAGGATATAATAGTAATGGATATCGTTTTGCATTTTCCTTTCCACCTTTCTGAACAGCAAACAAACTCAAACAATTAGTTAATTATTTTTCTCCATGCAAAAATATTGTGTTGTTAACTCATACTTTCATCTACATGTGGTTAAAATGAAAGTCTCCATTCATTGAGATTTATTTTTGTTTTTGTTAAATGTGAAATATATTTTTAAAATTTTGTGCATGTACCTTGGCAACATGATTTTACTCTTATAACATGGTCTTTTTTTTTTTTTTTTTGTTAAATTGAAATATATTTTTAAAATCTTGCGCATGTACCTTTGTAACACGATAGTTTACTATCTATGGGGAATTCCAATTTCAAGTGAATAAGTAATGGATTTTTTTTTTGTGGTGTTCAGTGTTGTGTTGTTTCAGGCCCTTCAAAGAATTGAATTTTTGTATAGTTGTAGTTTTGAAAGTGTATCTCACAATTTAGAGTTGTGTTTTTGTTGTACAAATCTTTTTTTTTTCCTTTGGTGTCTAGATTTGTTACCATCTCTAGCCTGGTGTGTAGTTTTGTATATGTGTAATTTTGTATTTTCTCTTTTCAGTGTTTTATATTGTTTTGAGCTGACTGTATATGATTCTTGAGTGATAAATTAACTAATTCATCAAAAGAATGAATTAAAGGTTTAAGGTATCTAATTCAGCTTAGTGTTTGGTTGCTAAGAAGGGTAGTTGGGTTGCTATAATTTAATAAGTAACGTGGACATTAATACTCTCTCTCTCTCTCTCTCTCTCTCTCTCTCTCTCTCTCTCTCTCATGTCCAGTATGTTTAATAACCCAAGCTAATATCAATAATACCACTACTATAGACCATACGCAGATGCTCAATCAACCTTGAAATGTTTAAGTTGGTTAATAGGTTTTTTTAATTCTCTCTTATTTTTTTTTTTCATTGTAGCACGACTCAAATAATAAAATGCAATATTTTGTTTTTTTATTCATTTTTTTTATCTAATGCCATCCTCTGAGTGATAAAAAAAAAACCAATAGCATCACTTAAATAATAAAATGCAATATTTTTTTTCATTGTTTTATCTAATTCTATCCTCCATATGATAACCCAAAAAAAAAAAAAATACTAATAGCATCACTATAATTAACCAGTCCCGTGCGGTAGCACGGGATACAGGCTAGTTAGATAAAATGATAGTGTACACTTTTAATTTTGTAAAATTTAATGTGAATCATACAATGGATCTAGAAATGGAAACCATTCTCTGTCTCTCTTTTTTCATTTTTCATTTTTTCATTTTTTCTCTTTCCCGTAGAAATAGAATGCCAATTAACATACAAGTACTCAAGGAGGCTATGAGATCAAGGTTCTATTAGAGCATAGGTAGAGATTATGAACTCAAACTTGATCCTTCCATTTTTTTTTTTTTCAAGATGAAATACATACACAATACACAATAAACACACCTATCTGAATTTAACATTATCAATATTAATCTTTAAATTTATGTTAACTCTTAAAAAAAATTTATGTTAACTTTTAATTTTGTAAAATTTAATGTGAATCATACAATGGATCTAGAAATGGAAACCATTCTCTGTCTCTCTTTTTTCATTTTTCATTTTTTCATTTTTTCTCTTTCCCGTAGAAATAGAATGCCAATTAACATACAAGTACTCAAGGAGGCTATGAGATCAAGGTTCTATTAGAGCATAGGTAGAGATTATGAACTCAAACTTGATCCTTCCATTTTTTTTTTTTTCAAGATGAAATACATACACAATACACAATAAACACACCTATCTGAATTTAACATTATCAATATTAATCTTTAAATTTATGTTAACTCTTAAAAAAAATATATTGTAAGGGTGTGTTTGGATACTGTTTATTGTTGAAAACTGAAAACACTATAGCAAAATAATTTTTAAATGTGTGATTAGCGTCGCGGGGCCCAGTTTTGAAGTTGTTTTTGTTAAAAAAAGTATTTGCGAGTTCTGTGAACAGTACACGGGACCCACTGAAAAACGTGAGACGCAGCTGAAAAGTGATTTTTAGCACTATCCAAACATACACTAAGGATAAAATTATGGTCTAAGCTAATAGTATTTTTTTTTTTTTTGATGAAATCTAAGCTAATAGTATTGTCTTATAACTAATAAATTCAAGCATATTTGTATTTCTAGATCCTTATCAGGTAAAAATCTTTTCTATAGGTATCTTGAATTGGATTGAATTTTGATTTTAGAATTAACTTTCTTAAAAATATCAACTCAAGTAATCAAGTTTGACAAATATCATTTTTAGAATTATTATTTGTTATTTTCGTTCTTTTGGGGCGATCTAAATGGTCTAAGAACCGCTTCAAAATGAAACAAACTCTATTTAAAACCTTTTCAACTAAAATTTTCTTAGCAAAATATTTTCTCCTTTTCAATTGAAAATTTCTTATCAATATATTTTCTCCAACCTACGTGGACAAGTGAACTTAGTAATTATTTCAAATTGAAACTTACTAGGGCTGTTAATGAACCAGTCTATCTATGAGCAACTTGAACTTGATTAGGAAAAAAAGTCCTATTTATATTCATTTGTTTAGCAAACAAACCAAGTTCAAACATAATAATATGTTCGTGAACATGCGAGTTTGATTTAATTGTATACTTGTCTAAAAGTGTATTTATAATTTTATATAAACTTAAGAATGGATTGTGTAAATTTGTAAATAAGTTAAATAATATCAAGTTAGTATTTATAGTTTATGGATAATATAGATTTCATTTGTTGTAAAATTCATATTTGTGAGGGGGTAAGAAATTTAATCATTATTACTGTATTATATATGGAAAAAAAAATGAATCAAGAAGTTTATTTGACAAGAAAATGAACTGAGCTTGAATATCTAATCTTATTTGATGATAAGCTTTAGCTTAACTTGTGTTTGGAATAAAATTAAATGAGCATACTTGAGCTTTTAATATGCAGCTGAACTAGTTTCCAATCCTATTTACCAACAAAAATTACCACGAAATGATTGAATGGAATTCCATTTTTCTGTGCTTATTTCCTCAATGTTGCCAACAAGATTGAAAATAGACATGATAACCAAAAGAGATGAATAATTTAAACAAGATATTTTCATTTTGGGGGAAATGATTCTATTCCCATGCATCTATTGTGCGGAATTTTAATTGGTAATAAAACACACTACTAATTATAAACCAAACTCGCATGATTTTGTATAGAGAGTCAGATCATTAAAACCCAAATCACTGGCAGTAAAAATAGAAAATGAGGAGGGGCTTGTTTTGGACATAGAATAAATACCAAACTTTGTTCTTGAATTGACGAGGTGGTGGGTTGGTAGTCATGCGGGTTAACCACTTCCTCACGTTGGGAAATCTGAGAAAGGAATAAAAGGTATCCAACGTTGAGTCAATCACTCAATCCTATCAAATGCGATAAGTGTTTGGTCAAATTTCTTGGGACTATAGAATTTAAGAATTGCACAATTTTAGATAAATCATGCACGAAAGTTGCTATACATTATTATTATTATTTTGGTAAAAAGGGGATTTTATTATTTATATAGGAGTAAGAGGAACCGTGTTTTCTTAAGATGTAACTTACTCTTCATTGGTTTAATAAAGTTGTTAGTATTTCCTATCAAAAAAAGAAAAAAGAAAAAAAAGAGAGTCCATACAATTTGATAAGCTCATAAAAGTGATTGCTACTATGAAAGTGAACATCTTTATTTTGCAATTTTTTTTTAAATGCTTTAATAATTCATGAATACATATTTTTTACTGTGCACAAAAACATATAAGCATAACTCATGAACCCAACCCAATCCAACTCGACCTTTGTAGGTTGAGTTGGGTTGATTTCTACACATGTAATGGATTGGATTCAGATTTAACAATTCAATCCATGCACACCCCTTCATAAAAGGATACAATATTTAGTGTCATCATTATGAATCCAATCCACGCACATTCTTCCATAATTTTATTTTTGGTACAAAATAGAAATTTTACTCTAACCTAATCTAAGTGTATATGTGTGTGAACTCCTTCTTGGAGACTTGAACCCCGACTTTTGCCCTCTCGCACTCTACCAGCACTTATACTTGTGAAGTGACCATTGCATTAAGGATGTGCAGTGATACATTCTTCCATATTTAATAACCGACTCATGGGGGGTGGGTCCCACACTTCTCGTGACACAAATTACCACCTCTATCGTTACACATATATCAACACACCATGTGAATATCGTTACATGTATATCAATGACATAAAATCCTTTTATTTATTTATTTTCATAGAAGGCTTTCAAATATATATATATATATATATATATATATTTTTTCATAGAAGATTGTAGAAGGTGAGACCACCTCACAAGTTACAACTAGAAGCACCCAAGCACTTTCAGTCGTTCACGCTTCACCTTACCATATATCTATAACAAGTATTTGCTATTTTACACTACTCCCTACTACTTTTTTTTTTTTTTTTTTTGAGAAATCACTACTCCCTACTACTAAATAGTATTATTAACAATTTCCCTTAAAAAAAAAAAAAAAAAAAAACATATTAACATTTTTTTTTTTTAAAAAACTCCCACAACACATATATAAAGTTCCTTCCCCTAAAGTACAAGCATTTCCTTTCTTTCTTCTCCAAGAAACCGAAAGAAAATTCCTCACCAAAACAGTAAAAATTCTGAGTTCCGAGAAATTCTTACCTTTAATGGCGACGCCTAATCAGGAAGCAATCGATACCTTCATTAACATCACAGGCGCGACGGAAGCCATCGCTGTTCAAAAACTCGAGGTGGTTTTTTTTTTTTTTGTTCCCTATAATTTTGTAAATTGTTTTACCGATGAATATTTTGGGATTAATTTTGTCAGATATATCGAAATTTATTTTTCTTAAGCTTGGAAAATTCGATTCCCAATTTGACGTATATTAGTGTTTGAAAATTTTCCTTAATGTTGAGCCCAGACTTTGATTAGGGTTTCTGTCTGCATTTCGTGGCAATTTAGTTTGGTAATTTGTTTATATTTGACATTTTTGCGTGTTTGTGCGTGTTTATGGTTTATTGGGATGGGATTTTAGTTTGTTTGGGATGGTATGGTATTATTGTTGATGATAATTGACTTGAGGTAGTTTGGTCAATTTTAGAGAGTGGAGCCAGAAAAATATTTGATTGGTTTTTAGTATTTGGCTGACCTAGGTGTCCTTGATGAATTTCGTTTTAATGGTGATTTATGCATTTGAGTGTTATTAAAGAAATGGGCTTACGAAAATTTCATATGGTGGAAGATAAAGGAATTAAGGTTTCCTTTAATGGTGTTGGATTTAAATTTGTATTTTCTATGACTTGTTATATTGATATACTCAATAAAATTATGAAGCATAAGCGGTGTTGTACCCAGTGCACGAAGCTCCCACTTTTGTGGGGGTCTGGGTTCTGGGAGAGGTGTTTCATAAACAACCTTACCCCCAAGTGCTTGACCAACATAGTTACAAAGCAACTCAATTAGTGTATGCTGTACTTGAATAATTGTAAATACTTGAAAGTAAGAAACGAAACTTACTCCCACAGCCTGGAATGAGATTTTTAATATATACCCAGCATCATAACAAATGGAGTAATGACCTCATTCTATCTACTTGTCCTTGGGATACTCTTAGCGGGTTTCTTTTATGTTTTATACAACCAAGTTCTTGACTAACTTTAATTGTTTAGCAATTAAGTTCTTAATTTTTACGTGTCTGCAATATCTGTTATCTTGCTCACAAATAGGAGCATGGTGGCAATCTCAATGAAGCCGTGAATGCACATTTTACTGAAGGAGATAGAAACACACCAGCAAAGTAAGTTGTTTTATTTCCTGTTATTTATCATTTCAAAAAGTATCTTTTTTTCGTTAGAAGACAAAAAGTATCAAATTTGGTTCTTCAATAATTACACACTGCATTTTGCAATGATTCATGCTTCCTACCTTAGCATTGACGCCAAAATTCATTCTTTCATGTACAGCATGCATGAAACCTCAGTTGCTGCTCCACAAGATGACTTAATGGATGTCGATGAAATTGAACCACAGGGACCTCATTTACCACTTCTTTCTGCTCCTATAAACCCAAATCCATATTCTCTTCTTGATCCACACTTCCGTAGAAATTTTTTCAATAATGATTCTGATTTTCCAAACCGTGCACCCTTTGTGACGCATCCGAGAGAGGTTAGGCAGATTCCCATAGAGGTAAAAGATAACAATCAGCCAGCTGGTCACTCTGGACCTGCTCCTACCATTGAGGATGTCACTGGAACTGTGCATGCACATGGCCCAGATACTCGTGGGACTGTTATAATTGATGATGAAGACAATGAGGATGTTTCAGCTGCCTCAACTGCACAGCGGGGTGAACAAAAGGATGATATTCTAGGTGATAGTTCTCATGACAGAAATATTGGGCCAAGTGCTCCTGAATTTGAGAATTTGCCTGACTATAGTAATGACATAGAAGAAGAAATGGTTCGAGCTGCCATTGAGGCTTCAAGACGAGAGGTTGAGGGTGCACACAATGTATGTGATGCTAACATTCACTGCCCCCAAGCATGGCCTCCATGTTCTTTGTCGGTACTAAATTCATACCTATCTTGACGCAGGAATTAGCTGACCCAGTTCCAACACAAAGCGAATCTCACATGGAGGATGCTGAACTTGCACATGTTGTTTCATTGTCCCTGAAGGTGTGTTCTTTTACACTCTCTCTGTCTTTGAATTTAAAATGGAATCTTGGTCCCCTTTAACTTAGAATGATTTCAGACAGCACAGCAAGAGAAAGCATTGCGTGAGCAAGGAGAAATTGCTGTAGCTTCAAATGTGGGGCCTTCTAAGCCAGCTGAGGTTGAGCTAGGAGAATTTGCTGCATCGAATGGGAGGTATCTGTCCTTTGTTGCTGCTCAGTAGTTGTTCACACACTTTCTTTCTTACTTTAGCGTAGGCCTCTGTCAGGCTTTCACCCCTTTGCCTATACATGGCGTTGAAACAATCATTCATTATGTTCCATCAAGAGTGAAAAGTCATTCTTTTAAAGCTTAACTTAAAATTGGCTTTACCTGGTACACTGATTCCAGGTCAAGTTAATTTGGTATTGATGTTAGGTAACCATAGAAAAGGAAAGGACGAAAGAGGGATGAAAGCATCCATTGTCTCATAGGGCAATATATGGTTTCTTGCCCTGACAATGTGTATGGATTCTCTCTCTACCAGCCACAATGGTGGTGAACCATTTCTTAATTCATGATATTTGATTTATACTGTTGGGAGGAGGAAATATGATGCGGGTATTGTGATCAATCTAGGTTGGAGCCTGGAAGCTCATCCATCCAAGAGGATGCTGAAGATGTGGAGGAGCAACCTCTTGTCAGGCATAGGTCCCAGCGTGTGTCTTTTGGCTCTGACGATGTTGAAGTAATTGAGGCTAGCCCACCATCAAGTCCTGGACGACATGATGTGGGTAATCATCCACAGCACAATAGAAATGCCTTCCCTTCTGATGAGGTATCTTACTTAATATAACATTGGTTTTACTATTAAACCTCAATAAGAATTCCGGCTTTCAGTTTATCATTCATAGTTACTCAAATGTTTTGCTACAACTAGTTTTTGACCCTTTTTTTCCCCCAAAATTGAAGTGGGGAGGGATTTCTTCTGAGGAGCATGATGAAGCAGTCATGCTGGAGGCTGCTATGTTTGGTGGAATTCCTGAAGGGACTGGATATCATTTTGGATATGGACCTCATCAGTTTATGCATGCTGAAAGTCACTATCCCCATCGGATACCTCGTCCTCCATCACCCTCTCTGGCTGCTCAGCGCTTGATACGGGAACAACAGGTTTTACTTTGGGGCCCTGACTATAAATAAAGGTTTGAAATTTGTGCCACCAAAAGCAGTGCGATTTAACTTTCATTGGTTCTATGATTGTCTGATGCGTGCAGGATGATGAATATCTTGCAGCTTTGCAAGCTGACAGAGAAAAAGAATTGAAGGCCATGGAGGAAGCTGAAGCTCGTCGTTTAGAAGAGGAAGCAGCTAGACAAGCTGCTCGTGAAGAAGAAAGACGAAGAGAGGAAGAATCTCGCAGGAAATTGGAGGAGGAGCAGGTAATGTTATTTATGTATCGTTAGAGTTTTGTAATACAACTTGGTTTTGGTTGTGTATGTAATTTAGGTAGAGTACATCCATTTCGTTTGTGTCATATATTGGAATAAGCAATATCTGGTATATTTGGTGAACTTAACTAGAAATGTGACCATCTTTTTCTTTTCTTTTTTCTTTTTTTTGGTAGACATGTCTATTAATGATACTTGACTGTGGTTACCCTGATTTTTGTTTTGTAGGTAAACTGAGATTTGAATTATACTTTATTAAGAGTAACATGATTTTGTCTTCGAAATTAATAATACATTTTATGATTTTTTGTTCTCCTTTCATATAGGAAGTGAGTGCAGAAGCAAAAGCTTTTAATAAGATAGGAAGTTCTCTGTTTAAGTTATGGTTTGGGAGGTTATCCTTGTTGATAAATGTTTTTGAATTTAATTTCAATTATGTTAGATAGCAGGAATGTGTTTAGTTTGTCAATACCTCTTTTTTTCTTCCAGATGGTTTAAAGTTGTTATTCATTATGTTGTGCTTACAATTTTCGGGTTTTAATGCAATATATGCATACCCTGCTTGTTTGTTCATCAGTACATCCCAGTTTTTTTAAGAAACAAATTACACCTGACCATTGGTTTATGCTATTTTCTGGACAGTAAAGAATATGAAGTGATTACTTATATGTAAAAAAAAGACATTGAAGTGAATATTGCTTTCCAAGTTGTTTATTGCTGCACTGTGTATGATTCTTATTGTTAGGAGTTGGAGAGACAGTTAGCTGCAAAAGAAGCTTCTCTGCCTCAGGAACCAGCATCGGATGATGAAAGTGCTATTACCCTTCTAGTACGGATGCCAGATGGTAGCCGCCGTGGACGCCGATTTCTCAAGTCTGACAAGCTACAGGTAAATTCTGTGACGGCATGATTGTTTTGCTCCATTACTTATCTCTTTGCTGAACATGCATCGTTGTTGGCTTTGCAGTTTCTTTTTGATTTCATAGATGTTGGCAGAGGGGTCAAACCTGGCACTTACAGACTGGTAAGTACACCCTGTACTATAGTCTATACTAAATGCCTTTTGAGTTATGGGAGTGAACCCTATGCTTTCTAATTACTGCGGTTTATCCTGGATACACGGTTACTTTCTCGTAGTGCAAAATAATGTTCACTACTTGTTTATGTGTGCCGAAATCTTGGAAAATGAATTAAAGATGATTTTATATGAATTGTCACTTATTGTGCGTGTTATAATGTCATTGGTGGTACAGGTGAGGCCATACCCTAGGCGTGCTTTTAGTGATGGGGAGAGTGCTTTGACGCTAAATGAACTTGGGCTGACCAGCAAACAAGAAGCCTTGTTTTTGGAGTTGATTTAGCAAACAAAGTCCAAAATTATAGAAAACTAGTCACTTGAATATTTTGTTCTATTAAAATATGAAGTCATACACGAAGTATGGGATTTCATTTTGGTTGTGGTGTTTGGGTGAAATACATGAAATTTGAGGAGATGAACATAATTATTCCTTAACAGAATGGGCAGAAGAACAATCTTTGTCAGTATTTGTCTTCGAAATTGCAGCAGTGGTATGTTCTGTTTTTGCGACTTACCACCATGGCTGAGAAGGTTAACTTGTTCAATTGTTTGTGAGCTTTAGATGTTAGAAATATATAGGATGGAATGTGAGTTAATGGTTCTAATCCCATGTAAGGATGATTAAAAAAGAAATAACTAATTTAGATAAATTGTGGAAAAATTTTAGCTGTACGTCTGGATAGAGACTTGTGACTAAGAAAATGATTTGGGTTTATTAGCCCAACAATCTAGTATTGGGTGGGGCTGTGGTAAGATTGTGTGTGCCATGGGGACATATATACGTAAGAGTATGATTTGGGTTTATTAGCCCAACAAGCTCTTGGTGGGACTGGGTCGGTGATGCTTATTGCTGGATGTGAGCCCAACATCTAGTACATAGACAGACACAGACAGTACCGATGCATGGTGTCCCATTTTTATATTCCTTGGGACTTTTTTGTTTTTACTAGTTCACGCCCATTGAACTTTGAACTAGTATATATATAGTTTTTAATTTTTCCTTTCCCTAAAAGTCTTAAAAGTTAAAAGGTTGAGTGAGAGCTAAATGTAAAAATGGATTGCATTTGGCTTTGGCATTGTCGTCAAAAGGTAATTTGTCATTTTTATTTATTTTCAGTCCTTGTATAACCGTTCGTTTTAAATCTTTGCCAAGTGACAACCCATAATGGGCAAATTCTTCAAGCTCACGTGGGCCCGAGCTCAACGGACTAGTGGATTACCACTCAACACCTATTATTCTTGCATGCTCATCAAATTGGATGATCACTTTCGTCAAAGGACGTTAGCTAGTAGTAGTCTATGAGACTATGACCCGTAGTCCTTAGTAGGGCTTAGGCTTTGCTCATATAATGGGTATGGGGTTCCAGAATATTCTTTAAGGCTACTGCAAAATGCAAACTACAATTGGATGACCATTTCTTCTGAGCAATTACTGTGTGTGTGTGTGTGTTTTTTTTTTTTTTTTTTTTTTGGGTATTAAAGCTAATGTTTTTTATCTTCTCTCCCTTTTTATTTTATAGTTATAATAATGTGATAGAGAGAAACCGGAAATTTCTGTTAAAACTTAAAACCATCAAAATGTGCTAGATGAGTTTTTTCTTTTATGAAATGTATCTTTATCTTTTATATAGGTTAACTGCTTTATTTGTACCACTACTTAATATCACACTGACACATATCAGACCCAGACTTCGTGTGTCACGTGTGGGCCAATTAACGTGTGCATTTTTTTTATTTTTTATTTTTTTATGGTATGAAACTCAATTATTACAATAATATAGATAGTATCAATCCCCTGCCGAAAGTGACGCCGCACAATATAGATGCTTAAAGCGAAGTACAAAAACTCAATTACAACAACAATTACAAAAACAATAAAAAATATATTTTGACAAGAAAAAGAAAAAGAAAAACTGGACCGAAGCTAATTTTGTCAAAACTCACTTTTATAAAAGTTAGGTATAATCTTTAATGGCGGTTTGTTATCCACCACGTGTCCTTAGCTTATCTTTAGCCATGAAAATCCCCCCTAAAGATTTAAAAAAAATAAAAAATAATAATAAACAAAAAGCCAAACGATGATGTAAACCCAACGGTCAAGTTGGGGGAGCAAGCACGTGTGGGCCACGTGACTGACACCAAAGACAGTAAGATACCCCAAAAACACCAACAAGTCTTGAACCCGAAAGAGGAATAAAATTCCAAAAACCCTTACTGTCCGTACACACTAAACACACCTCTCTCTCTCTCTCTCTCTCCTCCCCCCAACGGTCATATTTCACCGACAACCCTCCAACGGTCATATAGACTCTCACTCTTCACCGTGTGATCTCTCTATCCAACGGCCACAAAACGAAGTTTCCTCCAACATCCTTTTCACGCAACCATCATTTTTTTCTTTCCTTTTGTCCATCAATGCTGGTAAAATCAAATCAGTAGTCATTTACAAACACAGAAAGAAAAGCAAACGATAGAGACGGCCATGGCAGCGGTAGTGCTACTAGTAGTTATTGCTGTATAGTGGTAGAGTAAGTGTGTAGGATATAGTAGAAGAAAGGTGGGTGTCAGTATATAAAAGCACAGGTGTCTTATTGGTTATGGTTTTTTTGGGTACTGAGTGCTGCTGAGAGGTCTGTATTTGTGCCGTTAATAACTTCTTCTCCTTCTCCATGCATGTTTAAAGGGTCTTTTCAGAGCTTGGAATTCTGGGTTTTGATTCTCATTCTGTTCTAGCTATGGTGTACTTCATGGTTTTTTCAAATGCTGAACTGGGTCTCATAATTTCTCAGGATTTCATCCATGAGCAAGTATGTTTCTATATTTCCCTTCATATTGTGAGTTCCGTTGAGAAGAAAAATCATAGCTTTTCCCAATGAGTTTTTTCTGAACATTTTGGAATCCGATGATCATTTTCTGGTAGGTCTTTAAATTAGTTTATCAATTCTTTCATTCTTTTGGGGGTGGGGTATTTGCATATTCTATACTTGTGTTATTCATTGCATACTCTCATATATATATATATTTTATATAGGAACACTCGAATTTGTGAAAGCTTTTGTTTTTCATCGGATTCCTATTGTTTTTATTTCTTAAAAATTCACACACTCACATATAGTCTGTCTCTCTGAATTTCTCTTTTCAAAATATACACTCAAGAGTTTCATATAAATCCATAGAATTCGTACAGGAAAAAAAAAACCCAATTATTTCATTCTTCAAAAAACAAATTTATAGAAACAAAGAGAGATAGTGAGAGAGAAATAGAAAGCAAACATATATAGGGTGAGTGAATTTGAAGTTACCAAAACAAAGAAAAAAAAATAGAGGAAGTTTATAGAGAGGATGTTGGCTGGGTGTTCTAGTTCCACATTGCTGTCACCGAGGCATAGATTGAGGAGTGAAGCACCTGCACAGTACCAAGCTTGCCATTTCCAGCTCCCTTCAATGAGCACACAGAGATTGGACTTACCATGTACTTTCTCTCGCAAAGACACTTCACGCTCGCAGCCCATTAGGCCGGTTGGGCTCTCGGTTGAGAAGCCAATTGAATCCAAGACCAGCACTTGTTCTCTTAAGCAGAACATCCGGCTTCCTCCTTTGGCTACAAGTGCTCAAACAACCAATGCTCAGACTGCATTTATTGAAGCTGCGAAGAGAGAGATTAAAGATGAGTTTTGGGGGGAGAAAGGAAAGAGCTTGAAGAAGAAGAGGTTTGCGGAGCAAGGATCGGTTGACGAGTCATGCATTAGCAGGGCCAAGAGGAAAAGGGGTAGCAGTGATAATGGGAAAAGCAATGACATTCTTGAAGGTGGAGGTGATAGTTTGAGTTTAGGTCAATTGGGTGCTGGGAACTTTTGGTTTCAACCAAGTTTTGAGGTGTCGCGAAGTTTCACAGGCCTTATTAACCCCCCTCAAGTTCCTTTTACTCTGACATGTTCAGGGGATGAAGAGAGGGTTTGTTATGTGCCTGGTGAAGTGATTCAACAGCCTTTGTCAAACAATCCTTGGGTGAACTCAGTTGTGACTGAGATTACAGTCACAGACCTTGGTGAGAAGGATGGTGAGACAAGCCATGGGCCAGTGAAGGAAGCCTCAGGTTCGAGTACTTCATCAGAGAGCCAAAGCTTGGGCCTTAGGTTACATGAGAATGTCTCAGAACAAGAAGTGGGAAATGGGTCTAATAGGAATCCTTATTCATATGAGGGCAATGAAGTGGAGGCTAGGGAGGAGGAGAACAACAACCAAGTGGAGCACCAGGGGTTTGAGCTTGTCAGCTTACTTACAGCTTGTGTTGAAGCAATTGGGGTAAGGAATACTGCAGCTATTCACCATTTCATAGCTAAATTGGGTGAGCTTGCTTCGCCAAAAGGAAGCCCTATAAGCCGTTTGTCTACTTATTATACTGAAGCTTTAGCAATACGAGTCACAAGGCTTTGGCCTCAATTTTTCCATATTAATGCACCTCGGGAGCTTGATCGGGTGGATGATGAATCTGGAACTGCATTAAGGCTTTTAAACCAGGTGAGCCCAATTCCGAAGTTTCTTCATTTCACTTCAAATGAGATATTGTTGAGGGCTTTTGAAGGGAAAGACAGGGTTCACATTATAGATTTCGACATTAAGCAAGGGCTTCAGTGGCCTAGTTTGTTCCAGAGCTTAGCTTCTAGGACTAATCCTCCAAGCCATGTTAGAATCACGGGTATTGGTGAGTCCAAACAAGAACTAAATGAAACAGGAGATAGGCTTGCTGGATTTGCTGAGGCATTAAACCTGCCTTTCGAGTTTCATCCGGTAGTGGACAGGCTGGAAGATGTGAGGCTGTGGATGCTTCATGTGAAGGAGCAAGAGAGTGTGGCTGTGAATTGTATTTTCCAAATGCACAAGACGCTCTATGATGGAACTGGAGGAGCACTCAGGGACTTTTTGGGACTGATTCGAAGCACAAACCCCACGATAGTCCTTATGGCAGAGCAAGAAGCTGAGCACAATGACCCCAGGTTGGAAACAAGAGTTTCCAATTCACTGAAATACTACTCTGCCATATTTGACTCTATTGGTTCTAGCCTTCCCTTGGACAGCTCGGTGAGGCTAAAGATAGAGGAGATATTTGGGCGCGAAATTAGGAACATTGTTGCTTGTGAAGGAAGGGACAGGTTTGAGAGGCATGAGAGGTTTGAGAAGTGGAGGAAGTTGATAGAGCAAGGAGGATTTCGATGCTTGGGAATTACTGAGAGGGAAATGCTTCAGAGCCAAATGCTGTTGAAGATGTACTCTTGTGAGAACTTTAGTGTTAAGAAGCAAGGGCAAGATGGAGTGGCACTCACTTTAGGTTGGCTAGATCAGCCTCTTTACACAGTCTCGGCATGGGCGCCCATTGATGTTGCAGGCAGTTCATCCTCTTATTCCCATCCAACTTGATTGCTGCAGGTTTTCTTTTCTTCATACATTCCATTACATTTCATTCCGTTCTTGCATACAGAAAGGGAGGGATACAGAATTCTTTGTAGGTAGGAAACCTGTCATCATTCTTTCATTCTTTTGTTGCAGATAAGATTGTCAGTCCATAGTGTCAGAATTATTTGTATGAATACAGTAGGTCGTTACTGATTTCAGTTGTTGCAGGTCAGATTCCTAGATTTCAGACACTAGTATTTGGAGTCAATTTGTGTTTATTCTTTCATTCTTTATGTAAGCTGAAATTCTTTGTTAGTCATTTTTCATTCTATCGTCTTTGTTGGAGGGTTACTCATGAACCATGTAGTCAGAAACTGGATTTGTTATATATGATATGATATGATTTCATTGATTTGTGTTTAGTTATAAAACTTACTCATCAATCCTTCATCCCATAATAGGTGACTATTTTTCTTTTTACTTATCAAAAAAGAAAAAAGAGATTCTAATTAATGGCTATGGTTCTCACAAGACCTCTTAAAATGAGTCATTCAGAGAGGCAAGAGACCTGCGCTGGGGGGGTGGTGTAAAAAGAAATATTGTAGAAGTGAAAATGTGATACAAAAATTATTCACATAATAGCTGATGGGAATTATTTGGGCAGTATATTAGCATTGTTTGCAGTGCAGCTTCAGACCTGTTCTTTAGTATAAAAGAACTATGGGCTTAGATCTCATGAGGTGGTGCAATAAGGCAATCTCATTAAAACCAGGAACTAATTTTAACTTTAAAGCACTGGAAACAAAATAAACCAGCTTTATATAGATAAAGCCAAATAAAAACTTAGTAACATATGACCCGAATCACATAGACTACATGTTTATTACCAGAAACTAAGTTGAAGAGTACACATGATGAGGAAACTGGAATGATAGTTTTCTTTACTTTCTAACTTTTGGAATGAGGTATAAAGGCTGTTCTTTCTTCAAAGTTACACCAAATTTCTCGCTCATGTCTAGCTTCTCAGGATCATATCCATGAGGAAGAGACCAATCAAAGAAGTGAATTAAGGAAGCAAGAACTAAGGGTACTACTTTCGCAGCCATTGGTAGACCAGGGCAGATTCTCCTTCCTGCACTGAAGGGTAAAAATTCAAAATCGTTCCCTTTGAAATCCAGTGCTGAGTTGAGGAAGCGCTCTGGTTTGAACACTAAAGGGTCTTCCCAGTACAGGGGGTCCCGTCCAATTGCCCAAACATTCACTAGAACTTGAGAATCCTTTGGAATAGTGTAGCTTGTCACTTGGTATGATTCAATAGCACGGTGAGGTAGTAGTAGTGGTGCAGGAGGGTGCAGCCTAAGCGTTTCTTTAACAGATGCCTGTAGATAGTTTAGCTGAGGAAGGTGGAATTCCTTTACCACATCTTGTTTGATTTCTCTCACAAGTTCTTCTCGAACTTTTTTCATGGATTCTAGATTCTTTATTAGTTCTGCCATTGCCCATACAATTGTTGAACTACTAGTTTCTGTACCAGCAGAGAAGAGCTCCTGCATACATGATAAAAATGTTATCTCAAGAACAAGCATGCTTATAAATTGGTCTGTCAAATGCCTAATTATGATATTGACCATATAAGTAAAATGCCTAATTATGATATTGACCGTATAAAATCCCTAAATTATGTGCACTCTAACAAACAAATTGGAGAAGATGCTAAAATAGAGACCAAAATCAAGGACTCAATGTGTCCTGATACTTGGAAGTGGGAGAGGGTATCTCAAGCACCTTGCTTATGCATCCTCCCTCTGAGCCAAATACTATTTTCTATCAGCTTGCCTAACTTGAATCAAGTTTGTAAACATGAGCCCAAGAAATGCTCTTCCAGCTCTTGAGCTTGTTCATCTCCTAATTTCACACACACAGACAGACAGATATATATATATATATATATAGAGAGAGAGAGAGAGAGAGAGATCAAACCCCCCACACACACACATATATATAGAGAGAGAGAGATCAAACCAGGAGCAATTGATTGATTTGCTTGTCTGTAAAATTATTGTCAATCATAACATCCAAGAAGTCTTGTTCTTGCAAAACAACACTTCCTTTTCTTTCTCTTCTTTCTTTGATGATATCTGCCCATGCAAAACTGATACTCCCAATTAAGTCCAGGGTCTTCTTTTTTTGACCTTGAAGATCAAATCTACCTAAAATTGGAAAAAAGTCGGATACATCTGGGGCAGAAATCACCTCCATGAGTTTCCTTATGAGTCCCTTCAACCCTCCACCCACACTTTCATCCTTCAAGCTGATAAAATCTCTAGATAAAAGAACATTACTTAACATGTTAAACACAGTAGCAAATATCACTTCTCCAATATTGACCACCTTACCTTCCATTGTGCCTAATAGTTCCTCCATGTCCATCACCTTTTTCTCTTGTAAACATGCTTGAGACTCCAAGGCTTTGCCTGAGAACAGTTCAGCTCGGCAGAGAGTACGTAAAAACTTCCATCGACCACTGCACTCAAGAGACCATCCAAGTGATAGATTGTTGAGTTCTGACCTCATGTATGCGAACACACTAGGAACATGGCGGCCAGATAAGACTCTATCATGTGTCTTGAGAATTTCCTTGGCAACAACAGGTGATGATCCCACTACCATGAGTGTAGTTCCAAGCCTCAATGAGATGAGTGGACCATAGTTTAGTGCAAGTTGGGTTAGAGTGACATGAGGCTTCTTTCCCAGTTGGAGAATGTTGCCAATGATTGGCCATGGATATGGACCTGGTGGAACTAGTGGGGACTTGAGTGGTGAAGATAAAATTTTGAAATGCCTGAGGATGAAAAAGAGGAGAGGCAGGAGAAGAAGTATAGGAATCAAAACAAGCATTTCTTCTGTGCCACTTGTCTGAGCCATGTTTTCCATGAACCAGAGCTGGTTTTTGCAATTAAAAAAGTGGTTTCCGATACTGATGAGGAAGGAATGGGAGTCAATATGTGTGATATTTCTCTCAACCACTGCATAATAAAATTAAAAAAAAAAAATTGACCCGGTGGTCTAGATGTTGATGTCAATCCAAAAATGCAAGTTGATTGACTATCAATAGTGGAAGTTTTGTGTGGAAATGTGGATATTATTTCAATTTCTCAGTTTAACACTGTAGCACCATTTTTATTAAGGTCAACATATCTGAAATTTTTATTCTTTATTTATTTTTTCCCTTAAAGTTGTGAAATTTTTATTCAGCCTACTAGGACTTGGTCTTAACGGGTTTTCCCTTGGAATATAAACTTTGTCAAACCAAACCAGAACAAATTAGACCAGCACCAATGGAGTTGGAAATTTTCACATAATGGCATAAGAGAAGCCTTAACCCGGAACTGGGCTTCCTTTGAATATAAACATATTCACCCAGACGATCCAGCCCATCCTAAAGCGTGGATGCACATCATGCATGTTGCTGTAGAGACTTGTTTCTGTTTATACATATATTTAGGTTCCCAACTTAGGTTCTTCAAATGAATCCCTTGACTTTTGACCCAAAAAATATAATTTATTTATTTTTTTGTAATTTTTTATTTTGACCCACTAAAATAAAACTTTAAACCTCGAGCCCAACAACGAACCAATTCAACACTAACCTTTATCTTGGCATTTTTAGACCCAAAAAAAAAAAAAAAAAAAAAAAAAAAACCAATTTGATCAAAAATCTAGAAGAAAAAAAAGGTCCAACAACAAAAATTAGTAATTTATTTATCTTAAATCTTAAAAAAAAAATAAAATTAAGTGGGTAGTAAAGTGTAAACACTTAAAGACAATTAAGTGTGAGGTAATAAAAGTAGGTCATGGGACAGTGGGGAGTGATGACAATTTTTTTTTTAATAATTGTATTGTTTTATTGAATTCTTAATAGAGTAATGCAAAAAAAACACAACAAAAATTCTTCTTAATGAATTACAAAAACCAATAAGTTGCCAAAGTTCTTCCTCAAAAAAAAAAAAAAGTTGCCAAAGTTGAGTTGAATTATTAAATAAAAGAATTGAAAAGAGTAAAAACAATAACTAATAAATAATAAATTAAGTATTCTAAGAAATAATAATTAAAAATCACTTAGCAACAATAATTAATAACGTATTACAGTAAGAGACAATAGATGATTTCCAAGATTTAATCTTAGCAACAATGATTAATATCTTCATTATAATAAGAAGAAATATGTCCAATGAATTTATAGTTTATCATTTATTCTCTTACTAAATTTCTGATGAGGAAATCAATGTATCACAAGATTTATATCCTACCTAAAATTTATCTTCTAACAGAACTTTTGTTAACTTGAAAAATCTTCCTTCGGATTATAGGTTACAAGAAAATATCTAATCTTATCTTTACTATTGATTAAGATGAAATAAGAAAATATTATCTACAGAGAAGTTCTTGTCAACTTCTTCAACACAAATTAAATGACCCCCCTGAAAACTATTCCTAGAATCGTCACATGGTTGGATTCAATTGAGAAACCTAAATTATAACATCTAAGGAATTATATTTAAGTTTGCCTTTATGATAAATGCCCCAACCTTGATAAAGTGTTTTAAAAAGATTCTCATATGCTATGTGTTAATATCATTAGAGCAACCACATCAGTGGATGCAAAAGATTTCGTCTATTTTACACAAAAAATCTACTTTTTCTATTTTGCACAATCAATTTTACAAAACACCCACATTAGTCCATCTATTATACATTATATTTGATATAAATAATATTTTTATATTCTTTTTTTAATATTATTTTACCTACCGGTTTCTTTTTCCAATACTTCCTTTTCTTTCTTCTTCTTTCTTTTTCCTTATTTCTGCCGTTTCCTCTTTCTTTTCTTCCTCTTCTTTCTTCTTCTTTCTCTCACGTTCAAAACCCAAAAGCACTAGAGCAAGAACTCCATCAACACCACAGCCATCACAAGCACCACAAGGCCTCTCCAATCCACCGATCTCCGTCAACCCACAAAACTGATCTCCATCAACACCGATCTCCGTCAACCCATCACAAGCACTCCATCAACACCGATCTCCGTCAACCCATCACCGATCTCCATCAACAACGATCTCCATCAAAACCGATTTCCATCAACACCGAGCCACATCAACCCATCACCGATCTCCATCAACATCGATCCACATCACTGATCCAAATCGCCTCTCCAATCCATGATCCACAATCACTGATCACCAATCCAACGATTTTGTTCTAGTGGTTGATTTTGTGGTTGATTTTTGATGTTTGTAGTTGATTTTTGATTTTGTGTCTGTGGGAGTATGTGTATCAGAGGAAGAAAGAACATGATGATGGAGGGTTAGTTTTGCAGATGGAGAAGAGAGAGAAAAAAAAGGAGTGAATCAGAAATTATTAAAATATTATATACACATGCTACAGTAACCGTGTATATATGCACGGTTACTGTAGCTAGTGGATAAATATACAAGATTATACAAGATTTTAGAAGCACTGATGTGGAGCAATTTTGAGACAAAATGTGTAAAAGTGGTGTCTTTTTTTATTATACAAGATTTTGAGTGGATGCTCTTACAAAGGCAATCAGCCTCTCTTAAGAGTTTTTTGGCTAAGAATAAAAATCTCTTATCCCACATTATGTTCCACCAACGCCATGTCATCAATTAAAATTTTTTTTCCCTTGTCTTCAACTTTGGTTACTTTATAAGGAATAAAAACAGGATGTAGCATAATGTGATTGGTGGAATATAAAATAGGACACTTATTTTGTGATAAAGAATTTTTATTCTTTGATTTATGATGGGGAAATATTAGTACTTAAACCAAAGTCATATATCCCTTAACCATATCATTTGAGCCAAATTTAGGAATGTAAAAAATGTAAGCATTATTCAATCACAATAAAAACTAAAAGCTCTAGAGTTTGAAGTTATTAGAAATCTATTCATCCAATTTAAAGAAGAGTAGATCAAATTTTATTAACTCATGACATCATCAATGTTTATACAAAAATTATCTAAAGCTATTTTATAATCTATTTAAATTTATTGATGATGTAATAAAATCTAATATACTTGTCACAATGAATAGATGAATGTGACAAAGCCAGGGCATCTGGCAATAAATGGAGTATACGAGGACGAGATTGTTGTTTGTGCTACAAACCCATCACCGGAATCCATTGCTTCTAAGATAATTGATCAACTTCCATTTTCACTTCTCTGCAAATCACATTCATTGGTTCACCTTTTTACACAGTCTCCGCATGGGCACCCATTGATGTTGCAGTCAGTTCATCCTCTTATTCCTGGCCAACTTGATTGCTGCAGCTTTTCTTTTCTTCATACATCCTGTTCTTGATTTCAGTTGTTGCAGCTCATATTCCCCATTTGGTAAGAAATTTCTAGTAACATTGTTTAAGTGTTGTGGAAATACGTGTGGGTGAAAAAGCGTTGTGGAAATATGTGTTATGGTACTGTTTAATCAACGAAAACTTTTGTTTAAACAACATTACCAAACAAGCCTAGATTTCAGACGCTAGTTGTTGGAGTCAATTTCTGTTGTTTAAACAACATTGCCAAATAGGCCTAGATTCTAGACGCTAGTAGTTGGAGTCAATTTGTGTTTATTCTTTAATTTTTTATGTAACTGAAATTCTTTGTCAGTCATTTTCCATTCTATTGTCTTTGTTGGACTTGGAGGGTTACTCATGAACCATGTACGTAGTCGGAAACTGGGTTGTTATATATGATATGATATGATTTCATTGGTTTGTGTTTAGTTATAACTTATTATTCTTCAATCCACCATCGTTAATAGGTGAATATTTTTCTTTTTAATTATCAAAAAATAAAAATAAAATAAAAAATTCAGTAGTTAATGGCTATGTGCTATCTGGGTTTGAGTTAGTTTGATGTTACATGAGGTTCAAGATTGTTTGCAGTTCAGTTTCTGAATTCTACCTAATGGCTATGGTTCTCACAAGACCTCTAAAAATGAGTATTTTAGATAGACAAGAGGGGGAGTAAAAGGAAAATTGTATTAGTGAAAATGTGATGCAAAATTCATTCACATTATACACAGTCTATCCAATAGCATAATAGGTGTTGATGGGAATTATTTTAGCAGTATATTAGCATTGTTCGCAGTGCAGCTTCAAACCTGTTTTTAGTATATAGGAACTATGGGCATAAGGATCTCATGAGTAGGGCTGTAAGCGAGCCGAACTTTGTCGAGTAATGCATGTTCAAGCTTGACTTGAGCTCGTGACAAGCCTAAAAATAATGTTTGAACTTGAGCTCATGGGAAAGCTAAAAAGTTTGAGATTGGTTTGGCTTGGCTTGATTAATTAGTTAAGCCAAGCTCAAGCTTAATATCAAGCTCAAACTTGAGCTCAAGTCAAGCTTTTGAGCTTGAAATATAAAAAAATTACATTATTAAATGCTTAAATCTTTAAAATTAAGAGAAAAAAATAATAGTATACTCATTTTATCATGCATCTAGTCCTACTAATGATTAGCCATTTTTCAAATTAAAAATTTACATAATTAAATTCATTCATTCATCATTCCTTGTCTATAGCTTCAGAAATTGTTTAAAATACAATTTTTACATTTATGTTAGATGGTGATGAATTAGAAAAATACTTGTTTGTAACTATTATGAATGAGAAAATACTAACATGTTTCATAACTTTACTTTAGCTGATTCAGTTAGGGAAGGATCATATGTGACCCACTTAATTAATTTATTTATTTTTAAATGTAACTATAGTCTAACATGGTTTTTGGTCAATTTAGAGGGAAAGAAAAAAGGGTTTAGCTTACCTCAAATACTTTTTTAACTGGAGATCTCATTTTGTTTTAAATACTAAAAGTAAGGGGTAGTGGGTTTTAATCTTCACATTTTATTTAGTTAGTAGGTGATGTGGTAGTTTCTCATTAAAATAAAAGAAGATTCCAGTTTAAAAAGTACTGGAGGTAAGCCAAATCCAAATCCAAATTAAGGTAATGGGTAGTGGTCACATGTTGGTTATGTCATTATTAAGATATGTGTAATGAGTATATTCAGTTAACACGTATAAACTTATAAATGAGCATTTTCTTGAATTGTTATGTATCAAGCTTAATAGCTCACAAGCTTGTTCATGAACAAATTTTTTTGTTTGGGCTCAGCTTGTTTATTAAACAAGCCTAAAACTAAGGCTCAAATTTGGCTTATTTATAAACAAATAAATATGAACAAGCTTTTTATCAAGCCGAGCTCGAGTTGCTCATGATCGGCTTGATTCATTTATAGCCATACATGAGGTGGTGTATTAAGGCAATCACATTGAAAACCTAAATTAATTTTCAACTTTTAAAGAGCTTGAAACAAAATAAACCAGCTTTATAAAGATACAGTCAAATTATAACTTAGTAACATATGACCCAAGTCACATAGACTACATGTTTATTACCAGAGAAAGTTGAAGAGTACACATGATGAGGAAACTGGAATGATAGTTTTCTTTACTTTCTAACTTTAGGAATGAGGTATAAAGGCTGTTCTTTCTGCAAAGTTACACCAAATTTCTCACTCATGTCTAGTTTCTTAGGATCATATCCATGAGGAAGAGACCAATCAAAGTTATGAATTAATGAAGCAAGAACTAAGGGTACTACTTTCGCAGCCATTGGTAGACCAGGGCAGATTCTCCTTCCTGCACTGAAGGGTAAAAATTCAAAATCGTTCCCTTTGAAATCCAGAGCTGAGTTGAGGAAGCGCTCTGGTTTGAACACTAAAGGGTCTTCCCAGTACATGGGGTCTCGCCCAATTGCCCAAACATTCACTAGAACTTGAGAATCCTTTGGAATAGTGTAGCTTGTCACTTGGTATGATTCAATAGCACGGTGAGGTAGTAGTAATGGTGCAGGAGGGTGCAACCTAAGGGTTTCTTTAACAGATGCCTGTAGATAGTTTAGCTGAGGTAGGTGGAATTCCTTTACCACATCTTGTTTGATTTCTCTCGCAAGTTCTTCTTGAACTTTTTTCATGGATTCTGGATTCTTAATTAGTTCTGCCATTGCCCATTCAATTGTTGAACTACTAGTGTCTGTACCAGCAGAAAAGAGCTCCTGCCAATACATGATAAAATTAAGTGCTATCCCAAGAACATATGTATGCTAATCAATTGGTTTGTCAATGCAAATAAAGAAGCAAAGCTAGTGAATAACCTAGCAGAGACTCAAGAAAGAGAACAAGTAAAATGCCTAGTTAATTATGATATTGACCATAAATAATCCTTAAATTATGTGCACTGTAATAAATAACAGGTTATTATTGGATACTTTGAAAGTATATTCTCTCTCTCTCACATAGGAATGAGTCTTACCTACCACAGTACCACCTTCGTATGAAAGAGAGAGGAAATATCTCCCAAACTACTTAATCAAACAAATTAGAAAAGGCAAAAGGTTGGCTAAGAAAGAGACCTAAATCAAAGACTCAATGTGTCCTGATACTTGGAAGCACTGGAGGAGTCGGTGGGTATTAGAAGCATTTTACTATTTTGCCCCCTCTGACACTAATAAATTCACTTCCATAAAATAAAGCAACTTAGGGGCTGTTTGGTATTTGCACTTAAAAACATGTGTTTTGTTGTTTGAAAACATGTGTGGAAATACGTGTGAGTGAAAAAGTGTGTGAAAATACGTGTAATGTTATTTAAAAACTGAAAACATGTGTTTGAGTTACCGTACCAAACAGGGCCTTAGCAGCCACATTTCATCTTTTCCTAAACAAATGAGGGTGATCTGTGGGTCCCATGTAAAGATATATTTTTTTTCATATAAAAAAAAAAAAGTGTTTGTGTTGACTTTACTCTCTTTCGCGGAAGTATTAGCAGGGCTCACAATATAATTATAAAAAAAAATTGCTATATTTTTGGGGTAATTATCGGATACTCCTGGAGTACCATAAATGTACACTCTTCCCTCTCACATAATTGTGGGTTCCACTAATAAAATTTATGGTAGGATCCACAATTCATGTGAGAGGAGGGAGTACGCATTTATTATACTCCCGGAGTATTCAATAATTTTTCATATTTTTGTATACAAGAGTAATACGTTACTAAAACGCTCATTTTAAAACTTCAGTAAAAAGAAAAAAGAAAAAAAAAAGCGCGTTTTGGCTCAAGAAAGTGGAAATAAATGCACACTTAAGTCTATTATCACAATAAATTTCACAATTTTTGTCACAACTTGCCTACATGACGAGTTGTAAATGGTAAAAATAAAATGGTGAGTTCATGTGAGTCCATGATTCTACCACTTACTAGTTGCCACATGACAAAATTGTAGTAAAATTATGAAACTAGTTGTGGTACTAGACTTACTCTGTATACAAACACTAATTTTAAGCACACAACTTTTTTCACAAACAAGTTTCACAATTGTTAAAGTAGTTGATAGTGAATAGTGAAAACAACTAACACTCATAAATCTATTACTTTTTCTCCATCACTTATAGTCAACCACTCTAACAATTGTGAATTTTATCTTGAAAAAAGTTAGATCTATAGCATTATTGAGCACTTAAAATCTACAACTTTTAAAGTTTCCGCTGACATTTCTCTTTCATCTCTTGAAGTTTTTGTATAAACTCAAAATTTAGCTACTTAAAATAAGAGTGGAAGAAGAGTAGAATTCTACATATTTTTTTAAAAGCATTCCAGAAAGTGAGATATGTATACAACTTTACATGTATATTGCTATATTCTTTAACATTTTCATATTGATTTTTTTTTTCATTATATTTTGAGGATTCAAATTACATATTTAAACTTTATGTACTTAAATTATGCTCTTAATTTGATTATGTTTGATTTCTTTATTTTGATAATATGAAATATGCATTATGGACACAATTACATAAACACATAGTTTATATATATATATATATATATATATATATATATATATATATAAAGAGAGAGAGAGAGAGAGAGAGAGATCAAACCAGGAGCAATTGATTGATTTGCTTGTCTGTAAAATTATTGTCAATCATAACATCCAAGAAGTCTTGTTCTTGCAGAACAATACTTCCTTTTCTTTCTCTTCGTTCTTTGATGATATCTGCCCATGTAAAACTGATCCTCCCAATTAAATCCAGGGTCTTCTTTGTTTGACCTTGAAGATCAAATCCACCTAAAATTGGAAAAAAATCGGATACATTTGGGGCAGAACACACCTCCATGAGTTTCCTTATGAGTTCCTTCAACCCTCCACCCACACTTTCATCCTTCAAGCTGATAAAATCACTTGATAAAAGAACATTACTTAACATGTTAAACACAGTAGCAAATATCACTTCTCCCATATTGACCACCTTACCTTCCATTGTGCCTAATAGTTCCACCATTTCCTTCACCTTTTTCTCTTGTAAACATGCTTGAGACTCCAAGGCTTTGCCTGAGAACAGTTCCGCTCGGCAAAGAGTACGTAAAAACTTCCATCGACCACTGCACTCAAGAGACCATCCAAGTGATAAATTGTCGAGTTCTGACCTCATGTATGAGAACACATTAGGAACATGGCGGCCGGATAAGACTCTATCATGTGTCTTGAGAATTTCCTTGGCAACATCAGGTGATGATCCCACTACCATGAGTTTAGTTCCAAGCCTCAATGAGATGAGTGGACCATAGTTTTTTGCAAGTTGGGTTAGAGTGACGTGGGGCTTGTTTCCCAGTTGGAGAATGTTGCCTATGATTGGCCATGGATATGGACCTGGTGGAACTAGTGGGGACTTGAATGGTGAAGATAAAATTTTGAAATGCCTGAGGATGAGAAAAAGGAGAGGTAGAAGAAGTATAGGAATCAAAACAAGGCTTCCTTCTGTGCCACCTGTTTGAGCCATGTTTTTCATGAACCACGGCTGGTTTTCGTAATAAAAAAGGTGGTTTCTGAGTTAGCTAACAACTGATGAGGCAGGAATGGGGGTCAATATGTAATATTCCTCTCAACCACTCCATAATTAAAAAAAGTTTACCACGTGGTCTAGATGTTGACGTTGATGTCTATCCCGAAATGCATGTTAATTGACTATCAATTAGGCCGCCTTCCATTATGCCAACTAGGAACGATCCAGAATTTGAAGTTAGGGAGGGCAAATTATGCGTAAAAAACAAAATTTCAAATAAGTATTTATACAGTTAGTGGTAAAGTCAAAAATATTTTATAGGAGGCCAAGTTAAAGATAATAAAAATTTTTAACTTAAAAAAAAAATCATGACAAAAAAATACTTTATTCTACAAAATTAATAAACAAGTCTATAAGAATGAGTGAATGACTTAATTTAATTGCTCGAGCAAATACTATTATTATAGAAACACTATTATTAATTTAAAATATAGGAGAATATTAAGTATTTTTAACACACACACGGGGAGAAGGGAGAAAGTTTTTTAAAGAAGTTTAAAACTTGTGTTGTGTATGAAAGAGATAGGTATTTTCGGATATACACTACTGTAAGTTTCTTTAAAAACCTTCTCCCCTCTTCCTGTGCATGTGTTAAAAATACTTAGTATTCTAAAAAAAAAAAAATTAAAACTATAGGAAAATTCTTCTTTTACATTGTACATATAATGTAACTTTATATTGTATACACAAAAAAAAAAAAAAATGGCAAATATTGTATACATTTGTAAAAAAATACAATATTTACCATTTCTTTACAAATATGTACAATATTTATTACTTTTTGTATGTCTGTCATGTAAGTGTACATTGAAATTGCAATGTAGACATAAAAATTACATTGAATATAAAGCAAATTGATGATTACTCACAAGTTAACAATATAGCTACTAGTCCTCTACAGGACTGCAAAGTGATCTTATTTTGCTTGATTGAACTACATGTATCAACATATCAACCTATATTCAGCAATGAAAAATATCAATGCTTGCTCACTCCCAAGTGCAAGAGATCGTAGCAATATAATTCTCGGAGTATTGAGGTCGAACCATAAGGAGCGGGGTAAATTCAAAGACAATGTAATTAAAAAAAAAAAAACTTTTGGTGAAGATGAAGAACAATTTTTGCCTGGTAATTGTAAACAAGAATAACAGTGATAACCGATTTAAGTCAATAATGTAAATACTAGGGCATCGGGGTGTTTCCCTATATCAATATGAAATTTTTTGTGATCTAAGAAAATATATATTTCATAATTAATTGTTCTTATACAATTAAATACTTATGATTCGGTTGAACTGAGACAATTCAAGAACGCATGATAACCTCGATTAATAATGCAGTTAGAATAGTTTTAAGAAAAACCCATTCACTTTAAAATGTGATTTCTATTTGAAACTATTAGAAATTCATCTAAACAATAAGAAAAACATGATTGAACTTATTGAAGGCATGGAAGAACTAATACATCAAAAGAAATCTAATTGAACAATCAAATATGTTATTGTCTAAAATCTTAGAGAGAATCACATTGAATATTCATACCGTATAGAAGAAACATAACCCCTAGCCTTAACAAAGAGTTTAGGCTGCCATTAGAGAAAGGAAAATATAAGGTTTTCTCTCCAAAATTCGTTCTACCCAGCCTCCCTTCCAAACCCTAGCGTAAAAAGTGTCAAAAGAAAATAATACTTTTAGTATTTTAATTTTCGTCCAGGTTTACAGCAGTAACTTGTGAGTTAATTTCGGCCTTCAAAAATTGAGAATTTCGAAACACTCAAAACAGGAAAGTTGTAGATATTTAAGTCATGGTTCCAACCAATCTGGCCTTGTGTCAATTGTATTTTTGAGGAGAGAGATACGCCCAAAATACTGATCAGTGCTCAAATCAGATTTTTCCTTTTCAGATTCTGCCTCTTTGATTTCTTTCCTTATTTGAAACTTCCAATCATGATGGACGATCCAAGCACTCCGGATGCACCTCTTTAGACATTTAAGTATGGTCCTTTAGCTCTACTTTAATTCTAGTTTGGCCTCCATTCTCTCACAAATTCCTGTAAACTCATCTTTCTCACATAATTTCCTGAAAGTAGAAAATTACACACAATGAATATCATCTTATTTAAGAAATTATGTAAAGATAAATAATAGGGACTAATGCAAATTGATGGGATTGACGAAATCAACTACTGACGAACCCAGTATTACAGATGAGACCATCCTCTTAGACGAACCCAAACAGCTGCCCCCATTGCCGACGAAGGTATCAAGACCATTCAATACTGCCAGTAACACCTCGGATGGTTACAATAACAGCTACACAGACAGTTGAAAGCACATTACAGCCCCCTTACTAAGCAGGAGGTGTTACCAAGAAAGGTATTAACATCCCATTATTAAACCACAACGGTCAGAATCCCAAGCAACATGTATAAAGCCCTCACATTACCAACACAAGGTACACAGAGATACTCAACTATATTCCTTGCTCTATCTTGTTGCATTATTTTCTTTTGAACAAACTTCTTGATATTGACTTTGGCATCGGAGACTTTGTGGCAGGCACCACACCGGTGACCATCTTGAGGATACAATCACCTGGGCTGAAGACTGGTTCCATCTGCATCCTCTGACTGACAAATTCACGCTTCATCAGTTTGGCGCCGTTTGTGGGGACGGCATTTTCAGATTTATATTTGAAAACGTAGTTTCCATCAACTTCTACATTCAGATGGAATCCAATCCAGATTCAGCAGCCTTGGCCCAGCAAGTTCAAGCTCTTGCGGCCATTATTGAATAACTCACCAAACAAAATCAGGAAATGAAGTTACGGCTTCAATAGGTTCAACAGGAAGAGAATCGGTCCAAGGATAACATGGAGGGGGAATGGGATAGCCATAGGAGGAGTATTCATCAAAGACCTACTACTCTGGACGAACAGAATTCTGATCTCTTTCGAGAGATGAGGAAGGAGATGGATGAGTTGAGGAATGCCATTAAGGAGAAGACAGACCGAAGCATAGACAGAATGGTAAGGGCCACGGATTCGCCTTTCACTGCAGCAGTCCTTGAATGCCCTGTGCTGTCAAAATTTCGTTTACCTCAGCTTGAGCCGTTCGACGGGCTCAAAGACCCTCAAGATCACCTTAATACCTTCAAAACGACACTGGGCCTTCAATAGCCACCCGACGAGATATTGTGTCGTTCCTTTCCCACCACTCTCAAAGGGGCTGCAAGGGAATGGTTCACAAAGTTGCCCACATCGTCCATCGACAACTTCGAATAGTTAAGCAGAGCTTTCTTACGTCACTTCATTGGGGGGCAGCGTCCTAAGAGGCCAACGGATCGCTTACTCACCATTAGGCAGGGAGAAAAGGAAACCTTGAGGTCATACGTGAAATGTTTTACTCGGGAGACCCTCGAGGTAGACGAAGCTGATGACAAAGTACAACTGACGACCTTTAAAGCAAGACTGAGATCCAGAGATCTCGTGGCTTCACTAGCGAAGAACCCTCCAAAGACGATGGCAAAAATGCTCATAAAAGCACAGAAGTACATGAATGCCGAAGACGCTTTAGCAGCCATAAAAGACGTAGAGAGGCCAGGGGACAAAGGAAGAAGGGATGACGAGCGTAGGGGTCAAAAGAGGGAACGCCCAGATCGTCGGAATAATGACGAGAACATAAGAAAAGAAGACAAAGGTCCTCGGACGGTAAAGTTTACCCCTCTAGTTATGCCTATTGACAAAATTTTAATGCAGATTAAGGATGAACATTATCTCAAATGGTCGAGACCATTACACTCATCTCCTAACGTCCATGACAAGAACAAGTACTGCCGATTCCACAAGGATTATGGCCACAACACGGAAGATTGTAGGGACCTAAAGAAACAGATAGAAGAGTTGATACGGAAGGGCAAATTACAGAAATACGTGAAGAAGGGAGAATATAACAAGCTCAGGGATGGCAATAAGGGTCAGCATGAGTCCTCTTCCAGGAATGACGATCAGCCATTCCAACCTACACAGGACGTGATCGGGGAGATAAAGACGATTACAGGAGGGCCCTTCACAGGAGGATCATTCAAATCCCCCAAAAAAGCATACCAAAGACAGGTGAATAGCGTCCACATGATACCTTCGTTCAAGTAGCAACGGACGGACCAGGACATGTCCTTCAATGAAGTGGACGCCCGGGGAGTGAAGCAGCCCCACAATGACCCATTGGTTATAAGCTGAATATAGAGGGATTCAACACCAAAAGGATCCTCGTGGACAACGGTAGCTCCGCAGACATCATCTACCTCATTGCCTTCCAACAGCTGAAGCTAGATCCAAGGAGACTGCGTTCATTTGACTCCCCCCTCGTCAGTTTCAGCAGAGACAGGGTATATCCCAGGGGCATAGTGACGCTGACAGTAACAGTGGGGACCTACCCGGTGCAGTTGACCCGTCAATTAGACTTCCTGGTAGTAGATTGCCCCTCATCTTACAATGTGATCATTGGGAGGCCCATACTTAAAAAATGGAAAGCAGCCACGTCAACATATTGCTTGAAGGTAAAATTCCCAACGGATAACGATGTCGGCGAAGTAAAAGGAGATCAAGTCTTAGCCAGGGAGTGTTATCAAGCCGTCTTGGACGCAAAGGAGAATCACACATGGATGATCGAAGGGAATGACGAGAACAAAATGGAAGCCTTGGAAACAGTAGAACTGGTCGAAGGAGAGGCAACCAAGACCATGAAGATAGGGACGACGTTAAGCCCTGAGATGAGAACAAAGCTCATCCAATTCCTTAAAGAAAACCGAGACGCCTTCGCATGGAGCCACGAGGACATGCTAGGCATAGCTCCAGAAGTCATTTAGTATAAGTTGGATGTGAACCCGGAAAGAAAACCCGTCCAGCAAAGACGGAGGGTCTTCGCCCTAGAACGAGACCAAGCAGTTACAGACGAAGTTACCAAACTGTTGGCGGCAGGTTTCATTCGGGAAGTACACTATCCTGAGTGGCTCGCGAACGTCGTCCTAGTGAAGAAAGCAAATGGAAAATGGAGAATGTGCGTGGCTTTCACAAACCTGAACAAGGCATGCCCGAAAGATAGTTTCCCCCTACCAAGGATAGATCAGCTTGTGGATTCTACGGCAGGACACAAGTTGCTGTCGTTCATGGACGCTTTTTCAAGATATAACCAGATAAGGATGGCTAAAGAAGACCAGGAGAAGATTGCCTTCATCACGAGTCAGGGACTCTATTGTTACAAGGTAATGCCTTTTGGACTGAAGAATGCCGGAGCTACGTGTCAGAGACTAGTGAACAAAATGTTCAGCAAACAGATTGACAGGAACATGGAAGTATATGTGGATGATATGCTCGTCAAGAGTAAAGAAGAGCTTGCGCATCTGGACGACCTAAGAGAGACGTTTACCACCCTCAAACAATACCATATGAAGTTGAATCCAAGTGCGTTTTTGGCGTAGCCTCAGGGAAGTTTTTGGGCTTCATGGTGTCCCAAAGAGGAATAGAAGCAAACCCGGAGAAAGTGCAAGCCATAATCAATATGGCATCGCCCAGAACTATCAAGGAAGTCCAGAAGCTCACAGGGAGGATCGCAGCCTTAAACAGGTTCGTCTCTAGAGCGACGGACAAGTGTCTACCCTTTTTCAAGACTTTGAAGCAGGCTTTCGCCTGGACCGACGAATGTGAAGCAACGTTCCAAGAACTCAAACGTTATTTGAGCAATCCACCCCTCTTAAGTCCGTCCAAGCAAGGGGAAAACCTATATTTGTACTTGGCAGTATCAGCCACAGCAGTGAGTGCAGCCTTGATTAGAGAAGAAGACAAGAAACAGCTCCCAGTCTACTACGTCAGCTAAGCTTTCCAAGGAGCTGAGTCCAAGTATCCCCGGATTGAAAAAATTGCGTTCGCATTAATAGTAGCCTCACGAAAACTAAGGCAATATTTTCAGGCGAATCCTATCCTGGTGATGACGGGCCAACCCATCAAAAAATCCATGAACAAACCTGAAGCAGCCGGAAGAATGGTCCAGTGGGCAATTGAACTTAGCCAATTTGACATTGAGTACCATCCCAGGACAGCCATCAAAGCACAAGCTTTGGCAGACTTCATCGCCGAGTTCACCCTTCCGGACAAAGACAGTCTTACAAATGAAGTCGAACGATGGACGATACAGACTGATGGTTCGTCAGCCCAAAAGCAGGGGGGAGTAGGGGTCGTCATAACCACCCCGGACGGAGAAGTGCTCAAATACGGAGTTCAACTGAAATTTTCGGCTACCAACAATGAAGCCGAATATGAAGGAATACTGACGGGGTTGAGGCTCGAAAAGGCACTTGGAGCTAAGAACCTGTTAGTCTAAAGTGATTCAAAGCTGGTGATCGAGCAAATCAAGGGGGAGTACGAAGCAAAAGAAGAGAGAATGCAGAAATACCTCAGGCTGATGAAACATCTTACTCAGGGGTTCGATAAGGTGGAACTTGTTCAGATTCCCAAAAGCCAAAACATGATGGCAGACGAAATCTCGAAGCTAGCATCACCAGAAGAAAGGGGGGTAAGCATGGGCTTGGCAATGGAAGTCCAGAAACACCCCAGCATCGAAGAAGTTCCAACTTTCACAATCCATAGCACAAACAGCTGGATGACACCAATAGTTTCCTTCCTTCAGGGCGGGCACCTTCCTCAGAATAAAGAAGAGGCCAAAAAGATCAAGAAGAGGGCGGCCAGATTTACGATCCTTAATGACACTTTATACAAGAGAGGTTTCTCCATGCCTTACTTGAAATGTGTTGACGAAGAAGAGGCCAAGTACATACTAGAAGAAATCCATAGAGGAATTTGCGGTGACCATACCGGTCCCAGGTCCCTGGTAAACAAGGTAATACGAACATGTTATTTCTGGCCTACTATGTAGGTGGATGCAGTGGAGCTCGTCAAGAAGTGCGACAAGTGCCAATGATACGGGAATGTCTAGCGGCTTCCAATAGAGAAACTGACGACGATATTCTCCCCGTGGCCATTCGCATGATGGGGAATCGACATTGTCGGTCCACTACCCCAAGGTAAAGGTCAGGTAAAATTCCTACTAGTTGCTATTGACTACTTCACAAAGTGGGTTGAAGCAGAGGCTCTAGCAACAATCACTGAGGCAAGAATTCGAAGCTTTGTGTGGAAGAATATAATTTGCAGGTTCTGGATTCCATTGACGATTATATTAGATAATGGGAGGTAGTTCGATAGCCAAGGCTTTAGAGACTTCTGTTCAAATCTAGGCATCAAGAACCAATTCTCATCCCCAGGACATCCCCAGGCAAATGGACAGACGGAAGTAACGAATCGGACACTGCTTAAGATTATCAAAGCCAATCCGGACGAGGTGAAGGGTGCCTAGCCAGAAGAATTGCCTAATATCTTGTGGGCTTACAGAACCACAATGAGAACCCCAACGGGAGAAACCCCCTTCAGGCTTACCTATGGCACTGAAGCAGTAATCTCGGTCGAAGTATGAGTAACAAGCATCAGGCGAGAGATATTCAACGAAGGGGGCAATGACGATCAACTGCAACTCAACCTGGACTGTTTGGACAAAGTAAGAGACAAAGCTTCCAGCAAAATGACGAAGTACCAGCAGAAGATGGCCAAATACTACAATAAGAGGGTGAAACTTAGACGACTTAATATAGGCGACCTCGTCCTGCGCAAGGTTACCACAACAACTAAAGACCCTGCCCAAGGAAAGCTTGGCCCCACATGGGAAGGACCTTACCGAGTCGTCCATTACTCTAGACAAGGCAGTTATCACCTGGAAACCATAGACGGACAGAGACTCCCTCGGCCATGGAACATTGAGCACTTGAAGAAGTACCACCAATAGATGTAACAAATGAATATATTCATTCCAGAAATTAATAAAAGAATTATTTAGCTAATGTCTTTATGCAAGCAGGTTTAGTCAACCGTACAAACTAAAATGGCTAGGTAACAAGATTCCGCCTTGACGGATGTAAGTTACTGACGAAGCCAAAACCCCTTAAATGGGTGTAAATCATAAAATGGCCACGTAACAAGATTCCGCCTTGATGGATGTAAGTTACTGTGTGAGAGACCGCCCCCCGGCCCGTTTTTATAGGATGTTGGGCCAAACCCACGTGAATGGGTGGAGTCGTGTTATTGCCTCTCAAAATGGAGGTTCGACTAGTTATATTTTGCCCTTTAGATTAAGGGTTTTACAATGGAGTCGCCACTTATTTAATTATTGGAAAAATAAGAAAACCATGAATGAAAAATTCCTCATTTTATTAATTTGAAATTGAATTTACATTGATCATAGGAAAATTACATGACTTTGGTCCTAGATACAATCTAAGATAAAGTACATGGCTTTGTTTCCTAGTTACAATCTAAAAATCAAAAATTACATGGATAAACATTTGATCTACTAACCCTTGATCTAAGCTCGGAGGCTATGTTACAAAGTGGGAAGGTGTTAGGCACCCACCTCGCCCGGTGAAACCGATCTTCTAGACTATGGTGGCCAACATTCATATCACATCATCCAATATGTTATCAATCAAATTGCATGTTGAATTTAATGTGTGTGCATGTGATAAACCCTAATTCAATTTATTAAGCATGACATTTGGATTTAAAAATAAACTCTAATGAATGTGTGTGGATGGTGATATCCTAGATTCAAGGATTTGAAAGAATTATTAAACAAACATGTTTTTCATATTTTTGATGTGGATTTAAGATTAAATCTAGTGATATGCATGAACATATGATGAACAATCAAGAACATGTGAAGAACACATAAGAACAATTAAGAATATTCAAACATATTCAAGGGAATTATTATGCTTTAATCTTAAATTCTCATCATGGCAACATAAACAAACAATTAGGGAAGGGTATTATACCTTCATGCATGATCCATAGGGTGGATGAGGGGACTCTTGATGGAGGTTCTAAGGGTGGAGGAAAAGAAGAGCTAGGAGAGGGAGAGTGAGTCTCACTCAATACCTTGAGTCTCAGGAAGACCAAGATATGACAAGACTTCTCAACTTCACTAAAACTCAAGAGAAGAGAAGAGAAGGGGGTTTTTTTTGTCGTGTGCCTTGGAATGAAGGAGAGGGGGAGTTTATATAGTAGTGATGGAGGAAATATGAATGGAAGACCATTTAATGAGGGTTGACAAGGAATCATGAACCTAGGCCTCATTTTAGCCTTTGGGGAAATCTGGTGCATTAAATGTGGAGATTGATGAGAGTGAAGAGCAAGCAAAGTTCGGTTTTCCCGTAGCTGCTGTAACAGCTTGTAGAGCAACCTTTGAAAAATCATATCTACCTCAATTCTGATCGGAATTGTCTCATTTTTATGCTCAAATTGAAGCCCCGGATGTCTAGTTTCTGGGAAAATTAACCTCATTCACAGATTCAAAATATTCTAAGAGATATCGATGAAATGGTGAGTAGAGGTCATTTGTTAGAAAATAGTTTCAGCGCAATTAACATTAATAGGTCCCCAAATTAGCTCCCAATTAACATTAAATGGCTCCAATCACTTCCATTTTAGACTTAATTGGTTCTAAATTTACTCTAATTAAAAGATAATTGCACAAATTACTCATTGAATAATTAGTGTTTAACTATCTAGTTAATTAGGTGTATGCAACCCTACTATAAAATGTAGTCCTAACCAATCAAATTATGACACATCATCGATCTCAAATTGATTATACTTATAACCAATTGAAATCAATTGTTCATAATCACATATAATCAGACTCAATTTGTGATAGTGCATCTCAGCCATTAAAACTTGATTTGATGATAACTTTCAATCTGATGGTTCGATTAGGGCTCATGACCAGTCGATTTGGTCGTTACAATATGAAGATCATTTTGGTGAAATGAGATTAAGGATCTAATGACCATAATCAAGATGCATATTTCCAAGGTGAAATTACCATTTTACCCTCCATGTGTGGTTAAATGTAGGTTGCAAAATAGGGTGTCAACATACTGACGAAGACAAAATCCCTTAAATGGGTGTAAGCCATAAAATGGCCAAGTATCAAGATTCCGCCTTGACGGATGTAAGTTACTGACGAAGCCAAAACCCCTTAAATGGGTGTAAATCATAAAATGGCCACGTAACAAGATTCCGCCTTGACTGATGTAAGTTACTGATGAAGACAAAATCCCTTAAATGGGTGTAAGCCATAAAATAGCCAAGTAACAAGATTCCGCCTTGACGGATGTAAGTTATTGACTAAGACAAAACCCCTTAAATGGGTGTAAGTCATAAAATGGCCAAGTAACAAGATTCCGCCTTGACGGATGTAAGTTACTGACGAATCCAAAATCCCTTAAATGGGTGTAAGTCACAAAATGGCCAAGTAACAAGATTCCGCCTCGACGGATGTAAGTTACTGATGAACCCAGACAAAAAAAAAAAAGATTCCAAATGGAGGAGGACAAAGAACCTTGCAACAAATTGGAACAAAGCCAAGGTTGGATCTGGGCTTCCAACCAGTTCACGAGACCCCTTGAAGGGGTTTGGGTTACAGGAAAACAACTAAGTAACGAGAAGCAAAATCATTGATGAAGAAGAAAGGCACAAACTGAAAACTTTCGCTAAGTACAAAGTATGGATGAATCCCACACATATCATGAACCAGCAAGCGTGCAACCACAGACACAAGTAACAAGTAAGTATGCAGCAAATTCAATTAAAACCCAAAAATCAAGGGCAATTACCATTGCTGTTATATCCAAAAAAAAGACCCATAAACGCTGGACCACAAGTATTGTTCTCAAGACAGGATAACAAGCAATTGTTCTGAAATTAGATTTACAAAAAAAAAAGGGGCCCAAAACGTGACGAGCATCCACAAAAAGAAATTTTCCTAAGTAACAAGATCAGGCATCAATAGCAGAACTGTCACCAGCCGGAGCGTCAGTAGCATTCTCAGGGACATCACCTTCAGGAGCTGAGGATTGAGCAGTTTCGTCAATCGCCATCTCTTTGTCAACCTCTTCCAAGTCCAAGCTCTCCATGTCAACTCCAGTAGGATGCTTAACTAGATACCTCCTGAGAAGCTCAAAGCCTTTAAAGTACCAACTAAAGAGTACAGTGTTGTACTCGTCAGTTGTTTGGAAGGCCTCAACAGATCTGGCAGCGATAGTTTTAAGCTTTTCCTTGGCACTAAGAAGCTGCTCATCCTTCTTCTGAGTCAACTCGCGCTCGACTCTGAGGTCGTCATCCAGGTTCCTGACCTTCTCCTTTAAAGTGGTGGCCTCGTCCATAGAAACAATAAGATTCTTCTTCAACACAGAATTCTCCTTTTCCAAGGCCTCCATTCTAGATGTTAAGGATGCCATTTTAGCCTCTTGAGTAAAATACTCAGAGGTGATGTGAAGACTTTCCCCCAACACCTGAAAAGAGGTTTTAAGTCGTCAGTACCTAAAAAAAAAAAAGAAAAAAAAAGGGTCACGTGGACGCCCTACTTGAACGAGCCTGTGGACGTGACGAGACGCAACCTCGTTGAGAGGCACGTCAGAGAGGACCTTTAAGTCTGCCGTGTTCACGACCTCATGGGCCCAATCCACCGCCAATCTCTCGTCATCCCATATAGTGGACGATCGAGAGTCAACCTTCTCCTTCTCCTTACCAGATACGCGCGGCCTTTTGGAACTTGGAGTATGGATCTCTTCAATCGAGGTCGCAGGAGAAGCCGTCTTCGTCGTCTCGGTAACAGAAACTATGGGATTGACGGAAACAATGGGGGCGACAGAAGGACCCCCTTCCCGGTAACGCGAACTGTCTTCTTCCCAATGTTGGACAGCGGCTCATCCTTCTTGGACCTCATCTTCGCGTACATGTCCTTATTGAACTTGGTCGTCATCTCTGCAAGTGAAAAACACTTAAAAGAAAATCCAAGTGTACATAAGAAGAGTTGATACTGACGAGGTAAATACTTACTGTTTTTTCCTTCAATACCAATATTACGTAGAACGTAAGCAGACGGGTCAGGTCCAAGGTTGTAAAAGGCTAGGGTCCGTGGGTCAACCAGATCGTCCCAACTTTCGATCGTCTGTGTGTATCCTATCGCGGTTTCAACACCCTCCTTATGCCTGCTTTTAAGCTTAGGCCGTCTCTTAACTGCGCACAACAAAAGATAAAGGAGTTAGTAACGATAAACAGCAAATACAACAAAACTTAAGCGACGGGGAGAAATACTGACGCACCTAAAGTCGGGGTTCCCCACCGACGAAGCAACCTCGGGATATCGCCCCAATCCCTGCTGGATTAAGTTTCAAAATCATCCCCGGACACAAAGAAAAATCTTGATTTCCAATACCTGAAGGACGAAGGTAAACCTTTGACAATCCTTGTTCTTTTCTCCCAAGGAACTAACTCATAGTATCCATACTCTTTAGACTCTTTCAAATGGTATAGATAGGTGAGTTCACCTACCTTAATCATGTCTCCATTAGCAGCCAACCATATTTGCATGCAGTTGGCCGCAATTCTCCACGAGTTGGGCATGAACTGCCCGGGAACAATACCAAAGTGGTCCAAAAGTTCCATCAGGAACGGAAGACGGGGAGCCTAAGCCCACAAGTAAAGGCTGCCTCATAAAAGCATACCTCACCAGGGAAAAAATGGCAAGCCCTATCCTCGTCATTAGGCCGACGAACGCGAACCCTCTCCGGAAACTGAAACCTATCCTTAAATCTACTCACAGTGTCGGCATCCAGCCCGCACACCTCTTTGAGGGCATAAAAAGCCCTAACCTCTCGAGACGCAGAGACGACTGTATCTCCCTCCACTGGGTCACCATTAGACGATAGCCCAGTCTCGAGATCGCTAGACCTAACCTCAGACATCGCCTCTCTATCTCTCACCAGACCCTCAAACCAGTTAAGCGATTGGCGAAGCAAAGGCAGCAGGTCGGCTAATACAACACTCAAACAATTACCCTAAAAAACGAAATCCTCTAAATGTGGGAAAACACCCAAAGACCCTCCTAGGCGCGCAAAAAGAAAGGAAATTGATGGGCAAACTATCCTGACCTCAGAGCTGCTAACCATGGAAATACAGAAAAAGCGCAAAGGGAAAACAACACAAGCTAATTCCCCAAGAAATCAAGGACAAACAAAAGGAAAAAGAAGAAGAGAAGAAGAAAATCAGAGGCTATATCGCAATAAGATGAAAAGGAAAGGTACAAACATGAAAGAAAGGAAAAACACACCTTAACAATGGCGAGTAAAAGAAGCACCAATACGCAGCACACCAATTTGAAGAAAAGTTGCAGAATGAGAGTTCGAAAAATGATTGGAAGTTTTTGAGAAAAGTGAAAGAAGTAAGAATGGGAGAAGTTTTAAAAATCAAGACTCAAAACGATTGGAAACCAGTGGGAAGCCCAATAGTCCCACGAAGCGGAACATTAACTCCACCAGCCAAAAAGCGCCACGTGGCCACTCCCTGCGGAGGGCCGCCACTACACATTTAATATGGCGCGAAATCCCAAAGAGTTGCTTGCAGTTCCAAAAAAAAAAAAAAAAAAAAAAAAAGAAAAAGAAATCTTTTTCACCTTCCATGGTCGTCATGACATGTCAAGACAACCATATAGTCCGGGGGCAGCTGATGGGACTGACGAAATCAACTACTGACGAACCCAGTATTACAAACGAGACCATCCTCTTAGACGAACCCAAATAGGTGCCCCCATCACCGACGAAGGTATCAAGACCATTCAATACTGCCAGTAACACCTCGAACGGTTACAATAACAGCTACACAGACCGTTGAAAGCACATTACAGCCCCCTTACTAAGCAGGAGGCGTTACCAAGAAAGGTATTAACATCCCATTATTAAACCACAATGGTCAGAATCCCAGGCAACATGTATAAAGCCCTCACATTACCAACACAAGGTACACAGAGATACTCAGCTATATTCCTTGCTCTATCTTGTTGCATTATTTTCTTTTGAACAAACTTCTTGCTATTAACTTTGGCATCAGAGACTTTGTGGCAGGCACCACACCGGTGACCATCTTAAGGATACAATCACCCGGGCTGAAGACTGGTTCCATCTGCATCCTCTGACTGATGAATTCACACTTCATCACAAATCATGGCTTAATTATACAAATTAAGCATAATAATAAGGAGATAATGCCCACATAAATATATAGCAAGTATACATTTTAAGGTGTTATCAATCAATCAATAAAATAATAATATAATTAACAATCCTATTTTATATTACTGTTTTATTAGTTACTATAGTTTTCCATCACTTTACCAAAACAAAAAGCAGCTGAGTCTTAAACTTAAAGTGAACACATTTGAATATACAAACAGAGAGAGGGATTCAAAGAGAGATAAATACAATAGTGGAGCCGTAGAGGGCCTCGAGGCTAGATTTGTGCCGATCGTCCCTAGTTGGCCAGTCAAATCTTCAACTTGATGGAGCTCTTTGCAGCAAGCGGCAATGAGAGAAGGATGGGATTGTTTGTTTGAATTTTATATATATATATATAAAGATGGGTTTTTTTTTTTCTTTCAATTTTTATTAGGAGGAGTCTTGAATCTCTTGATTTAAGAGTCCTAAATAGAAAAGATTTGGGTTTTTTTTTTTTTTTTTTTTTTTTTTCTATTTATCCCTCTGTGATTGTTTGAATTTATTAAAATTATTTTGTTGCTTATTTTGGAGGAGCTATGGGTCAACAACTCAATGAATGTCCAAATTTTATTTTTGATTCTGGGTTCTTTATATCAAAATTTTCTCTTTGGGTTGAAAGTGTGAAACTATTCGGGGTCTGAAGTTATTTTTTTCCAAAATTTTAGGGGGGCTGGTAAGTAAATCACTTTGAATTTTAAGATAATTTTTGGGCTTAAACCTACTATTTTGTTTTTCCACATAAGGAGAAGGGGGCCTAGGCCCCCTACTAGGTTCGTCCCTGGTGTAACCCCATGCATATGGACGGATACATTTAAAAATAATCACAATTACATATATATAATTTAGAATCTAATTATATTTAGACTTTTCTGTTTTTGCATTCAATAATTTACTTGCCACAAAAATTAAAAAATTAGATGGAATACATGTGCAAAATTGAACTCCAATTAAAATTCAGCTAGCCAAAATCCCGCGTGATGCATGGTGCATTTTGATAAATTTTGTAAGAAATTATTTATGTCTCATTCATTTCATAAATACTATTATTGTTAGTCACAATTAATCTATGAAGTTTTCTACTAAAACTAAATTTAAACTAAATACATTGGAGGAAAATTCCTCTAATTAATGCAACCAAGAAATGTCACCAAATCACACAGTTCACATTGTCACCTACAAATCTGTTGGTTCCTAGGTGTCTTTCTTGTATGATTTATACTTTATATATCATTAGCTATAAAAACTTCAGGACTTTCATGATACAACAACATAAAAAATAATGTTACAGTGATGCAATAATATCACAATTTAATCTCCAAATTTTAATTGAACTAAATGCAGCCAAAAACAAATCCTTACCAAGTATATGCATCATACAAAAAACCAAAAATATAAATTAGCACATAATATGAAAAAATAAGCCTAAATACATTGTAATGCTACATAAATAAAAACGTATACATAAAATCTAAACAAAATATTTAAGACAAACATAATATTTTGAAAATTAACATACCTCTCAGAAATTAATATTATGGAAGTTTAATTTTTAAGTCCAACAGAAATGGGGATTTATATTGGACAAATGTGGAGACAAATAATATTTACTTAATTCATTGAATCCAACTCTTGCAATTTTGCATTGCAGTTTGTCTTATGTAGAAAATTGAAAAGTTTTCTTAATTCTTACATTTCCCATGACTTTTTAGATCCATCCATATCTATTCAAAGCAATAAGTTATAAATGTATATAAATTTTTGTCTTTTTCCATTAAAAAAAGAAAAGAAAAAGTAATGTTACAGTTACAAACTATTTTACAACATTTTTACAAAATGTTGATGTAGCCAACCTCTTATTGGTTTTTATTTAGGTCCACCATTAATATCACATTTTCATTTACCAATAATCATTCACCACATAAGCATTTTGTAAAAATTTTTGTAAAATAGTTTGTATCTCTAGCATTATTAAAAAAAAAAATGAAATAAATGCATTTGTCATTACTTAATAGTTTGACATAAATGCTAAATGTAGATGAGGTGGAAGCCTAAATGAAAAGAATATCATACAATGTGCCATTTGGTAGAACCTTATACTTTTCCACATGAGTTTTCTATTTATATATATATATATATTGATTGATTGATTGATTGATTTAGAATCTAATTGAATTTAGACTTTTTAATTTTTGCACCTAATAATTCACTTGAAACACAAATTTAAAAATTAGATGAGACATGTGGCGCAAAATTAGACTTTAGTTTAGAATTTAATTGGATTTTCTCCTAGTTTTGGCTATTAATATATATATATATATATGACTTATAAACTTGAATTATTTTTAGTTATACAAAAAAAAGGCTCATAAATATAAAATCATTCAAAAATTATATTTTTTATGGTTTACTTATATTGGACTCCTTGTTTTTTACACTAAATTAACTCATTTGACACAAAAATTAAAAAAAACTTAGATTAGATGGGACACACACACACACACACACACATATATGACTTATAAACTTGAATTGTTTTTAGTTATACAAAAAAAATGCTCATAAATATAAAATCATTCAAAAATTATATTTTTTATGGTTTACTTATATTGGACTCCTCGTTTTTTATACTAAATTAACTCATTTGACACTAAAACTAAAAAAACTTAGATTAGATGGGACACATGGCACAAAATTAAATTCTAATTGAAATCTAATTTTCACATTAAATTAACTCACTTGGCACAAAAATTTAAAAACTTAGATTAGATGGGATACATGGTGTAAAATTAGTCTCTAATTTAATTCCAATTTGAAATCTAATTGGATTTTTTTTTTTTTTTTTTTTTTTTTTTTTTTTTTTCAGTTTTACCTATTATTATATATATAGATTAGGCCTTTGCTTAAGCCCCCAAGTAAAAGGGGGCTTCAAAATTTTGAAAAAAAAGGTAGTAAAAAAAAAAAAATTTTAGTTTAAGAGGAAACTCCAAAAAATTTGATACATCATTGTGACCAAAGAACAAGAAATTTTGAATATCCTTGTAAATATCGGTAACCCAAAAAAATTTTTGATCTAAAAAAAATCAATTATCCTAAAAATATCATCCTTAACCTCTTGACAAATCAAAATTCAACGGGATAAAATGCAAATCCGGTCTAAAAAATTACGCACTGTTAGGACATATGTGGAAAGTGTTAGAAACATATGTGATGTAAATTGGCTAATCTTTTGACAAAACGCACTTTACTTGTAATTGGGTAGATCTAGGATGGGTTTAGTACTTCAAGAAACAAGTGTTCAAGTTTAGTATTGAAGCCATGCAAGTTTGACCAAGAAACAAGTGAAGAAGTGTTGTTTATTAAAGCTCGACAGAAGCCTTTCTATCGAGATTTAATGTTGAAGCTTGACAGAAGCTGTATCTGTCTAGAATTACGAAATTAGAATTTTCAGATCTGATTTCACGCATATCCTTGAGTATTTGTGTAGGGTTTCTTTTCTCACAACCCTAGACATGTATAAAGATTATTTTAAGGGCCATCACATAAGATGCAACTTGATGCAAAGTGATTATACACGCATATTGTGACCGGAGACAATTTGTCCTAGTTTATCATATTCTCTTTAGAAGTTAGTACGTCTTTGCGTCAAAGGTTTTGTAACCAAGGAGCTTCTTGATCTTCATTATTGGATGAACTAAAGAACTTTGCAGTCAACATCTTTCTCAAGTTGGTGTGTTAGTCACGTACTGGGATTCGTGCATCATTGGTTAGTCATGTACTGGGAGCCGTGCATTGAAAGGAGAGATTGCCGCTACATTACATGTCCAATTGTGTATTGGGGTAAGGGTTCAATTGTAGGTTGGTATTAGATACTGAGATTCTTTTTACTTGTAATAGTTTGTTTTGATTATAGTGGATTCTCGGGAGTGATGACCTTAAATTCACCCAGTGGGGTTTTGCCTTGGTGGTTTTCTCCATTCGTAAACAAATCACCTGTGTCAAATTTATTTTTTGCTGCATTTAACTTAGTTGGTGATTTGTTTGTGCTACCACACTTATTGCATGTAATTGAATCTAATTAATTGATTAATTTACCAAAAGGGGTTAATACATTCTTGGCCTATCACCCACAAAACAATCTCAAATCAAAACCAATCAAAAATCTCAAATCCCTAAAATTTACTCATACCTTTTCTCTCTCTCACTTTTGCTCTCCGCCTCTCTCTCTTAGCTCTTGATCTTTGCCTCTCTCATTTTTTCTCTCCACTAGTTCTACTATTAAATCCTTTTGTTGGTAGCTCATGCTTCCTCTGATCTGAGAAGTGATCCGTTTGTACTTTGTGCTCATAATAGTTTGCAAAAATACTGTTTAAACTTGAATCTTTTCTCAAACTTGATGTTTATTATGATATTGATGGTTTAGATTTATATTCAGAGTTAAAAGTTTTAAAAGAAATTTTACAAATAAAAGAATATACTCCAATTGACATACTAAATTATATAAAAAGGTTAGGTTCATTTTCAAATACATGCATTGCTTATAAAATTTTACTAACAATACCTGATACAGTTGCTTTTGTAGAAAGAAAATTTTCAAAATTAAAATTAATTAAATCATATCTAAGATCGACAATGTCCAAGAAAGATTAAGTGGATTAACTATATTATCGATTGAAAATGAGATGTTAGAATAACTTGAATACAAAAATTTAATTAGTCAATTTGCATCTCAAAGGACAAGAAAATAAGATTTAAAATGAAATATATTATAATATAAAAATATTAAATAAATATTAATTTAATTAATACATAAATATAAAAAATGTCCAATTTTAGTTCTCGCTTAAGGCCTCAAAATGTTTAGGCCGGCAATATGGGAAGTTTTGTGTGGAGATGTGGATATTATTTCAATTTCTCAGTTTTACACAGCGGCTCCATTTTCTACATTATAATGTAAAAGGAAGAATTTGGAGTCTTGAACATGAAGAAAAAAGATATGGTTTGACTTCCTTCTCAAAAAAAAAAAAGAAAAAAAAAAGAAAACGTGAATCAGATGATAAATAAAGATGAAATTAAAGATGACAAACGTGAATCAGATTGGACTTAAAATATAACCCTCTGGCTGAAGTTTTGTAAAATACTAAGTGGCTCATCATTTTTATTTTCCTTGATGCAATCCTCCTGTTGGAGGCCTGAGTAATACTTAGCTTGGGTACTCTAGGAGCACAAAGAATGATGCTCTATCCTCTTATATTCATAATGAGGTCCACTCATTAAATTCATGGTGGAGTTCACCATGAACGTGAGAGGAAGGAACACTATTTTTTTCTCTTCTAGAAATATAATGCATTTTACATTAAATTATTATAAAATATTAGTCAGAAATCCGTGCAATGCATGAGAAAACTTTGTCTAAAAGTATGTTACTATTGGTCTCAAACTTTTCATAAAAAAATAATTAAATAATATTGGTCTCAAACTGAAACAATAAATACTATTGGAAGAGTTTAATAAATAAATGGTATGCATCTAACTAAAAGTTTTTATAGTCCTCTCTAGTTCTACTATATGAAATACCAAAATTATTTTTGCATCATAGATTATATGCCAAATATTTGTAGCTAGAATCCTATAAATTGTTTAGATTTTCAGAAGGGACAAATGCTGTCAAAATCTATGACCGCAGCATCTCAATTGTTTGTCAATATCTGAACTTATGATCATCTTTATGCTTATGATGGATCTAGTACCATAGTATCGCAGACAACTCAAACTTTAATATGAATATAGTTGAATGTAATATGACTATTGGTGACTATGCCATATTGCATATCATTTGACATTTTCTTTAACATAGCAAGAGAAGCACTCGTTATCTTAGAAGACAATATTTCCAATGTGTAACCCATTGGTAAGATTGAATATTGTCTTCAATCTAGGGAATCCTAATATATGACTTAAAATGAGAGAGAGAGAGAGAGAGAGAGAGAGAGTGGTGGGATTGTTGAGGTTAGACTGTAAATTTTTTTATTATAAATTTTGTGATTGTATATTTTCCTTAACTGTACATCTCTATTAGTTTACACAAGGGCTGAATTAAACTTGAAAAATGAGTAGGAACGTTGGTTTGGTCAGATGAGATCACTAAATTCGGTCTGCAAATTGTTGTTTGCAAAGAAGTTAAAGAGTGTGTGTAATTTAAAGGGAAGCTTGTACGGAGGAAGAGAGTTTCTAAGTGAGTTATGGTCTTAGCTTTCAAGTTTCATGTATATGTGGGGAAAGAGAGAGAGTTTGTAAGTGGATTAGGGTCTTGGCTTTCATCTACACATGGGAAATGATCATGCTTGGGTTATAATATGTAAGGGAATAAGTGGGCTTGGGTTTTTTTATAAGGTTTGATATGATATGGTCTAATTTTCAATAGCAACCCATCTTTTAGATAACAATAAAAAGAAGTTAACGCGATAGTTTGAGTAATAGTTAAAAAAAAGGTCAATGAGAAAAGGTTAAAGAGGCAAAATGCAAAATTAAAATGCCGCTTGACAGAACCTCATACTTTCCTACATGAGGTTTCTGCTTATATATATATATATATTGGTGAGATTATATCTTTTATCTAAAAAAAAATTATATAAGATGCATGGTTTTAAAAATCGAACCGGACCGGCCGGTTTGACCGATTGAACAGGGAACTAGTGACCAATCCAATCCGAAAAAACGGGGTTGAACTGGGAATCGGAGACAAAAACGGTTTCGCCCCTGGTCCAGTTTTTAAAACCATGATAAGATGAGATATTTTGTAAATAATGTAATGTGTGATTAGTGATTCTTACAAACGGTTCATTCTCTATACGCATTGAATAACTTACAGAAGAAACAGTTATAAGTAAATTCATCACTTATATTTAGAAAAAAAAAATACAAAACTTTAATAACAAAAAGAAGAAGAAGTAATTTGATCAAAAACTTATTAACATTACGCTGAGAAGATGAAATAATTGTCAATAAAGTAACTTCTCTTTTTACACAAATCTCTCATTCCAAAGTATAATCGAAATGGACTGAATGAACTGGATTGGACCGATTGAACCAAAATAGACTGAATGAACCAAAGTGGACCAAATTGAACTGAAATGGACCAAAATGTTACGTTGATGTAGCTCAATAGGAGTATGACGATAATAAATGCTACGCTTCAATTTTTAGATATTATATAGATGTTAAACTTAAAGAGAACACAAGGATTTAGATTTCTCTTATTTATTTTTCCTAAAAGCCTTTTTGGATATATGTCTAGTACTAGTTGATTGTTTTATTTTTTTTAGCAGGATGGCGATGAGTTTGAATACCTGGATTTAAGTTGAACAGAGAGATTAACTGGTAGTAAGATGGAGGATGAAGAACATTACAAATTTACAATAGAATCTTAAGGTGCCTCAAGTGTAAAGGAATTAAGCAATTTATACCCGTAAGGAAAGCCAATTCTAATGCTTGGCAAACCAATTTCAGATTAATAAGGATGTAAGTTCTGACTAAAGTAATATCATTTTCAGATGACTCACAGTCACTCAATAATAGCACCATTTTTATTATTCAGGTCAACATATCTGAATTTTTTATTCATTTTTTTTGCTTAAAGTTGTGGAATTTTTATTCAGCATAGTAGGCCTTCGTCTTAACGGGTTTTTCCTTTGAAATATAAACTTTGTCAAACCAAACCAGAACAAATTAGCCCATCACCAATGGACTTGGAAATTTGGGCCTCACAATTTTCACATAATGGCGTAATAGGAGCCTTAACCAGGAACTGGGCTTCCTTTGAATATAAACATATTCATCCAGACAATCCAGCCCATCCTAATGCGTGCATGCACAACATGCATGCTGCTGTAGAGACATGTTTCTGTTTATACATATATTTAGGTGCCCTTAACTGAATTTAACCGTGTGGCTGTATTCATTGATGAAACATATGAATAATTTAATTGTTTTCTCAGCAAAAAAAATAAAATAATAATAATAAATAAATAATTGTTTTTGTAAAAAAGATAAACACTTTTTTCACCTTTTAGTTTTCAGTCAATACAATCATGTAGTTGGATTCAAAAGTCTAAAATAAAACATCTAAGGAACTATACCTAAAGTTTGTCCTTATGCCTTGATAAAGTGATAAAAAAATTCTCATGTGCTCTGTGTTAATATCATTACTAACTACTAAGGCAATGAGCATCTGTTAAGAATATTTTAGAAAAAGAATTAAAACCCCTTATCCTATTTTATGTTCCATCAACGCTATGCCATGAATTTGATTTTTTTTTTTTTTTTCCTCATTTAAAACTCTCGTTACTTTATAAAGAACAAAAACAAGTTATAGTAGAATGTGATTGGTGGAATATAAAGTGGAATATTTATTGTGGGATAGAAAATTTTAATTCTGTAATTTATGGGGCAACATTTGTACTTAAACCAAACTCACACATCCCTTAACCATATCGTTTGAGCCAAATTTAGGAATGTCAAAAATTTAGCTATTCAATCACAATAAAAACTAAAGGCTCAAGTTGACAATTCCCTAGAATTTGAAGTTACCAGAAACCTATTCATCCAATATGAAAATGAGTGGATCAAATTTTATTAGCTCATGACATCGTATAATATTTATACAAAAATTATCTAAAAATGATATAATAAAATCTAATATACTTGTCATAATGAATAGATATTTTTAAAAGCAAAGTGACACTTGTACAACATTTTTATAACAAATCCTAAGTGATAAGTTAAGTGGTAATAGTTCTAATTTGAACCCACCACTTAAATTACTTTTTTGCACACTCGTAATAGGTAATAACAGCCCGTCACTTAGAATTTGTTGTGAAAGTGTTGTGGAGATAACATTTCACTTCTTAAAACAGTAAGTTAAAGATACAACAAATTCTAAGTGACGGGTTGTTATTACCTATTACGGGTGTGCAAAAAAATAATTTAAGTGGCGGGTTCAAATTAGAACTATTATCACTTATCACTTAGGATTTGTTATAAAAATGTTGTACAAGTGTCACTTTGCTTTTAAAAATATCTATTCATTATGACAAGTATATTAGATTTTATTATATCATTTTTAGATAATTTTTGTATAAATATTATACGATGTCATGAGCTAACAACAAATTTCACAAATGTCAAAATGATAAGTTGCTAATGATAAATAATAATGTGGTGTTAATAGTGAGCCATATAATAATCAATAATATTTTGATAACTCAGCATTTATAAAATTTGTGTAATTTTTTTATTTTAGAGATAATTTCAATCAATGGCATTTGTTCTTGATAATAGTTTTTTATTATCAGACTAAGACATCAATTGGTTTTTGGTGTAGGTAAGGATTAAACTCCCAGATCTCTTATTCAACCATCAGAAATTACATCAATCGGTTTTTGTGTAATTTGATTATTGATTATATTTATATGTACCTATTTGTGACAGGTTGAAATCAGTTACAACATAGGTTGAAACTAAAAGCAGCAATTTCTAGAGTACTTTCATTGTATGGTTTAAAAATAAATAAATAAATCAATAAATAAATAAATAATATATATATATATATATATAATTTTAACCAATAGAATCGTTGAAATTATTTCAAAACTATTCCTTCATCTATAAATGATTAGAACGAAGTAATAGAAAAATTAAGGTTTCTATTAGAGAGCATTATTTATCATCTCCATTGATTTCTTTTTGTTCTAGACCTTCTTCAATGAGAAATTAATTAATGAATAAATTTCTTTTTGTTTAATATTTTGGATTGTTGTAATAAATCCTTAATGAAGGGAAAAAAGAGAGTAAATTTCATGATAAGTATTTGTTACACTACCAATGTTTAGAAAACAAAATGTCTATTTGGATATTACTTATTGTTGAAAATTGAAAACTGAAAACATTGTAGCGAAATAATTTTTAAAATATGTGAATAGTACCGTGAGACCTAGTTTTAAAGTTAAATTTGCGTTTTTTCGTATTTGTGGATCTCATAAACAATGCACGGGACCGAGCCAAAAAAACGCAAACGCACGGTCTACCGCTATCCAAACCCAGCCAAAGTACAACTTGTGGCATTTATGACCCAATTTTAAAGTTCGATTTGCGTTTTTTCGTACTTGTGGGTCCCGTAAACAGTGCACAGGACCCAGTCAAGAAAACGCAAATGCACGGTCTGCCGCTATCCAAACCCAGCCAAAGTACAACTTGTGGCACTTATGGCATACCCAACCTAAACTATGATCAATTTGCCACTAATGTCCCTATCACATCCTTAGGTCGAAGAAAATTTAAATTCCATTGTCTATTCTTTCGCATCACTCTCATAGACTAAGACGACTATACAGTTGTATGTTCATAAAAAAAAGACGGTATAGTTGTCAATATCATCTTGAATTGCTTGCTTAAGTAAAGAAAGTCCTGGAAGATTTTTTTTGGTATATAAGGAGATTTTTGTCTGGTTCTAGAACAAGATGATAGGTAGGTTTAAAATGAAATGCAAATATCCCATCATCTTTTTTGAGTGATTTGGTTCTATCAAATTTTGATACATCCTACAAATACAATTTCCATCCACTAAAAGAGGGTTTCAGTGAGGCGAATCTTTTCTTTTCATATCTCTTTCAAAATTTGTTTGAGAATATAATGAATGAATGACCTATAATTAGGGACGGAGTCAGAACTTTGAGTTAGGGGGGCAGTTTTACTGTTGGCTATGTGCAATAACCTCTGATTCTGCTACTTTTGTAGGTAAGAACAAAATTATTTTTGTTTAGAATTTTTTTCAGGGCAGGGTTATTTATTTTAGATAAAATTAGTTAATTGAGCTTAATTTTGTTTTTAGTTTTACTAGTAATTTTTGTTGTTGAGCTTTTTTTATTTTTATTTTTTTGACTTGTATATTTTGTTTTAGATATTAGATCTATAAATTTTTTTATGGTCACTAAAATGAGGAAAATGCTAGAGCTGCAAGTTTTTTATAAATTACTTATGTAATAAGTGGTTACTAGTAAGTAAAAAAATGATGTGAGTGGTGTGCCCATATGTGAATCAATAAGAATTTACTACCAAAAAGGTTTGTAAAAATGTTATAAAAAAGTTTGTAAGTATAACATTACTCTTAAAAGAATCAATGATATTGTTAAAGGGAAATAAAATGTAATTTTATAGAACAAAATTGCTAAAATTAACACACATGTATAATAATATTTTTTTTAAAAAAAATTAGGGGGGCCATTGCCCCTAGTCCAAGGGTAGTTCCGCCCCTGCCTATAATCATATAATGTTGCATCAATTACCAAAAGCAAAGTGAGTACCAGCTTTGTCTAGTGAAATTATTTTTTGGACTAATTGGGATCATTAGAATAAACAATTATTAAATTAAATTAAACAAGAATACATCTCCAATTATCAAAAAAGAACACTGCTTAACACTTGTTTAACCACACCTTTTCACTTTTTGGTTTCGATTTCAAGTGAACTTTTATTTGTTAACTATTTTATATCACAATAGGAGGATATAACCTAATAAATAGCTAATATATTCATGTTACGCTAATATATATCATGATCATCTTACCTGTATGTTGTATATTTAATAGCTATTTAATTATAAGAATGAAATGATTACGAAATCCATGTAATTTTTTTATTGGTAGTAGAATATTGTGATGGTGTATTAGAAAATAGACCAACTCCAAGTTCGTCCATAAAGGTCGTCCAGGGCAAGAATATAAAAAATGGACTTTGAATGGAGAACTCGTCCATGACAAGGTCGTCCGTCCATAAAAATGTTTGGACGACCTTTATACGTCCCAACTCTACACAAGTTTTAGACGACCCCCACATTCTTATTTCGGAGTACAAGTAAAAATTGAGGTTCACTACTACGAACCGCTACCAGTGACGGTTATAGAAAATAAGATCAAACAATGTAACTTCCAAGGCAGTTATGGAAGTTAATTCCGAATCTCCCGACCTCCTCAATGATAGGGGAAGTTATCAGACAAGTAACCGCCCTGTGTACTATATAAACACTCCTCTACGTGAAAATAAGGTGAGTTTTTTCCTGTTAGACAATTCCCAAAAATTTGGAGTTTGAAGAGAGAAACTAACTTCATCATCGGAGGGTTTGTGGCCGGTCAATCCCAGTCTCCCTTGATTCTTTGTTTTTCTTTTTCAGGCCCTTCAAATCATTCAAGCTCGAAGCATCCAGCCTACTGATTTTCAGAGCATTATCAGTTGGCGCCGTCTATGGGAAAGTGATTTTGTTTTTGCAATTGATCTTTCTTCAATGAAAAGGCTGTATGGTTCGGACAAGATCAAGGGCCACTAGCCCAGGCCATCAGGAGAGTAGGGATGCTTCTAGCAATCCCCATCGAGATCGCCAGTCAACGCCTGTCATGCAACCGTCCTCTGTTCAACACGTGCAGTTCATGGCAGCTGCCATGACGGAGTTAACCCGTCAGAACCAAGAGTTGACCAGAGAGATTAATTTAAGGAGGCAACGGCACGAAGGATACGTTGAAGGGCAAGCCCAGAGTCAAGAAGATAGAGTGAATACTGAACCCGAAACCCAATCAAGGGGTACCACCTCACGAAGGGTGCCACACTTGGAGAGGGAGATGGACCAAATGAGGAAGGCTATAGATGAAATGAGGGAGAACATGAGAAAGGCGAACCCCGTAGAGGATTTAGTTCACTGAACAGATTCTCCCTTTACGGCTTCCATCAACGGTCACCCCTTGCCTCCGAAGTTCAAGATGCCTTCCTTGGATTCATACGATGGGACGCGTGACCCTTTCGATCATATTGCTACTTTCAAGACTACAATGCATCTTCAAGGGGTACCAGACGAGATTATATGTAGAGCCTTCCCTACCATTCTTAAAGGGCCAACGCGAGTGTGGTTCAGCAAGATACCTCCAAATACAGTGAGTTCTTTCGAAGAATTGAGTAAGTTATTTGTCAATAATTTCATTGGAGGGCAAAGGCATAAACGTTCCTCGTCCAGCCTACTAACCATAGAGTAAGGAGAAAATGAAAGTTTGCGGTCTTTCATTACTCACTTCAACAGGGAAGCCCTGACAGTAGACGGGATGGACGACAAGTTATTATTGGCGGCTTTCCATGATGGAGTCAACTTTGACTTATTCATTCACAAGCTTTACGAGAAAGAGCCTCAAACCATGGCAGAACTCATCCATTCGACCCAAAATTTTATGAATGCAGAAGACGCGATTATAGCCAAGAAGAGGAAGAGAGCTGAGAGAATGGAAATCGATCTCCTATGTCATTCGAAGCAAGGTCCTCGTCCAAAGAAGGGACAGATGAGAGAAAAGAAAGACCGAGACAACAAAAAGACAGGCTCTTTAGTACGGAGTCAACAATACACACCCTTGAACATGCCGCTTGAACAAGTTCTCATGCAAATCAAGGACGATCCTTCCTTGAAATGGCCGGAGAAAATGAAAGAAGATCCCAACAAGTGCAATAGGAACAAGTATTGCCGCTTCCATAGAGACCATGGGCATGACACGGACGAGTGTTTCGATTTAAAGCAGCAAATTGAAAATCTCATCAGGCATGGAAAATTGAGAAATTTCCTTGGACGAGACCACAAGGACGAGAAGTTAAAAGGGAAAGTAGAATAGTCATCACGCCCCCTGCTTGGAGAAATAAGAGTTATCATAGGAGGAATTTCAACAGGGCAATCCTCCAAGTCTAGAAAAACATACTTGAAGGTAGTGCAGAAAGTACAACTTTTTGGACGATTGCCAAGGACGAGGACAACAGACGAACAAGCCATCACATTCACTGACGAGGATGCTAAAAGGGTTCACCACCCTCATAACAATGCCATCGTCATCACTTTACTTATTGCTGACTATACGACTAGAAGGGTGTTGGTGGACAATGGAAGTTTGGCAGACATCTTGTATTACCCTGCATTTCAACAAATGAGGCTTGGACGAGACCAACTTCGTCCAGTGAATTCGCCTTTAGTAGGGTTTGGGGGAATGAAAGTGCAGCCTGTAGGCACCATTACATTACCTATGGTGGTGTGGGCATACTCACAACAGATAACCAAGGATGTGAATTTTCTTGTGGTAGATTGTTCATCCTCTTATAATGCCATAATCAGAAGACCAACCTTAAATGGTTGGAAGGTAGTCACATCTACTTACCACCTATCAGTCAAGTTCCCTACAGAGTATGGAGTAGGACAGGTATAAGAAGATCAACTAGCAGCAAGAGAATGCTATTTAGCCATGTTGGCCATGGACGAACAAGTTCAGACGATGAACATTGAGGAGAGGAGAGTTGTGGCAGAGCCCACTGAAGCATTGGAAGACATTCCTTTAGAGAGTATGGAGTAGGACAGGTACAAGGAGATCAGCTAGCAGCAAGAGAATGCTATTTGGCCATGTTGGCCATGGACGAACAAGTTCAGACGATGAACATTGAGGAGAGGAGAGTTGTGGCAAAGCCCACTGAAGCATTGGAAGACATTCCTTTGGATGAGAATAACCCTGAGAAGTATACAAGGGTTGGAGCAGATATGGAAAAGAAGACGAAGCAAGATCTTGTCCAGTTCTTAAAGAAGAGCATCAATGTGTTTGCATGGAATCAGGAGGACATGCCGGGTATAGACCCTAGTGTCATTTCCCACCATCTAAATGTATGTCCTTCCACTAAGCCCGTACGACAGAAGAAAAGAGTGTTTGCTCCCAAGAGAGAAATTGCCATTAAAGAAGAAGTTTAGAAGTTAACTCCAGCAAATTTTATTCGAGAAGTTTATTATCCAGACTGGTTGGCCAATGTAGTAATGGTCAAGAAGGCTAACGGCAAATGGAGAATGTGTGTGAACTTCACCAATTTAAACAAAGCCTGCCCTAAGGATAGTTATCCATTGCCACGTATTGATCAATTGGTAGACTTGACTGCAGGTCATAGAATGCTAAGTTTCATGGATGCTTTCTCCGGATACAATCAGATAAGGATGGACGAGACAGTCCAAGAGAAGATATCCTTTATCACCAGTTAAGGCTTGTTTTGTTACAAGGTGATGCCCTTCGGTCTGAAGAACGCAATGGCAACATACCAAAGGTTGGTTAACCATATGTTTCGTCCACAGATTGGATGGAATGTAGAAGTTTATGTAAACTATATGCTAGTGAAGAGTCTGGACGAGGGGAAGCACTTGGATGACTTGCAAGAAACCTTTGATACGCTTAGGCAGTACAACATGAAGTTGAATCCCAGCAAGTGCGCTTTCAGAGTTTCATCAAGAAAATTTCTTGGATTCATGGTTTCGCATAAGGGAATTGAGGCAAATCCTGATAAGATACAAGCAATACTAGATATAAAGCCTCCGCGAAATATCAAAGAAGTCCAGTCCCTTACCAGACGAGTTGCTACCCTTAACAGGTTTGTTTTTAAAGCTACTGACAAGTGTTTACCGTTTTTCAAGGTTCTTAAAAAGGCATTTGAATGGACGGATGAGTGCCAAAAAGCTTTCCAAGACCTCAAGACCTACCTCACCACAACTCCCTTGCTGAGTCCCTCCGTGCCTGGGGAAGAGTTGTATTTGTATCTGGCAGTGTCCTTACACACAGTGAGCTCAGCTTTGATTAGAGAAGAAGGAAGGGTGCAGAAGCCAGTCTACTATACAAGCCGAGCACTAAGAAGGGTGGAAGGATGATACCCAATGATGGAAAAACTAGCCTTTGCTTTGGTCACAGCTTCCTGGAAATTAAGGCATTATTTCCAAGCTCATATCATCAATGTCTTAACAGATCATCCATTAAAGAAGGCAATGAACAAGTTGGAGGCCGCAGGACGACTATCCAATGGGCAATAGAACTCAGCGAGTTTGATGTCAGGTACCAACCAAGAAATGCAATCAAGGCACAAGTGTTGGCAGATTTCATTGCAAAATTTACCAAATCGAAGTGAGCTAGGCGAGGCAGACGAGGTGCGGAGGTGGGTCATTAATTTGGATGGTTCGTCCATGTTATATGCAGGAGGAATTGGAGTTATACTCAAATCCTCGGAAGGGGATAAGTTGAAATATGCAACCCGTCTACAATACCAAACCACCAACAATGAAGCTGAATATGAAGCCCTCCTCAAAGGATTGGAATTGGCAAAGTCCCTAGGGGTCGAGACTGTTCTCATCCAAGGAGATTCTCAATTGATCATTAATCAAGTGAATGGAATGAGTGAAGCAAAAGAAAGTCGGATGAAGAAGTATTTAAACAAGGTAAAGCAGCTTGTTAAGAAATTCAAAGAAGCCAGTTTTGTTCAACTTCTAGCTTCAGCAGGAGAACCCATGGACGAGTTTGACAAAATACAGTACATGCCAAGCATAGTTCTACATGAGGTACATCAAATTGGAGGAGAAGAAAATTGGATGACTCCAATAGTCATCTACCTCAAGGACAGAAGGCTTCTAGAGGACAAGGACGAGGCCAGGAAGCTAAGGATTAGAGCTGCCAGGTATGTTCTCATAGACGAGGTGTTGTACAAATGGGGTTTCTCTCAACCCTACTTAAGGTGCTTAGCCCCAGATGAGTCGAACTATGTATTGGGGGAGATTCATGAAGGGGCATGTGGAAATCATTCAGGAGCAAGAGCATTGGTTCACAAGGTCGTCCGTACAGGATATTACTGGCCAACTATTCAAGCAGATGCAAAGGCTTATGTCAAGGTGTGTGACCAATGTCAATGCTTTAGCAATATTCCCAGGAGACCATCAGAGTATCTTACCCCGATGATGGCCCCATGACCATTTGCACAATGGGGATTAGATATCTTAGGTCCTTTTCCACTTAGAACCAGGCAGATGAAATTCTTGGTGGTTGGGATTGAATATTTCACCAAGTGGGTAGAAGCAGAACCCCTAGCAAGTATCACACAACAAAATGTCAAGAACTTCGTTTGGAAGAACATTGTGTGCAGGTTTGGTGTACCCAGGGTATTGATATTAGACAACGGATGGCTATTTGATAATGCACTTTTCAGGGACTTTTGTGAACACTTCAGAATTCAGAATCATTATTCCTCACCCGCCCACCCTCAAGCAAACGATCAAGCAGAAGTAGAAAACTGATCCTTGTTAAAGATAATCAAGACTCGGCTTGAGGGGGCAAAGGGAGTATGGCCAGATGAGCTACCAGGTGTTCTATGGGCTTACAGGACGACAGTCAAAATCCCCACAGGGGAAACTCCTTTCAAGCTAGCCTATGGAAGTGAAGCAATTATACCTACAAAAGTACATATGGTCAATCACAGGGTAATGAAGTATCAAGACAAGGATAACGAAGAACAACTCCGCCTAAATCTGGATTTGATAGACGAGGTGAGGATGGACGTAGAGCAAAGGATAGCAAGGTATAAAAACCTTATGGCCAGACAATATGATGCAATGGTGAAACCCAAGCGCTTCAACATAGGGGACCTCGTCTTGAAAAAGGGTCTCTTTGGCAACCAAAAACCTAGCTCATGGGAAATTAGGACCTAACTGGGAAGGACCTTACAGGTTTATCAATTGCAAAAGGCAAGGGTCGTATTATTTGGAAGCCCTGGATGGGAGAAAGTTGGAGCACCCTTGGAATGTTGAGCACCTAAGAAGGTATTACCAGTAAAATATCAACCTAGATGAGCATTGTCTTGGATGAGACCTGTCATTCTGGACGAGCCAAAGTTTATGTTGCTTTCTGTTGCATGTGTGTTGTTAACATTATATGTTATGTTTTAACTCCTTAAAAGTGTATTAGTTTTAAATTAACTATGGACGAAGTCATGAACTTTGATGTTTGTATGAATAAGGCACTAGCTTCTAAAGCATGTGCCATACTTATGGACGATGTTTATATTATGAGGGTGGTTTGGATTTTCAAATACATGTGATATAGAAATCTTGCCTCCATAACTTCATCCACAAAAAGGCTAAGGCCTAAAGACGAATGAAAATCTCTGGACGCAGGGATATAACGTCTATAAGCTTTCCTTGAAATAAAGATAAAGCAAGGAAAAACAAGGCATATTTGTCCAAGCAATGGACGAGGTGAAGCCTTAAATGTGTTGGTCCAGCCATGGACGTAGAAATGCGTGCATAAATATGTAGTCCATAGGACAGGACACCAACTAAAACAATCAAATTTTTGGACGAGTAAAAGTTGGGCCTTAAACTTTATGGACGAAATGAAAGACCAGCTGCCAAGTCTAAAGACGAATGAAGCTGGAAAAACCATGGCCATTCACAAAGACGAGTCATAGTCGCAAAATTCAAAAGATGGTAAAAATGTTAAACATGACAGAATTCCTGTCACGGACGACTCAAAGTTGAAACAATGTTATGGATGTGAAAAACATTCGTCCATACAACAACATGTTTAATAGCAAATGAAAGTAATGAAAATAAAGCATTCATTCATTAAGTCTAAAAAGGGTAGACAACCACCGTTCAAAAACCCTTATAAAATAAAAAAGAAGCCTAAAAGGCAATTGTTTGAAAGCTTGTCCTAAATGATATAGATGAGTGAAATGTACTTACATAACTTCAAATATTCCTAAACAATGGACCTCATAAAAAAAAAAAAAAAACAACAACAACAAAGACAGACGGAAACTAAGACTTTCGTTCACTGTGGGGGATCATTTTCAGCGTCTTGAGCGGGCTGAGTAGTGGCATCGTCTTTAATATTGACGTCCTCGGAGCTAGTCTGAATGAGAGAGCTTGTAGCAGCAGCAAAGTTAAGTTTGATGGAGCTAAAATCAACTTCAGGGAAGTTTTCTATAGCATCCATTCGAAAATCCTCAAAACCTACCACATAATTGGTGTCCAGCAAATCAGTGAACTGTTTGGACGATCTAAACTCTGCTATTGCATCTTCTTTTGCCTTGGTGAGAAGGGTACCCAACTTGTCGTTCCTCTTTTGAAGGTGGTCAAGACGAGTATCCTTCTCAACCACATCAACTCTCATCTCTTCAATCAGATTTTGCAGACCCTTGGCCTTGTCTTTAGCTTTGGCAGCCACCTCAACCCAACCCTTACAGTTGTCCTTGACCTCTTGAATCCTCTTCTCAAGCAGGATCCTCGTCTTGTCCATCTCCATGGCCTGCCTGGACGCAGCTATGAACTTTGACATGGCCTGCATAAGTAATTAAAAGGGTTAACAAAATGTTTATATACATATTACAAAAATAGGATGAGGTAAAAGAGATTACCTTGAAAAGATCATGAACACCAGAGTGCTCAAATTCTTTCAAGGACATATCATAGCACGCAGCCACGTCCTCACCAGTTACAGCTTTTTCAAACCTCTCCCAAGCCAAATCTTCATTCTCCAGGAGGTTCATAGGGACCCTCTGAGGAGGTTGGGATGAGGTGGGAGCAGTGGTCTTGGCAGGAGTGACATCAACGGGGATGGACGAGTCAACGTCAACAACTTGGATGGACGGTTGGGAGGAAGGAAGATTAGACTTGGCAATCACAGGCTTGGACAATCCGTGCTTCGCCTTCTTTCCTCGATGATTGGGAAGGTTTCCAAAATCCAACGTCTTGGACAAAGTTTTTCTCTTGTCTCTAGTAGAAGGACGAGGTTGAGACTGAGCCTCAGGCCTGGTTGCCCCGTCCATAACCTCTTTCCCTTTGTTCTCTTTCATAGTGGCCATCCTTAAGAGAAAGGTATAAAATGTTAGTAAAAAAATATATAGATCAAATAATACCTAGGAAGTTTCTAAGTATAAAAAGAAAACTTACATCTGCGAACTGTAATCTCGTGAGCAAGGGCTTCAACGGACGGCTCAGGGCCAAGTCCCCACGTAGCTAGACGTTGGAGGGTCACCAACGAATGGAAGCTCCTATTAGCATAAAGACGAGCTCTGTGGACGCGGTCACCGTGGAATTTACTTAAGGAAGGTTGTCCAACAACTAGAAAAAGCAAGAAGAAAGAGAAAGTAAGGTTAGATGATGGCAAACAAAAAGCAAAAACACTTCGAAAATGATAAGGTATAAATAACATACCTTCAGGACGAAGGTTGCCTAGTACTCCAGTATATGGGGCAAATGTATCCCTGCCAACCTCAACAGGGTGCCCAGACTAGAAACCAGAGACAAAGAAAAACTCTTTCTTCTAGTTTCTGTCAGAAGTAACCAATGACTTGATCAATCTACAGTCCTTGCTCCTGGCTATAAACTAATAAAAGCCATGGGACTGATTAATTTCTGAGGATTTGTAACAATAGAGGAACTCGTCCACAGTAAGAGGACGATCCCCTTCAAACACCTCCCTCCACAAAACTTGCATAACGACGACAAGTCTCCATGCATTAGGGTTAAATTGACAAACTCCTAAACCTAACTTAGTAAGTAGTTCTCTGGCAAAGTCATTTAGAGGTAACCTAAGTCCCCCTAAAAGATAAGCCTCATAGATGCCTATCCCAAAACGGGGTTGGCAACACCACTCCGCACGGACAACTAGCCTAGGGTTGAGGTCGTCTGGGATTTGATACCAACTCCTAAGCAAAGCTAATCTCCTATCATCCATCTTGGAGGGTATACCTACAGCGCACCTATACACGGTTTCTACTTCATCTACAGGAGGAGACGAAGGAACACTCGTCGAGGTGCCAGCCCCAGAAGCTGCCCTCGTCCTAAGATGTTCCTGAAGAACCTCAAGAGGGACCCCAGGAACACCAGAGGTGTATTCCTCGTCTGTGGTGTTACCACTACTACTATTGCTACTAGAGCCACTATAACTAGAGTCGTCATGGTACTCGTCTATGGCTTTATCTACACTATTACTAGACGAGGAGACAACTACTTCAGACGTGTTGAAATTTGAAGGAAAACCTAAGAATAAGGAAAAGGAAAATACCTGGCTTTAGACGGAGGAGGACTAAGGATGAGAAAACACTTCTAGACGAGGCGCTAAGACGAGGAATGTCAAAGAAGAAAATCTTAGAAATGTGAGGGGTAGGAGAGGGATTCCACTATTTATAGGCAGTGGACTTTAGTATCTGAAACGACTCAACCAACCAAAAGGTGACACATGGCATACTCCTCGAAAAAATGAATTGATGGGACTCGTCACCAATGAAATCATGACACGTGGCACACCTAGTCGCTGACATAAGTACATGCGTCCAAAGAATGGCATCAGGCAGTACATCTCCCTAGATGACCCATGGACAAGGGGGCAACTGATGGTGTATTAGAAAATAGACCAACTCCAAGTTCGTCCATAAAGGTCATCCAGGGCAAGAATATAAAAAACGGACTTTGAATGGAGAACTCGTCCATGACAAGGTCATTCGTCCATAAAAATGTTTGGACGACCTTTATACGTCCCAACTCTACACAAGTTTTAGACGACCCCCACATTCTTATTTCGGAGTACAAGTAAAAATTGAGGTTCACTACTACGAACCGCTACCAGTGACGGTTATAGAAAATAAGATCAAACAATGTAACTTCCGAGGCAGTTATGGAAGTTAATTCCGAATCTCCCGACCTCCTCAATGATAGGGGAAGTTATCAAACAAGTAACCGCCCTGTGTACTATATAAACACTCCTCTACGTAAAAATAAGGTGAGTTTTTTCCTATTAGACAATTCCCAAAAATTTGGAGTTTGAAGAGAGAAACTAACTTCATCATCGGAGGGTTTATGGCCGGTCAATCCCGATCTCCCTTGATTCTTTGTTTTTCTTTTTCAGGCCTTTTAAATCATTCAAGCCCGAAGCATCTAGCCTATTGATTTTCAGAGCATTATTATATTGAATTCTTGTTTTTGAGCAAATAGCTTGAGCAAAGGCCAATTATGTGATTAAGGTGTGCATTTTGGGAATTGTTGAAAAAGCTTAGCTTTTATTTATTTATTTTGTAAATAATTAGGCTTTTATTTTTTAAAATTTTTTGTAACATATTTAACATAAAAATTACCAAAAATTATATATATTTTTTATAAATACTATGCAAATAAGTTACAGAAAATAAGTAATTCTTAAACGAACCAGTTTAATTTAAAAAATCAAAAGTAGTACTTAACAGGACTGATATTTTTGTCATTGCTTTCACGTCTTGTGTTCTTTATTTTCTTTCATCAACTTTACGGAAAGAAACTTCTCCGTTCTATCAGACTACTTCCACTAATAGCAATATTGCATACCTTATCATGATTAAGAAGTTTCATGTTATCTTTATCAAGCGTAAGCACCATATATAGAATCAGGCTCACCAACTAACAGTCACTAAAATCTGCTAGTCAAAACTACCAAGGCTAACATTAACAAACAATCAATGTAATATCACCAATTATGTGAATTTGAAGGCAATCATGCTTGTGAGTTGAGTTCTACAAGTGTGTATTAGGTCAATTTGGCCAAATATATACTGAATTGTATGGATTGGATTCTGTAAGTAGTGAATGTTGCATAATGAGCAGCATGTACAAAGAGCATTTATTAGGTTGATTTGGGTTATATAAACAATTACGGGAATTTCTATTCCACTTAGATATAGTGTAGTTGTGGCTAATACAAATCCTTTCCCCTGTTGGGTAAATGAAGATTCTGGCTTTTTTTTTTTTTTTTTCATCTCCACTCTTGATCTAAAAAGCATCAGTATGAGGCATGTTAAAACTCCAAATATGCTAAAATTTAGCATCAAACCCCATAAATCTTGCATTACCCACACTTCTAATTCTAAATTTTTTTGGTACTGTAGCAAGATGGTATTTATTTTAAAATAATATTTTATTGAGTTTTGGGTTTTTATTTGGATATTGGGTTATATTATTTTATTGTGTAGATATATTATTTTGAATTTTTGATGTGCTATATGGTAAAATAAAAGTTGGGATATTGAGTGTATTGTAAAATGGTATGGTATAATAGATAAAGTAACTTTTGAGATGGTAAAATGTGATACCTTTTAGAAACCAGATGCTAATGTTTAACCAAAAATCATATGCTTTAGTGCATTCTGTGCATCAGAAGGAAGTCGATTCTATATGAGAAACTTGCAAGAACTCCTTTTGGTATGAGGCATGTCAAGTGCTGATGAAAAGGACTTTGGACTCCCAAGTTTATCATGCTTGAAGCTTCCATAGCCAATGCCACACTGATAATACCATTGGCCTGATCCAAAATTTGATTGAGAAAGACATTGATCCACAAGTTGAACAAGCTTTTCAAGAGTGCAACCCTGACTATAGAATTGCTATCAGATTTAGATTTCAAAACACCATTAAAAATCTTGATTTAAATTTTGATGAGGCCGCTAGGGAAGATAGAATAATTATTCAATATTTCAATAAGAATATTCCTTCTCACATAATAATGATCCACTATATAAATTTATAGTAAGACCAATCATTCATATAAGAGGGGAGAGAGCATTGCTTAAGAAATATTTAAAAATATTTGGGGAGATGCGACACATTTTATTGTGGATATGTAATATTGAATTGTGGAAGACGATTTAAATATATTATGGGCAACATATATTATTGGAACAAAGTTATAGCTAAACTATAGGAGTCTAGTATAAAGTATTATTTCTCATCTCATTTTTTTTACTTGATCTTCTTAATTTTTTTAAAATATAATTCAAAATTGTCAGGTTATTTGAAATTTAATTCTTCTCTAAAAGAGATCAACGAGTCTCACTATTTATATGAGAGAATGAAGTATTGCTCATGGAATAATGAATTATCTTTCAAAGTGATGACACATTATATATTGCTAATATTTAATATTTACTTGTGGAAGATGAATTAAATATATTCCCTAACATATATATGATCGGAGCTAAGTTATGAATAAACTAGAGAATTTCTAGTACATAGTAATTCATTTTCTGTTTTTGATCTTTGTTTGTTTGTTTGTATTTTATTATTTTTTTAATAAATAATTTAATTGTTAAAACAAATGGAAGAGGAGAATTTAAACTTGAGTTCTCTTCATATAAAATAGACTCAAAAATATTTTTGAGCTACAATATCCATGTGGAGATTACTAATCCTCCACAGAGCGTCTTTTTAATTGAGAAGTTCTTGAAATCCAAATAGGTGTGGATTTTTCATATTGAAAAGTTTATTGATTATATATATATATATATATTTTTTTGGTGTGGGTCATGCAAGGATTTATTGCATAATGTTTAGCATAGGAAGGTCAACTTGCTGTGCATGGCATACCTACCTCTTAATTTGCCGCTAATGTCCCTATTAACCATCAAATCCTTGATAAATTGCATCAGCAAATTGATATTTCCATTGTCTTCTTTCGGATCACCCTCATGGTTGTCATCCTCAAGAACGTACGGACCTGTGCTTGCTTTATCAAAGCAAATTATAGACCAGAAGAGTATAATCCGGAACCTTTATAAGATGGAGACTCTTGTTAATTATTTTTTTTAAGCAACATGATCTTTGATTAAGATGAAAATATCATCTTTATCAATTGTTTAGTCAAAATAATACGTTTAATATTTTTTTCTCATCTTGTGAAAATGCATTTCAGTGAAGGGAGGGTCTTCATCTCTTTCTGAATTTATTTTAAGAATAATTTAGGTAATGTTCCTATCAAAAAAAAAAAAAAAAAAAAAAAAAATTTAGGTAATGTTGCATCAGTTACCAAAAGCAAAAAGGCAGTGCCTAACTTTTTTTTTCTTTTTTTTTAATTTCATTTTCAGAAATTTTATAATAAGGTTAGTTGAAAATGGATTTTTTAATAACAGTAGGCATATGCAAGATTGTTATAAGATGAATTTCACCTGCCTTGTAATCCTTATTACCAGCAGTATCCTTGTGTGGTAGAACTTATTAAAGAGCTGGCATCGGGCTAATGGTGATTATTGAGTGTGTCATATCTTTCACAGTTTCACCCACACCGAACAAAACAAAAAACCAAAAAAGTCACATGAATGGAGAATAAGAATTAATGAATTATAAGAGAAGAAGTACTAAAAGAAACCTCTAATATGAGGTCACAAGATGAGGAAAAAAAAAAAAAAAGTTTGGTTAATGTATGTCTTTAGAGTATACATTAATCATCTATTTTTAAATTTTTTTTAATGAAAAATTAAAAAAGCTGTGAAAACAGTTAATCAATTTTTCATTTTTTCATTAAAAATTTCCTAAAATAGTTTACTAATGTATGCCTTAAGGGCACATGTTAATAAAACCCATAAAAAAATTATTTAAAACATAAAGTAACAACATTAAACATAAGAATATAAGACTGTAAACAAACCGAGTCAAGTATTAAAAGTTCAAATTTGTTTATTAAAATTTTTTTTTTTAACATGAGCCAAGTTCAAGCTCATCACTAAACAAAATAGATCATTTTTTTGTCGAGCAAGCTCGAGCTTGTACAAGAGCTATTTGATTAATTTTTTTAAATTTTTTTTTTTTTTATATATATATTGTGAAACTATGATTCAAATGTTTTACCTCTTCACAACTCCATGAATTTTTACTACAAATAGATTATATATATTGTGGGTGCACTTTTTGCTTCAGGGAAACTCATGTACTCCCTGGCATTTTTGCTGTCCCACATCGAAGAAATCTCCCTCCCCCTCAGGGCCTTATAAGCATAAGCCGAAGAAGTGAGGGTACCACTAATTATTCATGCTTATAAGGCCTGAGGGGTGGGGAGATTTCTTCGATGTGGGACAGCAAAAATGCCAGGGAGTACATGAGTTTCCCTGAAGCAAAAAATGCGCCCACATATATCATCAATAAGTTATAAATAATAATTTAATATCATATAAACCTATTGACAAACTTATACAATCCAATTTCAATTTTATATAAATATATTTTAAACAAGTGTGTGTGTGTGTATATAGTTAAAAATCAAACCCTTATGCTTATGAGTTTGTTTACGAACACATTTTTATGTTTGAACTTGACTTGTTTAATAATTGAAACTAAACTTAAGACTTGAACTTGACTTTAAAAAAAAAAAAAAAAAAAGTTTGTAGGGGCCAGGGCCCAAAATAATGTATTGGGCCTTGGGCCTTGTCCGAGGACACTAACAAGTCTGAGGAGGAGAATAAGACTTAAGTGATCCAAATTACAAGTCTCATCAGTGGGGGGGGGGGGGTGAAGGGAAGAAGGTCCGAGGAGGAACTCCTCCTTGGACATGATGAACGCAGATCAAGTGTGAATTCTAGCAATTGAAATGCATCCCCTGAAGTTTCTCAAAAAAAAAAAGAAAAAGAAATGCATCCCCTGAACGTGTGAAAGGAAAGAAAACTCAAAATATCCAAGGAAAAGCTGCCATCACCACATTAAATGCACTGCAGCTACTTTTCTGGCCGCATTAATGTGGAGAGGACCCCTGAACAGTGCTGCCTTGGCTGCCACAACTCACAGAGGGCTGAAAGGGGTGTCTGATGGGATGGGTACTCAAGTGGGGATTCAGATGATCAACAAGTGTAAGGTCCAGATGATCATGAAGGAGCTATATAATGTGGAAGAGCCCCACGGTAAAAGGGGGAGGAAAAAAGAGTGAGAGTAAGAATACTGTAGCATGCTAAACAACCTTAATATTGTGATCTATATATGTGAAATTCTGGTCTCCTTGAACCGAAGGTCCTTTGGCAATAATGGCTTTTATTTGTGTTTGATTGATCTTTAACTCCATACTAGCCGTTGTCTAACTCATCTAGACCTAGTTCTTTAACCCATACTCTACAAAAATTCATTGTATTGGGCTTATTAGACCAGGATTCCATACATTTGGGCTTGGGCTCAAAATCTTACCCCTACAATTGGCGCCGTCTGTGGGAAGAACTGACGAACTAGTGAGTGCAATAGTTAGACATGGAAGGATCAGGTCTACACCAGGAAAACCCGCACCAGGCAAGTCCCCAACGGACAGAGCTCATAGGGTCTCAACGACAGGGTAATTCCCCTGACCCCGAACTTGAACGAAATCAGGAGAACGAAAGGAATCTAGAGGGGAGTGTGCATGTTGCCCAGACAAACAGAAGCCCCTCTCAAGTAGGCAATCGCATATTCTAAAGACAAAACAACTGTCGAGCCATGCAGCAAGAGATAGACGACTTGAAAAGGAGACTGTGCCATGCACAGTGAAGGCGGTCCCCTTCCAGCTCCGACATATCTTCTAATGATGAAGAGGACGTCAGTTACAGGCGGAGATCAAGAACTCCCCCAAGCGAAACCTTCTCTTATGAAGACGAGCATCGTCATAGACGGAGACACAAGAGCCCATTTGGTAAGGGCCTGGGTAACGATGCCATGAATAAAGCTCTAGATCAGATCTCTAAGTTACCCTTCACACACAGGATAGAAGGGGCTAGGCTACCTCGGCGTTTCCATCAACCTACTTTTACTGTTTATAATGGTCGAACGGATCCCGTAGAGCATGTGAGCTAGTTTAATCAAAGAATGGCCATTCACTCCTAGAACGAAGCTTTGATGTGCAAAGTTTTCCCGTCCAGCCTAGGACCCGTAGCGATGAGGTGGTTCAACGGCTTAAAAGCGGACTCCATAGATTCCTACAAGCAGTTCACCTAAGCCTTTGGTTCACGTTTCGTAATGAACAGCAGGGTTCCTCGGCCTCTGAGTTCGTTGTTTTCATTATCCATGCGTGAGGGAGTGACTCTAAAAGCATACTCGGACAGATATTGGGAAATGTATAACGAGATGGACGGCAAATTTGACGACGTCACCGTCAGCACTTTCAAAAGCAGTCTCCCAACTGAGCACGGCTTGAGGAAATCCTTGACTGGCAAGCCTATCACTAGCGTTCGACAACTTATGGACCGGATTGACAAGTACAAAAGAGTGGAAGAGGACCAGCTGCAAGGGAAAGGAAAGGAGAAGATCATCCCTCAAAAGAGGAATGATTTCAGGTCGGAACGTTACAACAATAACCATTCGAGGAGAGATTTCGCTGGGCAATCAGGATCAGCCAACACGCAGACAGTTAACGCCGTATTCAGAGAACCAGTACACTAGGTTTTAGAGAAAGTCAAGAATGAGCCATTCTTCAAGTGGCCGAATAAGATGGCTGGAGACTCCTCAAAGCGCAACCAAAGTCTGTATTGTCAATACCACCAAGACCACGGACATACTACGAAAGACTGTAGGAACCTATGGAACCACTTGGATCAGTTGGTCCGAGAAGGGAAATTGAGGCACCTTTTACACCCTTCCAGTGGTCATCCAGGTCAGGCAAACCAAGAGCCCCAGGGAGACATATCTTTAAGACCTCCCATGGGCACGATAAATGTCATCCTTGCTGCTCCGGGAAGAGTCGGCTCTCTTCCTTCCAAAGTAATGTCTGTGGCTCGGCTTTCCACCGAGTGCAACGATCAGGAATCCAAAAGGTCCAAGAAGGGAGCCTCACCTGTGTTGGGATTCTCGGACGAAGATAAGATCGGGGCCATCCAACCCCATGACGATGCCTTGGTAGTCACACTCAGGATTGGGGGGTTCGATGTGAAAAGAGTACTGGTAGACCAGGGCAGTGCTGTGGAAGTAATGTACCTTGACCTATACAGGGGGCTGAACCTAAAACTGGGAGACCTAACGGCGTACGATTCCCCTTTAGTGAGTTTCGAAGGAAAAACCGTTACACCAAGGGGCTAGATCAGATTGCCCATACAAACCGTTTCGGACGTGGTGGAGGTGGATTTCATTGTAGTCGACACCTATTCGCCTTACACAACTATAATGGCCAAACCTTGGCTCCATGCCCTGGGAGCCGTTTCTTCTACACTTCACCAGAAGGTAAAATACCCATCGGAAGGCCGAGTAGAGGAGATTGTAGGAAATCAGGCCATGGCCAGACAGTGCATGGTGGCTGCCATCTCACGCCAATCCAATGTAGAGTTCTCGACCTCTATAAGGAAGGACTTATAGCAATCAGCCACCTCGGCAATGCCCGTTGATAAGCCAGTCGAGAAGGTAAAATGTGAAAATCTAGAAAGGGTGATTGTTGACGTAGATCCAGAGAAATTCTTTCAAGTTGGAGCAGAACTACCCCTTCGAGAGAAAGAAGAACTGATTGAGTTTCTTAGAGAAAATGTGGATGTGTTTGCATGGGATGCCTACGAGGCCCCAGGGATTGATCCGAGCTTCATCTGCCACCACCTAAACATTAACTCATCTGCCATTCCCAAAAAGGAACCACCCCGACGCCCGTCAAAGGAGCATGCCAACGCTGTTAAGGATGAAGTAACAAAGCTCAAAAAGGCCGGGGCTATCAAAGAAGTCTTCTACCCCGAGTGGTTAGCCAATACAATGTGGTAAAAAAAAAGAGTGGGAAGTGGCGAGTTTGTATGGACTTTACAGACTTAAACAAGGCGTGTCCGAAAGACCCGTTCCCCATGCCTTGGATAGACCAGTTAGTAGATGCAACCGCAGGCCATCCTCGGATGAGCTTCTTAGACGCCTTCCAAGGCTACCATCAGATACCATTAGCCCTGGATGATTAAGAAAAAATGGCATTTATGACTCCTATTGGAAACTACCACTACAAAGTGATGCCTTTTGGTTTGAAGAATGTAGGGTCTACCTACTAAAGGATGATGACTAGAATGTTTAAGCCGCAACTGGGCAAGAGTATTGAAGTCTACATAGACGACATGGTGGTAAAGAGTAAAGTGGTGTTCGAACATGTGGGAGATCTCAGAGTCATTTTTGGCATCTTAAGAAAACACAAACTGCGTCTCAATGCCTCTAAGTGCTCATTCGGTGTCAGGTCTGGCAAGTTTTTGGGCTATATGGTAACTCACAGGGGAATCGAGGTAAGCCCAGATCAGATCAAAGCGATTCACAACCTACAAGCTCCTCGGAATCCAAAAGAAATCCAGAAACTCACTGGAATGATCGCGGCTTTGAATCGGTTTATTTCCCGATTTGCGGACCGATGTCGGCCCTTCTACCTCCTGATGAACAAATGGAAAGGATTTGAGTGGTCTGAGGATTGTACCTTAGCCTTCCAGCAACTTAAAGAGTACCTGTCACAGCCACCCATCATGTCTAGCCCTGAGGCCGACGAGGTTTTGTTCGCCTACATCGCGGTGGCCCCTCACGCGGTGAGCTTGGTGTTAATACGGATTGACGATGGCATACAACGACCAGTTTACTACGTGAGTAAATCATTACATGAGGCTGAGATGCGTTACTTACCATTGGAGAAGGCGATTTTGACAGTAGTGCATGCAACGCGAAAACTCCCTCACTACTTCCCCTCAGGTCGGTACTCCGAAGTGCCGATTACACAGGAAGAATTGCCATATGGAGCACACTTCTAGGGGCTTTCGATATTAAATACATGCCTCGGACCTCCGTCAAGGGCCAGGTTCTCGCTGATTTAATAGCCGAATTTGCCGAACCCCCAATAGAAGCAATAGCAAAGGAGGAAAACATGGATGAAAAATCGGTTGGCACAATTTCCGCACAAGGAGCCTCACGCTGGAAAGTGTATGTTGATGGCGTGGCAAACCAAAGGGGATCCGGGGTAGGGCTAGTTCTAATATCCCCTGAGAGGATTACCATAGAAAAGTCATTAAGACTAGGGTTCTCGGCAACAAATAACGAGGCTGAGTATGAAGCTTTATTGCAAGGAATGGCCATGGTGCAAAAAATGGGAGGGAAGACACTAGAAGTGTTCTCGGATTCCAGATTGGTTGTAGGCCAAGTCAAGGGTGAGTTGGAAGCCAGAGATTTGAGAATGCAGGAGTACCTTAGTCAGGTCAGGCGCTTGCGATCAGGCTTTGAGTTCTTCAACTTGACACACATCTCCAGGAGTGGGAACACGCATGCGGATTCGTTGGCCACTCTTGCCACGACCTCGGAGCAGGGTTTGCCTCAGATCATCCTCGTCGAGGACTTGTACAAGTCAGATGAAGTCAAAAAGGACATGGTCCGAATCCATCAAGTCAGAGTGAGTCCGAGCTGGATGGATCCCATAGTGAGCTTCCTTAAAGATGATACACTACCAGAAGAGAAATCAGAAGCCGAGAAAATACGAAGAAAAGCTCCTCGATTCTGGCTCTCCGAGGATCACAAGCTGTACAAGCGCTCCTATTCCGGGCCGTACCTACTATGCGTACACCCTGAAGCGTCAGAGCTATTACTCGAAGAGTTGCTTGAGGGAATTTACGGGAGTCACACAGGAGGAAGATTACTGGCACACAGAGCCCTCACTCAGGGATACTGGCGGCCAGGTATGCAGAAAGAAGCCCAAGAATACGCCAAGAAGTGTGATCAATGCCAGAGGTTTGCTCCAAATATCCACCAACCGGGAGGGGTTCTTAAGCCCCTCTCTAGTCCTTGGCCGTTCGCTCAATGGGGCCTGGATATCATAGGCCCTTTCCCTAAAGCAGCAGGAAATAAAAGATACTTGATGGTCGGCATAGACTATTTCACCAAATGGGTCGAGGCCGAGCCCCTGGCCAACATCAGGGACGTGGATGCAAAGAGATTCATCTGGAGAAACATTGTTACTCGATTCGGAGTCCCTCATGCCCTCGTCTCGGACAATGACCTTCAATTTAATAGTAAGGCCTTTAGAAGATACTGTTGCGACCTGGGAATTACAAACCGATATTCCACTCCGGCCTACCCCCAAGGAAACGGGCAGGCTGAGGCTGTTAATAAGGTCATAGTCAATGGATTAAAGAAGAGATTGGATGATGCGAAGGGAAGATGGGTGGAAGAGCTGCCACACGTCTTGTGGACTTATCGGACTACACCACGACGGTCAACGGGAGAGACACCCTTCTCTATGACTTATGAGGCCGAAGCTGTCCTCCCCTTGGAGACTAGCTTCCCAACACAGAAAACGGGCACCTTCACCCCAAGCAACAACGACGAAATGCTAGGAAGAAGTTTGGATTTAATTGAAGAAAAAAGAGAAAATGCAATGATTTAGTTGGCCTATTACCACTAGAAACTCAAGCAGGGGTATGATGCCAATGTGAAACTACGGCCGCTAGTGCCAGGAGACCTGGTGCTGAGGAAAATCTTGGGTAACGCCAAGAATCCGTCCTGGGGAAAGCTAGGGCCCAACTAGGAAGGTCCATATCGCATCACTTCAGTAGCAGGAATAGATGCGTATTATTTGGAAGACTTAGATGAGAAAGCGGTACCCCATCCATGGAATGTAAATAACCTAAGAAGGTATTATTATTAATAAAAGCAGTTTTGCCTATATTATGTTTTATTGTAATTGCGTGCCATACGGTTCACTACTATCTAAGTGTTAAACAGAACCTAAGTCCTGCATGGCTCCTCAGACCACAGGCTCAGGAGAAATTAATAACGTATGGCATCTATCTAAGTGTTAAACAGAACCTAAATCCTGTATGGCTCCTCGGACCACAGGCTCAGAGGAACTTAATAACTTATGGCATCTATCTAAGTGTTAAACAGAACCTAAGTCCTGCATGGCTCCTCGGGCCTCTGCATGGCTCCTCGGACCACAGCCTTAGGGGAAATTAATAACTTATGGCATCTATTTAAGTGTTAAATAGAACCTAAGTCCTGCATGGCTCCTCGGACCACAGGCTCAGGGGAAATTAATAACTTATGGCATCTATCTAAGGGTTAAACAGAACCTAAGTCCTGCGTGGCTCCTCGGACCACAGGCTTAGGAAGAACTAATAACTTACGAATCCTATTCAGGCGTTAAACAATTCAAACCGGTCTTGAGATGGGCGCATTTCATAATTTTAAACTGCATATATGAAGATTTTTAAACAGGACATGAAGCTCGAACAGACCCAAAGCAAATTTGAACCTATACTTACGTGCAGTATACAGACTGTCTGCTCGTCAACCTTCCTTACTTAAGATGCATTATGCAGTTTTACTCCTAACACTTAGTCATATTGGCAAAATATTATTGTAAACGCTAGCTGAAAGCATAGTTATATTTATTTAGAACTATACAATAAAATCCAAACAACATTAGGCAAAGGAACAAAGGATGAAAGAAAGAGCATTCACATTAAGAGATAAAGATAATACAATACGCTTAGATGAAACGTCTTTGGAAAACAAAAATGAAATACACTTCCGCTTCAAAAAAAAAAAAAAAAAAAGAGAAAAACCCTAGGGGCTAAGCTTCAGCAGGAGGATCTTCTTTTTGCTCTGGCTGAGAAGGAGGAACATCCTTGGCTTGGGGGTCAATCCCACGACCCTTGGCCTTTGCAACCTTCTCCTGGGAGGGATCCTTCGACTTGGCAGAGGTTTTCTTCCCTTTACCCTTGCCTTTGCCCCTCTCTCCCTCGGCCTCCTGACCTTGGTCAGTAGCTTGGCTAGATCCCTTTACAGCTTCAGCTATCGGGATGGTGTCGGGGATAGCCGCAGGTTGCTCGGAGGTTTCTGGGGCATCAGCAGGGACCTCCCGAATCTCTGGAGGGTAGAAGACGTTTTCAGGCAGCCTCAAAACAGAATCTGCAGGGACAGTCGCAACGCTGAGAGCCTTGTCCCATGTAACGCTGTAGTAATCCCTACATACTTCTGACAGTTCCTTGGCAAGCCTTACTTACGTCTCCTCCACGCCAAGTTGAAAAGCAGCCCTCTTCTCGGCCTCGGCTGCTTCCTTGGCCAGATGGGTTTCCTCCTTGGCCTTCTGCAACGTGGCTTTGAGATCTAGGATAGCTTGTTTCTCAGTAGCTAGATTGATCTCAGTCACGTGCAACTTCTAGCGCTGGTCCTCAGCTTGTTTCTGCGCATTTTTTAGGCCAGCCTTAGCACTCAAACGGCCTGATTGTGCCTCCTTCAATTTCTCAGTCAGCTCATGCTGCTCCTACCTGATAGCCCTTAGTGTTTTCTCTGCCTCGGCGCGAGAGAGGGCTTTAGCGTCGGCCTGCATGCGAGCATCGCGATATCACTCCTCGGCCACAAAAACTTGCTGAGTAATCTGCCCAAAGATCACGAAACGACATGAGTTAGAACAAAATATGATTCGGTATTTATGCTTGTAAAGGGATAAGTTTCTTTACCATCGCAAGGTCCCTCTTCAGGGATAGGAAGAGTTCATTCTGCAAAAAACGCCTGTAAGCCTCCATGTCCCTAGGAAGGAGCATGGGCTGCTCTAGGGCTTCAACGATGTACCTTGCTCGGCCCCTCTAGTATTCCCGGACTGAGGCGTTCCAGGGAATTGGTGCCCCATCCACCTCAAGCCGAGGGCTCCAAGTATGCTATGCCACGCGCACTTCAACCCTTTCCTGCTCATTGCGGATCTCCACCAATGGGGCCCTCTTGTCTCGAGATTCCCGGGACACCTTATGGTGTTTTACGCCATGCCGAGGGCCCACCTCGCCTTCCCCGAGTGACCCGGCTGGCCTCTTCTTTTTCAAGTCAGGGTTAGCCTTCAGGCCGAGGTCGGCGGGTGCTTGTGGAGGAGCAGGAGGAAGGTTGGAGAGAGCTTGAGACTTAATGGGTGCCTTCGAGGCTAAACCTTTGCCCCTGGCAGCCATAAGCTCCCTCAAGCTCTTATTGCCCTTGTTCAAGGCCATGTTATCTTCCTCTTTGTCGAAGGAATCGTCTGGGCAGGCGATCATAAGGGGGAAAGCGCAAATGCTGGAGTTTCTATCTGGCTTACCCTCGGCATCCGAGAGATTAATCAAGGGAGCCTTTGGGTTGTCTTCTTTAAAGTAAAACTCGTCTATCTCCTCTTCCAAGGAAAGGCGAGACGAGTCAATCTCCTCTTCAACAAGTGCTGCACCTGTGGGATGGTCTTAAGGAGGTGGCTGTGCAGCTAGTGGAGGGTTATGTAGGATTGGCAAGACAACTGGCGGAAGGTCCCTTCGAGCCAAGAATCCCAGCTTAGAAACGTCAATCTGAGGTAACCTTAAACTACCAGCTCTTATTGACTGGCCGACGTCCAGAAAAACGCGGGATAGGGGCTCGTAACCCAAGATCAGGTGAGCGGCACGCAATTGTCCGTCCTCACTAACAAAAATCTCCGACCTTAGGAGGTAGTTAAGGGCCTGAACGTTGACGTGGCTGAGCCGAAGAGCAACGTGGGCTTTATCTGCAAAATAGCCGAGAAGGGAATTATGGTTAGATCTCTAAAAGGATATTTTCTACCAAAAAATGAAATTCCAAGCAAAAGGAATAAAACTAAAAGGTTAAATCCCCTTCCCAGGGGACTAATCTTAAAGGTATCACACCTGGATCTCCTGCCCGAGTTGGGCAATGAAGACCGTCGCTCCATTCCCCCGAGGTAATTAGGTAGTCATCCTTCATACCCTTATTGGACTTGGGAAGACAGGATATTAGCCTAACGACCTTGGACTGAGATTTAAGGTAGTACCCCGCGCTGGCGAGCTTATGGCACTCGTACATGTGAACCACATCATGCAATGTGAGACCTAAGCCCATTTGCTCGTTCAGGGCATCTACGCAGCCCAAGACCCTAAATCGGTTAGGGGCGCACTGATAAGGTGTCAGCCTATGGTTAATCAAGTAGTCTCGGGTAATCCTACGCATGGGAAGCGTCATTCCTCCCTCTATGAAAGCGATCATGGGGATGACGACTTGACCCACTTCTCTATCGGTCAGTACTCGGTCCGGAGGGCAATATTCTAAAACCACCCCCTGTGGGATACGGTACCTAGCTCTAAAAGCCTCCATAGCGGTTAGTGTATCTACTAAACGCTTGAATCTACCCATCTAGATGAACTAAAGGGCCCAGGAGGAAGGCCGAGATGAAAATGGGGTAATATAAAGGAATGAGAACTTACGGGTATTCGTACGATAATCTCTAAAACTTTCAGAGATCTTTTTAAGGAAAAGCTTCTTACAGGAAATGACTATGGAAACTCAAGAGTTCGATGAGTTTTATGAAGACTGGACGCTGGAGTTCTCTGAAGTTCTTGGATATTCGTAAAAAAGAAAGGCAAAAGGGGGTTCCTTCAAGGCTTTATATAGCAGGAAAAGATGGAAAAGATTGCTCCTGCTCAAAATACTAGGAGGAACGCTAGCCGTTGGATCTGCACTTCGTCGTTGGATGTGAGGGACATAAAGCCGCTTAGAGCAATTAATAGCGCCTCGTAATCTACGACGCGTCAGAAGTAACCACTCCCACACGTGCGAACCAAAAATGAGTTGGTCCTATCTTTTAAAAAATCAAAACCCCACTTTTATCCTCAGATGGAAGGGAAAAATCGGAGTTTTGAGGGGCTATTGTAGGGGCAAGGGCCCAAAATAATGTATTGGGCCTTGGGCCTTGTCCGAGGACACTAACAAGTCCGAGGAGGAGAATAAGACTTAAGTGATCCAAATTACAAGTCTCATCAGTGGGGTGGTGAAGGGAAGAAGGTCCGAGGAGGAACTCCTCCTCGAACACGACGAACGCAGATCAAGTGTGAACTTTAGCAATTGAAATGCACCCCCTGAACGTGTGAGAGGAAAGAAAACTCAAAATATCCAAGGAAAAGCTGCCACCACCACATTAAATGCACTGCAGCTACTTTTCTGGCCGCATTAATGTGGAGAGGACCCCTGAACAGTGCTGCCTTGGCTGCTGCAACTCACAGAGGGCTGAAAGGGGTGTCTGATGGGATGGGTACTCAAGTGGGGATCCAGATTATCAACAAGTGTAAGGTCCAGATGATCAGGAAGGAGCTATATAATGTGGAAGAGCCCCATGGTAAAAGGGGGAGGAAAAAAGAGTGAGAGTAAAAACACTGTAGCATGCTAAACAACCTTAATATTGTGATCTATATATGTGAAATTCTGGTCTCCTCGGACCGAAGGTCCTTTGGCAATAATGGCTTTTATTTGTGTTTGATTGATCTTTAACTCCACGCTAGCCGTTGCCTAACTCATCTAGACCTAGTTCTTTGACCCATACTCTACAAAAATTCATTGTATTTGGGCTTATTAGACCAGAATTCCATACATTTGGGCTTGGGCTCAAAATCTTGCCCCTGCAAAGTTTTTCCACAAGCTGAACTCAAATTATTTATAAATAACTTGGTTCATTTACGGCTCTAAATTTAATCACTTCTTTAACACTAGTTTTACACCTTTTTTTTTTTTTTTTTCTTGCAGTTTTTATTGTAATTTTATTTATTAAAGATCATCACATGGGAAACTTATAAAAAAGAAGAAGTAAATTTAGCCAAATAAGGAGAATAAAATTTGTGTTAAAACTAATATAATGTGATGGTCTTGAGGCATATGTTGTAATTATTAATTAGTGATCAATATATTTTTTTTATTATAAGAAAGTAATATTTTGTCCTCTACTAATTGCATGTATTTGATTTTTGGATTCCGTTTTGGAGCAAATAGCTTGAACAAATGTAATGTAGCGTTAATAAGAGTGTTTTCCATATAAGTGAATGGTGGAGGTGATTCTTTTCATTGCCTTCACGTCTCTCTCTTTTTCCTTCATGAATTTAATGGGAAATATGGTTTGCTATGTACCAAATGCTTTGTCACTAAAATGATGTTCCAAATTGACTGTATATGCACCAAAGTGGACTTCTTGCACATAATAACAATTTAACAACTATTACCAGCGACAAACAATTTTAATGAACCATTTGGTGGGCTATGTACTTGTGTTTCGCTTGTGCACGTAAGCAATTTTGTTTCCCAACCACCATTTGCAAAGAAGCTTTAATTTTAGGCCTCTACTTTATAAATAAAAAATATATATATTTGGATCAAAAGTAGGCACATATTTGATGGGAGTTTGGGACAATGACTCAACAATTGGATCTTTTTCCATGAACTAAAATTGTTATTTTATTAGTTGTGCAACAAGCTGGACCAAATGTAAATCGCAGATGCCACCTACCCCTATAGATCTAGAATGTGCTTAGGGGAGGTGCAACCAAATTTTCGTTGCCACATATGATGCCATTTTGAGAATACGGCGATGGCACAGTATACAATGAAATGGACCCAACTTCCCCTATTTTACTAGTCAAACTTCACATGTTTTGTTGATTGGCTTTGAATTTGAGCCCTTTGTCTACGTATAGTGAAGCAAGTTGTTCATTTCAACCATACCCTATTTGAAATACCTAAGTTAGTATTGGTATTGTTTGAAATTGAGGAATCAGTCATAAATTTTACAAACAGGGCGGCGCTTAATCAAGATCAACCCTAATTGGGCTGTTTTTTACTTAATTATTTAAAATTTGACTAAAATTTCAAATTTCTATTATACTATTTTTCAAAGCATTTTGACTCTTTCATAAAATTTATTAAAAATTCTAATGATAGAGGGAAAAATACTTATTGCCAATATTTAAGGGAGACATGCACAATTTTGAAGTTTACAGAAACATTATGACTGCACTATAGTTAGATATGAGAAAAAGTGCAATTAACTCAAATGAAAATCCCACTTGGCAAATTTTTAAACATGTAATTACCTCTACAAGAGCCTTTAATCAGAGACCATATGTTCATATTGAAATTTGTTTTTACACAACATCAAATGAAAGTGTCTTCGTCATATGATAACTATAGAATTTACTTGTGAATCACTTCCAAACTGATATAAGTTGTCCTATGTTAGCCAATCCAATTGTAACTTGAAAGGATATAACTTGCATCCTCTTATGTGAAAACATAATATGGACACATGTTCACCACATTCTGCTTTTGAATGCACTTGGAGATAAAAATTTTCAACAAGTAAATCCACATGGTACGTTCAAAACAACCCATTACAAAGTGTCACAGACTATGTAACTTGTCTTACTATTATTATTTAGAGGTCAATGGATATTTGTCAAGTGTCACAAAATCGAACTAATAAAGAATATTCAATGGGGCCAATTATAAGTTGACATGTCAATATATTCATTTGATGTGATACAAGCAATTAAATTAAATATTGTCACATGTCACTTAAAATTTAAATGTTTTAATGAATCAAATAATGCCATGTGCCCTTTGAGAACAAGACAAAAAAGTCTCCAGTTAGATTATGGCACATGTCGTCAATTAAGATTAACCATGTGTTATTAAACTTCCTCAATACTCCTATAAATAGAGGCGTTAATTAGTCTCATGGAGTCACTTTTTAGAAAGTTTTAAAGTTTTGAAAAACCTGTTGGAATTAGGCTCCAAAACCTCTAAAAACTTTAAGAACTCAAAGTATCAAAGTTTTATCGAATTCATACCCAAATCTTCAAATTTGAAGTAAATTCAAAGAGTACTTATTCATATATCATTCTTTCAAATCTTGAAGTTCTACTAAAATAAATTTTCAACACCTCAAAAATTTCAAGAATCCTAATCATTAAAGCTTGTATTCAATTCAAGCGCTACAGTCTTAAAGAACTTCGACCCATCAACTTTTGAATACAAAGAACACTTGCAGAGCGTGAAAAATGCAGAGAATGAAGAGTCTCATAATTTCCTTGTAGAGTCCTTTCAACCTATTTCCAATAAAAAGGAGAATATATATAGACTGTGTGAAGCTACAATAGTAACAATAGTATGTATGTATTGATTGGATGTCTCGTAATGTATGAGCGTAAATGCATATCCCATCAGCTGCGAGACTATGCATCATATGTATATAAAATAATTCTTGGACCTAGGCAGTCCTTAATTATTTATTTATTAGGTTTTAAATTAATAGATAAGAAAACAACGTGTTAGTATTTCAAATTACTAAAATATCTTCTTCATTTATTAAAACGAAACCTTAAATAAAAAAATCGTGTTCCCATTTGCAACCTATTTTTGACTGAATTGGCAACACATAACTTATCATACACTTTCGGCCCTATACTATCTTCTTTCCTCTCCGTGTGCTTCTTCCCTTATCTACAATATTTGGAAGGTCACAAAGCTGACTTTGTGCCACGTGTTCCAAGATGGACATCACCAGGATATGTGGTGTGGTTGCCATATCCTGGTGCTGACTCATACCCACGTCGAGGTGGCTGAACTTTTTGCTGATTGTACACATTTCTATTGGTCCACATTTTTTTTTTTCCTGTTTATCAAAAAACATTTTTTTTTTCATTAATTTTGAATTCAAAAGTGAAGACCCCAGCCACTTGTTTATATGAATGGCACAAAAGATTTGTCTAATCTAATTATGATGCCAACAGTAATGTGTCCATAATATACAATATATAACTTAAAATGGTTACTCATTGATGTAATTGATTTTCCTCATTAAAAATAGGTCAACCATCCAAGTTGCATTGCTTGTTAGCTGTTTATTTAAATGGATATCGGCACCAAGTTGATGCAAAGAAGATGACGATCGAGGAGTAAAGAATAATTGGTATCAAGAAGGAAATTAAAATAATAATAATAAATGTATAAAGTTGGGATGTGTAGACTTAACTGGTAAAGTCTTTTGTCATCCAATAAGAGATTTGGAATTCAAATTCTGTCTCACCAAAAACCAATTAATGTCTTAACTTGAGAACAAAAGCAATCATTATAGAATGAATGTTTCAAGTTTAATTAAATTCTACCATATTAAAAATAAATAAATAGTTGGGATAGACTTAACTCAAGTAACACGAAGAATGCCAATTAAAAGAAAGTGTCAGAGCATCTTATGAGAGCCTTTGATTATTTTGACAATGTGAAAAAAAGGAAGACTAATTAAAATTCTTGCTGAGAGGCCACTGAATCAAGTAATGGCATTACATGTGTCAATCTTAAGAGATTAGGGCGACATACACAATTTTCTTGTAATTTATATCGATTGAGCAATATTAGAAATGCAAATTTTTTTCAAACTTGTCAAGATGGCAGTTTTTATTGGAATAATATCCTTACTTTCATATTCACCTATCAATAGCACCACTATTATAAACTATATCTCGCTAAACTTACTGTGTGTCAACCTCCTATTTTACATAGTTTTTAAGTTTAATCAATTAAAACCTAGGAAGCTAGACTTTTTTTTTCAACTTTTGGGAATCCTTGTAGTGGTTTTCCACTTCTTCACCAATATCTTGTGTTATATGTTTCATTGTTTATTACTTTATATTTTATGTGCATATGCTCATGGTGATTAACTGGTAACAACCTGAATTATGTAATTGATTAATTTAACAAGCTTATTAATTCTATTGTAAAATCAATAAACGGGTCTAAAGTTACTTTTCAAATAATATTCTATTAATTTCATCTTTGGTATACTTGCATATTTATATTTAAATTGAATACTAGCTGTCTTTTTTATTATTATAGTTTTATGTATTTTTTGAGATATATGTGTATAAAAACATATATAAAATAAAAATTACTAAATAAGTGAAATAGGATACTCAAATACCGTTTTGTATCTTGAGTTGAAATAAAAAAAAATAAAAAAAACCTTATACTATATTAAGTAAAAAAAGTAAAAGAGAGACAACTAAATAGTAATAACAATTATATAATTAAAGGGACAATAAATAAGAAAGGATCAATGTTACATCACTCAATATTTTTTAATTGAATGCGAATTTTGACAAATCCACTGTTAGATTACATCATCTTAGTATATTCTCCATGCTTGCAAAATTTCAAGGTGATCAAAGATTAATAGCCATTTCATTAATCAATTGTTTAAATTTAAGTTTTTGTAGTTTAAAATAATGCATAAAAGATGAGTTTATGGATTGAATAGTAAATAATATCCAATTGACATGAAAAATGGAATTAATATTAAGAACATATAGAACATGTAATTGTGAGATTTTTAAAATATGAATTATATAACAAGTTATTAACTGGTACAACTTAGAGTTACACCAATGTAACTTAAACCTAACTCATATATATATAGACACACACATAAATAATAGGTAAATTAATGATCCAACGATTGAATCGGTGAACCATTATACCACTCTCTTGACAAATCAATGCTCAGTATAATTTTGATAATTATGCTTACAACTCATTAGACTATCGGAATTTGAATTTAGTTAACATCAATCTATCTACAAGTACTTTCTCAAAAAAATCTATCTACAACTAACTACTTAAAAGTTAATAATAAATGAATATTAAATTGAAATTGTAAGGACCGGGTTTGGGCACTGTTCCTAAGGGATAGGTGAATTCAAGTCCAACTAGCCCAATACAATAAATTTGTAGAGAGTGGATAGGAGAACTGGGCTTCAATGAGTGTAACAACAGTTAGGGTTGATTTGAAGAATGAACAAGTAAAACAAATATGGATTTGAGTAAGCAATTCAGTCCTCGGCACTAGTTCGAGGAGCTTTTCTTCTTATTATTTCTTGGGTCACAACGGTAATAGTTACAAAGTTAGTTCAGATTGCTACAGTGTGTCTTTTGGGAAAATCTCCGATCCCTTTTCTCAAGGCTCCTTCTTCCTTATATACTACTTCCCTTCTTCATCTTCACCGTACACGTGCAGGTCGGATCTGAAGTTGTTGGTCTTGGTCACATCAACCTCCTCCCAAAGCTCTTAGGTAGTAGCTGTGAGTCTGAAAAGCTACTGCTCAGGTATCATTTCCTCATTAATGCGGCCAGAGTGTTAGTTGTGGAGCATTTAATGTGGAGGCCGCAGCTTTTCCTGGAATTGCTCTATCGTCATGCTCCAGCGTGCTTACCTTCTGCACCTATCCTTTCCTTGGGATGCTTTGGTAGATTGTCTTTGTCGGTAAGTCAATTCTCTTTTACTTCGGCTTTGGCTAGCCGAGGACAGCGTTGTCCTCGACACGGTTTTCTGGGTCGCGATAATTTATCATTGTCTTCTTCATATACAATTCTGGACTTCGGCGTGGGCCTTAGGCCCAGTATGAAAGGTGGATGTGTGTGTGTCATTGGGCCTTATGACCCCACAGAAATATTATACCCAATATAGTCAGAGATGAAACTAGGATTATATAATTGAGACCAAATAATAAAAGAATATATTTATATTTAAACATTATAGGGTTATGTGTGTAATTGACACTCTTTTAGGCTTCCCATATTACACTAAAGTTATTTTTTATATGTTGGGAAATTTAGACCATGTTAATTTAATCAATTATCCAAGTTAATTAATTATCAAATTATGCAATGGTCCAATTCAATTTAGGATGGGCACGATCATATCATAAAAACTAAATGCAGCATAAAATCAATTTTGACACAGGTGATATAGTTATGATAGAAAAATCCAAACGAGAAAAATATAGGTGGTTTGTAGCTTACCTCTAACTGAAGGATTTACTATAGTAGAATGGAAGTTTACAATACAGAACATTCCAATTTCTAGTATTGCTACCTACACTAGAACTTACTTACGTGACCACACGCAACTCTAATTCAATTAGACTCTTCTATCTTATAAATCTCTTTGATGCATGTATACCCAATCTGCGTCTAACTCACCACAAAACAGTTTGATTGAAGTAGTCTTGGTGCAAGGTTTTCTATGGAACTAGAGATGATGCTTGGTACAAAACCGTTAGTGCATAGCCATCACAACACGATCTTCACTTCACAAAGTGTTCTCTTCATCTTTATGATGGCCTAATATGACTTTAAATAATGTTTTGGAATCCCAATTCATGGATCCCTAAGTCTTTTGCTCATCTTGGGCCTCGATTTGAGAAAAAAAAAAAACCTCAAAGCTTGATTAGTTGACAGCAGTCAAGTTTTAACAATCTCAATCATTTGACCTTTAGCTAGGCTTGCAATAGCGGCAACAAAACTTCTATATTTTGAGTAGTTTCTTAAGTTGTTTCTTTGTGTCTTCAATGCAGAACTTCAAGCACTACCTAGACATTAAAACATTACAACTCAATTACAATAAAATTAGGTTTTGAATACAAATTTGCCAACACTCAATACAATTGACCCTAACATTAAATATAAGGAAAAATTAAAGGATTTCAATTTTCAAGAAGTTTGGGGGCCATGCTAAAATGTAGGTCCTCCCCTAAACTAGTTTTAGTGAACTAGCTCTATGGCAATTGATCTTATAGTAGTTAGTACTCCCATCCCCTAAATGAATGTCATTGAGCCCTAGACTTTGTATTATTGAATAAGCATCAGGGTTAATATATTAGGGTGGTCACAAATCATTCTAACTTGCAAAAAAATGTAAATATATATTTATGAAGAAAAAAAAATTATACGCTAAATTAACATATTTTGACCACTCTAATAAAAATGTTGAACACTCTGACTTGAGAATCACAAGAATTTGATTTCAACAAAAATAAAAGTAATGCTACATCCATAACATTTTTACAATAATTTCACAACAAATCCTATATGGTAAGTTGTCACCGATTCTAATTTGGGCTCAATACTGACATAACTTTTCACCTACCAATAATAACTTGTCGCATAAAATTTGTTGTGAAATGTTATGGACATAACATTACACCAAAAAACAATTTTTGGCCTCCAAACATAATCTTTAACCCCTTAAAAAAAAAAAAAGAGGCTTAAATAATAAACAATAACAAAAATAACCGAAACAGAAAAAAGACTAGACCAAACAATAACAAATGAACAAATCATTCAATAAAAAGCCTATTCAAAAAAAAAAAAAAAAACTCCAATCATTTAAATTTGTAACTCATTCAACCCATTACATAAAATATCATATGTTGCTCTCTCTCTCTCTCTCTCTCTCTCTCTCTCTCTCTCTCTCTCTCTCTCTCTCTCTCTCTCTCTCTCTCTCTCTCTCTCTCTCTCTCTCTCTCTCTCTATTATCATTTTAGACTCTCTCCCTTACTTTATTACTCTCATTTCAGCATTCATAGTTTCAACTTTATCTCTTACCATAATTTTTTTTTCCTTTTTCTCTTCATTAGTAAAAAGAAATTGTAATACTTCATGAATTGCGTGTATTTTTTTGTGACAATATATTCAAATTATCTCTTTATTAGATTTTTGTATGATTTAAATTTCTTAATGATCACTTAAAAAAAAAAATCCTAAAGCCGTCACTGTTCCTTCATACAACAATGACATCATGCTAAATAGATGCATTTGGCTAGCACCAATGTAGATATAATTTTACACTTTGTTTTAGTTAATGATATGTTTGTTTTCATTTTTTTTAAGGTTTACCTCAAGTGAGAAGTTTAGATTATTTTTTAAGGTTTACTCTACTTGTTTAGTTCATTAAAATCTAGATACCGACCCTATAATTTAGGACTAGAGACCTAGTTGTTACAAACTAATAATAATTTGAAATTCCAATTAAATTGATGACAAACAAATCCGCACACATTTACTCCCATTTGTCTCACATTCCAATTACGGTCCTACTTATTATGGGCTTTCATGGAAGAATTTGCTAAGGTCAACAAACAATCCAACTATCTTTTCAGAGTAGGTAGGTATTGGTGTTTATTGCCATACGCTGCCCCAAGTAATTGATTGCATCATTTTGGCAGGCGGCAGCCCTACAGCTACAAGCCAAGGGAACTCACATTTTAAAAAATTAAGCTAATAAACATTAGAGTCATGACTCTTGCTTTGGTCTCCATGTTGGGTATATTGTATAAGGGAAAACGTTGTTACACACACATTTACATACAAATGAAAGGTAAATTGAAACTAATTTTAGTTGTTTTTTCATGTGTGTAAAATAGAGTGTTGTAATTAACAAGAACAACTTATAAAATATTAATTGTTTTGATATGTCATCAAATACAACAAATAAATAAACTAACAAATTGAATGAATACATAATGATAAACTTGAAATCGATCAAAGCTAGTGGTTGACATTGTGTCTTCAAAATAGATGCCGCCTCCCATAGTGATCAACAACATGCACACACACAAAAAATTAAAAAAAATAAAAACACTAATTTGCAGTAAACATAGAATGAAATCTTACTTAATACTATATGGATTAAGCCCAACCCATAAATATCCACACTCACGCCTACTCCACCCTGATTCGATTTGGTGTAGGCAGAATGGTGACATGCACGTGTGTGTGTGGTATGCCCATTCGAGAAGTTGCTTATGGGAAGGAGGGAACATAGACAACAAATGAAAAAGTTGAGGAAAATGGTGTGATGACGAAGGGAACAGAGGCGTTGGAGTTAACAAATTTCAGTCGATGCGATTTTTACATTGGTAATGATTACTGACATTCGGCAACACATTTCACTCTCTAAACCACACCATGCTTGATGTTAAAAGTTACATGAGGTAGTCAGAATGGAGTGAAATGGTTAGTGTGATCAAAGAAATAATGTGGTTGATTTCTTCGATCAACTATACACCCCTATTCGATGTCTGAGAGATTATAAATTCATAATGTGAAATATATTTTTACATTACTTAAATCTTTAAGATAAATATTCATTTACTCTATTGTAAAATACCTTGTTTTTTTACATGAGGAAGTGGTATCTTGGCTTTTGGTCATATTATTCCACTCCCTACCCATAAGAGTAAAGATAACCTGGAAATCCAATGAAACGATGGTATGGTGGATTGAACCTAAAACCTCCACATTTTACGTCACACCCAGATCTATAAGTTCCCCACCTAAACCCTTATCATAAAATACCCATAGGATGAGTATTGTCATCAATAAAATCATTACCATATTTTATCCAACAAAATGGTCAAATTTTAGGATAAATGCTAGAAGTAGTTTTATTTACTGAGTAGTGCTACAGATACTACATTTTTTTACTACATTGAGCTTATAAATTAATGTGTTACCAATCATAAAAAGGCAATTCAAATATCTAGTTATAAGTGGTTAAATCTATGAATCACATTCCCGATTACATCACTTTATAAATTTTATGTAATAAAACTTGTAGCACCTTCATAATTTTTCTTTATTTACATAAGGGAAAGCAACAAAGGTGAATTACCTAGCCATGTAGCTAAAGAATATGTTGGTGGTAAGGATATGTTTAGAATACCGATAAATAAGAATAGTCGAGCCGTGTTGCTAAAGAATCTGTTAGTAGTTAGGATATATTTAGAATATAGATAATTAAGGAGAGATTTGAGAAAAAAGAGTAGAGGAGTAGGAGTAATTTTAATATCACATAAAAAATCATAATTTTGCAGCAACTATTCTACATACCGTCACTTTCACATAAATTCATAAAAATTTTTTCCACTACTCACAATCTGCCATGTGGACAGTTGTAACAAAAGTTGTGGTTATTTTTGTGGTCCTAGAATTTTTGAGGGGAGAATGCTTGAATTCTAATTTCTTTGAAGCTAAATTATTTTCTATATATAGATAATAATCATCTCATATATAATGTAATTATGTATTTTCACTTTTACAACTGGGATCCCACACAACTCCCTCCCACATCTTGATAATTTCCTAATCCGGTTTTATTTATTGGCCTTTATCCTATTATCTTGCTCATAGTTTTCCTTAAAAAATAAAGTAGATAAAAATCAAATAAATAAACCAACCAAAAAAAGAAGAAGATATTATCGTTTTTTAAATCCCTTTTATCTTTGAAAGAATCAAAAGGACTTATTATCACCCCATAAAAAAGAAAACCGTAATGGGAAATAAATATCATTAAAATATCTAAACGTAACAAAAATCTGAAGTACAAAACAGTATCCACCAGATCTGCTTATATTCCAAAAACAGCATCTTTATACTATGCAAGAATTAAGCAAATCTATGTACTGGCATGCATGTATGTTTTCATGTTATGGGTTATTACACTATAAATTAAATTAGAAAAGGGTAAAGGAAAACCACCGATCCACTCAGACACACACACACCTCGTCCTCTGCTTTCCGTCCATATCAATCTCCGCTGTCCTCCCCTCTGTTTCTCGAGAAAGAAACAAAACAAACAAAACAAAACAAAAAACACAACATAATAACATAACCTCTTCTTTCTTATTTATTTGTTTCAACAACCTCTTCTCTTCTCTTCTCTTCTCTTTATTAGTAAAAACTCAATCTTTTGGAATATCCCATCATCCTAGGCTCTCTCTGTGTAGGGCTCTGGCTCTGGCTCTGTTTCATGGGTGCGGATTTCTCTGCTTTGTTCTTTGGCCAAGGCTCTAATGCTTGTTCTAATGGGTCTAATTTGGCTTTGCAATCAAAACCCAATTTGGGTGATTTACCAGAGGACTGCGTGGCTCTGATTCTGGGTTACTTTGACCCCCCAGAGATTTGCAAATTGGCGAGTATGAATCGAGCTTTTCGTGGAGCTTCCTGGGCTGATTTTGTGTGGGAATCGAAGTTGCCCTCGAATTATGAAGTTCTTCTTCGGAAAGTATTCGATGATGTGCCTGAAAATTTGGGTAAGCGACAGATTTATGAAAGACTTTGTCGAGCTAATAGTTTCGATGGGGGTACTAAGGTATTTCTCTCTCTTTCTCTCTGTGTGTGTTTGTTTTCTGTTTGGGTGCTGAGAAAGTGTGTGAAAATTAAAAGTTTCGAGTTTTTAGATATGGTTTTTGATTGGTTGTGATGGGGTTTTCGTTTATTAGGAAATAAATACGGCCCTGTGATTAGATTTGAAAATATGTTTTGGGGTTTATTAGTTTTACTCTGTTTCGGTTTTGAGAAAATGAGGGAAAGAAAATAAATATTAATTTAGAAATCTTAGATTTTATTTTAATTAATTGAGAGGGGAATAAAATTATTTGGTTTTGTTGTGATAAAGTTTTGGTTACTCCCTGATATGGTTCTCTGGCTTATTTCCAGTTTGGATTATTCATATCATATGATTTTCTTGATATGGATCTGTTTCTGATGGATTTGTTAACTGGCTTTATGCAGAGAGTTTGGCTGCATAAAAGAACGGGTGGTGTTTGTTTGTCCATTGCTTCAAAAGGGTTAGCGATCACCGGGATAGATGATCGAAGATATTGGAATCATATCCCAACTGAAGAATCTAGGTGAGATTCGATCAATTTTTTAACTCTCTTTTTTTAGCTTTTATGTATTGATTTTCAATGGAAATGGGAGAAAATTTGTATTTTTCTTGTCATGTATGTTTTAGATGGACGATCGAAACTCCAGCCGACCGTGGAATTCCCTTGCTGGAATTTGTACGAGTAGGTTTGTTTTTTGGTTATCTTTTCTATCAATTATGATTGAAATTTTAAAATTTATTGTGTGATGCTATCACAATTGCAAGTGGTTTCATAAATCATAATAGCTTTATGAGCAAGTTTTCTTAAATAATAAATACGGGTCATTTGAAGGATGTGGTCATTTTGAAGGATATCTAATACCATTGAGTTTGTTTGGAAGAGCTTAATGTTTAAGGCAGTTCTTATCGGTAATAAAATGACCATCATATTATTGAACTCGAAGTAATGCTGTCTTTGAGTTGGGCTAACACATTTGATCCTTTAAAAACTAATTGCTATGAGAAGAATCATGACAAGCCTGAAAATCCTCCCTTCAAACTTTCCATTTTTCCTTTTCTTTCATTGTTGCTGGGCTGATCCAAAAGTAGGCATTTGTAGTCTTTCAATTGCTATTAAAAGTGTGAGGAAAATTATTAAAATATAACAAGATGCTAACTTTTGTTTTTTTCTTGACTTTGTGATTCATTAGATTGATTAGAAAAGCTTTGAGAAATTAAAAAGCTTTTGTTGGTTTTTGAAGTGGTGCTTCAGTTTCTCAACAGTGGAGAACTGCAAAGCTTTTCATCTATTCTTGTGCTCTTTTTGCAACTGTATTTGCTAGAATATGCTGCCTTATTTCTTGAACAAATTTTCTGCCAAATCTGTTTGAAGAAATCTCTGCCAATCAATTACATTACATAGTGATTTAGATGACCACCCGCATCTATCAAATCGTATTATTCATTAAATCATCTACACAAGGCACATGATTACTAAATATGTCATGATTAAATACATGTGAATAGCTGTTTTTTATCATTTCTTTTCCTACATACTGTAATGGAGTACTGGAATTGACTTGGAGTTCCTGTTTCTTGCTTGTAGATTCTGCACAGTTGCATACCTTCAACAGATTTGGTGGTTTGAAGTTGATGGGGAGGTAGACTTCCCACTTCCAACAGGGTCATATAGCGTATTCTTCAAGCTGCAGCTTGGACGGGCATCCAAGAGATTTGGTCGGCGAATTTGTAATTCAGAGCATGTTCATGGATGGGACATTAAGCCAGTGCAGTTTCAGCTATGGACTTCAGATGGTCAGCATGCTGCATCAAAGTGCTTTTTGAAAGAAACCGGAAAATGGAATTACTACCACGTTGGGACCTTTGTTGTTGATAGCTCTAATGCATCAACCAAAATTAAATTCTCTATGACCCAGATTGATTGTACGCATACTAAAGGTGGTCTCTGTTTAGACTCTGTAGTTATATACCCGAATGAATTTAGAGAGAGGTTAACGCATTTTTGACTAGTAGTTAACCTCGTTAGATAGGAATTTCTGTATTATATAGAGTTAGGAAAAGAGTGTGCTACAAATACTGAATGGTTTTTTTTTAAGCCTAGAATTTGTATGCAAATGAGGCAATGTGTATATTGGTACCCCCCACTTGTTTAATGGAAGTGTTAATTAAATCTTCTGAACGTTTTTTCTAGTACGTAGTTCTGATTAGTCTTGAACTCTCCATCACACCCTCAATGTTTTAGAAGATGATATGTTATTTGAGTTAAAGCTCATTAATGTATATGAGTGATCTAACCTCTAATTTTTTGGCTGCATTTTTCTTGGGCCTTGTGCAGCATTTCAGTGCTCCTTGTAGTTGCTAGTTTCACAGTTGTATTGCAAACGTGAAATTCTAGAGTCCTCGGCCCCTACTCCAGGAATAGATACCAAAATTTTATATAGGCCAAGAATATAACAAAATGCTCAAAAGAAGGAATGTTACTTCCACTTGCTTTTATTCTTCTGAACTTGGAATTTTAGTCTGAATAGTTTACTGAAGGCCTTGCTCTACTTGCCCAATGCCCATGCATGAAATGGAGTTGTCCTGTTTGTCTGTTCAAGTAACGGTACCATCTACTCAAATCCTTTATTACATATTTAAGTCCAAAGATTATAGTATAATTTAAAGCTCATGAATACGATTCCAAAAGAATATTTTATTATGTCATATATATCATCAAAGCTATTTAAGATTGTGAGGGTATGAAATTACATGGGTAAACATTGATCATGACCAAGGTGCAGACTGCAGACCTTACCAACTCATGGTACTCAAAAGTCTCTAAGAGTAGCTTATAAGTGATCTTCACTTCATGTGATATTATCAAAAGGGCCCATAAAAACTGCTTCAGGACTCCCTGTACATGCTAAGCTACTTCCCAACATTCTGTCATATCCACAAGAAAAAAACCCCAAAAATGGTCATGCCTTCCATCCATGGCACATGTCACCACCACTGCTGCTACTGAACTTTCCTTTTTCATGACAATCAGGAATAATGTTCAGAATTGCTTCAGGCAGAAGATGCTTCTCTGGGACCTCTGGTTCTCTCTTCTTGTTGAAGTTGTTGCCATGAAATTCACTATTAAGATAGCTCCTAGCTGCTGATCCTCCCTGCACTACTACGCAATGCATTTCCTGGGGCAGCCACAGTTTCTGTACAGTTCTCAGAACTCAACTGTTTTGAAAAATATCGATCACTCTGCTTCTTGTTGGCAAGTCAACAACTGTACTTCGGTTGATCTAGCGGTTGACTCTGTCCGCAGAATTCCCATTCGCTTTTTGTCTTTTGTTGACCATCTCCTGCTTTGTCTTTTGGATGGTATGATTCTGTATGTATATTCCGGCTCTCCAAGAAATAAATAGAAACATTGAGATTGCTTGACAAGCCATCAATTGGTGAGTTTTGGATTAGTCCTGAACTGAGGTTTTAGGGCCTTTATACAGTTTAACAAGGTGCACCGTGGTTTGAGTCGTTTGACACATTTGAAGAACTCTCTTGCCTCACCCTGTTTACTCTGAGGCCAAGGAGTTCTATCTCAGAAAATTGTTGCAATAACCTGGCAGTACTGATGCTGCTTGTTCTGAGCTAGTCAAATGTCCTCAGTTGATCATCTTTAGACTATCATTCACATTACTGCTGGGAGGCGGGAGCAGTAGAAGTAGCCATCAACTTATCTTTTTCAGTTGGCTGGCATTGAGCACACCTTATACCCACCTTTTCTTTTAATTTTTTTTCCAGAGATTAGTTGTGGTGGTTTCTCAGGAATAATTCTTTGAGCTCTCTACAACTGATTATTGATATTATATCAATAGAAAAGAAGGCCAATGGGGAGAAGGACTCAAGAAACAATCTAAGAGGGTCTGTGCCTTTTTTTCTTTTTTTCTTTTAAGTAATGATCCATAATTCATGGGGAGAGGGGACAGTATTGCATGCTATCACTGCAGCATGTGAGAAGTACTTACCCATTGGCCTGATGTCATTATCCCGGCAGAAAGTCATTAATTGACAACCTCAGCAATCTGTTAAACAATTATAATAGGAATATATTATGAACCTATCAGAATAATGGAAATTATTTTCAAACTTAAGCAAAATGAGTTGTTGAGACTTGAGATATGCCTGCAAACACCATGTGTATCTTCTGGAAAATCCTGTGTCCTCATCCAGCTTTAACTCCAAAGTTCTTGCAAGATGACGCCCCGTTGCCAGGAACCTACAGTAAGATAAGTGATCAAGAACAAGATGTACTCATGATTAATTGCATTTAGCTCCTAATTAGTGGAGGGGGAAGGGGTAATAAAGAAGAGAGAGGAGGGGGGGGGGGATGATTCCATGGCCTTGTTCTCTCAAAGCTCAAATTTCTAGCATAACTTGAGCAGCATATATAATTTGAACTTACAACCATTCAATTAACATTATAAATTTCTAAAGGTCAACAATGCCGACCATACACAGATAACATGACTGTCAAACTGAATTTCAAAAGGTCACCAGGTTCAATTATAAAGAGAACAAACTGAATAACATGATTGTCAAGAGTTACCCCTTGCCTGCTGAAGTATCTAGGAACATACAGATGTGTAATTTTACAGAATAAAATTAGGTTTCTTATTGTATCATGAAAGCCTTTTTTTGGAATACAATTCTCACAATTGTTGATCTCTGTAACTTATCCATCAACTTCTTATTTAACAAAGAGGACATTAAAGCATCATTAGTCCTTCAACTGAAGGCACAAAGAATGACATACAAAACTGGTCAGGCTGGTCATAATGCATAAAATTTCTCCAACATTAATTTCTCACTTGTTACAATTTGTTTGTAAATCATCTGGTGACACCAACAGTTCCACTACCATTATTGTTGTTTTGATACTTCTGTGCAGAATGAATCAACTGATTGACCTGCAACTAGGGCATGTATTAAGAATTAAGTTACAGCATGATCATTAGATCCAAAGTTACTGATAAGAAGAAAAAGTAATGGATCATTTGACATATTTGAAGGTCGAGAGGGATAACATAGAACCACACTGGAAAATAAAGTGCACAAGAATAACTGAGACGCAGCAAATATTTGGGCAAAAGTTCTTCATGACGCTGCAAACAAGATTCCCATAGTATCTGGAGGGACTAAAAAAAAAAGAGGCTATACAAGTGCAACATGAAGAATACAAATCATAAACCACTGACTTTACATGAAGTGGCCTTTGACTCACCTTCAAATCATGAGCGTGAATAATATGCAGTTGATTCTCATGAACATGCAGTTGCTCATAGACACTCTCTTGAATTGTTTTTCCCTAACCCAACATCATCAACCCAGAAGGCAATCTACACTCAAAGTGGAAAATTGAGAAACAATAGTTCATCAATCACACTATCAAATGTAATTTTATTAAGCCTAGGAAGTATTTCAAAAATGCCTCTGCCTAGAAAAAAAGATAGATATATGCTATCAATTAATCAGGGAAGGAAAACTTTAAGTGTTCTAATAATGCTAGTTTGCTTATGAAACCCCCTCCTTGATTTACAACTACTCCTAATTACCTAACAGCCCTTTAATACAGCACATGTTAAATCAGTTACACACATGGCCTAATGCTAATCTGTTACGCGACTCATGCACACTCTTGCACACTTGCATTCTCATCCTTAGCTTCTCCAAACAGCTTACTACGGCCACCACAAGACTCGGTAGATAGGGCAGGCAGCAGCTTTCAAGTGTTAAGTCTCCTAACCAAATGCTTGTGGCATATCAACAGCAGGTATCAGCTCAGCCGGATACTCAATGCCATGCATTTCAGCACCAGTACAGCAGGCATCAGCACAGCAGGTTACACAATTCAGTATACAAAACAATACTGGCCATGATAGTAGCATTAACATAATTAGCACCTCCATTGAGCAGCAGCACAGCACACAGAATGCTCCATGATACCAGGGCAGGTTCCTAACACACACTGCCACAGGAACAAGTTGACAACGAAAGCATACGAAGGATGGAATTGACACCAAACAGTGACAAAAAATAAAGTTGAAGAGAGAGCCAAAATCTAAGAACTACCCATCAATTTAAAACAAAAAATAATAAATTATCCAATACAAGAAACATAAGACATTGAAAATAGGATCTGGAATGACAAAACCATGAGCGGGAATTCGTAGCTTTCATTTAAAAGAATTCGTATTCCTAAACCTCAACATCATGGCACACATTTACTTACCAACTTTGAAAAATTATACATATATCCACACAACATGGTATAGCAATAATCTCCATTAACAAAATTTTACATAACGCTAAACCAACCAGAATTTTTGTAAAAAAGAAAGAAAGGGGGGTGGGGGTGGGGTAGAAGACGGATTGGATCGAGAGGCGATGCCCATGCCTCTTCTTAATTGATAGGATTCCCATCATTTGCAGTCTCCGGCGAAGGAGACAAGGGCGAGGCACCGAACGAATATGTTCTATCCTCTACCTCCATCCGTTATTGGTAATCTCAATCCGCTTTTCCTATTTTACTAGTACACTGCACGCTACAACTAGCAGCCCCTTTACTAGTAAGAGTAAACGCTAGCGCGCAAGGGCTGAAAAGCCAGCAACTTGTTAGGAGTAGGTTTTGGGGGGCAGAAGGAAAATTCATTTTAACCCATCCCAAAGCCCCAAATGCTCCATTAAATAGACCAATTAGCATGGGTACAATCATCAACAATAGTTAAAAAGTATTTAAAACCATCAACATGGCAGTAGAGAAAGAACCCCAAATATCATAATGGATCAATACAAAAGAATAGCTGAAACATGAACTGCATTAGGAGAAGGTAACCTTTTCTGTTTGCTAAAGGACAAAATGTACAATGAGAATTCTCATTATTGGAATCATGAGCAAGTGGGAGAAGATGCTCTAATGGCCTATTCTAGAAAAAGAAGGGTGTCCTAATCTACAATGCCAAAGACTAAGGATGAGTTGTTGACAGCAAACACGGCAGGCGTTTGTGCAGTGACAATTGATGATGCAGTGGGGTAAGTAAAGTTTAGTTTCTGCAGAATGTATAGACCATCTATCTCTCTTTACGCAGACCAATCATCCTCCACAGCAAAAGGCCCTGTATGAAACAATAATTAGATAAGAAAATGATGCAACAACTCAGATTGTGGGTAAGCTTAGTGATTGAGATAAAGTTGAACGTAAAGGTTGGAACACAAGATGTCAGACCAATCTTGAAGAAAAGACAGAATGTTTGATGTCAAAATTGAGAGGCAATAAGGAGTACCTGACAAGTTTTGGAAAGATAGAGACTGAGAATGTTGGGAATTGACTCTTTCTGCTTGGTGGGCTGGAGTTGACACATCAACGTTGGCCTGAAAAAAAAAAAAAAAAAAAAAAAAAAAAAAAAAATTGTTCGGCTTAATCTCTAACAAACTGAACTGAACCTCTAAAAGCTTCCTAAATGCTTTAACTGACTGAAACTATAGCCGTTTAACAGTTTTCAGTGTTAAAGCAACATTACATATATTTTCACACTACGTAATTCCAAAAAATACAAACAATATTATTAGAAATATCTAACCAAACGACCCTAAATTACTCTCAACTCTCAACTCTATTAATAATTTACAGGTACAATTCTGCTATCCTATAGGCATTGGCGGTCTGCGACATGTCGCAGACAATGCTTTGATATTTGAAGCATGAAGGGTGTTTTGTCTTTTCGGCTTGGGTCATACAACATTATATTTCCTTTACGACTGGCAGTAATTTCAGTTACTTGATCTCGCACGATTTGTAGTATAACCGGATGTATATATATATTGAAGTTTATCAAAAAAAAAATAAAAAAGCGAAAAATACATTTTGGTCCCTACATTTTCAGCCGATTTTCGGTTTAGTCCCTAAGTTTTTTTTTTACCGCTTTTAGTCCCTCTCCTGAAAAACGCTTCCATTTTAGTCCCTGCCGTTACATCAGAAACGGATATTGCAGACGTGACAAACGGCAAAGTCAAAAAATAATAAACTAATGTCCAAGTGGCCTAAATTAATAATAAAAAATATTTTTTAATGCCACATCAGCATCTAAATAAAAAAAATTAAAAACTCTCATAAAAAAAATCCTTAAATAAAAAAATTAATTTATTAATTCTAACTAAATAAAAAAAATTAAAAACTCTCATCAAAAAAAAAAAAAATCAAAAACAAATTTAAAACTAAACCTAGCAAGAACAACAAAACCCAAAAAGAACTAAACCCAGCAAGAACAAACTAAACCCAGCAAAGAAAACCATGGTGGACACTTGAAGTCACCTCTGTAAATCTTATTATACATGGCCACAAGATTATTGTCCTGAAATGGCAAAAACCCAGCTAGAAGAACAAACAGGATAACTCCACAGGACCAAAGATCAGCTGTAGCACCATCGTAGCCTTTCTTTCCAATCACCTCCGGCGCCACATAAGCCGGTGTGCCACACGTTGTGTGTAGCAACCCATCTTGCTTCAAATGATCAGTGAAAGCGCTGAGACCAAAATCAGTGACTTTCAAATTACCTTCTTCGTCTAAGAGCAAGTTCTCAGGCTTGAGGTCTCGGTGGTAGACACCGCGGCTGTGACAGAAATCGATGGCGGAGATGAGTTGTTGGAAATAGACTCTCGCCACGTCTTCTTTAAGCCAACCCTTAGCGATTTTCGAGAACAGCTCGCCTCCACGGACGAGTTCCATGGCGAAGTAGATCTTGGATTTGCCCGCCAAAACTTCGTGGAGCTCGACTATGTTTGGATGCCGTACCATCTTCATCACTGAGATTTCTCTCTTGATGTGCTCCATCATACCCACTTGGATCACTTTCTCTTTGCTCACAACCTTCAAAGGATATTGCTGGGTTTATGTTCTTGCTGGGTTTATGTTCTTGCTGGGTTTAGTTTTAAATTTTTTTTTTTTTTTTTTTTTGATGAGAGTTTTTAATTTTTTTTATTTAGTTAGAATTAATAAACTAATTTTTTTATTTAAGGATTTTTTTTTATGAGAGTTTTTAATTTTTTTAATTTAGATGCTGACGTGGCATTAAAAAATATTTTTTATTATTAATTTAGGCCACGTGGACATTAGTTTATTATTTTTTGACTTTGCCGTTTGCCACGTCTGCAATATCCGTTTCTGATGTAACGGCAGAGACTAAAATGGAAGCGTTTTTCAGGAGAGGGACTAAAAGCGGTAAAAAAAAAATTTAGGGACTAAAACGAAAATCGGCTGAAAATGTAGGGACCAAAATGTGTTTTTCTTTAAATAAAAATTGTAGTATAACTGGATGATAGCTGTGCGACATGCCGTTAACAAACAAACAAGATAAAGACGACAGGTCGACTCTTCACTGCAATCACTTGCATTCTTAACATCCTTCCTTCTCCTCAAACTTTCCTATAAATCAAATAAAAAACCTTCTGCCATTATATCAGGCTCCACTGATTGGAGTTTATAGTTTTTTTTTCTCAGCATCCAAATAACCATTTTTCCAGTCAAAAGTCAAAACAATTAAAGCCCAAACGAAAAATGTTGTATTTTTCCACTGTCCGGGAAAAATATTTATTCAAAGCAACGTCAATGAAAGTATTAAAGAGGTCAAAATATGAAACCAAAACATAAAGAGAAGAAAGCCAATAAAATTTTATATAAGAAAAGAAAAAAAAAAATGCTAAACCTTGAGAAGTTGAAAGAGGTGAGAGTTTGTATAGAAACGCCCTGACTGTGCCTGTGAGAGTCTGTCATGTTTTTGTTAAACTTTGTTGTATATCCTATTGATGATGGTGTTTTAAGGATAAAGTTTAGTTATAAAATTAATTGTAGCCTTAGGCTACAATCTTACTCAATAAAATAAATATTACTATATATTTTAAAAATCTAACTATTAAATTGTATATTCTTTACGTTTTTATTACATATATTAAATTTTGTGTCAATTGGATATTATTTATCATATGATCTATAAGTTTATATTTTATACATACTTTTAAACCACAAAAACTTGCAATTTAAATAATTTATTGATGACATAGTTATTGATTTTTAATCTTCTAGAAATTTTACAAGCATATAGGATATAAGATGAAGATGTAAGAGCATTCCCAGCTGGCCTTGTAAATGCCAAATGTAAGCAACATTTGGCATTTAGGCCAAAAATACAACCAGTAGCTGGAAGGCCAAAAGTTGGAAATTGCAAATTTTTTTGGCATAGTGCTATAGTGCCATCTTACATGGCACTGTAGCACTATGCCAAAAATAATATTAATATTTTATTCAGCTTTTTTTTCTCTCTCTCATCTCTCATCTTATCTCTCCGTCTTTCTATCTCTCACACTTTCCTCTCTTTCTCCCTCTTCTCTATCACACTCTCAGATACTCCATGGCGTTGAGCATCACGCACCACATCGGAGCTCTCGCTGGAACTCCGAGCCGATCTTTCCGTGATGATGCCGTTGGATAGCGTGACGATGAACAACGCAGTGAATAGGTGGAAAGCGATGAGCCGAGTGTGTAGGCGCTGAAGAGTGCCAAAGTGGAGGGGATCATGATGGACGTGTGGTGGGGATTGGTGGAGAGAGAGGCGGCTGGATCGTACAATTGGGGTGGGTATGGATCGGTGCAGATTGGTGGGTTTCTCCGTGGAGATTGGTGGGTTACCAATGTCGCCGATGATGGTTTCGCTCAAGATCGCTGATGATGGTTTCGCTCAAGATCGCCGATGTCGCCGATGATGGTTTCACTCGGTGGAGGTGGCAGTGATCTGGTGGGTTTTTTTTTTTCCTTAATTTGGGTTTTTGGTTCCGGTGGGATTTTGGTGGGCACGGTAGCGTGGTAGGAATGGTGGTGGTGTGGTGATGATTGGGTTGTTTGATTGTTGAGAGAGGGACAGAGACTCAGAGAGGCCGGGATAGGAATGAAGAGAGAGCAGTGATAGATGACTTTTAAATATTATTTTATTATATAATTTATATTATTTTAGTGTTTAAAATTGTAAAATAAAAGTTAGGACGCTGAAAGTATTGGAAAATGGTATGATATAAATAGTAAAGTAACTTTTTGGAATGGTAAAATAAGATGGGATGGGATTTCCGGATGGAGATGCTCTAATCCAATGGTGGATTTGTCAAAATTCACCTTCAATAACAAAATATTGAGTAAAGTTATAGTCTAAGGGTACAACTAATTTTGTAACTAAACTTTGACCATGTTTTTATACATGCTATTTAAGCTTTAGGGATTACATTAAGCCAAAAAGACCAAATTCAAGAAGAAAATAAGTTAAGATGAACTCAAAATTGAAATATGGAAAATTGAAAATTCTGAAATAAAATTTATCATGCTTCTTTGATCAATCTAACTTGTGATGAGAACTAAATAAACAAGATCATAGAAATACAAACATGTCCAAATTACAAAGCAAAAGGAAATCTAAACTGCATAGACAAAAACATGGAATCATAAAAACTCTCAACCCAACTGCCCCTGCAAAGTGGAGATGTTTACCACCTTAAACAAGATGGAAGGATCTATATACATATGTATCTCTAAAGCAACCAAAACTTGCGAGACCATTAATTTTGTTGCTCACTGTTGTTGGACCTGCGATATGGCATGTATCTATGGTCCTTTGCAGCATTCTTCTTTCTTCTTTTCTCAATAAAGGAGTCAAGCTTGCCAGAAGCCTGTGCAAATATAAAAATATTCATTAGTAAACTAAACCAGTTGTAGTTCACACAATAAATTTTCCATATCATCATAACAAGAAGTGAAAAAGGAACCTTGAGATCTTCAAATTTTCCAATAAGCTTTTGCTTTCGGATTGCACCTGCAAATAACAGACCCAAGTCAAGTTAAATAGACCACTGGTAGGCTAGGCTATTCCTTATGGTGCACGCCATTAGCACAGCATCTTAGAAGTGTTAACATAGAAACAAAGGCAATACAAATACAAGTGTATGGTAATGCACCTTGGAAATACCTAAGCACAACCACATAATTTCTCTCCACATACTACATGAATAATTGCCTAAAAAACATAACTTATTCATTTGGCACAGCTTACTACCATCACCAATCCCCAAGCACACTCACACTTTTCCAAAACCAGACAAATTGTTGCAACAATAAATATCTCAACCACCACATCTCTAGCATTACCGTGACCATCAATGCAATGCCCCACACTACCAATAACAGACCAGCATGAGCACCAACACTACTCAACCGTGGTCACCATGCATTTTCATCGAACTTTGTATTTCTCAGCAATAAATAAGAGAAGAGTTCAGAATAACCAGTCTGAGTACTTTGATTCACAAGCTTTAATTATCAACATAAGCCAATCGCTTAAAACATAGGCCTAAGTGCCATGTAATCTAAGGCTAGTGTTTGGGGTTAATTTAATTCTGGGTTTTTCAGATGTCTATCAGACCTGTTTTAACATAGCTAAGACCAAGAGACCATCACTTTAAAAAGATTGTGAATAATTTGCTTCTCCTCCATATGGGACATTAGTGCAGGACACCAAAAAACACAACAGCAACAACAAAACAAATGTTCACAGGTTCTGTAGTGGTACTGCAGCCTAGTTTTATTTGGTTATTTAAAGGTATTTGGGCCTTTTTCATTTATTTTTTGTATGAATGGATAGGATTAGTCTAAATAAAGGGTTATGATTAATAATTTATAGAGTTTTAGGGTTTTGTCCTTATAGATGGAAGATTATGAGATTCATATAACATCTTGACTTTTATTATCAATTAAAAAAAAAGTTAGTTTTTGGCTTATAAGTTCTCTTAAGAACCCAAGAAGAGGTTTTTCCTCTATTTCCTTGTAAGAAACTAATGCTTCAATGTACAATTAAAGTGAATCCTGGTCCCATTGCACTCCTGACTGCATTAGATATACTTCCAAGAAGCATAGACAAATGCTCACATACACACACATATGTATTTACATAGAGAGAAAGAGAGAGATAGAGAGAGGAAGAGATTGAGGAGGATGACTGTACTTTTTGAGAGATAAAATGGTTGTTTCCCTTTCTTTGCTGCTTCTCTTTCTTTCTTCTTGTGCTCAGCCAGAATTGCAGAATCAGTATGCTGACTGGACTCAGACTTTAATTGCTTATCCTGAAAAGACAGATGACCCAAAAAGCAGCACAAACCATAAAGAAAAGCAATTTTTTTAAATGCACTAATATTTCTAGAGAGAACAAAATTTAAAGGAATTACAAATTTCTGAAATGAAACCATAATGAGAGGTGCATTTTTATTCCAAAAGGGGCAGCACTTACAATCCAAGAGATGTGTTTCTTTAATTCACCAACAATTTCTGGCTCATTTGATTTTGCTAATTGCTTCCGCAATTTCTGTTATATCCAAAATAAAGTTCAGAAAAAAGAGATTAACACACAAGGATGAGAACCTGTAAACAAAAATCACATAATTCATAAATTCAAAAGCTTACCTCTCTTTCAGCAGGAAGATTACCTCTCTTTCAGCACATGATCAACAGTAAGAAAACATTAGTAAATGCACTAACATCTGTATGGGACAAATAAAAATTTAGAGGAATATATAATAAACATGGCAAGATAAATGACAGGCCAATGGCCTTTAGTTCAAAGGTTCAAAGGGCACTCCACCACCCATAAAAATGGGGTGGTGGGCAAGGTCATTGAATCAAGTATTATGGAGTGAGTTACTTACCTAAAAAAAGGTGAGAAAAATAACTAGAATTAGAGTTACATTTCTTTCCAAAAGGGTTAGGCACCTACCATCCAAGTGATGCTGTGTTCAAATCTGTTGGCGGCAATTGGATCCTTGGATTTGGATAATTTCTTCTCTTCTTCCTGTTATACCGAAAAAAAAAGTTTCACAGAAGAGTAATTAACAAGTAGATTTAAAAGAAAGTCGCACATACTTCATAAATAAATAAATAAAAGATTACCTTTATTTCATCAGGAAGATATTTCTTGAACAGAAAATTATATTTGCTCCTAAACCTGTAAGATCCAATTTATATTATCTATACAACAAAAGTTCTTGCAATAGAAACGTTAAAGAAATAACTGGAAAATGTAGATTTCCATCTTAGTCAGAAAAGCCATAGCTTGGAAGAAGACAACCAACGTGCAAATGATCTACAATATTTTATTTACTCGTAATTACACAAACAACCAAGGGGTTTGAATACATGAACTCCACCTTGCTCTTGCAAGGGGAGAAGGTGTCCTTTGAATAAGAGCTCATAGTCATGATCTACAATAAAAATTGGCAAGTACTGAAAACCTCACATCAGTAATTTTAAACTAGAACCTCATCAATGAACTGCCCGCCACCGGGGAGAGAGGGGGGGAGAGGGAAAATAAAATATCATGAAGTATTGGAACAAAATATGAACACAAAGCCACACACACACATAGAGAGACAGAGAGAGGGGGGGGCTTACTGCTTATCATCAAATGTACCACATAAAGATTCAAAACGGGGGTCACGTACAACCTGAAGATAATGAAATATCAATGTCATCTGGCATACCCATCAATAGTAATGAGCTTATATAAACGTGCTAATAAGATTACTAAAAGATTTATTTATTTATTTATTTATAGTTCAATAGTTGGGGGAGGGGGGATTTGAACCATGAACATCTTTATTGAAAACACCACGAGGTGCTAGTTGAGCTACAAGGCTCTTGGTAAGATGTTTAGTCGAACATGAGATGTGATTTCCATGTCATATTCCAAGACTAACAATTTTGACCAGTCCCATCATAGCAAAAGGGAGAATAATACCCTTTTTAGAAACACAAAAGAGTAAAATATGTATCATTATGAACATGCTAAAAATTGAGCATCAGAATCTAGGAATAAAATAAAAAATAAAAAACAAAAAATCAAGGAACTATGCAATCCATTGGCTGCCTACTAGTTATTTAGGAATATACAATCTTGAATAACCATAGATCAATGGAAGACATGCATGCCCTGTTGCTGCTGGCTGAAACTTACCATCGACACAAAGTTATTCTACCAAGGATAACAACTACAGTCCTTAAAAGCATTTGATTCTGTTTAATTAGAAATCCATGTACCCAATTTGTCATTTAAAACCTAGGAGGCAGAGACATGGACACGGGTATGGGTACAAAATGGTGACACGAGCAATTTTTGAAAGATTGTAACATGATACGGCAAATAGGACACCGTTACGACACGGGTACAACACCCCAAATCAAGTGTCCGTGCATCCTAGTTTAAAACACATTCAATTGAAGCCCTATTTGCTTGTCAGATTTCACAGGTGAATGTATAAAGCCTCTAATTCAAGCACAGAAAGTGCCTGCATTCTACCCTTTTTTTCCTTCCAAAAAGCATTGGCAGCCAAACAAATCACAGGGCACTTAATAGAAAAATATCCAATTTAATTATAAAGCAAAAAAAATCTCAATAATTCAGTTTCAACTCAAAAACATAAACATAAAACTGAACACTGCCTCAACAAAAACAACACAAATATTTCACACAATAAAAAATAAAAAAACATTAACTTCATCAAACTCACCTTCTTAGGAATTTGAACCACCTCTCTAAGCCTTCCAACCGGCTTCTTGCAACTCGCCTCCATTGGCCTTTACACAATTCCAACAATAAGCCCACTACTTCCACACACAATACTTAAAAACAAAATAACAAATTTCACCAAGCCACAAACAAAAATATCATATACCTATTCTTGTTCGCCCGCCCAGTTTTCTTTTCTTGAATTGGCATTTTATACGCCGAATGCGACCCATCTGAACGCGCCTTTTGCAATTGTTCGAATGTCACATCCGCCAACTCCCGCTCTATCTCTTGCTCCTCCTATTATTCAAAGCACCATAAATTGAAAAGAAAAAAAATATATATATCCAAAAATTGAACTTGAAAATCAAAACTTTTTGTGTGGGTTACTCACATCTTCCGAAGATGACAGTTCATGCTCATCGCTATCCTCCTATTATTCAAAAAAACCACAATGTTTTTCAATATTCAAAGCTTTATAAATGAAATTTTTTTTTTTTTTTTTTTTACAATCCGAACCTGAAACTTTTTTTTTTTTTTTTTAAAAAGAAAAAAGCGCAGGTGTTTAGGGTTTCTCACATGTTCAGAAGAGGAAGATTCGTGTTCATCGCTGTCCTCGAACTTGGTTTTGGTTGCAATGGCAACCGGGTAATCGGGTTTCTTCAATTTGAGCATTTAGAATCAATCAGGTTCTCCCTTCTCGTTTGCCCTAAAAATTGAAATAGCCTAATTTTCGTTACTGTATAGAATGAGTGAAATAAAAATTAAATAAATATTAAGTCATTCAAATCATGAAAATAAGCCATTGAACTCAGAGAGAGAGAGAGAGTATACGTGTAAGAGTGTTGCCGGTGCTGCGTTTCTGGCCTCGGCGTTTTTTTTTTTTTCTTCCCCTGTAGAGTAACGGAGGACAGTGAATGAAAAAGGTTTAGGGTTTAGCAATTAGCATAAACGGTGTCGTTTTCTTTGCAGAAATAAACTACTGGTGTATGCTTTGTGTGTACTGTGGAGGTAGGTGCGGTGGGCGTCACTTAAATTTTTATATTTTATTAATTCTTAATGATTATTTTCTTTTGAAACCGGTGCTTATATATTTTTTTTTTTTGAAAACAAACCCGTGTTTATTGTTTTAGACTTTTATTATATTTATCAATAATAAAAATATTGTTGGTTTATTAGTTGATTTTCTAATACGTTTGATTATAGTTTGTAATTTTTATATTAGTGAGAATAAGAAATATAAAATGTAAAAATCACATATAAATTATTTTAAAAGTTTAGATATTTTCAAAAAATGCTATGAGCTATAAAATTATTATAGTTATAATAATAATAATTATTAACTAGTCGCTAACCCGTGCTATGTATGAGAGAATATACCTATTTGTGAGGTAGATTAAAATAATTTTATAAAATCTTAAATTGATTAAGAAACTACACCATTGCATGATTTGCTCTTGTATGACTTTAATTTGTGTTACAATTTGATGAAGAAGCCATTGCTTGAACGTGCAATAACTTATTCAAAATTTCATATATTAATACCTCTCATGAAAGACCAAAAAAATTAAAGAATCAGATGATAAACTGCTTAGAAATTATTGAAACAATATATATATATATATATATATATATATATATATATATATATATATATGACTAAACAATAGAGAAAGATAAGTTACATTCACGCTTCACGCGGTCCTTTTTATTTTAATTTTTTTTTCAACCCTATTTAATTGGCCAGCTCAATATTTTTTAAATAATTCAAATTAAATAAAAACCAAAAAGTCAAAAACAATAAAAGTATTGAAAAGGAAATACTCTACATGGCCAAGAAGCACACCGCCTTTCCTCTTGTGTACGTAGTTTATTCATCAGAAAAGAGGAAGACAAAACTCCTACTCCTGATAAGAACTCTATTTTGATTCTGTGCTGACTCTACCATAAAATACTTTTTTTTAACAAAGTAGATGAGAAGAAAATAACATAAGAAGAGCTCATACCTTTACTCGGCTTTAAAAAAAATATCGGGGTTTGCTTTGCTTTTAATAGTGTTCATGATTAATTGGCCGGCTCAATATTTTTTAAATAATTCAATTAAATAAAAACCAAAAAGTCAAAAACAATAAAAGTATTGAAAAGGAAATACTCTACATGGCCAAGAAGCACACCGCCTTTCCTCTTGTGTACGTAGTTTATTCTAAGAACTCTATTTTGATTATGTGCTGACTCTACCATAAAATACTTTTTTTTAACAAAGTAGATGAGAAGAAAATAACATAAGAAGAGCTCAAACCTCTACTCAGCTTTAAAAAAAATATTGGGGTTTGCTTTGCTTTTAATAGTGTTCATGATTAATCTCGTAAATTTGGAAATAAATTATCAATGTTTGAGTTTAAGTTTAAGTTACTTGTTAGAGAGATAGAGTTTCACTCCTTGTTAAGTTTGGATTAAACAAAAATAATTTTATTTAAAAAAATGATAATGATGAGTTTGAGCTTAAGTTGGATTTGTTAGAAAGATAGAGTTTTATTCCTTATTAAGTTTGGACTAAACAAAAATAATTTTATTTAAATATCGTGCTGACGTGGAAAATTGTGGGAGTTCTAGAGGCTTCGGTTTTATATATATATATAATTTATTTATGATGTCATGGTTTGATCATCTGTCAGACCTCAGTCGAACCAAAAAACAATTCCCCATTTCAGTTCTTTGTCCATTTCGATTTTTAGAACCATATTAGACAACTACTTAAATTGCTTTTTACTCGTTTAACTGGTATGGTTTTTAGTTTTACCACTTGAACCCTAGTTCACAGTTATATATTATATATTCAATTATTTTTCCCACCTTTAATCTTGGTTAATGAATAATGAAACTTCATCTCTTCCTCTCCACTATTTACATAACAAATAATTATAAAAAATAATAAATTTGGATAGATATAGGAGTAACCATTCGTATAGTATAGGCAAATAAGGCGGTCGTTTAAGGCTCTAAGTAAAAAGAGTCTTCCAAATTTTAACCAATAGGGTTATTTCTTTCATTGTATAATATTAATTAAACATAAATATTAGCCAATAAATTAAAAAAAATTATCAAATGAAAAAAAAAAAAAAAAAAAAAAGTTATGTCCACAATATTTTGCACAAAACTTTCACAACAAATCCTAAGTGACAAATTGTTACTGGTTGTTATTGGTGGGCAAAAAAATAATTTCAAAAGTGCGTTCTATTTATAACTAGTAAAACTTAACATCTAAAATTTGTTATGAAAAATATTGTAAATGTAGCACTTAAAAAAAAAAAATAAATACACAAAAAATTTCACAACAATTTTTAACAACACTTTAGTTGGCAAACTTTTACTAATTCTCATTTAGATCCACCACTAACATTAGTTTTTTTACTTACTATTATCAATCTGCCACATCAATAGGTGTTTTGTCAATTTTTTTGTGTTTATAGACTTCCTAAAACAAAAATTCTATGTGGTTCAAGTTAATTAGTAATTTTGCATCTAAACACAATAGAATAGAGTTTAAGTAATATTTAAATTATTTTTTTTTTAAAAAGTCATATTTAATAAAATGCGTCAATTCAATGTTTGCCTTAGGCCCTTAAAGGCATCAAGCCTCTCTTGAATTTGTGTTAGCGGGTCGCGTTCGTGTCGTGTTGAAGTAAGGGTATTTGAATACATAGTTCAACTCTAACCCAACTCATTTAATAATAGTGTCAAAAATCTTTAAGGACCTCAACCCTAACACAACCTATTTATTAAATAAGTTGACTACATAACCCATTTAATGGAAAATTTAAAAAAAAGATAAAGCGAATGGAAAGTTTTTAGGGACTTTAGAGGTTAAAGAAGAATTTATCAATATAACCAATAAAATTTCTTTTAATTACTCCATTGTATTTAGAATCCAAATTTATGTTAGATAAAAATGATTTTTATTTATATTAATTGGATCATTTCGGGTTATTTGCGAGTTAAGTCGACATGGCATTGACTCATTTATTAATCGTGTTAAAGCACGTCGACCCATTTTAACACAAACTCATTTACTTCTAACCCACAAATAATTGTTTCATATTAGCAGATTGTGTCACACATTGTCACCCTTAAATAGATGAACTATGTTTGAAATTTATGTTAACTTTGAAGGATGAAAATGGAAAATTATTGATCATGCCGAAAATCGTTAGTAAGTTACACGGTTCTCACGTGCTCAAGACAACACCTGCACAACATAGAACAAGAAGACCTTAGGAGAGTACCGGTGTGGTACCGGCCAAAGACCCTCCGAAGGTTAAGTTAGCGAACTTTTTTCTCACAACTTTAGAGTGCCAGAACTTGGGTAAATTATGCGTACCTTGGTTCGGGAGTGTTTTGAGATTTTTATAGTAGTGTAGAACCGACTTTGTCCTTTCTTGGGGAAGAGGAACTTTTCTTTATAAGTAAGATCCTCATAAAAGTACGTATTTTACGGGATCCTTTCCATATAGCGATTTCATTGATTAGGTTTAATCGTGAGGCGCTAGATATTTCCTTTTGAAGTTTCTTGAGAACTACTTAAACCATATGGATGCCACATGACCTTAACACCGTCCACTTTGTATCCGTCCGATTTCTCATCCGTCCACCATGGAGGGTCCGTCCTCTTGCGTACACGCACTCATCCTCTTCCATCATCTTGATCATGAGCTAAAAGTACCGTTGCTCGTGGCTTGTTTAGTAAAATGAGACCGTCTACATCTATTTTATCCTCTTCAATTATAAATACTAAACTAAAGACAAAAATAAAAAGGGACTAAAAAAATATATTTAGAAACGATTGAATATCAGCTTTGCACTAAAAATTATTAAAAATGAATGGGTTGGTGCATAATGCTTGGTCCAAAGCTAATAGCACAAGCCCATCTCCCTTGTTAATTGTTGTCTTACTTCTACTATCAAATTTTCCAACTTCATGTCTCTTGCAAAGGACAACCCTCCATTTTTTTTCTTCTCCTATAGGACAAAGTACAAACCCACAATTTTTGCATGGATGTGCTGATGGGATTTTAGGTGGGTGTGGGGGTCTGAACTCTGAAGTGACAAGCTCTAAGGCCAAGAGGTGTTAAATGGCTGCATTCAATTGAACAATAAGTCAATAAGCACAACAGCTAATTCGGCTGCACTTGTACTGGGGGCGGGCATTAAAGAATCTGGTTTGTTTTTACCAAAGATCTCATTGCCTAAAGTCTTCATATTCAGGACCAAAAAAAAAAAAGAAAAGTGAAATTAATTAATGTTACTTATATAAAGTTTTTTTTTTTTTTTTTTTTTTTTTTTTTTACAAGATAGAATTTCTACTCTAGCATAATCTAAGTGTATATGTGTGTGGAGCTCCCTCCTAGAGACTTGACCCCGAGCCCTTGCCTCCACACCCCATAAGCACTTATACTTGTGGAGTGACCACCGCAAAAGGTGCGCGGTGGTTACTCATATAAAGTTAAAAAGAGTGCATAATGGCATATTCCAAAAACTATCCCATGTACGAACATCATTTAACATGTTTAAAAATTATTTTGCTTCATTATCCATTTTTGACAACTATTTATCTATTATTGGCTGCGCAAGTCCCTTGCGTATATAATTGTCATAATACTGTTTTTGTGAGACATGTGCAATCAAGATAAGTTGTTAGAAAAGCGAGGGACTTAGAGGAGCATGGAACTTTTAAACGGTAATAGTGTTGCTTGTGCTTAGTAGTACATGGTATTAGCCCAACTATTAAGCTAGCATCTCAAAGGCTAGCTAGCATCATGGACGGAGCTACATATGGACTCTGTGTGTGTGTTCCCCCCTCCCCCTCCCCCTCCCCCCCCCCCCCCCCCCCCAAATTTTTTTTTAAAAAAATTTGTATATTAATAGGTACTAATTTTAGTAATTTTGTTCAATAAAATTACACTTTGCCCCCCTTAACAATGCCACCAATTCTTTAAAAGTAATATTATAGTCACAAACTTTTTTACAACATTTTTTACAAATTATTGAAGTAACAAATTCTTATTGATTCGCAAACTTGCATCACTTTTTACTTACCAATAATCACTCACCACATTAGCAATTTGTAAAAATTGTGTAGTTTTAGCATTTTCCACCTTTTAAAGGCCATAATAAATTAATAGATTAAATCTAAAATAAAATATACAAGCCCAAAAAAATTAGCCCAACAAAAAAAATTACCAATAATAAAGCAAAAAAATATTAAGCCCAATCAACCTATTTTACTCAAAACAAACTACCTGACTCTTCAAAAAGTTTTAAACAAAAATCTGTTGTGGTTAAGCAATAGAGTCAAAGGTCGGAATTGCCACACAGAGCGAGCAGTAGAGCCGCCGCCCCTAACTCCAAATCCTGGCTCCATTCCTAGCTAGCATTTGAGTTACATTGTGGACTGTGAAAGGAATACTTTATATGCTTCATGTTCATGTGCAATTGTGCACAGGGACGGAGCCAGAACTTAGAGTTAGGGGGGGCGGCTTTGCTGTTGGTTGTGTGTAGTGACTTCGGCTTTCAACTTTGTTGTTACTTAGTCGCTTAGCTACTAGTTGTTTAAAATTTTTTAAAGGGTCAAATTGTTTGTTTTAAGTAAAATTGGTTGACTAGGCTTAATTTTTTTTTATTTTTTTTTAGTTTACTATTGATAATTTTTGTTGTTGTACTAATTTTTTTGGGCTTGTATATTTCTTTTTTAGATTTTAGACTTATGAACATTTTTTAATGGTCTTTAAAATGTGGAAAATGTTTGAACTACAAACTTTTTTACAAATTGCTGATAATGTAAGTGGTGAGCCCAAATGCGAACCAATAAGAATTTGCTACCTTAACTGTTTGTAAAAATATTATAGAAAAATTTGTGACTATAACAATACTCTTAAAAGAATCAATAATATTTTTAAGGGATAAAACGTGTAATTTTCTAAAACAAAATTGCTAAAATTAATACCCATATATATAATAATATTTAAAAAAAAAAAATTGGGGGGACCATTGGCCCCCCAAGTCCAACCATGGCTCCGTCCATGATTGTGCATGAGATAATTATTACAATATATAGAAGGGTTTGTGCTCTACGGGTTATGAGAGATATTGGTAAGAGTCCTTGTCCTAGCACCCAGAGAGGAGCAGTTCGAGCGATAGTCCCAGTAAGGCCTGTGTGATATACGTGACATTATCCATTGTCGTCACGTGGCATGGGGTCGATGAGAGTCCACACTAGAGACCCCATTTTTTTCATTAAAAAAAAAAAAAAAAAAAAAAAAAAAAACAACAACAACAACAACAACAACAACAACAACAACAATGTTGTGAGAGGAGTGTTTTATATGATGTTCAAGATAATTATTACATTGTATCACAAGGTATCTGGTGTGTTGTTGTTGTTATTGTGTGGGATCCATAGATTGTAAAAGGGATGCTCATGCTATTGTGGGGGATGCTGCATATACATGAGATAGTTATTACTTATTATTGTTTTGAGTAACATTAAAAACAAAAAATTGTCAAAATATTTTTTCATAATTTTATAAGATAGATAAGATGTGAGTAGAACATTGATTGTAGATGAACCAAGACCAATACTACTTTATTACGTATCAATCAAAATAAGTCATAAATGGAGACATATTAATTCCCACCTCATGTAGCATAACTTTCACAAGTCTGTGGATCCCATAAATGTGAGGTCCATGGCTTATGAGAGATCAATTTCATGGAGTCCATAGACTTGTAAGATGCTGACTCCACAAAGTTGATGTATAAATATTTATGATCATGAATGAGGTTTTTGCTTTAACTTGTTGGAATTGGCACCCTTTGTGATGTTTAGTGTGAGGCGTTCAAGAGTTATTCTGGGACCTTAACAAATTCTACACTTATCTTCACAATTATCCTATGTGTGTTAAAAACAAAAAATTGTCACAATTTTTTTCATAATTTTATAAGATAGATAAGATGTGAGTAGAACATTACTTATACATGAACCAGCACTAATTCTACTTTATTACATACCAATCAAAATAAGTCATATCTAGAGACATATTAATGCCCATCTCATGTAGCATGCCTTTCACAAGCCTATGGATCCCACAAATGTAAGGTCTATAGGCTTATGAAAGACCGACTCCATGGAGTCCATAAACTTGTAAGATGAATGAAAATAGCCGACATATAAACATTTACGACCACAAATGAGGTTTCTACTTTAACTTGTTGGAATTAGCATACTTTGTGATGCTTAGTGTGAAGTGTTCGTTATTCTAGGACCTTAACCAATTCCATACTTATTTTCACGACTATCATATGTGACTTGTGATTGGTTGTTTGTCACTTTCACATAAAATCACTTTTCTACCACTCACAATCATCCATATTGGATAGTTGTGAAAATGAGGGTGGAATTGGTCGTGGTCCAAGAATTTTTCGATGTTTAAAGCAAAGCCCACCTTTTCCTCCCCATTTATTTAATAAGTAGTGGTTATTACACATACCTTAATGCAATAATATTTATCCTTATAAGTGCATTCCAAACAAGTAATTGATGTGATGAGCAGTCATTAGTAAGAGAAAAGTAATGATAGTGATAGATTCATATAAGAACTAGTAAAAAAGTTGCTACAGTAACATTTGTAAAATAAAATAAAAATAGTTTGTGATTACTACTTGTACAAGATTTATTGTTTTTGGCTAATCGTATTTAGTTTGGAGAAAAATGTTTAATTTTATGTTTTCAACCACATTTTTACCCCAAAAAAAAAAAAAATTATTATTTACTTTAAAGTTACGGGCGCTGTTAGAGTATTTGTTAATAAACTGTTTTAGGAAAGTTTTAACACTACTTTCATGGGAAATATAAAAAACTACTATATAAAGAATCAATTTTGGTTTTCTTTTTCATAAAAAATTTCTAAAAATATATCCTAAAGGAATGTACTTCTAGTTCTTGTTATCCACTCCAAATGGCCAGATAAGTAATGAAACAGATGCCAAACTCCCAAAGCTAGTAGCCATCTTAAAATCACCGTATGCTGACTTGTTCCCGCAAAGATAGAGTTACATGTTTCCAATGACGGGGCAAGTACAGTCACTATATAACTATAACTATAACTATAATCTCTCTTTCTTTCTGTTGGGAGAAGAAAGAAACTCTCCGATTCGACGAGGCAGAGGGACAAGACAATTTCAACAATTTCCAAGTATCATCACAACTCACAAATCCAAAAACGTTATTCCCACGCGAACGTACGATTATCGAACGGCCACGACTATTGCCTCAGATTTTTAGACAGAGATAGAGATAGCTCTCAGTCGCCTCAGATTCAGACAGAGATAGAGATAGCTCTTAGTCGCCTCAGATTTTCAGACAGAGACAGAGATAGTGATAGCTTTCAGTTGCCTTAGATTTTTAAATAGAGATAAAGATAGCTCTCAATCACCCCAGATTTTCAAACTGAGATAGAGATAGCTCTTAGTCGCCTCAGATTCAGACCGAGATAGAGATATCTCTCAGTCGCCTCAGATTTTCAGACCAAGATGGAGATAGCTCTCAGTCGCCTCAAATTTTCAGACCGAGATGGAGATAGTTCTTAGTCTCCCAAAATGCTTAAAACGAGCTAGATATAGTTCTCAGTCAACATTTCAAATCGAGCGAATATAGTTCTCGATTGCCTCATCAGTATTCAAGATGTAACTCAGGTTCATCAATTATCAAGTAGGTCAAGTATTCATAGTTCTCATTTTTCAAAACAATAAAACGCTAGTTCTATGTCCCAAGGTTTTATGTTCTAGGGCTAGGAAATCTTTGAAAAGTCAACCTCAATTAAATCATGGTTGCTAAAATCAATGTTTTTGCTTTATATTGACATTCGCTTCACAAGCTCTATCAATAAGGGGCATTCTGTAGACACTCGATTTTGCATCCATAATTTAATCTTGGAAATTGATTAAAATGACCATTCATATACCCAAAAATCATAGTTGCATTACATGCATTAATTCATTCATTGCATATCATAAAAATGATATTGAGATTCTAACAGTCTTAACGGTATGCCCGATTCCCAAATCGGACCATCAGATTGAAAGATATCACATGATCAAGTTTTCACAGTCTACATGCATTTTGTTTGGGTGGAACCGATCACGTGTAATTAATTTAAATTAATTCTGATTGGTTAAACAATTAAAATTAATTAAATAATTTTGCGATTGGCTGTTGGTTTCTGACAAAAATAAGCCTGCTTGCATAGGAATAAAATGGATAATCAGATAATACAGAAATTGTTGATAATTAAGTCTTTTCAGAATATTTATCTATCAGATAATTATTACTTTAAAGACCTGATTATCAAGGTAAAATGGATTAATTTTAGAATACGAGTTAAAAACGCGTCTAGGTGCAATTTCTGACTTAGAAAATCCTCAAAAAAGACTCTAAATCAAACCAAAATTGGAAGAGGCGCTTGGCATCCAAGAGGGCCAATCAGCACTCTTGGAGTGCCGATTGGCACAGACTTAAGGCCCAACCCGGCAACCCTCTAATTAAGATAAAACCTATCTATTTTGAATTTTTGGGGATAACGACACATTCTAATTCGTATTTGATCTTATTCTGGAAGCCTTGGCTTTAAGAATTTCTTTTTTGTAAGTAAAAAATATTTTAGATCTCAAAGAAGTGAAAATTTCTTTGATTTCTAAAGTATTCTTCCATTGAAGGGTACATTCATGCAACCACATATTTAATTTCGTTCTTGTGTTTATCTTTTCCCTTTCTTAATTAATATATGTGTGTTGCTCATTGCATGGTATTCATGAATATATGTTTGATTTCATTGTCAATACAATCTTGTTCACAATTTATATATGCCATGTTCACATGTTTAGTTGGATTTTTCTTTAGTTGATTAGCATGTTTATGAATTAGTTCTTCTTTAAATTTCAAAATCCGCAATTAATCACTAAAACTTTTTTTTCAAAACAAGAACGGATCTGTATTTTCAATAAATACAGGTCTAAAAATTTTTCTGAAATTTTTTCTAAACAAAAACAAATCTGTATTTTCATTAAATACAGATCTGAAAATTTTCTAAAATTTTTTCTAAACAAAAAACAGATCTGTGTTTTCATTAAATACAGATCTAAAAATTTTCTAAAATTAAAAAAAAAAAAAAAAAACAATTCTGTATTTTCATTAAATAATCTAAAATTTTTTTTGAATAAAAAACAGATTTGTATTTTCATTAAATACAGATCTGAAATTTTTTCTGAATAAAAAACTGGTCTGTATGTTCGTTAAATACAGATTTGAATTTTTCAAGCATACAAAACAAATTTGTATTTTCATTAAATACAGATTTGAACTTTTTTTATAATAAAAAATGGTTTTCTTCTTAAATAAAAATTGCAGATTTTGAATCTTTAAAGAGTGAATTTATATTGAATTTAGGGATTTTAATATGTCATTGTAATGTCATGCATCTTTTAAAAGGGTATATAGTGGTCATTTAGAGTCTAGAAGACCAAACTCCGTCTAGGCGGAATGGGTGCCTAACACCTTCCCATTCTGTAACCTAACTCCTGAATCTAGATTTTGGTTCGTAGAAAGTGCTTTGTCTTTTCTTTTAGATTGTAATCTAGGAAACAAAGCCTTGTAATTTTCCTTTTTTAGATTGTAATCTAGGAAACAAAGCTTTGTAGTCTTTTACTAGATTGTAATTTAGGACACAAAGCCTTGTATATTTCATTTATTAGATTGTAATTCATTTAAATAAATAAGAAGTAGCCCTTGACATCCCCAGCGGAGTTGCCACTGTGAGAGATTGGAAAATTTCGGGGGCTCTTAAAAAGAGATTTGGGTGCTTGGAGCACCTCTCTTTTGGGTAATTATGTGGAGTCGCCACTTATTTTTTGTTACAAAAAATAAGAAAAAAGAAAAGAAAAATACGTATGATACATATTTGAATAATACAACTTCTTATTTATTTAAAAGAATTACAATATAATAAATGAAATATACAAGGCTTTGTCTCCTAAATTACAATCTAGTAAAAGACTTTCCTAGATTACAATCTAAAAAATGAAAATTACAGGCTTTGTTTCCTAGATTACAATCTAAAAGAAAAGATAAAGCACTATTTACGAACAAAAATCTAGATTCGGGGGTGAGGTTAAGAAATGGGATGGTGTTAGTCACCCATTCTGCCCAAACGAAGTCTGGTCTTCTAGGCTCTAAATGACTGTTTATATACCCATTTAAATGATGCATGACATTACAATGACATATTAAAATCCCTACATTCAATATTAATTCACTCTCTAAAAATTCAAAATCTGCAATTTTTATTTAAGAAGAAAACCACTTTTTATTATAAAAAAAATTCAGATCTGATATACCTACTTGCATGAATGTACCCTTCAATGGAAGAATACTTTAGAAATCAAAGAAATTTTCACTTCTTTGAGATCTAAAATATTTTTTACTTACAAAAAAGAAATTCTTAAAGCCAAGGCTTCCAGAACGTCTTTAATGTAAGGGGAGCAAAGAAGTCAAAAAAAGGACCCTGATTTCTGATGTTTTTCCTCTATTTATAGAGGTTGTATGCTTGAAAATTAAGCTGAATAAGATCATATATGAATTAGAATGTCTTGTTATCCCCAAAAATTCGAAATAGATATGTTTTATCTTAATTAGAGGGTTCCCAGGCTGGGCCTCAAGTCTGTGCCAATCAGCACTCCAAGAGTGCTGATTGGCCCTCTTGGATGCGAAGCCACTCTTCTAATTTTGGTTTGATTAAGGTTGCGTTTGGTTGGGTGTAAAATATTTTCCGAGTGTAAAATATTTTCAGGTGTAAAATATTTTCGGGAAAGGAAAATATTTTCAAGTGTTTGGCTGCATTATGAAAATTGTTCTAGAAAATGTTTTCATGTGTTTGGTTGCATTCTGAAAATGCTATTTTCCTACTAGTTTCTCACATTTTCTCACCAATTTTCTCAGCTACCAAACAAATTTTATAATAGAAAATTGTAATATGTAAACTTTTAAAGAAACAAAAATCAAAACAAAACCATTCTCAATACACAAAACCATTCGGTCAAACTGAGAGAGGGAGGAGGAAGAGAGAGTGATCGCAAATCGAGGGAAAGGGAGAGGTAGATCGAGAAAGAGAGAGATCGGTCCAGCGGTGACAGGCTTCAGGCAGCGCTGAGATTGAGACGAAAAGAGTTCGATCTAGGAGGCGTCGGGACGATCTCACAGTGCGATCTCACGGTGCAATCTAGAGGGGTGCGATCTCGGCGGGACGATCTCCCCAGCGCGATCTCGACGGCGCGATCTCGCGGCTAGATCTCACCGGCGCGAGCTCGACGGCGCGTCTGGGCTTGGGGCAGTGGTCTGAGCTCGACGGTGCGAGCCCGATCTCACTCTCTCTAGTCTCTCTTCGTGCTCTCTCTCTCTCTCTCTCTCTCTCTCTCTCTCTCTCTCTCTCTCTTTGTGCGCCTGAGTCTGGAAATCATTTGTAGTGAAAATAGAAGTGTAAAAATATTTTCCGGGTCAAAGCCATAAAACACACGGTCAATTGAAATTGTTTTCCGAAAAATTCTATTTTCCATGCGCAACCAAACACGCAGTAAGGTGTAAAATCATTTCCTGAAATGGTTTTACACCAAAACAAACGCAGCCTTAGACTCTTTTTTGAGGATTTTCTAAGTTGGGAATTGCACCTAGACACGTTTTTAACTCATATTCTAAAATTAATCCCTTTTATCTTGATAATTAGGTCTTTAAACTAATAATTATCTGATAGATAAATATTCTAAAAAGACTTAATTATCAACAATTTCCTTATTATCTGATTATCGATTTTATTCCAATGCAAGCAGGCTTATTTTTGACAAAAACCAACAACCAATCAGAAAATTATTTAATTAATTTTAATTATTTAACCAATCATAATTAATTTAAATTAATCACACGTGATCGGTTCCACCCAAACAAAATGCATGTTGACCGTGAAAAATTGATCATGTGATATCTTTCAATTCAACGGTTTGATTTGGGAATCGGGCATACCGTCACGATCGTTAGAATCTCAAGATCATTTTTATGATATGCAATGAATATTAATGCATTCTAGTTATCTTCCAGATTAAATTATGGGTGCAAAATTGAGTGTCTACAACTTTAGGTGGCAAACTTTTACTAATTCTCATCTAGATCCACCACTAACAACATTTTTTTACTTACAATTATCAATTTGCCACATCAACTGTTGTTTTGTCAATTTTTTTGTGTCTATAGACTTCCTAAAACAAAAATTCTATGTGGTTCAAGTTAATTAGTAATTTTGTATCTAAACACAAAAGAATAGAGTTTAAGTAATATTTGATTTTTTTTTTTTAAAGTCATATTTAATAAAATGAGTCAATTCAATGTTTGCCTTAGGCCCTTAAATGCATCAAGCCTCTCTTGAATTTGTGTTAGCGGGTCACGTTTGTGTCATGTTGAAGTAAGGGTATTTGAATACATAGTTCAACTCTAACCCAACTCATTTAATAATCATGTCAAAAATCTTTAAGGACCTCAATCCTAACACAACCTATTTATTAAACAAGTTGACTACATAACCCATTTAATAGAAATTTTTTTTAAAAATAAAGCGAATGGAAAGTTTTTTTCCTTGTTGTTTTATGTAAAAGGTTAGGGACTTTAGAGGTTAATGAAGAATTTATCAATATAACCAATAATATTCTTTTAATTACTCCATTGTATTTAGAATCCAAATTTATGTTAGATAATAAAAATGACATTTATTTATATTAATCGGATCATTTCGGGTTATTTGCGATTTAAGTCGACATGGCATTGACTCATTTATTAATCGTGTTAAAGTGTGTCGACCCATTTTAACACATACTCATTTACTTTAAATACTAACCCACAAATAATTGTTTCATATTAGCAGATTGTGTCACACATTGTCACCCCTAAATAGATGAACTATGTTTGAAATTTATGTTAACTGTGAAGGATGAAAATGAAAAATAATAAATACTAAGCTAAAGACAAAAATAAAAAGGGACTAAAAAAATATATTTAGAAACGATTGAATATCAGCTTTGCACTAAAAACTATTAAAAATGGATGGGTTAGTACATAATGCTTGGTCCAAAGCTAATAGCACAAGCACATCTCCCTTGGTAATTGTTGTCTTGCTTCTACTATCAAATTTTCCAACTTCATGTCTCATGCAAAGGACAACCCTCCATTTTTTTTCTTCTCCTATTGGACAAAGTACAAACCCACAATTTTTGCATGGATGTGCTGATGGGATTTTAGGTGGGTGGGGAGGTCTGAACTCTGAAGTGACAAGCTCCAAGGCCAAGAGGTGTTAAATGGCTGCATTCAATTGGACAATAAGTCAATAAGCGCAACAGCTAATTCGGCTGCACATGTACTGGGGACGGGCATTTATTCCCCCACTAGCTAATTCGGCAATTCCCCCACTAGACTATAGGCAATTCACCAAAGATCTCATTGCCTAAAGTCTTCATATTCAGGACCAAAAAGAAAATAGTGAAATTAATTAATGTTACTTATATAAAGTTAAGAAGAGGGCATATTCCAAAAACTATCCCATGTACAAACATTATTTAACATGTTTAAAAATTATTTTGCCTCATTATCCATTTTTGACAACTATTTATCTATTATTGGCTGCGTAAGTCCCTTACGTATATAATTGTTACAATACTGTTTTTGTGAGATATGTCTAATCAATATAAGTTGTTAGAAGGATGCGGGAGACTTAGAGGAGCATGGACCTTTTATACGGTATTAAGTGTTGCTTGTGCTTAGTAGCACATGGTATTAGCCCAACTATTAAGGGTGATTATTGTATCTTACCTTGAAAAATATTTGCCTTTTTGTCAAAAAGGTATTTCATTCTTTTGTTTTTGTTTTTGTTGAACAAAAACGTATTTCATTCGTCTCAAAGGCTAGCTAGCATCATGGACGAAGATGCATATGGACTTGGGGGCAATGCCCCCCTCCCAAAATTTTTTTTAATAAAAAAATTAGTATATTAATAGGTACTAATTTTAGTAATTTTATTCAATAAAATTACACTTTGCCCTCCTTAAAAATGCCATCAATTCTTTAAGAGTAATATTATAGCCACAAACTTTTTTACAATATTTTTTACAAACTATTGAAGCAGCAAATTCTTATTGGTTCGCACACTTACATTACTTTTTACTTACCAATAATCACCCACCATATTAGTAATTTGTAAAAATTTTGTAGTTTTAGCATTTTTCACCTTTTAAAGGCCATAATAAATCAACATATTAAATCTAAAATAAAATATACAATCCCAAAAAAATTAGCCCAATAAAAAAATTTTCCAATAATAAAGCTAAAAAAATTAAGCCCAATCAACTTATTTTACTCAAAACAAACTACTCGACTCTTCAAAAAGTTTTAAACAAAAATCTATAGTGGTTAAGCAGTAGAGTCAAAGGCCGGAGTCGCCGCACACAGCGAGCAGTAGAGTCGCCACCCCTAACTCTAAATTCCAGCTCTGTCCCTGGCTAGCATTTGAGTTAGCCCCTGGCAAGCATTTGAGTTACATTGTGGACTGTGAAAGGATTACTTTATATGCTTCATGTTCATGTGAGGCCTGTGTGATACACGTGGTATTATCCATTACCGTCACGTGGCGTGAGATCGATGAGTCTACACCGGAGACCCCATTTTTTTCATTCTTTAAAAAAAAAAAAAAAAAAAAAACAACAACAACAACAACAACAACAGCAATGTTGTGAGAGGAGTGTTTTATATGATGTTCAAGATACATTGTATCACAAGGTATCTGGTGTGTTGTTGTTGTTATTGTGTGGGATCCATAGATTGTAAAAGGGATGCTCATGCTATTGTGGGGGATGCTGCATATACATGAGATAGTTATTACTTATTATTGTTTGAGTAACGTTAAAAACAAAAAATTGTCAAAATCTTTTTTCATAATTTTATAAGATAGATAAGATATGAGTAGAACATTAATTGTAGATGATCCTAGACCAATACTGCTTTATTACGTGTCAATCAAAATAAGTAATGTATGGAGACATATAATGCCCACCTCATGTAGCATGCCTTTCACAAGTCTATGGATCCCATGGATGTGAGGTCCATAGGCTTATGAGAGATGGATTTCATGGAGTCCATAGATGCTGACTCCACAGAGTTGACGTATAAATATTCATGATCACGAATGAGATTTCTGCTTTAACTTGTTGGAATTAGCACACTTTATGATGTTAAGTGTGAGGTGTTCAAGAGTTATCCTAGGACCTTAACAAATTCTACACTTATCTCCACAATTATCCTATGTGTGTTAAAAACAAAAAATTGTCACAATTTTTTTCATAATTTTATAAGATAGATATAAGATGTGAGTAGAACATTACTTATACATGAACCAACACTAATATTACTTTATTATGTGCCAATCAAAATAAGTCATATTTAGAGCCATATTAATGCTCATCTCATGTAGCATGCCTTTCACAAGCCTATGGATCCCACAGATGTAAGGTCCATAGGCTTATGAGAGACCGACTCCATGGAGCCCATAGACTTGTAAGATGAATGAAAAGAGCCGACATATAAACATTTTCGATCACAAATGAGGTTTCTACTTGTTGGAATTAGCATACTTTGTGATGCTTAGTGTGAAGTGTTCAAGAGTTATTCTAGGACCTTAACCAATTCCATACTTATTTTCATGACCATTATATGTGACTTGTGATTGGTTACTTGTCACTTTCACATAAAATCACTTTTTTACCACTCACAATCATCCATATTGAATAGTTGTGAAAATGAGGGTGGAATTGGTCGTGGTCCAAGAATTTTTCGATGTTTAAAGCAAAGCCCACCTTTTCCTCCTCATTTATTTATTAAGTAGTGGTTATTACACATACCTTAATGCAATAATATTTTTCCTTATAAGTGCATTTGAAACAAGTAATTGATGTGATGAGCGATCATTAGTAAGAGAAAAGTAATGATAGTGATAGATTCATATAAGAACTAGTAAAAAAGTTGCTATAGTAACATTTGTAAAAATAAAATAAAAATAGTTTGTGATTATAATACTACATGTACAAGATTTATTGTTTCTAGCTGATCGTATTTAGTTTGGTGAAAAATGTTTAATTTTATGTTTTCAACCACATTTTTACCCAAAAAAAAATTTATTATTTACTTTAAAGTTACCGACGCTGTTAGGGTATTTGTTAATAAACCATTTTAGGAAAATTTCAACACTAATTTCATGAGGAATATAAAAAACTACTCTCTCCGTCACAGTTTGTTTGCTCTCTGTTCTATTTTGGGATGTCCTAAACTATTGTTTTGTTTCTAAAAATAAAATCAATTAATTTACTAATATTCCTATTATACCCTTACTTTATTTTCAAAACTATTTGAAAAGAAAATTAACAAATATTTAAAAAATCAATCTAATTGAAGCACCTTTTTAGTTGACTTATTAAAAATAACTCTTTTTTTTAAAAAAGTTGATAAACTTATTTAAGGATAGTTTTGTAAAGTTATACATTTTTTATAAGGTTGATAAGATAATAAACGATATTCTCTTAAAAAATTTGACTTTTCAAAAAGGACAAACAAATTGAGATAGAGGCAGTACTATATAAAAAGAGAAATGATATGTCCATAACTTTTTTACAACAAATCCTAAGTGGCAAGTTGTTATTAGTTGTTATTGTTGGGACAAAAAAGTAATCTTAGTGTTAGGTTCAAATTTGAACCAATAACAATTAATCATCTATGATTTGTTGTGAAAATATTATAAATGTAGCATCTCTCTATAAAAAAAGAGAGATGCTACATCTACAACATTTCTACAACATTTTTACAACAAATCACAAGTGGTTAGTTGTTATTGATTCAAATTTCAAACTAACGCTAAGATTACTTTTTTGCCCCAACAATAACAACTAGTAACAACTTGCCACTTAGGATTTGTTGTAAAAATGTTGTAGAAATGTTGTAGACGTATCATTTCTCATAAAAAAAAATCAATTTTTGTTGTCCCGAACGAATGTACTGCTGGTAGCCGTCTCAAAATCACCGTACGCTGACTTGTTCCCGCAAAGATAGAGTTACACGTTTCCAATGACGAGGCGAGTACAGTCACTGTATAACTATAACTATAACTATAATCTCTCTTTCTTTCTGTCGGGAGAAGAAAGAAACTCTCCGATTCGGCGAGGCAGAGGGACAAGACAATTTCCAAATATCATCACAACTCACAAATCCAAAAACGTCATTCCCAAGCGAACGTACGATTATCGAACGGCCACGGCTATTGCCGGACCCACCAATCCGAACGTATAAGGGCATTTCAGTAATTTCACATGACTGAATCGAATTATATATACCTTAGAACTTTTTCCACTTTAGTTTCCCTTCACTTCACGGTTCATAATAACGTTGTTTGATTTTTTGTTTACATATCCCCTGAAAATTACGAGGACACAGATTTGTTCCAGCGAGTCCGGGAAACTCAACTCACTGAGCCAGACTCAGACTCAGACTCAGATTTCTGACCGAGTCAACGCTAATTAGCTATGGAGCTGCACCTGGATTCCATGGCGGGAGCGATCGGTGTGTCGGTCCCGGTGCTTAGGTTCCTCCTTTGCTTCGTGACCACCATACCCGTGAGCTTCCTCTGGCGATTCGTTCCGGGTCGACTCGCCAAGCACCTGTACTCGGCCGTGTCAGGCTTTCTTCTATCCTATCTTTCATTTGGGTTCTCTTCGAATCTTCATTTTTTGGTCCCCATGTTGTTGGGTTACGCTTCGATGGTGCTATTTCGCTCGCGATGTGGGGTTCTCACGTTCTTCTTGGGATTTGGCTATCTTATTGGCTGGTATTTATTCTTACTCTTTCTCAGTTTTGCTTTAATTCGAAGAAAAATGATTGGTTTCTTTGATTTGTAAGTTTGATATTATGTGAATGCGCGAGAATTTCAATGTGCACTGTTATACAAAAAGCGATTTATTTATTTTTTCCCTTTTCCCATGGTGATTGAAAGCATCGAATTGGACATTATTTTGTCATTGGTGAAAGCAATAGAAACTGCGGTTACAATGACACTTTTTTTTTTTTTTTAGATTGGTATATTATGACGTGTTTATTGCCTTTTAATGCCGAGTTTTAATATGAAAATTTGGATGCTTGATTGATTTTCAATTTGCAAGGTTTTAATGGTCTGGTTGGAAAACCGTTCAATGTTGACCTTGGCATGCGGTGTAGCAGAACTTGAGAAAGTTTGCATTTGAATTATTTTTTCCCATTTACTTTTCCCTATAGTGTTTTGGTTTAATGTTGTTGTTTCTGCCTTTCTCCAACCTTTTAAATGTTGATGCAATTGCTAAAAAACTGATGAAGAACAAAGGTAATTTATTAATTTTTTATGAAAAAAAGGATAAGAGGGGGCAATTAGAGTGGCTTCCCTATGAAGGTAATTGTTAAATTTGACAAATAGGGTCTTCGTCATATTTCAACATAGAAGAGGGAAAATAAATTTTCCTATCCTCAGTTTGTCTAATGTTGTTTTGTCTAGCCCGAAGAAAGACTAATAATGTGACCATATTCTTACATGTTTTGGTGCAAGCAAAGGCAATATTCCTTTTGTATAGAGTGTAGCTGAGAGGTGTCTCAAGTGCAAAAAGACTGTCTAGAGATTACTAGAATGTAACCAAATTTCATTGTAAGAATTTCACATTTTTTGCTTAAGTTGTAGAATCAGTTGAGTCACCTTGCCAATCATGGAGGCCATGACAGGCAGATCATCTGATAACAAATATGAAAATAGCTAACTTCTTGAAAAAAATAAAATAAAAAATAAAAAATCTAGCCCAAACTGAAGTATTCTCTGCTTTATGAATCTGATAATTTGCATTCTACGTGACCTACAAAGTGTCCTGCTTCTTTTTTGGATGCATGAACAAAAAGTTCATACCTAGTGCACAAGGTTCCCACTTCTGCAGGGGTTTGAGAGAAGTGATAGTAAACAGCTTTACCCCAATCTGGGAAAAATGATTCCTGAACTTGTTAGATGCATGAACACATTTAAAATTATTTTTTTTATGTTCATGTTGGAAATGGGGCTATTGATTCCATGTAACCTGCTGCAATTTTTTTTCCCTAGAGATTTTTAACTAAAAATATTGCTATGTTTGTTTGCTTGCTTTTGCTTTGTTTTTTTGTTTTTGGTCTTAATTGATTTTAAAACTTCAACTAATTTCTGAAGGATATTTGAAAATGTCTTTTCTGTGCATTTTATTTGGAATTCAATTTTTTAAAAAAGATATGCCTTTTTATCTTGGATTCTTGACCGTTTGTATGCATGTGTAGCCATGTCTATTACATGAGTGGTGATGCATGGAAGGAAGGAGGTATTGATGCCACAGGTAAGCACATTTTCAGCCTTTATACCTAACTCACATTTTGTCATATAGAGGTGAATGATAATAACTACTCTTTACACTATATTTCTTGGATTAATTATCTTTTAAAGATTTCCTGTTGATAAATTTGATAGATAAGGGCCTGTTCCTTTATATGGCACCTGATTTCCACTGATTGCCATCCTTTTATTTTCTGATTTTTCCTGGGTTCTGATGAGTGTCAATGTCTTCCAATGAAAACTAGGAGTTATCTGATTAGTGACTGATAACTTCAATAAAGTTTTTGGTGGTTATTAACCTTCTCTTGATTTTTGAAGCTGATAACCGCCTATGTTGATCAAGTTCAATGCCCCCCCCCCCTCACTTTTCTTTTTTCATTCATATGCATAAGAACTCGTATGTGGTAATTATGTGTCAGTTAATTGTGTATTTCCTTCTAATATTTAGGAGCCCTGATGGTGTTAACACTGAAAGTCATTTCCTGTGCAATAAATTACAATGATGGGCTATTAAAAGAGGAAGGATTGAGTGAGACGCAGAAGAAAAATCGGTTGATTAAGTTGCCCTCATTGATTGAGTACTTTGGTTACTGCCTCAGCTGTGGTAGTCACTTTGCAGGTCCAGTTTATGAAATGAAGGATTATCTTGACTGGACTGAAGGAAAGGGGGTAGGTCTATTGTGTTCTCAATTTGTGCTTCAGTATTCCTTGTTTAATAGAGAATAAGTGCTTTTAGCTTTTCTAGTCTCTCATTGTTTTCCACTTTTTTCTTTTCTCTTTGAATCTTTTGCAGATTTGGAGCCATTCAGAGAATGGACCCTCACCATCACCATATGGGGCAATGGTTCGAGCCCTTCTTCAAGCTGCTTTTTGCATGGCCTTGTATCTGTACCTGGTACCTCAGCATCCTTTGTCCCGGTTTACCGATCCCATATACCAAGGATGGGGATTCTGGAAACGGTTGAGTTACCAGTTCATGGCTGGCTTTACCGCACGCTGGAAATATTACTTCATCTGGTCAATTTCAGAAGCCTCTATTATTATTTCTGGCCTGGGTTTTACTGGATGGACAGAATCTTCTCCACCAAAGCCACGCTGGGACCGTGCCAAAAATGTTGACATTCTAGGTGTCGAGTTCGCAAAGAGTGCAGTCGAATTGCCACTTGTGTGGAATATCCAAGTCAGCACCTGGTTGCGTCGTTGTAAGTTTCTCTATCATCTGAGTGTTCCATTCCTTTATATCCTAGGTTTTGCTTGGTTATCTGAAAGGAAATATATACTTTTTGGTTACCCATAAACATTGAATTTGCATTGGAAAACTAAAATCAAGAAGTCCATGTATGAATCATGATTCCCCCCCCCCCCCCCCCCACCCCCCTTTTTCAGGAATGAATCAGAAACTAACTTAAAGAAAAAAGAAATGAATCAGAAAAGAGTTAAATCGATAATTTGATTTACCTGGTAAAAGTAAACTGTAAACTGAACTGTAATCCATATCATTCTTTTTTTAAAATTAATTTTGTAACAATTGGATCCTGTGGGCTGAAAATATTATTACCTGTTATAATGGCTGTTATAATTGTCCTGTTAGGATCTTGATCCAATTCATTGACACATCGTATTCTTTACCCTTTGAAATTGCTATAGGAAATTATAAGTCAAAATATCTCTTTAAAAAAGAACAAAGTTAATTCACAAGTTTGCTGTTTGGATGTCTTTTGTGCCATCCGATCCTAGTACAACAGGTTACTGAATGCTAAAGTGGCAGACTTTGATTTTCTAAATTGGTCTTAGTACTTTATGGATATATGAGTATGTAGAACATCAAAGCAAAAGATGAATGTTTAAAGTGAATAGCTAATATCTTGTGCTGCTGTAGATGTTTATGAGAGACTCGTTCCGAAGGGCAAGAAGGCTGGTTTCTTTCAGTTGCTGGCTACACAGACTGTCAGTGCTGTTTGGCATGTAAGTATAAGTTCAGCCTTATTATATTTTGATTCTCCTGCATATTTTGTTATCCCCCGATATTACTTGTGCCATTTTTTTTAGTTAATTCAATCTACTAGCCAATGTATCTCATTCTTACCATTCACTATCTGTGCCAATTTTTAGGTTTTTTAACAAATCAATGCCCTTGTTTTTTGATACACCTGGTGTTCTTTCTGATGGTGATTACAGAGCCTTTTCACCTTATCAAGTTTTATACACTGCAGTTTCTTTCATATTATTAGGTTCATGGTACAATTTCTGCCATCTTTCAGTTCCAGTTTCATATTACCAAATTCTTCTTTGATTGAGGCATCCTTTAATCTTAAATGTTGCCATAACCATATGATTATAAATAACAGAATCTGTAAAGCAGAAAGTACACTATTATTTTCATGAATCATCATTCATAGTGCCATTTTATTTACGAGTCCTTGTAATTTTAACCTGGTCTTTTATCCTTATCACACAAAATTTTTCCTAAATATTGCGACTTGCTTATTAGGCATTTTATGTTTTCCCTCTACCCAATCAATATAAACACTCTTTATCTCAGAGATGGTATAAGCAGTGACTAGTTTTCATACTTTGCTTCATTAAGAACAAAGAACAAGGTTTTTTTTTTTTTTTTTTGTTCGTTTTTCTCTATGAAGTTTTCCCTTTCATCTTGGGTTTATTAATGGAAGTGTGAGCCTTTTTTTGTCTTCAATTTCAACTTCAACACAAATTTACGTCTGCCTTATGCTTCTTGTCACTTCAAATTACAGGGATTATATCCTGGATACATCATCTTCTTTGTTCAGTCAGCATTGATGATTGCTGGTTCAAGAGGTATTGATTAGACCTCCCCCCCCCCTCTTAATTCGCTGTGTGTTTTGTTCAGATATTTGAACTAATTCTTTGTTTGCCTTTACTATTTTATTTCTGTCCAAACAGTCATTTACAGATGGCAGCAAGCTATTCCTCCAACTATGGGTCTGTTTAAGAAGATATTTGTGTTTTTGAACTTTGCTTACACACTTTTGGTTCTGAACTACTCCTGTGTTGGTTTCATGGTTAGTCCTTTTCTCACATACACTGTCACTTAACTAATTTTTCTAGGATCCAGAACATGTTGCTTTCAAGTTTCTTATGCTTATTTTACCAAAGAAATAAGTTTCTTATGCATATGTGCTTGTATTGGACAGGTACTAAGCCTGCATGAAACAATCGCCTCGTATGGGAGCGTATATTTTATTGGAACCATCGTTCCCATAGTATTGATCCTCCTAGGTTACATAATTAGACCTGCAAAGCCTGTCAGATCTAAAGCTCGGAAAGAACAGTAAGGTAGACAACACATTTTCTTCTCTTTGGAGTGGTCTGATGAGATCAGGAGAGTGGAAGAAAACTGCTTTCCATGGTTTCTCCTCCACCTTGTCAATTGATGATCATCTGTAACATTTGTTTTCAGCTTTGAATATAATGTTGCATCAATTCATAAACTTTTCATCTTTTCAGTTCACTACTTTTGACCCTGTTCCACATTTGAATATAATGTTTTAGCTTTTGATTTAAATTGTTCAAATTAGAAACACACTTTTGGCCATTTTAGTTATTAGATTTTTTTAGAAACATATAGTTTGACCCAAAGGGGAAAAAAAATCTATAACAACAATTTCTGGCCTGCAATAGAAATTGAGAAAAAAAAAATACTTATAAATTTTAAGCATAACGGTTCCAAGTACAAAGAGTCGGATGAGAATGTCATTCTCGTTGCACTGAGCCATTGACATGCTAAAAGGCTGTCTAAACAGAAATTGGGAAAAAAAAATTACTAAACTTTTAGGGACACTTCAATTAACCCTTCATGATTCGATTCCATTACTTCATCTATCAATATATAAAAAGATAATGATTGATTTTTTTTTTCTTTTCATCTTTTGACTGCTTTTGATTTTTTTTTTTCCATAAAACAAATTGTGCGAATAGATTTTTTTTTTAATGGAAATCATTCAGGGCTGACTCAGAAAATTACAAAAAGAATCTCTGGCTACCATTACAGTAAAAAAGAAAAAAAAGCCCCCAAAATTGTTTTTTTTAAAATCCCTATAAATAGAAAAATCATACATCTTCTATAATACCAATGTTGAGACAACCTTCCATCTCTTCACGCAATGCCCCTTTTGTCCAATTGGTTTAGCTCTCCTCCTCTCTGGCCTATCCACCTCAGCAGACTTCCCATATCCAATACAATAAACTGTGCATAAATTTATTTATTTAAAAAAAAAAAAAAAAAAAAAAAAAAAAAAAAACTGGATTAAGCTATGCGAAATCCATGTATGTCCTCATCTAAACCTCTCTTTTGAAGAGGCCCCCTAAAGTATTTACCATTTGCAATTGTTACATGTGACCAAATTTGGATCCATAGAAACAACAAGCACTTCTTGCTTACATAAGATTTTTCTCTTTGCACAAGCAAAGCTTTAGGACCTCACAATCCACCAAAACACAGAAACCAGCACATAGCTCTTGGTCCCCTCCTCACCTTAGCTGGATAAAGATTAATTTTGATGTTGCAATTAGACCAGACAAATTCCTTCCTTGCTAGTTGCTACTATATTTATATATATGCAGTTTTCATTTGGGTAAATCTGTCTATACATGTACTAGTAATATTATTTGGTAGCTTCATTCCTGGTTGTCTCCTCTACATATAATTTGTGGGTTTGGAACAACATTATCTTTGAAGGTGATGCTCTCAATCATCAGAGAGTCTATCTAGAAACTCTGCATTAGTCACTCTCCTCTAGGTCATCTCCTCCATCATCACAAATATATAAACCAGTTGTCCAGTTCCTTTCGTTGCTGTTCCTCTCCACATTTTGAAGGTAAAGATGGTAAATGGCATGGACCTAGACCTCTTTATAATAAAATTTCTAGGGTAAAATACTATTTTGGTCTTTAAACTTTACCAAAAGTTTATTTTCATTTCTAAATTTTAAAACGTTCATTTTTCTTCCCTAAATTATTGAAAAGTTTTTCTTTCGTCCATAAACTATTAAGAATATTTTATTTTTGTCCTTAAACTTAAAACATCTTTTTTTTTTTTTTTTAATCTCTAAGCAATTGAAATTTTTTCTTTTTTCATCCTTATTTTTGTCTTTAAACTATTGAAAAAACTCTTTACAAAGTTTAAAGGTGAAAAAAGAATTTTTTAAAGTTTAGGAATGAAAAACAATTTTTTAGTAAAGTTTAGAAATCAAAATAGTGTTGTGGGGTATAGGAATTTAAATAAGGTAATTGCGCCACGTGTCATACCCATGGCCGAGGGGGCCATTATTGTGCCGAGGAGGTCACACCCTCAGACAGTAAGGCCACGTCAGTGGCACGTTACCAAAGAAGGTCATACTGTAGAAAAAGAGTTTCGGAGAAGGGGTTAGCCCTGACATGACCGAAGGGATGGTAGCTGCCACCACATTTAATGAATCCTACCAAACCTCCTGGCTGCATTTATGTGGAGAAGACCCCTAAACAGTGTTGCCTTGACTGCCACAACTCATAAGGGTTTTGGGAATGTGTTTGATGGGACAAGCACTCAAATAGTGGCTTGGATGATCAACAAGTGGAGGGCCAAGATCATCTAAAGGAAGCTATATAATGTAAGAGACCCTTTAGGGAGAGGGGATCGGAAAATTTGTAGAGAAAACACTGTAGCAACAAGAATTGAAATTGTATCCAAGTCTAAAAAAAACTATATTCAAGAACCACTCTCCTTAGACTTCACCGAGGAAGGATTTCTTTGCATAGAACTTGTCTTTCTTTGCTTTCTTATTATTTTTAATCCATTGTGCGTGTTGCTTAATCCATGGAAGCCTAGCTTTTAAGCTCACTTTCTACAAATTCATTGTGTTGGGCTCTTTGGGCCTACATCCTTCTACCCTTTGGGCTCAGGAACCAAAACGATGCCCTTACAATTGGCTTCAACTGTGGGAAAGCTTAAGCTTTAGTAAGATCAACTTCTAGCTATGGTGGGTTCGAGGTCCAACCGAGAGGAGTCTGTTGGTTCTTAACGTCAGGACCAATTTCTCAATTTTGAACGAAGGAGGGACCACGAGGTTAGCGTGCACACCACGCATACTAGTAGGAGCCAATCTTGAGGCGGGAGTTACATCTCTCATGAATAGAATACCAGGAGCATGCAGTTGGAGATTAACTGTCTTCGCAGGAGGCTACGCCGCGAATGACAGAGAAGGACTCCCTTAGATTCCGACCCTTCTTCTGATGATGACAGAGATGGTAGCTACAGGACTAAGTCCAGGACTCTTTCCAGTGAGTCTTTTTCATATGATGAGGACCATCATTATAAGCGAAGGAGTAAGAGTCCATCTCGCAAAGGTCTGGGCAATGATGCTATGAGCAACTAGATCTTGAAATCACCGACTACGCGTAGAATTGAAGGGGGAAAACTTCCTCGGCAGTTTACCCAGCCAACGTTCACCATGTATAATGGCAGAATGGACCCTGTGGAGCACATTAGCACTTCAACCAGAGAATGGCCATTCACTCCCGGAATGAAGCCTTGATGTGCAAAGTGTTCCCATCTAGTTTGGGGCCTGTGGCGATTAGGTGGTTCGACAGTCTGAGAGAAGGTTCTATCAGCTCCTTTAAGGAGCTCACTAGGGCCTTTGGGGCTCATTTTGTGACTTGCAGCAGGGTCCCTTGTCCCTTGGATTCCCTGTTATTTATGTCCATGCGAGAAGGGGAGACCCTGAAAACGTATTATGACAAGTACTGGGAGATGTTCAATGAGATAGATGAGAACTTTGATGACGTGGCTATAAGGACTTTCAAGGTCGGCTTACCCACCGAGCACGATCTGAGAAAGTCTTTGACTAGGAAATTAGTTAGGAGTGTTCGTCAGCTTATGGACTGTATTGATGAGTATAAGTGGGTCGAAGAGGACCGGTAGCAAGGAAATGGGAAGGCTAAGGTGGTCCCTCAAGATAGAAGGGATCTCAGGTCGGATAGGTACAATAATAACCGACTTTGGAGAGATTTTATGAGGCATTCTGGATCTACTACTACCCAGGTAGTCGGTACCGTGTTCCGAGAGCCAGTACACCAAATATTTAGAAAAAAATCAAGAATGAGCCATACTTTTAATGGCCAAACAGGATGGGGGGAGACTACACAAAGCGCAACCAAAGTCTCCATTGCCAGTACCACCAAGAATAAGGGCACACTATCGAGGATTGCAGGACTTTGTGGAGCCATCTGGAGCAATTAGTTAAGGCGGGAAAATTGAAGAAATTCTTGTATCAACCCAACAGACAGTGTGGTCAGGCAGGGTCGGGGGCTCAGAGAGATGCTCCCGCAAAACCACCTTTAGTTACAATTAGTGTCATTCTCACTACTCCGGGAAGGACTGGTTCTTAGCCATCCAGGGTGATGTCTGTAGCTCAGCGATCTATTGATAGCTCGTCCCCCGATCCGAAGAGGAGTAGAATAAAAGTCCGGCCGACTTTGAGCTTCTCGGATGAAGATAAGGTTGGGACCTTGCAGCCACATGATGATGTCCTGATGGTCACCCTCAGGATAGGTGGGTACGATGTGAAGAGAGTGTTGGCAGATTAGGGCAGTGGCGTAGAGATCATGTACCTTGACCTATTTAAGGTACTGAAACTGAGGTCCAAGGACCTGACCTGCTATGATTCCCCTATAATAGGGTTTGACGGGAAGATTGTTTTTCCAAAAGGCCAAATCCAACTACCCATTCAGACAGGGACAGAGGTTATGGATGTAAACTTCATTGTGGTAGATACCTACTCCCTCTACACTGCTATTGTGGCGAGGCTTTGGCTTCACGCCATGAGAGTCGTACCTTCTACCCTGCACCTGAAGGTGAAGTATCTGTTTGGGGATTGGATTGAAGAGCTAGTGGGGAGTCAATCTATGGCCAGGCAATGCATGGTGGCCGCGATTAGACATCGGATCGAGGGTGAGTTCTCAGCCTTTACGGGGTGGGACTTATAGCAATCAAAGGTGCTAGTGCTGTCCACGGAGGTAGAGGAAGAAGGGGCAAAATGCAAGCAATTGGAAAGAGTTGTCATTGACAATGATGAGGAGAAGTTCTTTCAGGTCAGAGTTCAACTGCCTCTTTGGGAAAGGCAAGAGCTAATAGATTTTCTCAGAAAAAATATTGACGTGTTTGCATGGAGTGCCTATGAAGCCCCTGGGGTGGATCCGAATTTCATTTGCCATCGTTTAAACGTCAATCCCTCTGCCATCCACAAGAAGCAACCACCTTGGCACTTATCTAGGGAACATTTTGACAATGTCAAGGGGGAAGTACTCAAGCTCAAGTAGGCTGGGACCATAAAGGAGGTGTTTTACCCCAAATGGCTGGCAAGTATGTGTAGACTTTACGGATTTAAATAAAGCTTACCCAAAGGACCCTTTCCCCCTGCTTTGGATAGATCAATTGGTGGATGCAATTGTAAGCCATCCTCGGATGAGCTTTTTGGACACTTTTCAAGGCTATCATCAGATACCGTTAGCTCTAGATGATCAGGAAAAGACTGCTTTTCTTACACCCACTGGGAATTACCACTCCAAAGTGATGCCCTTTGAATTACCTACCAGAGGATGATGACCAGGATGTTTGAGCTTCAGTTCGGAAAAAATATTGAGGTGTGTATAGATGATATGGTGGTGAAGAATAAAGTAGAGTCCGAGCATATAGATGACCTTAGGAATATTTCCGAGATACTGAGGAAATACAAATTGCGCCTTAATGCCGCTAAGTGTTCTTTCGGCGTAGGCTTTGGCAAGTTTCTGGGTTATATGGTTACCCATCGCAGAATTAAAGTTGACCCTAATCAGATTAGAGAAATTAACAACCTGTAACCTCCTCGAAATCCCAAAAAGGTCTAGAAGTTGATAGGAATGACTGCCGCATTGAACCAATTCATTTCTCGGTCAATAGACAGGTGTAGGCCCTTCTTCCAGTTGTTGCATAAGTGAAAGTGATTTGAATGGATAGAGGAATGTTCCTCGACCTTCCAACAATTGAAGGAATATCTTTCTCGGCCTCCTATTATGTCCAAACCCGAGGAGGAGGAGGTTCTATTTGCCAACATTGTTGTGGCCTCACACGCGGTGAGTCTAGTGCTGATACGGGTTGATGATGGGGTATAAAGACTAGTTTATTATGTGAGCAAATAACTACATGAGGCAGAGGTTTGTTATTTACCCTTGAAGAAGGCCATTTTGGCAGTAGTGCATGCTACACGGAAGCTCCCACATTACTTCCAGGCTCATACCGTTGTGATTCTAAACCAACTCCCTCTTTGACCATTGCTTCGGAAAGCTGATTACATAGGGAGGGTTGCAAAATGGGGAATGATCCTGGGAGCTTTCGACATCAAGAATATGCCTCACACTTCTATAAAGAGTTAGGTCCTTGCAGATTTGGTGGCTGAGTTTACCGAACCTTCCCTAGAAGAAAATGGTGAAAGGATGAACATGGATGGAAAATCAATTGGGATGATCTCCTTGCAAGAACCTCTATCTTTGAAGGTGTATGTCGATGACACAGCAAATCAAAAGGGATCAGGAGTGGAGCTAGTTGTAGTATCTCCTAAAAGGATCATCATTGAGAAATCCTTAAGGCTGGGCTTCTCAGCTATGAACAATAAGGCTGAGTATGAGGCTTTGTTAGTGGGAATGGCTATGGTTCAGAAAATAGGAGGAAGAACAGTGGAGACATTTTCAAATTCGAGGTTGGTTGTAGGCCAAGTAAAGGGAGAACTGGAAGCCCGGGATGCAAGAATGCAGGACTATTTGAAACAAGTCAGGCACTTGCAGTCGGGGTTTGAATCTTTCTCCTTACAACGAATCCTAAGGAGCGAAAACACGCATGCTGACTCTCTTGCCACTCTTGCAACTTCCTCGGCGCAGGGTTTACCTTGCGTGATCCTGGTTGAAGATTTATGCAAGCCCACCGAGATGAGAGAGGAAAAAGTCCTTATTCACCAGGCTAGGGTGGGGTCTAGTTGGATGGATCCTATTATCCTATTTCTTAAGAACGATGTCTTGCTCGAGGAGAAGGGCGAGGCTGATAAGGTGCAAAGAAGAGCTCCTCGGTTTTGGTCGTCCGAGGATCAAAAGTTATACAAACACTCTTTTTTTGGGCCGTACTTGCTATGCATTCATCTTGAGGCAGTGGACCCACTCTTAGAGGAGTTACATGAAGGGATTTGTGGAAGTCATACAGGGGGTAGGTCATTGTCTCACAGGGCCCTCACCTAAGGGTATTGGTGGCCAAATATGCAAAAGAAAGCACATGAGTATGTGAAGAAGTGTGACCAATGTCAGAAGTATGCCCCAAATATTCATCAGCCAAGGGGTGTCCTCAATCCTTTGCCTAGCCTCTGGCCTTTTGCCCAGTGGAGCTTGGACATTGTGGGGCTCTTCCCTAAAGCAGCGGGAAATAGGAGGTGGTTGTTGGTCGGCACTGATTACTTCACCAAGTAGGATGAAGTTGAGCCCTTGTCAAATATTAGAGATGTGGACGCCAAGAGATTTGTGTGGAAAAATATTGTCACTCGGTTTGGGATCCCTCACACCCACATCTCAGTCTATGGTCTTCAATTTGACAGCAAAGCCTTCAGGAGGTACTGTTGTGATTTAGGCATTAAGGATAGGTACTCCACCCCGGCTTATCCCTAAGGGAATGGACAGGCTGAGGTTGTTAATAAGGTCATAGTGAGTGGACTTAAGAAGAGGCTGGATGATGCAAATGGTAGATGGGTGGAAGAGCTGCCACACATTCTTTGGAAGTATTAGACTACCCCTCGTAGGTCAACGCGGGAGACACCCTTTTCAATTATCTATGGAGCCAAGGCTGTGATTCCTCTAGAGACTGGATTTCCAATGTTGAGGACGAGCTTATTCACTCCAGATAGCAATGATAACCTACTGGAGAAGAGTTTGGATTTAACTGAAGAGCGGAGAGAAAATGCCATGGTTCAATTAGCATATTATTAGCAAAAGCTCAAACAAGCGTATGACTCAAGTGTAAAGTTAAGACCATTTGCTCCAGGGGACTTGGTATTGAGAAAAGTTCTAGGTACTGCAAGAAACCCGGCATGGAGAAAGTTAGGGTCCAATTGGGAAGAGTCATACCGTATCACCTTGGTAGCTGGAATAGGTGCATACTTCCTAGAAGATTTGGACGAAAATGTTGTACCATGCCTTTGGAATGTAAACAACCTGCGAAGGTATTATTATTAATGAAAGCCAAATCTGTCATTTTTTTTATTATAGAATTATGTGTCATCTTGATTACTTGTGGGGATATTGAACAGAATCTTGGTCATGTTTGGCTCCTTGGATCACATACCTTGAGTAAATTAATATTCCTAATTACTTATGTGGGTACTAAACAGAACCTTGGTTATGCCTGGCCGCTCAGACTACATACCTTGGGTAAATTAATACTCTTTATTATTTATCTAAGTATTAAAGAGAACATTGGTCATGTCTGGCCTCTCGGACCACATACCTTGGGTAAATTAATATTCCTTATTATTTCTCTAAATATTAAACAGAATATTGGTCATGTCTGGCACCTTGGACCACATACCTTAGGTAAATTAATACTCCTCATTATTTCTCTAAGTATTAAATAGAACCTTGGTCATGCCTAACCCCTTGAATCACATACCTTGGGTAAATTAATACTCCTCATTATTTCTTTAAGTGTTAAACAGAACCTTGGTAATGTTGGGTTCCTTGGACCACATGCTTTGGGTAAATTTTTCTCACTATTTACATGGGCTTAATCTACTCGAATTAACAAACGAATCATTACTGTTAGCTTTTGTTAAAGTATGGGTGTTCACCCTTAGAAGCATCATCAATTTAACCTTTCAACAAAGGATAAAGCAATAACCACAGCTAATCAAACATAAGTAAAGCAAGAAAAACAAAGGTTCATAAAGCAAAGTTGATATCTTTTCATTAAACAAAGGAAAGATACATCATGAACAGTGACAGATAGCCATTACAAAAAAGGGAAGGTAAGTACAAAAAAATAATAATAAATAAAAGAAAGGGAAAAAGAGTAAAAGAAAAAGATCCTAAACTATGCCTTGGTAGGAGGAGGGTCTTCTTTGCTGCCTGGCTGGGAGACAAGTGGGACAGTGGCCTTAGGATCAACTTCCTTGGATTTGAGATCAGCCTCCTTTGCCTTAGGAGCAGCATTTTTTGCCTTGGGAGTGACATCCTTGATCTTGAGGGCAACCTCTGGACCCTTGGCCTCTGGCTGGGTCTTGACCTCCTTGCCTTTACCCTTATCCTCTGGCCGAGAACCGCCCTGGCCAGCCCACTTACTCTTAGCCACCTCAACCCCCTAGCTTTGGTCACCAGCCTTGCCAGGCCTTTTGGAGACCTCAGGAGGAGGAAGAGAGGCCTAGATGATAGAAGGCTACGTAGAAGAGGTTGGTGCAGGGGCAGCAGGAGGAAGGAGTGCAGTTGGAAACTCACGAATGTCTGGAGGGTAGTAGATGTTCTCAACCTTCCTCCACTCCGAAGCAGCAGGGACTCCTGCCAGGTTGAATGCCTCTGCTCACACTTCCTGGTAGTAATCCCTGCAGACCTCCGCCAGCTCCTCCGCCAAGTGGACCTTGATCTCCTGCACCCCAAGGTCATAGGATGCCTGCTCCGAAGCCTTCGCAGCTTCCTTGGCCGTCTGAGCAGCCTCCTTGGCCTTCCCTAGCTCCACCTTCAAGTTGTGCTTGGCCGTGGCCAGCTCTATCTCAGCATAATAAAGCTTCTTACATTGCTCTTCAACATGGTCTTGAGCGTTCTTGAGGCCGGCCTTAGCGCTCCTCCTCTCCCTCTCCTCAGTCGTCAGCTTCGCAGTCAGTTCCTGATTCTTCTGCTCTACTACACCCAAGGCCTTGCTGGTCTCAGCACGAAAGTTTGCCTCGACCCTAGTTTCGTTGTGGGCATTTCTCACCCACTCCTCAGCCATGAATACCTCCTGGATGGCCTGCGCAAAAACAAGAAGGAAATGCTATATCAAAAAAGAAAAAGCATAAATGCACTTTTAGTCCCTAAATTTTGGCTTTTTTCCATTTTGGTCACTACATTTTAATTTTACCACTTTTAGTCCCTAAACCAATTAACGCGTGTTATTTTTGTCCTTTCCGTTAGTCAACCGATGGAAATATCTAAGGTGTTGCCTAAGGAATTGAAATATTATAAAAAATGCCACATCAGCATCTAATTTTTTAAAAAAAAATAATAATTTATCAATTTTAACTAAATAAAAAAAGAAAAAACAGAATTAAAAACAATAAAATACATAAATTTAGATCTAATTCATTTTGAACAAGAACACACAAGAACATGATCACAGATTTAAACATCATCACAAGAACATAAGAGCACAAACCCAGAACCAAACACAAACTCAAATTTAAAAACACAAAGAACACAATAACAAACATAAACTATTTACTCTCAAAATAAATGCCAAGTCAAATCCAGAAAATCATACAAACTCATCAAGAACACATAAGAGCACAAACCCAAAAAAAATCATACAAACCCAGAAATCAAACACAGAATAATTGTAAAAGAATATTGTAAAAAAAAAAAAAAAATCAATCCATATATATACACAAACCAAATTATCTAATAGAAAAAATAGATTTAAATCTGAAAATTAAATCAATACAATCATTAACAAAATACCTACAAAATTGAACAAACTCAGCTCAATCCCTCAACCATACCAACACAAACCCATATCAATCCCTCTGTTTTTCCCTTTAACCCCCACATCTCATTTTTGTGGATCAAGCGCCATTCAAGATGCTCATAGCTTGTAGATCGGACAAGAATCGATCACGAACAAGAAAACAAGCGGCGATTGCGGCGACAACTGGTCGATTTGGTTGTCTTGGGAGTACTCGATGGTGGTGTAATGAGGGAAGAGTTCGGCGGGAAGGTTGTCGTCGAAGATGGAGGCGTAGTTGGGAGGGAAGTGGTTGCGTTGGAAGCAAAAACAGAAGATCCAGATATTGGCGACGAAGTCGATGATGGCGAAGGGGTTGAGGACGGAGTGACATGTGCGGCAGCAGAGAGGGGAGTAAGGGAGGAGGGTGATGTTCGGGAGAGGTCTGATCAAAGAGTAGATAGCAGAGACTAGGACGACGCAGTTCGAGGATTCTTGCTTCGTGCCTCGAATCACGTTCCATGGCATTCGGACTCCATCTTGGGATTCTAGTTCCAGGAATTCTGCCATTTTGGGATTTTGAATTCCTTCTTTTTTGTTTGTTTTTGTGTTCTTTGTGTTTTTAAATTTGAGTTTGTGTTTGGTTCCGGGTTTGTGCTCTTATGTTCTTGTGATGATGTTTAAATTTGTGATCATGTTATTGTGTGTTCTTGTTCAAAATGAATTAGATCTAAATTTATGTATTTTATTGTTTTTAATTATGTTTTTTCTTTTTTTATTTAGTTAAAATTAATAAATTATTTTAAAAAAATTAGATGTTGATGTGGCATTTTTTATAATATTTTAATTCCTCCGGTAGCTACCTTAGATATTTCCGTCGGTTGACTGACGGAAAGGATGAAAATAACACACATTAATTGGTTTAGGGACTAAAAGTGGTAAAATTAAAATGTAGGGACCAAAATGGAAAAAAGCCAAAATGTAGGGACTAAAAGTGCATTTACGCCAAAAGAAAATGACAACCTGGCATGAAATCAGGAAGGCATAACAAGAAGCTTATCAAGGCCAAGTCCCTCTTCAGGGACAGAAAAAGATCTTGCTACCTCATGGTTTGCAATGCAGCCATATCCTTAGGCAGCAGCAGGGGCTGCTCTAGGGCCTTGGCTAGGTAATGGGCGTGCCCTTTTTGGAACTCCTTGATGGAGGAGCTCCACGGTATGGCTACCTCCTTCAGCTCCAGCCGAGGATCCCACACTAGGTTTTGAGGGCGCACCTTGGCCGCGTTGTGGTCCTCCTTACTTTCGACCGAAGAGGCCCTCCTCTAGCCCATGGCCGTCTTTTGCTGCTTAAGCTCTTTTTTAGGGACCAACTCCCCCTCATCGGCCACCTCCTTCTCCTTCCTTTTCTTCTTCAAGTTGGCAACAGCAAATGGGTTAACTATAGAAGGGGGGGGGGGGGGGGGGAAGAGCACGAGGGGGCTGGGACCCCGAGGCATCCTTGGGCGCTAACCCCTTGGTCCTGTCTGCGAGGAGCTCACACAGACCTTTCTTCCTGTTCAAAGTCATTCCTTCTTCTTCTTCCTCTAAACTATCGTCTATGCGCGCAATTATGAACCCAAAAGTGCGGACGCCTGAAAATCTGTCAAGCTCGCCTTCCGTATCAGAGACCTAGATCACTGGCTCTCCCTGCTTCTCTCTCTCTTCCACAAGGTGAAACTGGTCTATCTTCGCCTTGAGGGATAGACATGAAAAGGCAGTCTCTTCTCTTAGAACCGCTGCTTCGTGGGGGAAAGCGACAAAAGGGCAGTTCAACTTGCACGATGTCTTCTCGAGCTAGAAATCTGGGTACTAAGATGTCTATCCGAGCCAACCGAGGATCACCGGCCGTGATTGTGTGGCCCTCGTCCTGGAACTTGTCAAATAGGGGTTGGAAGCCGAGGATGAGATGGACGGCTCTCAACTGTCTGTCCTAGCTCACAAACACCTCAGACCTTAGCACTTTGTTGAGGTCTGCAACATTGACGAAGTTAAGGTTAGAGGCCACATATCTTTTATCTACAAAAATATCCGAGAAGCAAAACCACAGTCAGAATAATGAGGCCCTCTGTCAGAAAGAAACAAAATACTAAAGGAAAGGAGAGAGAAACAAAACTATGGAACTAGTGCCCATGTTAAAAGACCTAAACCTAGGGTACCTCATCTGGCTCTCCCTCTCAGTTTGGGCAGTGAAGACCGTCATGTCATTCACCAGAGGCGATTAGGTAGTCATCTTTCACGCTCTTGTCAAACTTGGGAAGACACAAGACGAGCCTAACAATTGAAGACCTAGACTTAAGGTAGTAGCCCAAGTCTGCCAGCAAATGGCACTCGTACATCCAAACGACATCGTGCCAGGTGAGGTTCAACCTCATTTGCTCGTTGAGAGCATCTACACCACCTAGAATCCTAAATAGGTTGGGTGCGCATTGGTAGGGGCATAGCCTATGGGCGATTAAATAGTCCCTAGTCACGTTACCCTTAGGAAGCCTCATTCTCCCTTCTATGAAGGTGATCATGGGAATGACGACATGCCCTTCATTCCTGTAGGAGAGCCACTCACCCGAAGAGTAGTATCGCAAGGAAACACCCCGGGGAATGTGATACAAGGCCTTAAACCCCTCCATACCAGCAGGAGAATCTAATAGGTGGGCGAACCTACCCATGAGAGTAAACTAAAGAAAAGTGAAGGAAATATTTGTGAAGAAGAAGTAAAAAGTAGAAAGTCGAGGAAACTGGCCGAGGAGAAAATAGCCTAAGAAGATTGAAGGGTCATTTCAGGAGCTTCTCGAAAGTTTGAAGATTTGGAAAGTCTTGAAAGTTTGGAAATCTAGGAAGTCTTGAGAGTTTGAAGATTGGGAAAGTGAGGGCAATGAATCCCCCAAGTGCCTTATATAGGAGGCGAAATTGGGTGGGAGTTATCCTGCCTAAAATTTGAGGAAAAATGCTAGCCGTAGGATCTCCATCACACCATAGGACGTGGGGAACAAAGCGCCGCCTGGAGCATTTAATGAGATGTTGCGGACTCCGAAGTGCCAGAACAGTTGTGAGCACGCGAAGTAACATTCTCACGTGTGGAAGTCAAAGAAACGTGTGGAATTAATTATCCAATGTCAAAACCCACTTTTCTCCTCAAATAAGAGGAAAAAATTGGAGTTTTGAGGGACTATTATGGGATACAGGAATTTAAATAAGGTAATTGCACCACGTGTCATACCCATGGCCGAGGGGGGCCATTATCGTGCTGAGGAGGTCACACCCTCGGACAGTAATGCCACGTTAGTGGCACATTACCAGAGGAGGTTATATTGTAGAAAAAGAGTTTCGGAGAAGGGGTTAGCCCTGACATGACTGAAGGGATGGTGGCTACCACCACATTTAATGCATCCCACCAAACCTCTTGACTGCATTTATGTGGAGAAGACTCCTGAATAGTGCTGCCTTGGCTGCCACAACTCACAAAGGGTTTGGGAAGGTGTCTGATGGGACAAGCACTCAAGTAGTGGCTTGGACGATCAACAAGTGGAGGGTCAAGATCATCTAAAGGGAGCTATATGTAAGAGACCCTCTAGGGAGAGGGGATCAGAAAATTTGTAGAGAAAACACTGTAGCAACAAAAACTGAAATTGTATCCAAGTTTAAAAGAACTATATTCAAGAACCACTCTCCTCGGACTTCACCGGGGAAGGATTTCTTTGCATCGAACTTGTCTTTCTTTGCTTTCATATTATCTTTAATCCACTGTGTTTGTTGTTTGATCCATGGAAGCCTAGCTTTTAAGCCCACTCTCTACAAATTCACTGTGTTGGACTTTTTGGGCCTAAATCCTTCTACCCTTTGAGCTCAGGAACCAAAACGCTGCCCCTACAAGTGTTTTACCCAAAATTTTAATTTAGCAAAAAATAAAAAAATTTACAAAATATAATTTACCATGTGGAAAATTGATAATAATGTAGTATATTATGTGGATGACTGATTTACAATTTTTTTTTTATATAAAAATTAAAGTATTAAGTTATTAGTAAAATTGAGTATTAATGATCATTCCACCATTCATAATATATATATATATATATATATATATATATATATATATATATATGTAAAAGAGTTAAGGCTTTCAATTATATTAGATTTCTATATGCTCAAAAATTGATAAAACCCTACTTCAAATCGATTGTGTCATGAAGATTAAGTTGATTAACTATTATTAATTGTAAAAGTAATGTTAATAAAACTTAAATACAAAATAAAAGTTATTAATAATTTTACATCTCATAAACAAGAAAAATGGTTTTTTTTTAAAAGAATTAAAAGTATTTTTGATTAATATTTAAATATAAAAAAAAATCTCACTTAAATTTATTCCCTTATAGCTTAAAATATATTGAGCTGGCCTTTAAATCAATAGCTAGACTTACTACATGTATAGTCGCCCTTTAGTACTGACAAAATTAAGGGATGTTTGCTCGCAAAGCATGTTGGGGTAACCAATTCCTTTGACAAATGTATGTAAAAACATTAGGTACATGTGTGTCTAAGTAGTGGCTGGTTTGGCTTAATTGACAACAAAAATTATACTGAAATTCTATCTATCTTAATAGTTGTTAAGCATCTTGTAGCTTAATTGACACATTTCCATGCATTAAATGTTTGGGATCTAGAGGGGAAAATTATTTGAGTTGGTGGGTTAACAATATATTATAACTATCTCAAAAAAAGAAATCTTAAACGATAGGAATTTAATTTAAGTAAAAGCAAGTTTTAAGAAATTTATAATTCTACTCAGAACTAAAATTTTATTGCCACAAATTTCAAGTAATTTAAAATAAAATTTAATACTATTCATTCTAATTATTTTAATCATCTGACCTAATATTTTTTTTGGTAATACCAATTTTTATATTTTAATATCTTATTAAATATTAATTATTACTCTCTCAAAAAAATATTAATTATTACTCGATAACATCATGATTATCCTAATTTTATATTGTTAAAATCAGCATCAATACCCTTTATCCAACCACTCAATCTTCTCAAGTTACTTCAAAAACAAAACATCGTGTTAAATAATAGTATCCATGAGGCCAGTGCCGTGGGGTCTACTCTTTCCTCCTCAGTATTATACCTTTCTTTGAATTTGGTCTCTGCCTCTCTCTTCTGCCTTAATAAACATTAATATTTTGCCGCAACAAAACTGCTCGCATGATCATGCCTCGCTCTCCTCAGCATGTAAGCAAATCACAATTCACAAAAAACTACACAAACAATTCATTCTTATGAATCATTCTAAATTTGCTTGCTTTTTTTCTTTTTCTTTTTTTGATGGGTTGGTTTAAATTAGGTGGGAAGTTTTGGAGGGAGATATGATTGATGTGATTACTGTTAATGTACATTATCATGATGACCATTGAACACAAAGGTATGTGCTTTTTAATGTTTCAAGGAGTTTTTGTTTGTATTTACTTTTGAATAAGTCTTGTGTCACATAAAGTGACATAACAAATACCACAACTCGCCTATGTGACGAGTTGTGGTTGGTGGAGAACTAGTGGTGGGTCTATGTGAGAACAGCCCTCCACCAACCAACTTAACTTTTACAAAAACTTCCTTCTTTCTTTTCATTCTTGTTTCTTTACTTAAATGATATAATTTTCCACTTGACATTCAGAGCATCTATATTGTACTCAAAGAATAATATAATCCACCAATTACTCAAATTCTAAATTTCACATAATATATCTCTTAATGCTTTAAGGTATACAACTTTCATTAGATCCTAAAATACACAATACTACAAAGCTAAACACCAAATTGTTAATTTGAGATCTATACTTTTAAAACTAAAACTAGCTCCTTCCAAAACTTGACTAAGGCTCAATTTGCTCCAAACTAAAACCTGTCGACTGAAAGAGTGGAAGGGGTGAGCTACTCAGTAAGGGTAAGATACACAAGAATTTAATAAGAATGCATGTAAATCAAATCATTTCATTTTATAAGTATTCAGATAGGAGAACATCTTTTCATGCATAGTATTTTATACTATTGATAATAATAATTTATACGCTCTTCATAGGAAAATAATTATTCTTCTTTTTCTTATCAGAATAATATTACCAAAACCTTTCGGATTGAACTTCTTTCATTTCTTACAAAGTCACCAAATATAATATTGATGATTTAAAATCATATACATACATACATACATATATATATATATATATATATATATATATACATATATGTATACACACACACACACACACATATATATATATATATATTCTCATTACAAAATAATCATTGTAACTTAAATCAAATAATTGGTAACTTTGTCTTAAACTAGAAAAATCTTAAAGAATAACAAAACTTTTCTTCATAAACTTCTTCTCGTAAAATATTATAACTTTCATAGTCATAAAACTTAACATTTCATAAAGAACAGATATTTGATAACTTTTTAACATAACCTTGTACTTTCATCAGAAGTTTTATCTTTATAGAACACTAAAACCTTTTCATCAGATTCTTTATCTTTAAAGCACAACAGAACTTCAGAAACTTTAATCTTTTAAGAACAACTTTTCTTTTCATTAGAAACTTCTTCTTTTTATGAGAGTTTTTAACTTTTCACAATGCATTTAAACAAAATCATTCTCTCATGATTAATAACATAATATAGCTGTTCATAAATAACATATTGGTTAGTCCATATTTGATAAGTCTATACTTATTTGGGAGGCTTCTAGCACTACTGTGTTAGGCATCCAGCATTCCCCACAATGCCAGGGATTCCTAAGATCATATCATAATACATATCTTCAACCATGGGGGTCGGTTGGCATTCTCCACAAGTTGGCAATAACCAACAAAGGCGAGTACAGCAGAGCCAGTCCCACTTTTAATGGCCAATCAGATAACATTTTTCATGAAAAACCAGTAATTTAATCCCTACTGGTTGAGTTCAGATCACTAGAGGACATAACCTGAAAACATTTCATACTTATACATCATACTGAAATTCATAGTTTGCATAACATTTCATAATAAAAGCATTTCCATTATTTTCTTTAAACATCATGTTCGTGGAATTAGTAATAGTATCAATATGCTTAAATTATATACATAAGGTTTCAAGAACTCACGAACATATTTTTGTCTGAAACATGATTATATGCCATATCTCTAATCAAAAACCTTTTAATGCATAATACACTTTAAAATAACCTCATGACTTACCAAATGCTCATATAACTTATGCCTTACCTGAAAACAGAGGAACCGAGAGCCTAAAGTCGAAGGAGCTCAGACTTGGGGGCTGGTAACACCTAAACCAAATATCAAAGTTTATTACTATCAATCATTATTTATCAGAAACTTACACATTCATCTCAAAGCCTATCTCTTAGAATCAAGGAAATCCTAACCCCACCTCAACGAGGTTCCCACAAACATATTATGCACACATCAACAAATGATATATCAAACTAAAGAAAAACCATCATTCTCATATTTATATCATATCTCCAGAAGAGCCAACTTCATTTCAAAAGGTGCTTTGAGATTAGGGCAATAATGCATGCATAAACATAAAATCTTTTAAGCATGGTCATGTAACCATATATACTCATATGGCAGCATACAACATGTTGAACAAGACAGCAACATGAAAAAGCAGTAGAATGGTTTAGAACCCCTGCTTTGAGTACTAAACCTTGAACCAAGTTATACAAAATTTTTCTATGATCTAGACATTCCAAAAGATGAGCATATTAATTTACAGCTCAGATCATTCAACCTAACTTTAGAATTAAATCCTCAAAGTTAGGCATGTTCCTTACTGTTCACTGTTTTATTCCAGCAACATAAACTTCACTTATAAAATACAAATGGACTATCAATTCACATCCAATTTTCATGAAATTTTACAGAGCCACTCCTCTGGATGTCTAGTAAATACCATATCAATTCTAGAGTCAAAGCATAAAGCCATGATTTATTAAAAATATTAAAAGCCAACATGCTCAAATCTGTCCTGACGGAATTTCATGTTATTTAGAAAATAAACCATTATTTTTATATTAATCCAAATGCTGTGAGACCACTTCCATTACAACCATATGTGTCTTAGATTTCGTAGGAAATATCCCTAGCATCCAAATTCATTGTATATAATTTAATACATAATTTATCATGCATAAACACAGAATCTGTCACAGTGACAGTTTTGCAACATTTTCTTGTAAATTCACAAAAAATTATCAAACAATGGTATTTTCATATAAAATTTAATACACACATACTGGACATATTATATAATAATCTCCAACAAAATTTTTACCCATACCTGTCCTAGAAAAATACAGGATTTATGATGACCAAACAGGTTAACTAATGAGTGCAACTCTTACCAAGTTCATGAACTAACTCTTAACAACCTTCAATTACTGAATCAACTACGCATTCAACACCTCAATTAGCAATTCCATAAAGTTTATCTAGCTATTTTACTCATTTTAACACTTACCCATAACAACAAATTTTATCTTTGTCTATCATCTAGGAGCACATGCAAGCATAAGCAATGACTCACTTCATATTCAGGCAATCAACAATCTCTAAATTCCAACACACCCATATACAAATTCATATAACCATCACTTAAGTTTAAAATGGACAATAAACTAAAAGAATTACATTTTCCCCTTACCCTAGACATAGATTCTTGGAGTGATAGAGCTAGAATCACTCTAGCTTCAAGTTGGAAACAAGAGCTTGAGAAGAATTGAAAGAAACTTCTTGTTGTTGTTGGATCTGTAGGTGTGAGAGGGAGAGAAGAGTTGAGAGTTTTTCTTTCTTTTGATGCTAGACCCGTGGGTATGAGAGGGAGAGAGTTCTTGATTGATCTAGTTGCTTTGAAAGAGTCAAAGAAGAGATGAGGTGTTGCCGATAAGAACATAGAAAGAAGAAAACAGGAGCAAAGAAAGAAGAATCAAGGAAGTTTCTGCTGCAGCAAAGAAGTCAAGGAAAATAACTTGGGTGGGGCACGTGTATTGCTAAGGGAAAAGGGTTGATGAGTCACCCTTGTAACTTTTAAAATTACTTACCACCCCCCTCACAAACTTATATTTTATAAAGGCCCAAACTATAAAATAACTTTGCATATAAACCCTTACCTTTATAAACTTTTTTCCATAACGTTAAAAGTGTTGGGGTTTATGCCCTAAAATCCAATTTATTGGCATGTCATAAATAATTAAACTGTTTAATTATATGAGACTATTTATTAATGAACTAATATGACATTATCTTAGTCCTTGAGATGCATTATATGTGATTTATGTGAATAAGTTACAGAAGATATAAATCACAAATTCCTTGTAAACTCAAAACGTAGTTCGTAGTCAGTGATGAAATTGGGCGTTTCATCTGCGAAGACTATAACACATCAACTAAGATGATTTGTCTTGATCATGGAAGTGGAGACTTCTAGTTGATGTGTTGATGTGTCTTAAGAGTTAAGACATATTGAATTGGACTGCAGTGAGATTAATTATTCAATCAACAACTGTCACCTGAATAATTAATCTCACGACTTCTAATTTCATAGACTCTTAATCTTGAGAGGGTAGTGGACCTGATCATGAAATGTAGGTTACTTTGATATATCGGGAGTGAGATCTAATATTTACGATCAAAATCTCAATATATTGGGTAACCACACGTAGTGTTGAGGGAACACATATTTTCAAGATGGAATCCATGATCTCTTTTGTAAAGACACAAAATATCCCCTTGAGATAAGTTTAATGGGAACTGGTTATTTAGGGTGCCCACTTTAGTAAAGAGTTACTAAAAGCTTATATTTATTGAAATTGGATTTCAATAAATATGAATAACTAAAAGATTAAATCGGGTATTCAAGGATAAAATAATTGTTTACAAAGTGACAGTTTATTATGACTTTGTTCACTATGGATATTTCATGGAGGGGTCAAATGATATATTATTAGAGTCTTGGGATATAATTTATTAATAAGACCTAGAGTGCAATTATATTTATATAATGGTATTAAATATAATTAATGGTAACTTTGGACTTGTCAAGAGTTGACAGAAAAGCTCAAGGCTCATTGGAGCTAAAGTCTTATTTGTGCCCTTTGGTCCTATCTCAAGCCACAAATTAAAGCCCATTTGGGTAGGCCCATAAGGCTAACCCAATTAGATAATCAGTTTTTATTTAATAAGAGTTATTAAATAAAGTAACTACCAAGGTAGTTAGAATGTACGTATAATGAAAAGAAAAGAAAATAGTTTTTCTCTACAATGAGAAGAAGAATTTTTTTTGAGAATCAACGTACAAAGAGACTGATTGAAAGACCACTCTTCTCGGGCACCATGTGGAATTGAGATGAAGATTAAAGGTATTCTCAAGTCTTGGCTTTGAATTTCACTGCATCAAAGTACGCTTTCTATTCTTTGTTCTAGAATTCAAGGTCACATGTTATTTCTCATGAATGAAGTAGATCCGTGTTTGTTGCTTCCGCTGTGTGTTTTGTATGAGATGCAAAACCAGATTTTCAACAAAAAGTGCATGAATGTTTTATAACATCAAAATGTTAAAGCCTTATGCATTTAAACTAATTAAGATAATACTAAGTATATATTCATAATACAAATAGCCATTCAATTATTTATAATCTTTACAATTCTTATTCAATGGCATTATATAATAATATGCTTATTAAATATTCTTATATTAATTTTAGAAAGTAAGTGACTCAAAATAATAATTAACCACTTGAACACATAGGTTAACTATAAAGTTGGGTCGAGGTGTTACATCAAAGGTCTGACCATCCATCAAGAATAGGGCAACAGACAAACTTGCTTGGAATGATAAACATCAGAGAGGGATGAGACAAAAGAGAGTTAAGAAATATCTGAGAAGAAAGTTGCTACCACCGCATTGAATGATTTGCATCTAACCCCATGGCCGCATTAATGTGGAAGTGATACCTGAACAGTAACTTTCAGCCTTACAGCTACCCCCAAAGACTTTAGGAAGGTGCTAATGAGACAAGTATCAAGAGGATTAACAATCTGACCTACACATGGAAGGCTGAGATGAAAGAAGGGGAGGGAAAATAAAAGAGAAGAGCCCTATTACAAAGAGGATGATCAGAAAATCTAGAGAGCAATCACTATATACTTAAGAACTGTAATTTTATATAAGTATCAGAGAAATATATAAAAACAGACCTTCCTCAAACTTGGTCGAGGAGAACTGTTCTTGTTCAAAATTACTTGCTTTATTTTTTCTAGTAATAACTAACCTATTGTGATCATTATCAACCTAACTCATTGAAAGTTTAGTTTCAAGCCCACTCTTTAACAAATTCATTATTTTGGGCTATTTGGGCTATTGACCATCCATTTGGGCTTTGGGAGCAAATCCAGCCCTTACAATATCCATAAATGATTGCGTGGAATATTACATTATGATTATATGCTGCCAAATTGGTATAATCTATATATATATATATATAAAATCGAACTTTTGAAACTCTCACAATTTTCCATGTCAGCACAATATTAATAAAATATTTTTTGATAAATTTAAAAAAAATAAAATTAAAAACTCTTTTCACTCAAAAACAAAACTGGATGCTTATCTTAAAAAAAAGCGTTAGACACAAACACAAACTCAGCTTGAAAACATGATTGGAGTTTGCAATAGAATACGCAGGAAACCCCAAAACTGAAAACCCTAGACCCAAATCCTTCTTCTTTGTCTCCACTCCCATTTGACCGGATGCTTATCTTAAAAAAAAAAAAAAAAAGCGTTAGACACAAACACAAACTCAGCTTGGAAACATGATTGGAGTCTACAAGAGAATATGCAGGAAACCCTAAAGTTGAAAACCCTAGACGCAAATCCTTCTCCTTGGTCACCACTCCCATCTAAGACAATCTCTTCCCGGCAACGGTAAGCGATCAAAACTCTGCTCTATAAAAAAACAAAAATTCTGATTTTATATACAAAAATTTCGATTTTCTATTTTCTAATCTGTTAGATAAAGAGGTTTTTGTGTGTTTTTGTTGTTGGAATTCTGGATTTTAAGTTTCGGTCTTGGAATTCAATCTCAAAGTAAGCAAAAATAGAAATACATGTTTGATCTGATTCTCTCTTTTATATACCTACCCTTGTTTTTGTTGTCTCCTTGGGTTTGAGTTATAATATACATACAAGTTTAGATCTTTCAATTGATTTTTTGTCTGTTAAATGGATCTTAATATGCTTTTTATGTTGTTTTGGTTTTCAAAATTTGTAAAATTAGACTCAATTGAGAAAATTTTGTATTGGGTTTTTGTTTTTAAATGGTTTATTACATTCTGTTTGCAACTAAACTATGTGTAAGGACACGATTTGGAGCGACCCAAGAACGATACTGGGTTCGCACGTAAATAGGCCCTCACAATATGATTTGTAGAGCGTGGGTGTAAAGAACTAGGTTAACCTCTCATTTTTAAGCTAAAAACTGGCACCACGAGATCCTTTGGTTTTTTCTTGATCGATACTGTTCCTTTCTCTCTTTTCGTTCTTCTTCTCTTTTTTATCTTCCGATCTTCCCCTTCGTGTTCCTCTTTCAGTTTATATACCACCCTTTGTACTCCATCCTCATCGCACACGTGTAGGTTGGGTTCGGAGGATTTCTTTCTGTCCCATCTAGCGCCTCCTGTAACTTCCTGTGGGCAGCTGTAAGGCTGCCTCCCTACTGTTCAGGTATCACCTCCACATTAATGCGGCCAGAGAGTTGGTTGAGAGGTAGTTAATGCGAAGGCAGCTGTAGTTACAGATATTTGTTTTCCTTTTCTCTTAGACCCGTAGTCTGTTATCCTTATCTTCAGTGGTGACGTAATTTTGGGGTCTGGTTGTAACAAGGGTGCGTCCTGTTCGTCCTCGGACACGTACTGCCGAGGAATATAGTGTCTTCGAACGAACATAGAACTCTACCTTCGTGATATTGACCATCCCCCCCCCTTCGGCAATTACCTTGTGACCTGACATGGCCTCCTCGGAAGGATGCACATCCTCGGATGGGCCACAAGCCCAACGATCCTAACCTTAATGGGCCCGCTGATTGACAGGCCCCCACAATAGCCCCTCAAAATCCTACTTTTCGACTCCTCAGGAGGGAAGGTGGATTTTGACGTCATAAGCCCATACCCACACGCGTTTTGAGGCATGCCCCTGACGCCTCAGCATCCCGATTCAGGCAGCATTAAATTTTGGCAACGCTCTTGTCTCCCACGTTCGACGGTGAGATTTAAATCTAACGGCAGAAGGTCTCCCCTGTTCCGTGAGCGGGAATTTTACCGCTCACAATCCTCATATGACTATAAAGGTTTTCTCAGATTAATCCTGTACTTTACCTTTGATGATTACGTAGTTCCAGAGCTCATACATTGAACCTGCTTTTCTCCTTTCTCGCTATTTTCCTGGTGACTACAAATAATCGTACTTTGTCCGAGGTCCTTCCTTTGAACCTGTAAGTCCTCTTGAAGCCTTTACCATCTTTACTTCTAACCCAACAGTCTTTTTTGCTAAGCTTCTTTTTTTTTAGAAAAATGGGAAAACAAAAGAATCCATTTCGATGTCTCGTTGAATCCGAGGAAGGCATTAGAAACTTTCGCTCTAAGTATAAGATCCCCTCATCGGTAGGAATGAGGTACGCAGCCCAAGGGGAATGGGTTAACGCCAGACAAACTGGGGAAGTAGTTATTCCCATGATTGCCTTCATAGAAGGCGGGATGACCGTCCCCATGGGAAGTATCACTAGGAGTTACCTCAAGTTTTTTAGGCTGTCCCCCACCCAATGTGCTCCAAATATGTTTAGGGTCTTGGGAAGTATAGACGCTCTGAATAAAAGAATGGACTTAAAGTTAACCCACCATGATGTGAACTGGGTGTATAACCTCCATCACTTAACTGGCCAGGGATACTATCTCAAATCGAGATGTCCTGAGGTAAGGCTAATTCAGTGCCTTCCCACTTCAAACAAGAACCTAAAGGAGGATTTCCTTATTCTCTCTGGGGAATGGCACGATGGTCTGCCTTGTCCGACAGTAGAGGGAACACCAGGTGGGCGCGTAGTCATAGATTTACACTACTTAGCTCGCAAACATATTTCGTTTACTTTTTCCTTTTTTATTATTTTTGTCTCCCACAATTTTCACTCGTGACTCAACGGTTTTGCAGATAGACTTTACACAAAGCCCAATCTCAGGTTAGTCAATAAGGCGAGCCTGGATAAGTTACTGAAGGCCGAAATATACGTGAATGAGGCTGACGGTCAACTCCGGGCGGCACATTTAATTCTCGGCTATACCCCCCTTTCTTTTGCTTTTCAGGCACCAAAGTGCGTGATTAGAGCACGCGATCCTCGGCTTCACCGCATCAGTGTTGCCTATGAAGGGTTCATTGTTCCAGAGGGTATTCCGCTTCCCCAGCACACATCTCACCCAGAGCCTCTCTTCATAGCCAGCGTCTCGACGGGAGCTTTTTCGCCTTTTCCTCTCCTTAGGGAAAAGGAAATAAAAGGGAGCAAGAAAAAGGCTAAAGGCGAGGAAACGGTTGTAACAGTATCTGAGTCCTCGGACGATTTCGGGATTTTTGACCAATCCACAAGCCCCGAGGAAGATCCTGATGAGATGGGGACAAAAAGAAAACCTCAGAAAAGCTTGCTGGAGTTGATGGAAGGTAAGCCGGGAAAGAATGCGCCCGCAAAAACAATACCACCCCAGGCTTCATCTCTTCCAGCTAAGTCTCCTCCCCCTGCCCCTCGTCAACCTCCTTAGTCACCGCCACCACCAGCGATTCCTAGCGCTGCCGAGCAGAAAAGGCGCAGTGAGCAGAAGGGCAAGGATGTGGCGGACATGAGTAAGTCTCGTCCAACTCGAGAGGAGAATGCCTAACGAGCTGCGAAGCAGCAAAAAACCAAACACCAAGTTACGCGGGACCAGGAGGAATCTGACTCCCAGCATCCTGAACCACGAGCATGGTTGCCCGCACCTATGCACGGTGGGGAGCCCCTGCGTGATGATGCATCTATAAGGGATTTTAACGGCGGAATAGGATGTCATGTAGCCTCGGCCGTAGAGGAAGCCTTATTGCTCCCCAAAGATATGGCCGAGATAAGGAACATGAGGAAGAACGAACTCGTCCTCGAGAACAAACGATATTTGGGCATGGTAAGGAGCTAACCTTTATCTTCCTCATTCTGCGACTGTTACTTACCAATATACACCCTTTTTTTTTTTTTAAACTAAAGTGTTAACCTCTTTCCTACAGATCATCCAAAATACTTTCAAGCTAGATGAGATGCTCAACGCTTGTTCCGATCAGCTAGACGATGAGAGGAAGAGACGGACAATGGCTGTACAGACCCTGTCCAAATTCGAACAGGACTTGGCTGATGCAAAGAAAAAGTTACAAGCCGAAGAGCAAGCTCGCAAAAGCGCCGAGTCGGCGTTAAAAGGCTACCAAAAGCAGGCCGAGAACCAAGGAAAACTCCTGCAGGAGGCGAACACTGAGCTAAAGAAGACTCAAAAGCAAGTCCTAGTTCTTAGGAAGCATTTGGAGGAAACTCAGAAGTTAAGGGAGCGAGCTGAAAAATCCAAGGAGCAAGCGAAGAATGCGAAGATCTGTGCCGAACAGGCAATGAACGAAGCTGAGCAGAGAGGCTACGAGGTTGGTATAGCTGAAACTGAGAAAGTTTTCAGATCTCAGGTTCCAGAGGTATGCCGTATCTACTGCGCAAGAACTTGGAGTGAGGTTCTCAACCGTGTTGGGGTTGAAGCCTCATCTGAGTTACGTAAGCCAGAAAACATAGTCTGTCCCGAGGCGATCCGCCCTCCAGTTATTCTACCCCATCAGGCTGATGATCCTTCTTCAGTTATTAATCTCAACGAGGAGGTCTTACCTCGTAATTCTCCTCCCCGTAACCAGCCGGAATCAGCTAAGGAGGGACTTGCCCCTCCAGGAGTTTCCCCTGACAAGACCACCACCGCCTTGGAGGCAGAAACGGCCTCCCAAGGTTTCCAACGGGATTTGGACTCCACAATTCTATCAACTGGGGGGGGTCACTAAAGCCAAAGAGGGGATTACAACTTCGGAGGCAGACCTACCAGCCTGCCAGAACCCACAGATCCAATTGAAATTAAAAAAGTAGAACGTGTTTTGTAGCTTATCTAGGCATCTAGTAAGGAACCTCCTTCCTCATTTTCTCATCGATTTGACTACTTTACGTTATTTTTGTAATCGTTCACTGTGTTACCGTACTTTAGATACGTTTATTTCAACTATTTTTTGATTATTTATGGCATTTTTAATCATACATAACGTCAACCGAAAATTAGTAATAGATAATAAGCGTTAATACAACAGGGTCTTAGGAAAACGTTTTGGATATGTACGTATTCTTTCCAATCAATCGCAATTCTTTTCAAGAATTCTTAAATTAAACATACTCATACCCTCAGTACTTAGATTGTACGCCAACTTACGTCCAAAGATCCCTCTTTGATTCCTCGATAGGTGTGACAGGGCGTTATCTCTCGTTAAGTTTTGTGATTATAAGATGTATCGCTACTCAGTTACTACTTACAACTTCAATACACAATATGGAACGTAAACTTCCATCGAGTTTGCGGTCCGAGGACTTGGCATAACATACACATCGGACGTTAATTTCCACCAAGTTTGCGATCCGAGGACCTGGCATAACTTGGTTTCTGTTTAACATTTCAACATATAGCACAGGACGTTAATTTCCACCAAGTTTGCGATTCGAGGACCTGGCATAACTTGATTTCTGTTTAACGTTTCAATAAATAGCACAGGACGTTAATTTCCACTAAGTTTGCGATCCAAGGACCTGGCATAACTTGGTTTCTGTTTAACATTTCAATATATAACACAGGACGTCAATTTCCACCAAGTTTGCGATCCAAGGACCTGGCATAACCTAGTTTCTGTTTAACATTTCAATATATAACACAGGACGTTAATTTCCACTAAGTTTGCGATCCGAGGACCTGGCATAACCTAGTTTCTGTTTAACATTTCAATATATAACACAGGACATCAATTTCCACCAAGTTTGCGATCCAAGGACCTGGCATAACTTGGTTTCTGTTTAACATTTCAATATATAACACAGGACGTCAATTTCCACCAAGTTTGCGATCCAAGGACCTGGCATAACTTGGTTTCTGTTTAACATTTCAATATATAACACAGGACGTCAATTTCCACCAAGTTTGCGATCCAAGGACCTGGCATAACTTGGTTTCTGTTTAACATTTCAATATATAACACAGGACGTCAATTTCCTCCAAGTTTGAGATCCAAGGACCTGGCATAACTTGGTTTCTGTTTAACATTTCAATATATAACACAGGACGTCAATTTCCACCAAGTTTGCGATCCAAGGACCTGGCATAACTTGGTTTCTGTTTAACATTTCAATATATAACACAGGGTGCAGGGGTACAAGATGTATGGTTGACATAAATCCAAAGAAATATTTGAATTGAAACACTTTTATTAATAATAATACCTCTTGAGATTATTTACATTCCAAGGATGAAGTACGGCTTTTTCATCTAGGTCTTCCAGATAGTAGGCTCCTATTCCTGCTACAGAAGTGATTCGATATGGCCCTTCCCAATTAGGTCCCAGTTTTCCCCAATTTGGATTCTTGGTGGCCCCTAGAACTTTCCTCAGCACCAAATCCCCCACGGCCAACGGCCTCATCTTCACATTGCTATCATAGCCCTGCTTGAGTTTGTGTTGATAGTAAGCTAGTTGAACCATCGCGCTCTCCCTCCGTTCTTCAATCAGGTCCAAACTTTTCTCCAACATCGCATCATTACTATCCAAAGAGAATGTACTGGTCCTTAATGTTGGGAATCCAGTTTCCAGGGGAATGACGGCCTCGGCCCCATAGGTCATGGAAAAGGGAGTTTCCCCTGTTGAACGCCGGGGAGTTGTCCGATACGTCCAAAGCACATGTGGCAATTCTTCCACCCACTTTCCTTTCGCGTCATCCAGTCTCTTCTTAAGCCCATTGACTATTACTTTGTTAACGACTTCAGCCTGCCCATTGCCTTGTGGATAAGCTGGAGTGGAATATCTGTTTCTTATACCCAGTTCTGAACAATATTCCCTAAAAGCATTGCTATCGAATTGGAGTCCATTGTCCGAGACAAGAGTACGAGGAACCCCAAATCGCGTAACAATGTTCCTCCAAACAAACCTCTTCACATCTGCGTCCCTGATGTTCGCCAAGGGCTCGGCTTCCACCCATTTAGTGAAGTAGTCCGTGCCGACCAGCAGGTACTTCTTGTTTCCTATGGCTTTAGGAAAAGGGCCGACAATGTCCAGCCTCCACTGGGCAAAAGGCCAAGGGCTAGAGAGAGGGTTAAGAACTCCTCCCGGTTGGTGGATATTTGGAGCATATCTTTGACACTGATCGCACTTCCTAACGTACTCTTACGCTTCATTCCGCATATTTGGCCACCAATATCCTTGTGTGATGGCTCGACATGATAGAGACCTCCCTCCTGTATGGCTTCCACAAATGCCCTCATGCAGTTCCTCCAGTATTGACTCTGCCGTCTCGGGAGGCACACAGAGCAGGTATGGCCCAGAGAAGGACCGTTTGTATAACTTTCTATCCTCAGATAACCAGTACCGAGGAGCTTTCCTTCGTATTTTCTCAGCTTCCACCTTATCTTCGGGCAATATATCACTTTCAAGAAATTTCAATATGGGATCCATCCAGTTTGGCAACAGACTGGTTTGATTTATTTGGCAAACCTCCTTCTCTGGTGAGGTGGGGGTGCACAGGTCTTCAACGATAATCACCCGAGGAAAATTTTGTACGGAGGAGGTGGCAAGGGTTGCCAAGGAATCAGCATGGGTATTTTCCCCTCGAGGGATATGTATTACGTTGTAAGATGCAAACTTCATTCGAATGCGCTTAACCCGGTCTAAATACCCTTGCATTCTCGGGTCTCGGGCTTCCAGCTCTCCTCTCACCTGGCCGACTACTAATCTCGAGTCTGAGAATAACTTTACTGCCTTTCCACCCATTTTTTGAACCATATTCATTCCCATTATCAAAGCTTCGTACTCTGATTCGTTGTTAGTTACAGAGAAGCCCAATCTTAACGATTTCTCGATGATGACGTCCTCGGGAGATATCAACACCAATCCCAATCCTGCTCCCCGTTGGTTTGCGGCTCCGTCTACGTACACCCTCCAGACGGACTCGCCTTGTGCGGATATTTGGCCAACCGACTTTTCATCCATGTGACTTTGATTCATATTAACCTCTTCCGGGCACTCGGCGAACTCAGCCACCAGATCGGCAAGGACTTGACCTTTCACAGAGGTGCGAGGCATGTACTTGATGTCAAAAGCACCCAGAATCGTGCCCTACTTGGCAATTCTTCCGATGTAGTCAGAACTTCTGAGTATGGACTTAAGAGGTAGTTGGGTCAAGATAACCACGGTATGGGCCTGAAAATAGTGAGGAAGTTTGCGTGTTGCATGGACCACCGCCAGTATGGCCTTTTCTAATGACAGATACCTCACCTCGGCTTCATGGAGGGATTTACTTACATAATAAACTGGCCTTTGGACGCCATTATCCTCTCGTATCAAGACGAGACTAACTGCTTGAGGAGCTACCGCCAAATAAGCAAACAACACTTCATCCATCTCGGGGCTAGACATGATAGGTGGCTTGGATAGGTATTCCTTCAACTGCTGGAACGCTTCAGCACACTCCGCGGTCCATTCAAATCCTTGCCACCTATGTAATAGGCGGAAAAAAGGACGACACCTCTTAGCCGACCTGGAGATGAATTGATTCAACGCAGCAGTCATCCCAGTCAGTTTCTGCACCTCTTTTGGATTCCGAAGTGCCCGCAAGTCGTTAATGGCCTTAATCTGGTCTGGGTTCACCTCAATTCCTCTGTGGGTCACCATGTACCCCAAGAACTTCCCAGAACCGACACCAAACGAGCACTTTGAAGCATTCAAGCGTAACCTATGTTTCCTCAGTATCTCGAAGATATTCGTGAGGTCTTCCACATGTTCAGCCGCCACTTTACTTTTCACGACCATATCATCGATATAAACTTCAATGCTCCTACCCAGTTGCGGTTCAAACATTTTCGTCATCATGCGCTGGTAAGTGGATCCAGCGTTTTTCAAGCCAAAGGGCATCACCTTGTAATGGCAGTTCCCAGTCGGGGTCACAAAAGCAGTCTTTTCCTGATCGTCAGCGGCCAGCGGTATTTGGTGATATCCTTGGAAGGCATCCAAGAAACTCATTCTGGGGTGACCCACTGTCGCATCCACCAATTGGTCGATCTTCGGCATAGGAAATGGGTCTTTGGGGCAGGCCTTATTAAGATCTGTGAAATCCACGCACACCCGCCACTTTCCAGTCTTCTTTTTTACTACCACCGTATTTGCCAACCATTGAGGATAGAAGATCTCCTTGATAGCCCCAGCTTGTTTGAGCTTGGCAACTTCACATCTGACGGCCTCAGCGTGTTCCTTAGACGGTCGCCGAGGAGGTTGCCTCTTGGGCACCACGGCAGGATTTACGTTAAGTCGATGGCAAATAAAATTCGGGTCCACCCCTGGGGCTTCATATGGGTTCCATGCAAAAACGTCCACATTGGCTCGGAGGAATTCTAGCAACTTCGCCTTCTCTGGCAACGGCAATTTAGCCCCCACCTGGAAGAATTTTTCCGGATCATTAGCAACAACTACCTTTTCCAGATCCTCACACTCTACCCCGCTGGCTGGCACGTCCAGGCCTAATACTGGGGACTTTAATTGCTATAACTCATTGTCGGCAGTAGCCGAGGTTTCTGCTTCTGGCCGATGCTGTATGGCCGCGACAAGGCATTGCCGAGCAGCCTCCTGATTCCCTACTATTTCCAACACTTGGTCTCCGGATGGGTACTTAACCTTCTGATGCAGAGTAGACAAGACCGCTTTAAGGGTGTGAAGCCAAGGTCTGCCCATAATAGCCGTATACGGAGAAAAAACATCTACAACAATAAAGTCCACTTCCACCACATCTGAACCTGACTGCACGGGCAGCCTGATTAGTCCCTTGGGAGTGACCAACCTTCCCTCAAAACTTACCAGAGGAGAGTTGTAGGTTGTTAAGTCCTCTGGCTTCAAACCTAGCCCCTTGTATAAGTCCGGATACATCACATCCACAGCGCTACCCTGATCAACCATTACCCTTCTGACATCGTACCCGCCAATCCTTAACGTTACCACCAAAGCGTCCTCATGGGGCTGTATGGTCCCAACCATATCCTCATCTGAAAAGCCTAGAATCAGGGGGACACGCGTCCTGGCCCTCTTCAAAGCTTGGGAATGATCCTCGGCCGGGGATCGAAACACTGACAACACTCTAGCGGGGCAAGATCCAGTCCTTCCCGGGGCCGCAAAGATAACGTTAATCGTGCCCAGGGGGAGTCTGGATGAAGCGTCCCCGCGCACCTCTGAACCTGCTTGGCTTGCCCTTCCACTAGAGTGATGCAAGAGTTGTTTTAATTTCCCTTCGCGGACCAGCTGTTCCAAATGGTCCCATAAATTCTTGCAGTTATCCGTCGTGTGCCCATGATCCTGATGATAATGGCAATACAGATTCGGGTTGCGTTTCATAGGCTCTCCTGCCATCTTGTTCGGCCATTTGAAGAATGGCTCGTTCTTTATCTTCTCCAAAACCTGCTGAACTGGCTCTCGAAAAACTGCATTAACGACCTGGGCATCCGCCGAACCTGACTGCCCAACAAAATCCCTCCGTGGTCGGCTATTATTATAACGGTCCGACCTGAAATCCCTCCTCTCCTGGGGGATTACCTTGGCCTTTCCTTTTCCCTGAAGTTGATCTTCCTCTACCCTTCTGTACTTATCTATTATGTCCATCAGTTGGCGCACACTGGTGACAGGTTTACCCGTCAGGGATTTCCTCAAATCGTGATCAGCTGGGAGACCAGCTTTGAAAGTGGTTATAGCCACAGCATCATTCTTTCCTTCTATTTCGTTGAACATCTCCCAATACCTGTCCGAGTAATGCTTGAGAGTCTCGCCCTCTCGCATGGACAGAGTCAACAAGGACCCCAAAGGCTGAGGAGTTCTGCTGCATGTAATAAAGCGAGCACCAAAAGCGTGAGTCAGCGTTTTGAAAGATCCAACAGAATTGGCCCTTAAGCCGTTAAACCACCTCATCGCCGTCGGGCCCAAGCTCGATGGAAAAACTTTGCACATCAAAGCCTCGTCCCTGGAGTGAATAGCCATCTTCTGGCTGTAATAGCTTACATGTTCCACCGGATCTGAATGGACATCATACAGGGAGAACGTAGGCTGATTAAATCGCCGAGGATGAGTCGCATCGTCTATGCTTCTCGTAAAGGGCGACTTCGAAATCTGACTCAAAGTCTTGTTCATAGCATCATTTCCCAAGCCCCTATTAGTTGGACTTCTACGCTTACGTCGATGGCGGTGTTCCTCTTCATAAGAGAAAGTCTCGCTTGGCGGGGTTCTCGATCTCCGCCTATAACTAGCTCCATCCGATTCCTCAGACGATGGTTCGGAGCAAGGTGGGGAGCGTTCCCGTCGTGCATGGCCCAACTCTCTCTTTAAATCTGCAATCTCACGTTGCAGATTCGCCTCATACTTCGCGTGGGAGACGTGACTCTTCCCCCGAGAATGGTTCCTGGTGGTATGAGTTGTGCGTACACTCCCTTCCTGGCCTTCTCTCCGTTCGGGGCTCCTTCGAGGATCACCATGCTGGGAGCCCCTTGACTCTGCTTGATGCAAGTTGGCATTCTCCTGATGTGGTCCTGTCGCGGGGTGATGTGGACCCACTTCCTCCATCAGAAACGCTGCACCGGAAGTCGCTTAAGTTAACACAAGCTCTTCCCACAGACGGCACCAATTGTAAGGACACGATTTGGAGTGACCCAAGAACGATACTGGGTTCGTACGTAAATAGGCCCTCACAATATGATTTGTAGAGCGTGGGTGTAAAGAACTAGGTTAACCTCTCGTTTTTAAGCTAAAAACTGGCACCACGAGATCTTTTGGTTTTTTCTTGATCGATACCGTTCCTTTCTCTCTTTTCGTTCTTCTTCTCTTTTTTATCTTTCGATCTTCCCCTTCGTGTTCCTCTTTCAGTTTATATACCACCCTTTGTACTCCATCCTCACCGCACACGTGTAGGTTGGGTTCGGAGGATTTCTTTCTGTCCCATCTAGCGCCTCCTGTAACTTCCTGTGGGCAGCTGTAAGGCTGCCTCCCTACTGTTCAGGTATCACCTCCACATTAATGCGGCCAGAGAGTTGGTTGAGAGGTAGTTAATGCGGAGGCAGCTGTAGTTACAGATATTTGTTTTCCTTTTCTCTTAGACCCGTAGTCTGTTATCCTTATCTTCAATGGTGACGTAATTTTGGGGTCTGGTTGTAACAAGGGTGCGTCTTGTTTGTCCTCGGACACGTATTGCCGAGGAATATAGCGTCCTCGGACGAACATAGAACTCTACCTTCGTGATATTGACCATCCCCCCCCCCCCTTCGGCAATTACCTTGTGACCTGACATGGCCTCCTCGGAAGGATGCACATCCTCGGATGGGCCACAAGTCCAACGATCCTGACCTTAATGGGCCCGCTGATTGACAGGCCCCCACACTATGTATTGTGGTTTTATGGGAATGTTTTGCCTTTAGAATTTTTGATATATTCATTAGGTTTTGTAGAAAACCCAATGGGTGGGATCTCATTAAAAATCTTGAGGTGAATGGGATGTATGATAGACTTTAACAGGCACATGAATCGGTAATGAAATTGGTCTGTCCAGTTCAAGATAATCTATTACTGTGATGATTCCCTTGAAACTTCAATATTCATGGTGTGCAAATGATGAATATTGGATTTGTGTAATGAAATGGTAGTGAAGTGATTTGTGTTGTTGCCTTCATTTTTCTTTGTGTCTTGGCAGTATACACACACATTACACTTCAATCCTTAAGTGCCTAATTTTTTATAGTAACACTGTTAATAATTATTCTCATTTCTTTCCTTTTATAGGTTCACATTTCTCTCTTGAAGACTATTAGTTTGGCTATTGATTTTATGGCTATTGTATTGGATATGTCACTTGATGATCTTATTAAAAATAAAGGTTCTCGTGAGAGAGTTAGATAAGTAACAGCTGTTTATAAATGTGTGGCCTTTCAAAAAGCCACACATTGAGTTATTCCTTTGTTTAAAGTTCCACTGTAAATGCTAGGTTTGGCATGTTGGATTATATTCTCAAAATTTTAATTGAGCATCTGTTTGGGTGTTGAGGAAAAAAATAGTGAAGCAAAAGTAAATTGAAGCACAATCAATTGTGAAGGGGTTTTTTAGATACGTTGGTGAACTGTGAGTTTTGCTTTGTTAATGTTCAGAGTGTTCACTATTGTGAACATGATATCCTTTTTTATGCAATAAATATTTGATTACCTATCCAAAAAAAGAGTGAGTTTTGATTTGTTAATTTGCCAATTGTGGATTACTTTATAGGTTTTGGTTGATATTTTTTTAGGTAGAGATTTAACAAAGCAATGAACTATAGCTTTGCTGTTATAATTTTTTTCTTCTAATAACCATTTTCTTTATGTTCTTTCTACTAAGATATGTCTATGCCCTATGGTATTCTATTTGATTTTCATATATTGCTTATCTTTTCTGCAGATTATTCAATCCAATAGATTTGTGGATAAGCATCTTGCTTCTTTTTTTTTTGATAGGATAAGCATCTTGCTTTGTTTGGTAATTTGGTGCTTTTTTTTTTTGTTTACTGCATAATTTTTATTTTTCACAAATTTGTTATGACATTGATATTTTGAGCTATATTTATTTCTTTTTTATTTGTCTATGGTATTTGGATCCTGTTTCAATGAGTGGACCAATACCATTGGGTGTGTAAGTATAACAACTTGAGTTTCTTCTTATAATGTTATAATTTTTTCAATGATATGATTATGATTTAAAATGGTTTGGAGAGCTACAAAGATATGTTTGATCCAAATTCCAAAAGGAGCAACTATGCTAATTGTTAGTCCCTATAAGATGCATTTGGATGTTATTTAAGCTGCCACTTCCCCTATTGTTATATCGCTGAATTATCCTCCAGACTTATTATATTCATAAATGCTCTTGACTAATTTCTGTCTTTGAAATCGACCCAAATAATGGTAGGTGGCCTCCTTTGCAAATCAAATTCTTTTCGAAGCTACCGGCTGAATTCCACTTTGATGATAGAATATTGAAGGGTTGATTTGGAACCATTGTAATGTTTGAACAGTAGATTTGCCAGGCAATACTACCAAAAGAGTATAATCAGCCTAACTTATAGTTATCTAATCTAGAAGAAACATGAAAGTTTCAAATTTTGGAAGCCTTGAACTATTTAGAATTGGTTTTCTAAAGGATCTTGCTATTAGTCATTTGCTATAATTTTAATGACTTAATTTAAAAAAGATTGCATTAAACGACTTCATTTTAGGAGGTTTGGTTATTTTGGTGTTTTAGGTGTAGAACTGGTGGAAAAAGTAGAGGTAGAGGTAGAGGTGGAGATGGAGGAGTATAAAGCCTTTGAAAAGTTTGGAAACGACATCTGACCTTTAAGTATGATATCTTCCTTTTGTTTTTTATGTTAAAATATTTTATCCGGTTATTTAATTTTGATTAACTTTGCATTAGTTAATGGTTTAATGATTAATATAGATATGTTGATATTGGGACTAAGGGAAAAAGAAAATGGGTTTTAAATCTTAATCTTAGGTCTCATGTTCTTTTCATTGTTTAAGATTGAATTTAATTCTGAAATGATGATTTCTCTCTCAATTGTCTATGCTTCTGAGGATGTGTCACGTCTTTGTCTAATTCTTTGGCTAGATTAAAAAATTTTAGATAAATTATTGACTTTGTGTTTGATTTGGTTTTACAGATTTTTGTAGATTAGGTATTTTGTTATATATTTGCTTTTCATAGTGCTTATTAAAAGTGGCTGTATTGGATATTGCATGATAGTGGTAATGTTTTTTTAGAGACTTTTAATTATTGATTTCATCATTTTCAATGTTGGGCTTTTTTGGGCTTTGCACATAATGCTATTCTTAAAATTTTAGATGATAATCTATTTGAGTGATGGAGGGGGAAAATCAAATGTCTTGATTTGAATTATATGAAGTAGCAAGTATGGTTAAGCTATATATAGGTAAATCATTCCAAATTTTTGCAGCATTCCCTGTTATAATGTTTTGAAGATAAAATGTTAAGGATAGTCTTTTTAATATATATATATATATATATATATATATATATATATATTATGATATTATGCAAAGGGTTGTAATTTACTGTTTGAGTTTTTTAATAACATTTATGATGAGTATTTTTGCTATATGCTATGTATATTAAGCAAGTTTAGGGGTGATATTGTCAAATTTACATCTTGAGAACTTAGAAATCTTTGTGAACATGTAATTTTTTTGTTTGTCTAATCTTGGCTTTTGAGTAAAATTTGATGGCCAAAATTGCACCATATTTGTCACAAATAAAAAGATATATGTTGCAACTAACAATGGCAAAATTGCTAATTGATGTACATCATTAAAATGTTGAATTTTGGTTAAAAGGTTGATATCAATCTAATTTTTAACATCTTTCACAATTTTAAGTGAATACATGTAAATTTATTCAAATGTTAATTTTTATGCCATACAGGGTTTTGAGGAGTACATAAATTTGATTCTTGTTGATGCTGGAAAAGTCAACATCAAGAGGAAGAGCAAAAAACTTTAGATGGGTTCATTTTCCTTTACTTTTAATCTTCCAAATGTGCATGCTCTAAACGTGGTACATCTTTTTTGTTATGGGTCGCTTAGATTAAAAGAAATGTAGAGGGTAGATTCTTTTTAAGAGATGCAACACAATAGCCGTCTCTCTCTCTCTCAATAGTGGAAAGTGATGATTTTAGCAATTGTCTAAATTGGCATTATGTTGCCTTTTCAATCCCATTAAGGTCTAGCATCTTTGCTTACTAGCAATGTTAGAATTTAGATACATCTTGGACATCAAGAATGATTAATATAATTTATGAAAGATATATGACTGAATGAGTATGAAGTTAACTATATTTGTATAATTAATTGTATTGGAGTGTACTTATATCAATTATATTTTTTTTTATATGTTCTCAAGCTCTTGGTTATCACAATATCTCAGTGCATGTGATAGATTTTATTACTTTGTAAGTGATAGTGTTAATTTCTAAGACTTTAGGAACTAATGCATTAGAACTTCAATATGTATTATATTGGCAAACCATGATCAAAACTAGAGTCTAGGTTTAGGCTTGCTCAAAGTGTGATTTATTGTAAAATTGGAATTGAGTGACTGCAGGATTTATTGGACAAAATCTACAAGACTCGATCGATCGAAAATTAGACTCAATTGATAGAAACTCGTGCAGATTTAATTTTCTGCAGAATTTTCAATTCAGCTCAAGCTCGAATGACGTGTTGGGTTTCAAGTAAAACACTACTAGTAAATAAAGGAAACCCTAAGCACATTTTTATAAGGCTTTTTAGAGAGAAAAGAGTGTGCCTCTTTTGTATCTAGGGTTTTGTACCCAAAAGCTCTCTCATGTCTTCTACCGATGTTATTCCTTGAAGAATATTAAGATTCGGTGTTGTAGAAGTTGCTGCATACAAGATCAACGTCTAAAGAGATCCAAAACCTTTGAGTGGAGTCTCAAAGTCACAAGTAGGTGAGCTTGTGTTATTGCAAAGGCCAAGGAAAGAAGTAGTCTGTGGACTCGGAGCTATCATGGGGTCGGGGTAGTAAGTTTTTTACTCGAGATAGCAATAGGATGTTAGTGGTCTAAGTCTTATTGTACAAACTTCAATTCTTTCATAGTGAATCTGTTTTTACCTTGAGAATAGCTAGGTTAAATCCTCCCTAGATTTTTTACCGGTTTGGTTTTCCTAGGTTATCATATCGTGTGTTCTTTATATTTTCGTATTATTTACATGATATAATTTGAGTGTATTAACCTAGATCTGAATAATTTATATAAATAATCACTTGGTTAAATAACTAGGTTAAACAACTTGTGTTTTAAGGGATCTAAAAATGTACAGATAGATTTTATTGGTTTGGTATATAAATTATACCATGATATTGATTTTTTATTTATTTTTATATATATTAGGGAAGTTATCAATAGTTTTCCCGTGCATCGCACGGGTTAGCGACTAGTGCTATCTATTTTCAGAGACAATGAGGGATTTGTCGAATACTTTCTGTGTTAATTTTACTCATCCATGGGATGGGATTTGAACACACAATCTCACATTCATTTTCCAATTTCTGAGGGGGTTCAAACTTGAAAGATTAAGTCTAATATTATTACTAGATGGAATGGACAAGCAATTTATTATTTCCAAAAAAATTCATTAATTTTGTAAGAAATTAAAGAATACTTCAACACTAACAATTCAACTAGACAAATTACTGGTTGTGGCTAAGGTATAATTCTTGCTACTGCATGTGCAATCACTGTATTTGTTACCTAATTGGAATCGATTTTTAAAAATGATATTGATATTTCATATCTGTTCAACATTACGCAGGGATATATTATATTAATTTATAGAGACGATAATAATTCATTTCTCCTTCATTATTTAGTTTTTTTTTTTTTTTTTTGGTTGGTAAACCAGGATCTTTGATAGGCTTAGCCGCTTAGGTCTTGCATTGTTTCTAAAGACTTAACCATGAGTCTTATATAAGAAACAACCAATAGTTACACGGAAATGGTAAATTGAACAATAAAAAATTATTTTGAAGGAAATTATTTAACAATAACTTTCCAAATTTTTTAATGTTGAATTTATATAAACAAAATGACAGCAATCTCCCTTAGACCCGACCATTAGGCAACCAGACCGGTGCCAACTGGCCATAGATTTTTCCAAGCAGAGCTGTCCTCTTTCAACATAAGTTAAACTTTCCAGTTGGAGAAAATGATAGCCCACTAGATTTTCTTCTCTCTCTCTCTCTCTCTCTCTCTCTCCTTCTTCTTCTATTTTTTATTTTATTTGTTCTTTCCGGTGTGTTTTGGTCTATTCCTTTCTGGATTGACATCTAATATATATATATAATCATAAAAGGATATATAATCATAAAAGGAACCTTATTGGTGTCTTAACAAAAACTAAAGAGTTATAATTGTGGAGCGAAAGTCATAGATTAAAATTCTATGGTCTCTTTTACTAGGAAAAAATAATCCTTCTTATCAAAAAAGGAAAAAAAAATTCTATTATCTACATAAAAAAAAATATTATGTTTGGGATAGAGTTGTTAATATCAGAGTGCAAATATGTAGCAAATTATGTAATGAACTTGAAGAGTTTGACGTGTTTGAAAATTTTATGACAGGAGTTATTATATAAACTCATATTTGTTTGATAGAAGGATAAAGCTTTATAAATGACTATTATTAGGTGGGTTTTCAGTTAGCTCAACTAGTAAAGTCTTTGATGGTTGCATAAGAGATCTAGGGTTCAATTCCTGTCTATATCAAAAACTGATTGGTGTCTTGATCTGATGATAGCTATCCATAAGTTGAAACTCTTAAAAAAAAAAAAAAAAAAAGACTATTATTAGTATTATTATTATATTGTTACTCATGTATCACCTTTGTTTAGACAGGATGGAAATTGATTTTTCTTGCTGCCGTCTTTTTTTTCACCCACTAAACTAAAATATTTTAAAAGAATTTAACATTTCATGTAAAATTATTTCCATCTCTTCCGATGTGGTTTTGTTTTATTTCCTTGTAAGAAGCCAAATATTTATTCTAGTCTCTCCTCTTCCCTTAACTATATATTTTCCATATTATCTTTCTTTCTTTGTATACACATTACACACATATTCTTGAACTTCACTCGCTTTCCTTGCTGGCCATTCATTTTCTTTCCTTTTCTTTTTCATTTTCCTTTCTCTTCTTTATGCTTCATTGAGATCTCAATTCTCTGTCTCTCTCTCTCTCTCTCTCTTAGTTTTGAAAACAGTTACTTAAAAACTGTGATGTTACAATGACATAAACAAAAGTTTATATTTTCTTGTGATGGTACTTTAGCCTAGTATTTTTAGTCCAAGGATTTTCCTAACCATGTTCTTCTAGTTCTATCTCAGTGGTTCACAACTGGGTTCCATTGCAAATCACAAGAAAGAGAACTTTGAGAGGCCTAAAGATTCTTTCTTCACTTTCTGGATTGCCTCTAGTCCAAGGGAAGAACTTGACAGACCTCAAAGACTCAAACTTTTTGTGGTATTTACTGTTCAACCAGATTCTTATTATCTTGAGCCATTTGGAATTAGAGCCAAGAATATATACATAGATGAAGCCAATGAAGTCAAAGAATATTGACAGCATGTTTTCCAACTCTGTCGGTGGTGGAGGCAATCAGAATGTTGAGGAATGGGAAATTAGGCCAGGAGGAATGTTGGTGCAGAAGCGTGATATGAATCAAGGCACTGTTTCAATTCCCACAATTAAAGTTAGAGTGAAGTATGGCTCTTTGTGCCATGAAATTCAAATAAGTTCCCAAGCAAGCTTTGGTAATTAGAATTCTTGATTTTGAATAAGAATTTGAATTTTTAATTTTTGTTGAGTTTTTAAGTATTATAGAGGAATTGGATTTGCTAATGGTAATTGATCTTTTGGGTTGCAGGGGATTTGAAGAAAATGTTGGCAGAACTTACTGGCTTGCACCCTCTTGATCAGAAGCTGATATACAAGAACAAGGAGAGAGTATCCAAAGCATATCTTGATGCGGCAAAAGTGAAAGATGGATCCAAAATCGAGCTTGTTGAGGACATTGTAAGTAGAGAAAGAAGGTGCGTTGAGATGCTAAAAAATTCGAAGGTTGAAAAGGCCTCAAAATCCTTGGCAGAAATCAGTTTGGAAGTGGACAAAATTGCAGGACAGGTAAATTTTATATCAGAACAACATAGAGAAAGGATTCATAAAGGAACTGGGTAAATTTTTTTTGACATTTTTTTTACTGCAATTTGGTAGGTCACTGCTTTGGAAGCCAAAGTTTCTAGAGGTGGGAAAGTCACAAAAATGGATGTGGAGAGTTTGACTGAAATGTTGATGACAAAGTTAGTTAAGTTGGATGAAATTGTTAGTGTTGAGGGAGATTTTAAATTGCAGAGAAAGGCGCAGGTATATTGGATTTGTTATTACTCCTTAAGCTTTAGTGTTACACATTGTTTTAATTCTTATTCCTTACTAAGCCAATGAGGTCATTAACTTTGGAATGGTTCCTAAAGGTGAGGAGAGTTCAGAAGCACATCGAAACTCTCGATAAAATGAAGTTGCATTATTCAAAGCCTGGCAGCAGTGGAGGTAATATCCCATGGCAGCAACAACAAGCAAATTCATCCAAGCAAATGTCTGTACCAATGCAAAAGCATCATGTGCAAATGAGGCAGATGGAGTCTAAAGGGCAAATGCAAGGGCTGCAGCAGCAGCAACCATTGCGGCATTCTGAGTCATTTGTGGTAACAACTCAATGGGAAACTTTTGAGTAATGCATACAACTTTAAAGTTTAAACTGGGGGCCAAGCATATTTTGGAATTCTTTCAAGAAGGCCATCCTAAATTCATATAGCCAATCTTACAAGTCTTGGGTTTTTTTTTTTTTTTTTTTTTTTGGCTTCAGATTTTAAATCTCTTTATCTCTGAAGTATAATGCAGATCTGCATCATTTAGTAATTTTTTTTTTCCTTTGGGTAACAATGTGTATATGGTATATGGTTAAAAGGAAAAATAATAAGAGGGAAAAGGAGCTGTGCTGTTAAAGGGTTTATTTATGTGTACTTGAAATGGTTACTTTAGATATCAATTTGTAAAACATAATTTGGGCATCATGGAATTCCATTGGAAGAAATTTGTTGCAACAGCTGTTACTGTTGCTGTGTCTGCATATGTGTATATGTGGCTTGGGACCATAAGGCCAATCATAGCTTTAATTTTATTCAGAAGTAATTAATGTAGCAGTTGTTTTTTGTTAATATATGGCCTTGGAATTCCTTCCGACTTGGGACCATTTGTCCCATCAACTAAACCTATTTATAATATGGGTCATGTTGTAGATTCTTCAGTAGATGTCAATGCAGAAGTAAATTCTTTTTAATTTCATATATTTTTATTTATTTATTATTATTCCTTTTAGTTTCATATCTTGTTTCTTGTGAGGCTGCTATAAGAAATAATTAAACAAGTGCGAAGATACTATTCTTACTAACCATAACATGATGACAGGCAGGTTTGACTTTTAGAGGGGATGGTGTGGGATGAGTGGGGTAGCTTAATAATATGAAACCCAACTTGTTCTGTAAAAATAATCATCAATTGTAAATAAACAAGGGTGATTAGTGATTACCCTTTAACACGGTACAACCTTTTGTATTTTATGGTACGAACGAAAGGATGGTTTGTTTTACGATATGGTTTTATTATTTGGCAATGTGATGCAACCCTTGAGAAAGAATACAAATCTTCAAAGAGTTGACCTTTGGTGAAGGAGTATGACTCTCACAAGAGTTGTGACCTTCCATGAAGATGTGATGCTTATTTAAAAATGGGAATGATGTGGGATTTGGGATCGTTGAGAACATTCCATTCCTCCTCCAAACAATCCCTCTATATATGACGAGAGGGAAAAAAAAGAAAAAAGAAAAGGTTCACAACAAGATAGAATTTTTGTGTATGAAAAATGCCCGAATTTTGTTTATGAACAGTATATCATCAGGGATGGTTTTCAATTTGGCACGGGAGTGCCCCGCTACTGGCTATGTAAATATGTAATGTGTCTTACTTTTAAATAAAACTCCTCTTTGTATCCAAAAAAAAAAAAAAAAAAGCCCCACTTATATGCACATTTCCAAGAATACAAAATATAATTTCGTATAATGAGTGGGGTCATAAAATATTGAGAAAGATTAAGGCACAACAAAATCTCATAACATTTTTCTTTTGTCTTGTGATGAGTTCCAGTATTATGTATATTTTTAATTTTATTTCAATTTATTTTAACCTATGGTGGGCTGGCTAATAACTCAAATTGTTGTGAAAATCTTATGAAATTCTATTGTACTCGTAGAAAAGCTCTAATATATTTTACGAAAAAGTTTACAACTATCAATGTGGCAACTTGTTAATGGTGGATAATAAAGTGGTGTTTGTGATAGGCTCATATGAGAATTAATCATAACTTGCCAACTCAATAATTATAAAATTTGTTGTGAAAAATGTTATGTGTATTATGTCACTCAATACTTAAAAATCAGTCACAATTTTAGTTGTTTTTTGGGCTGTATGTAAAACCATTTGTGTGTTATAAACACAACAATTTATAAAAATATAAGACTACTTAGTCTTAATACAATGTAGCTTGGTTAATTCATTGCATTGCCCCTTATTCTTGTCGGCAAATGATGGATTTATTTGTATATAAATTACACTCTAATGGTAAAGACAAATATATGATGGGGTCATTGAAGAGAAAAAAATGCGTCAATGTTATGGTGTTGCTACAAGTGTACAATCCCAATCATTGTCTAGGATTATCCATAACAATGGAAGGAAAAATGCTAAACACATTTGTGCTATATCATAAAAGGACTAATTTGGTTATAATTGAGATTTCTTATAATTGTTTATAAATCTCAAATCAACCTAGTATATTCCCGATATGGAACTCAATACACACCCACACAATATACACTCAACTAATTAATTACCAACTTGAGAGATCACAATATCACATTCTGAAATATATATATATATATATGTGTGTGTGTGTGTGTTTTGGACAGACGAGAGTATCTAGAGATTTTCGAGTATTTGACTATTCCTTTGAGTGTATGCAATCTGCCTATCCCACACACACACACATTTAGTTGTTTTTTTAGGTTGTGTGTAAAACAGTTTGTGTGTTATAAACACAACCATTTATAAAAATCTAAGACTACTTAGTCTTAATACAATGTAGCTTGGTTAATTCATTGCATTGTCCCTTATTCTTGTCGGCAAATTATGAATTTATTTGTATATAAATTAGACTCTGAAGGTAAAGACAAATATATGATGGGGTCATTGAAGAGAAAAAAATGTGTCAATGTTATGGTGTTGCTACAAGTGTACAATCCCAATCACTGTTTATGATTATCCATAACAACGAAAGGAAAAATGCTAAACACATTTGTGCTATATCATAAAAGGACTAATTTGGTTATAATTGAGATTTCTTGTAATTGTTTATAAATCTCAAATCAACCTAGTATATTCCCGATATGGAACTCAATACACACCCACACAATATACACTCAACTAATTAATTACCAACTTCAGATATCACAATATCACATTCCGAAATATATATATATATATATATATATATATATATATATATATATATATATATATATATATATGTGTGTGTGTGTGTGTGTGTGTGTTTTGGACAGACGAGAGCATCTAGACATTTTCGAGTATTTGCCTATTCCTTTGAGTGTATGCAGTCTCTCTATCCCACACACACACATTTAGTTGTTTTTTTAGGTTGTGTGTAGAACAGTTTGTGTGTTATAAACACAACCATTTATAAAAATCTAAGACTACTTAGTCTTAATACAATGTAGCTTGGTTAATTCATTGCATTGCCCCTTATTCTTGTCGGCAAATTATGGATTTATTTGTAGATAAATTAGACTCTGAAGGTAAAGACAAATATATGATGGGGTCATTAAAGAGAAAAAAATGTGTCAATGTTATGGTGTTGCTACAAGTGTACAATCCCAATCACTGTTTAGGATTATCCATAACAACGGAAGGAAAAATGCTAAGCACATTTGTGCTATATCATAAAAGTACTAATTTGGTTATAATTGAGATTCTTTGTAATGGTTTATAAATCTCAAATTAACCTAGTATATTCCCGATATGGAACTCAATACACACCCACACAATATACACTCAACTAATTAATTATCAACTTGAGAGATCACAATATCACATTCCGAAATATATATATATATATATGTTTATTGGACAAACGAGAGTATCTAGACATTTTTGAGTATTTAACTATTCCTTTGAGTGTATGCAGTCTCCCTATCTCACACACACATGTTATTACAAGGAGGAATCCTTTAAGGTGGCTCCAAGATGCTGGTAAGAGGTTTCAAACTCAAAATCTCATATTTATTGTGAGGTCTTAGGAACAACTAACCCAACCTCTTGGGGTTCTTAGAGGAAATATTTTAGTCATGTCAGTTGGGTTGTTAGATTTTAATGAGCAAGAGTTTTCTATAGAATGATTATGTACTTGTTATGCCAACCATTTTAAAATAAAATTAGGCTCGAAGTGGCACATGGAAAATGTTAAGTTGTTATTTTTCTTACCTTTGTTTTTTTGGCTTTATTCTATATCAATTTACTTACATTTTCTTCAAGTGTATATCTGTATTTAGGTGAAGTTTATTGTACTAGGTTTAGAATTCAAGTTGGTGAAGATTCGCTCAAAAAAAGAGCTCTAACGACTGGATCAATCCGCCAAAGGACATGTGAGCAGCACATGAGGATTTGAAATTTTGTAATGCCAAATGGCTAGCGTCTGGCTCGCGAGTAGGCCAACCTACCAGCAAATCGCTAGACACTCTAACAGCTTATTTCGTTTGTGATTCTACCTCTACTTTACCCATATTATATATACCCTTATTACCCACAAAATTGCAATGAAAATTTCTAAGAGAAAACCCTAGAAACACTATTTGAGAGTTAATGATTGTCATCCATCAATTCACTACATATTTTTCTTAATTTTCTCTACTCTCTTCCCTCTCCAAATTTCAATACTCATGAGAGGAACTTAGGCCAAACAAAATCCACACACAATCAGAGTGTAGAGTGTTGATTTGGAGCAATTGGGAAGCATTGGATTTGTACCAATCTTTGGTGGTGCAATTGGACTTAAGTGTGAGATCCGAAAAGCTAGTGAATAGAAGACTCTATGAAGTCCGTTGGTAACAGAAAATCGGAGGGTTCAAGTACTTTGGGTAGCTTAGGCTTGGAGGGTTTTTGTGTATTCATGTACTCCAACCAATTTGCTAGTAGATTATTTCTGCTTGTTGGGTTGCGGAGAGGTTTTTCCGCCAGGTTCTCCAGTTTTCTTCTTCGATAACACTTCCGGTGTTATCTTGTGTTTGCATCCTCTTTTTCTTTACTTCTCTTGTTTAATTGCTCACGTCAATTGTGTTCGTCCATGCCCTAGTTGATAGTTTCGGTTGATTAATTTGTCACATAAATTCTACATTAATTGAGTTTGCTTAACATTAATCAAGTCATAATTAAAATTTAGGGGTCTTAATTAGCATTTAGTAATTAGACTAGGGCACTTTCACTAAAGAACCAACTTTAGTACTTTTTTAAGGACCATGCGATGCGAGCAACCCTAATAAAGCTTATATTTATTTTTATACCTTCTGTTTGTATGCTTATGAACATCATGTTGTTCACTTCATTTGTATCAAGAATGAAAGTTCAAATAGTGTATAAAACACCTTGAACATTTAGACCCCCAATTTACAAATTACCAATTCAAGCTTTATGACAAACAATAAGTGTGCGGAAAATGAACACAAACTATAAATATAATTGGTAAACAATCTAAGCCAATTAAAATCACATCCACAGCAGAAAATAAAAGGCAAAGATAAAGAGAAGAGAGATGCAAACACAAGGACAACACACGATGTGTTATCAAAGAGGAAACCGAAGCCCTCGGTGTAAAACCTCTTCGCCGCCCTCCAAGTGGTAAGTAATCCACTAGAAAATGTAGTTGGGATACATGAACAGCAATAGACCCTCCAAGCCTAATCTACCCAGTGTACCTAAACCCTCCAAGCTTCTTGCTTCAATGAGGTTGCGCCGAACCTATTTCTTTTCTAGCTTCCCGGATTCCGCTACTTGACCATAGCATCAACCAATGTGAAATTGGTTCCTTCCTAACTGCTTTCTAGAATACCAAACAACCCTCTCACAGTAATGGATATGGTGAGAAAAGATTTTGGTAAAAAGCCTCTCAAGGATTTAATAATGGAGAGGAAGAGAGTAGAGGAATTTGAAGAGTCTCTTATGTGAAGATTGTGGATGAATCAATCTTGTTTTTCTCTAGGGTTTTTCTCTCAAAATTCTCTCTGGAAGCTCTATTTCTTTCGTAGGTATAAGGGGTATTTATACTAAGGTGAGAATGAAATGCGAAGAGTCAGGTTTTTCAAAATAGGCCTGGCTCGCGGCTTGATTGAGTCGCGAGTTCCAACCGCAAGATAACTGAACGACCAGTTGTCCTATTTTGTCCTGTAGTGCTCCAGTTAGCATGACGCTTCAACTTCTGGCATGCCTGGCACGTGTGCAGCTTCTGACGGCTTGCAGCCGCGAGTCACCCGCGAGATCCAGTCACAAGTCTCTGTTTTTCTTGCACACTCTTGAGCATTTCTTCACACTATCTCACTCACTACCCTTACAAGAATCCCACCTAAATACAGGGTTACTAATTGCTGAAATACAAGTAAATTTGGCACGGAATAAAGCCAATAAAATGGTTGATTAAATTCAACCTTACAAACCTGCCTTTTCAGATTGCGTGCAATTATTTTTGTTGCATGTGCTTTCTGTTACAAACAAATATTGATCATCAGATCTTACCTTTTTCTAGCTACAAGAAGTACAAAATGATGTGCTTGACTAAAAGATGCTCAAGTCTCTGTCTCTCTGATGACTTAAAAAAGAAACTCAAGCTTGTCAGTTGCTTCCCAGCGATTAGCTTTGGAGTAAAGAAACCAAACTGGGGCCATTGTTTATTCTGTCTATCTTCGAATTTGCTTTGCCAATCCATTTGCTTCCAGGAGAGTTCCCTAAGGATGGGAAGCGGGGTATAGAATAACACTTGCCAACAATGATTTGTATCATAAGGGGAAGTGAATTCTGTTATCCCCCACCATGTTTTCTATTATGTCTGTGTCCTTAACCGTGTCCGTGCTTCCTAGTCAAAAACCTTTTCATTTACATTCCCCTTAGTTTGAGATAATCTTTGGAATTTGCGGAGGCTAACTAGGAGAAGATGCAGGCAATTAAACCCACTAATTTGTGGTCTTAAAAGGTTTTACTTCCCTTCGCTCTCAAGAAAGGTAGAATGTTAAAGCCTTACAAAGTTGGTCACTTTCTCCACTTTCCAGCACCTATCATAATTTGTGGTATGATACTATGATTTCATGAGAATTTGATTGGTGGGACAGGCAAATACAAACATATGTGTAGCAGTAGCAGATCATACCAACCTGCTGAAGGGAATAGGAGTTTCCAAATTGTCTTACTGATGTTATACCCTTTAATATAATAGGCATTTTAGGTTGTGTTTGTGTATTTCTCAGCAATCGGTTCCTGAAGTTGATTGCATAGTTTGTGGAAGCAAACATATCCATGTATGCAGATAACATCCTTCTACATCTCATAGTGCACAACTCTTAGCCACAGCATGATTCATTCAATCACATGCTTTTTTTTATTAGAAAATGTAAAAGTGGAAACATATGGAACTAATGAAATGGACTTCACAGGCACACAGGCCTACAGACATGAAATTTGAGTAGTTACAATAAGCAGCACACATCATATGGGACCAATTAGCCAAAAAGGCAGTGGCCATTATCAGGCTTATGAAATATAAAGACAAAACACAATGCATGCATATAATTAATGAGCTTGGACTAACATGGTATACAACACGAATTTGTTCATGAATACTCATCTATTTATTGACAAACACATGGTAGTGGTTTAGACGACCAAGTCCCATGGAAACCAAGCAATTCCAGCTAGTTTTTGTTGCATTTCGAATCGAGCACAGATTTTTTCTGGAAGAGGACAGATTTTTGAAGAGGGCTCAATAGCACCATTATTGGCAAAATGACTTGTATCACTAATTTTTGGCGAAACGACTAGAGCTTCATTTTTATATACACAAACGTAAACAGTGAAAAATATAAACATGATTTATATTTTATCATATGCTCTAGAAATAAGAACTAGCAGGGTAACCATTTTTTTTTTTTGTGGAGAAAAAGCAGGGTAACCATTTAGATTTAAATACAGAGAAACATTATTAGCAAAGCTCCAATTTTTCTGAATTTGTGGAGTTTATTGTTTATTAAGGATTCATAACTCATATCGAAGTTTTGGAGGTTGAGTCTTAGTTGTATTTTTTGATAATCGGTTAAGTCTTAGTTGTTGTTGTAGAATACTGTATACAATTTCATTAGATGATTTGCTAACATCTCTAGTAAGTAGCCGATAGTTGGAATTTTTTTGGGTAGGAAATGTAGAGTTCTAGATTGTGTACACTTTTCTTTGAGCATTATTATGGATTGGTATTTCTATAATCTTGATTGGGCCGGACTATAACTCAAGGAAAATGGGTTGGACTTGCGTCTTGAACCTGAGAAGAAAACGTTGATGGATTTGCACATAGCTCAACTTTTTAAATTTTGTTGGGCCAACTTGGCCCTATATTATTCAATTGTTGATAAATTTTGGATATTCAAACAAGATTGTTTGAATATACTTTTCAAACTTATTTCCCTTTAAGAAAGTGAACAGAAAAAATGCCAATCTTAGGAAATCATCTTAATCATTTGTTTTTTCTTCAGCCAAAAGAAGGCGGTGATGGTTAGAACTGGTCAATTAAAATTGGTCGTTATTCGTTTTATTCTTAGCTTTTGGGCCCTTTGACAATGGCCCCTTGTTCAATCCATGGACAACACAATGAGTGATGATCCCCTCCCAATTTCTCAAATCATATCGATAGAGAAAGGCTATATTTGAAACTTAATGTGCTGTACTAAACAACACAATAGCTACCAAAAAGAAACTGTTCATAATGATGCGCCAAACCAAAAATTTAGATTGAAAAAAAAAATGGAAATGAATAGCTCTTTTTCTTTTTCTTTTTTTCTTTTTTATTAAAAAATAGATTTGATATTATTTGAAATCTATGGAATTGGGCTTCATGGAACATGATACCATTCTTTACCATCATACCAAGAAACTAATTTATTTATTTATTTTTTCTCTCATTTTTTTAAATAGCCTTATTTAATGATAAGAGATTTTAATTATTTTATCTTTTGAGTTAACTTGAACCCACAGATAATGGATAAGAACATGCTACCAATTGGAGCTTTTTCAATTTACACATTAATATTAAATGTTTCAATCAACAATTGATAATTCTAATTTTCTATTAACTCTAAAGAGAACTGAAGAGTCATAATTTAAACCCAAGAGTCATAATTTGAAACTCAATCATGATTCATCATATTCATTTTGTATGACTTAAACATTTTTTTTTTTGACAATTAAGAGAATTGAACATAATTTTGTTGTTTATTGAAAAGCATATAAACTTTTTTTCAAAATGTCTGTGCCTTCATTGAAAAAAAGCAAGTTGCGTGTGATTTTTCTAGAATATTTAATTTTGAAAAACTCAACATGCATGCACTTAATTTGTTACCAATTTATTTTTCGGCACGTGAATGATGGCTGTATTGCCCAGTCTAAGAAATTGTCACCAGCAGAATTTCATGACTTTGCTGGATTTGAAATGGGAACTGGCGGTTTTATTTTAAACCCTCACTCAAAACTCCTGTTTACACTGAGGATGTAAATTACCTCCGTTGTTTATGGAAGTCTCATGGCGTGTATTGAAAACTAAGCAACTTTCTTGGGCATGCACAATTATAATTGGCCCTTATAATAACGTAAATAAATCCGAAGAATTTGAGAAAAAGAAAAACAAGATGTTTCGACTTTTAATCTTTGAATGAAATGGTCATGATTGGTAAAATAATTCTGCGTTACCTTTTGTCACTACACACGTGAAAGGTCCAACATTATTTTTACTTTTTAATGGTTTTTGTCGAATCAAATTTTATATATACAAAATACAAATACATTGATATGAATATATATGAGGCCAGCAATCAAAGTGTACGTGGATCAACCATTGCTACTCATAAAATGGCAAGTATTATGGAGCTTTAAAGATCTTAGGGAGCTTTAGGGGGTGTTTGGTAGAGTAGTTTGAGAATTGTTGTTTGAAGTTTTTTGAAATATGTGTGGGTGAAAAAGTGTGTAGAAATGTGTGTTATATAATGTTATTTAAAATGTGAAAATGTGAGTTTGAACTCACTCACCAAACAGACCCTTAGAGATCCTGAATCTTGATACGCTGGCTCATGGACAAAAAATACTTTTTTTTTTTTGAGAATCGGACAAAAAAATACTTAAGTTGATTGAATACGATGATTCTAGAATTTGTACAAATTTTATTATATTATTCTTACAGATTGATATTTAATGACCTTCTGGTATTGATTTTTTTTTAGAGAGTTTCAACCTGTTCATGATGTTAAATTTTTATCATTGGACCAAGACACCAATCGGTTTTTTATGCAGACGGAAACTGAACCTTAAATCTCTTATTCAACCATCAGAAACTTTACCAATTGATAACTTGATGTAATAAAGTAAATTTACCTATAGAGCTTTAGTAGCAGAGTTTTTGAAATATAAGAGTTTTAACTGAAAATCTCTTTTCTTCTCAAAAAAAAGAAAAGAAAAAACTGAAAATCTCCTTAGCTTTTGAGTATTTGGTAAATTACAGTAGATGGAGTTTCGAAATAATTCTGAATATACAAAGCATGTGCAATGAATCATAGACTCTATACACTATTCTATTTAAGAATATTAACCATGAATACATTCTATCAGTTTTAAATAAAACGGATTTGAAATGTAGAACGTCATGTTACCGATTAAGGGTTTATATATATATATATATATATATATATATATATATATATAAAAGATAGAATTTCTATTCTAGCCTAATCTAAATGTATATGTATGTGAAGTAAACATTTTATAATAAAGGGATAAAGTCGTTAGAACGTTTAGCCTATCTATTTTATATTGTAACATTTGAGTATTAATTAACTGACTCATCAATGAAGTTTACGAATAGTTTAGAACTAGTCATGAATATAAAACGAAGAAAGAAGAAGACTTAAAATTACAAATGCAAAAAACCGGTTGTATCAGCCATCAGGCTAGCAGCAACGGAAAGTCAGAGGTGCGTGGGTTTCTTCATTTTGTATATGACACTATTGCCACGTACGTAACCTTCATGGCTTCATCCTCAAATTTAAATTTTTTGATATAGAAAGAAAAGATTTTTATTAATTAAAAAAATATTCAATCTATATAGTGTCGGCTCCATAATGATTATTTTTTATCATCAAACCAAAATACCAATTGGTTTGAATTTTAAATCTTTTATTTGACGATATAAAACTTTACTAATTGAATTAACTAAAACTTACTCGTAATTCTTTGTTAATACAGTTAAAATGAGCTGAGTTGACTTAATTTGGAGAATATTTTAGTTACCATGAACATGATAATGGTGCCATTCCACGGGTGATATGGGGGCGGCTGAAATTGCCTCATGTCTGACCAAAATTAAGGGCAACATGCATGCGTGAGCAGAGATCGCATGACTTTTGATCATATTGCAGGATAAGTATATTTTTGATCGTGTTAGTTGGATAAGCATGAGAGCATCTTAGTCTTTATTTATCATAGAAAATTATGAGCATCTTAGTTATAAGTTTATTCATTCATTGGACAAAAATGGTGTTAAGGGACCATGCTAGCTTTGTCTTGTCATTCACGGCTATGGACAAAACAAGCCTAAACAATTTAGAAGACATCATTAATCATGTGTACCATACCTTCTCAGCACTACAACTGCCACATGTATTACTATTATTTGAGCATTCTAATTGCCATTTCCTTTGGGTTTTTCTTTTTTGGCTTCTTTTTGTTTTTTGTTTACCAACCATCGTGAGTTTGGATTAGGGTTTTTTCAACTCTTTTTTTTTTTTTTTTATACTTTTTACTTGATTCCTACATTTCCTAATTATAATTACATTTTTATTAAATTTTAACAAATAAACTTTCTGTAAAGAGCTAATACAAACGTACTCTAATAAATCAAAAAAAAAAATTGGATACATCACCCCCCCCAAAAAAAAAATCATACAAGATATTCTTTGGCCATCTTTGATCCCATACAATTTCCATTTATCTAAAACTAAGAAATCAATGCATGCAAGAAAACCGTACATTTTTCATTAACCATGTGTAACTTTTTTATTTGAGTAGGAAAAAAAAATCTAGAAGTATAGTGATAAATGGTTATCTTGAGTGTAATGGTAGAGAAAGTGGAAATTGAGGGTAGCCGGCTGCGACTTCTGTCTTGTCAAAAAATTCAGATAATTAAAAGAAGTAAACAATTTCCGGCGGCATTCACTAGCCGGCGTACATGCATGCCTCCAACTCAAACCCATGGTTTTCAGCTAACTGAAAAATAGTACTAAATCTTGTCAAAAAAAAAAAATAGTACTAAATAAAATTCTACACAACCTTAGCAATGTACAATATTAGGTCAATTCAGATAAAGGGTTCGCACCAAAATTTAAATAAACAAACCCAATGAATAAAACAAGAAGTCAAATTTTGGAATAATCATTCAGCCAAAAAAGAAACTCTTTCGGAATCTAAAGGGGTGTATTGTGTATTACAAAACCATTAAGAAAAACAAAAGTAAATCCCAAATAGGAAATTTCTATTCATTTACCACGTGTCCATGCCCCCCCCCCCCCCCCCCCCCCAAAATAATCCTTCATAAAATATAGAAACGATAACACACAAAAAAGAGAGAGAGAGAGAGAGAGAGAGAGAGAGAGAATAATAATATGGAATTGATTGAATATATATGATTTTGCAAGTTGAGCTTAATGGTGGCTTAGATGACTTTAAAACTCCACAGGTATCTAGTATGTTAGTTTGGTGACGATCCCATTTAGAGACGCCAAATTCTGGTATTCATAATGACACTTCTAAACTGCACTCCCATGCTTTAGTTGTTTAGACATTTAGGATAGTAGCGGACAACAGGAGGATCATAATGAGACCAGAGAATGTACAATATTTCTAATTGAACTCTTTTTTTTTTTCTTTTTTTTTTTAGAATACAAAATATTTTTAACACATACACGGGGAGATAGGAGAAAGTCTTAAAGAAACTGGCAGTGTTTGTATATCCAAAAAGGCCTTCTAAAATCTACAAATATTTGATTCCATTCACATGTATGTATACAACATTACAACTTCAACAATTTCACATTTTATTTCCTTTTCAGATGGGATATGCTTGTCAATGTCATTTGTTATCAAATCCGTTGAATCTAATTATATATCATATCTTTTCTTATGACATAAATATATACTTAAATGGAAATAGTCCAATCTGATCCAAAGGAGAAGGTAAATCGGGGCAAGACTTGATTTTAGAGAGTTGAAGATTCATTGTCTTCAAAAATTTTCTTTAAGTGGGCAATACGTGTTTGAAATGGATGAGGATGTTTGGGGTTTGTAAAGGTAACTCCTCTATAAAATACTTAAAAATTAAATTCTATTCATTTATTTTAAAACAAGTAAATTAGACTTTACCAAATTATAAATAATTTAAGGGTAATTCTACGGTACCCCTAAAAAAAAAGGAGGTATGGTACCCATTAGTAGGTAACCTGCTATATCAGGTTACTTTTTTTTTCACATTTGACGGTTTCATCCTCACATTGTATAGTTTCAACATCACATGTGACAGTTTTTTTCTCACATTTGGTGATTTCCTTACTTTTTTCTCACATTTGATGGTTCCATCCTCACATTGTGCAGTTCCAACATCACATGTGACAGTTCTTTTCTCACATTTGGTGGTTCCCTTACTTTTTTCTCACAATTGATGGTTTCATCCTCACATTGTGCAGTTCTAACATCATATGTGATAGTTCTTTTCTCACATTTGGTGGTTTCCTTACTTTTTTCTCACATCTGACGGTTTCATCCTCACATTGTGCAGTTTCAATATCACATGTGACAGTTCTTTTGTCACATTTGGTGGTTCCCTTACTCTCGTTTTTCACATTTGACGGTTCTATCCTCACATTGTGCAGTTCCAACATCACATGTGACAATTATTTTCTCACATTTGGTGGTTCCCTTACCTTTTTTTCTCATAATTGACTGTTCCATCCTTACATTATGCAGTTCTAACATCACATGTGACAGTTCTTTTGTCACATTAGGTGGTTCCCTTACTTTTTTCTCACACTTAACGGTTCCATCCTCACATTGTGCAGTTTCAATATCATATGTGACAGTTCTTTTCTCACATTTGGTGGTTCCCTTATTTTTTTTCTCACATTTGACGGTCTCATCCTCACATTATGCAGTTCCAACATCACATGTGACAATTCTTTTGTCACATTTGGTGGTTCTCTTACTTTTTTCTCACATTTGATGGTTTCATTGTCACATTAAGCAGTACCAACATCGCATCTGACTCTATTTTCGTCACATTCAATGGTACCCTATTTTTTATTCTCAAATTTGACAGTTCCATTATTACATTTGGCAATACCAACATTACTTCTGACTGTACTTTTATCACATTCGATTATTCTCTTATTTTTACTCACATTCGAAATACCGTTAGAACCTAAAAATGATCGAAATACCCCCAAAACCTAAAGAAAGACTAAAATACCCTTATAACCGAAAAAATGACCAAAATGACCCTAAAACCTAAAAAATGATTAAAAAATCCATAGAACCTAAAAAATGATCAAAATACCAATAGAACCTAAAAAATGACCGAATGACCCCCGAAACCTAGAAAATGACTTAAATAACCCTGAAATCTAAAATAAAGACAAAAATACCCTTTTAACCTAAAAAATGACCATAATGCCCCAGAAACCTAAAAAAATTACTAAAATACCCTTGAAACCTAAAAAATTATCAAAATGACCTCGTAACCTAAAAAATTATTGAAATACACTTAGAACCTAAAAAATGACCATTGTGCCCCCAAAACCTAAATAATTACCAAAATATACTTGAAACCTTAAAAATGACTGAATGATCCTTGAAATATAAAAATGACCAAAATACCTCTTGAAACCTCTATTTGCAAGACCAAAATGACAATACAAATTTTATACAACCACTCTATTTGCTTGATTTGAAACCCGTTGATTTTAAAATTAATGGATTTAAAAACCTTGATTTGAAATCTATTGATTTTTAAATTCCTTGTTTGGGTCTTTTTATACAATGAAGGATTTGAAATTCCATTGTTTGAATGTCTAAATTTGGATTTGGATTTGGATTTCAGATCAATAAACTATTTTTTCCAATTATTATTTTCTTAAACTTTTTACATTTTAATTTTAGTAACATTTTTTAATAAATACATAAGGTAATGAAAAGGTCATTGATAATCCAATTGACAAGATGATGACTAAAAATTTGTCATCATAACCAACTAAAAAAATGTCTTGCCAACTATTGACAACTAAAATGTTTTATTTCAATAGAAAGAGAGAACCCTAATGCATGAGTTTTTCAGAACATTTAAAATCTCAAACTAAAAAATTTATTTCGAAGTTCTTAACTGCAAAAAAGTTATATATCAAGAGAGACGATAAAGTATCCAAAATATGTGTCTTTTACACAAAATTTAAAAGAACATACTAGCACTCAAAATATGTGTCATCATCAAGTTACTCCTGTCATGTTTTAAGATTCAAAACATCAAACAAAATTTATAGGCCTTATGTAACACAAATTTCAATTCTTTTTTTTTTTCTTTTTTTTGAAAAAAAAATTACAAAGTACCCTACAACGAGAACATCAAACAAAAATTCAAGTCCACTTTCTTCGTCACTGCTTCTTTGAAGAATTCCATCATTCAATTCAATTAGGAAGCTTATATTTTCCTCATTTTCACATGCCATCATTTGAAACATACTAGTATATATGACCTCTAATTCCTTGGCCTTTTTGTGATATTTTTTCTTCTCTTTATCATTCAACTTCTCTTGTCCTTGTCTTGCATCACCACCTCCTTTTTCAGTTTTATTGATGAATTAATGAGTTTTTTATTGACTAAGAAATCAACCAAAATACAAGGCAAAACAACCAAGCCATAGCAAAACTAAGACTGGCCTCTGTAAAAAAAAAAAAAAAAGTTTATAATAGACCCACTACAACAAAATAGCAGGCTATGACTGCTTACACCCCATAACAGTGTGCCATGATCTCAACAAATCAAGCTAAAACTGGCCACTCCTAAAACACAGTCTACAACAAAATTTATACATTAACATCATCAAGATATTACAACTTTTTAACACAACAGCAACATGTCACAATTGAGCAGTGAAACAATAGATCCTCTAGGCTTCGACAATAATAGAGCACCACAAGATATCCAGCAATACCAAGCTTTCAATAATTCTCCATCATAGGATAGATCAGTCACTAGTTTGATAATGTAGTATGCATTTCAAATTTGAGTCCCCATTAATAGCAAAGGATATGATTAAGCATTGAGTCACAACTGCAAAGTTTGCTCTCTAGTCTCCCTTGAACATCCTTCTTTATAATGCAAATAAGTTGATCTTCGGTGTATACCTTCCCAGAAAATATAATAGAATTTCTTTGCTTCCATACATGATAAACAGTAGCCCACAAAGCTAGTTTGCAAAGGGTTGTTCTTAAGCCTTTTCCTTTAAGATTATTTCCCCCTAACTCATACCATCCTGCCAATCAGTCTTAGCAAAAGATACTAGAAACAAGTTAATTGTAATTTTCCAGACCCTCTCAGTAAAAGAAGAACCAAAAAATAAATGGTCCCTAAACTCAAATGCCAGAGCTGCAGAAAACACACAAACCATCCACTGGAACTTGGAAGACCCCGTTGCAAAATTCTAGCTTTGGTTGAAAGCTTACTAAGAATAACTATCCAACCAACAAATGAATGTTTGGGAATGGCCAAGTTAAACCACAGTAAATGCCACCATTCCATATTACTACCTCTGCTCCTAATTTCATTTCAAATACCAGCACAATCAAATTTATAAGAACCCACCCATAAAGCACTGTCTTGCTCGTGAGTTTAACTAACAAATGCTTACTTTGGATATTCACTAAGTGGTTTAATCTGGCAAAGCAATGAAACAACACAAACCCACATACACATGCTACTTCAAAAGAACAAATAGACACAAACACTACAAACCCACACACTCTTATATGCAAAAGTTTACAATAATAAAAACGACATTAATTCTTTGAAATAATTGCATATATCTACCTTTTCAAATGGGTAGCCCTGAAAAACCAACAAAGAAAAAGGGATACAAAACAATGGCAATGAAACTAGGTTTCATCGTTTGATCCTTACCTTTAACAATATCGAAGAGATTATGATCATCTCAAGAAACCTTCATTGGATAGTAAGTCGAAGAGGTGCTAAAGGAGAATGACAGAAAGAACTGAAGAAGCAATCGGCAAGAAATTCAGAGAAGGATAGAGAGAACGGCGTGAAAGGAACAATCTAAATTTTATTTTAGGTTTATATATCTAACCTACTCTACCAGTAACCTGTAACCCATTAAAATAAAATGAACCGTCAAGATTAAAACTCCACCAAATTTATGGTCATGATTTGTGTGGGTACCGTACCCCCTAAAAAAATAGGAGGTACCGTAGAATGACCCATAATTTAAATAGCTATCAAAATAATAATAGATAACATTTGTTCAAATGTTGATGAAACATGACAACATTAAATCCACTCATTTTAAAATGAATGGATTCAAAAATTCTAGAATGAATTTATTCTAAGAACTTCAAAAAATTAAGTTCTCTTCATTTCATAATCAAAATTTAATTTTTGCATATATATGATATCATTTTGGCATTCATGTCTGTATTTTTTTTTATTTTTTTTTATTTCTTACAAATAGTGGGAGAGGGGATTCAAATCCAAGTTCTTTCTAATGAAAAAAAAATTGGATAATAACCTGAGTTACAAAGTTGTTGGCCATGTCTAGTTTATTTGTGTGGATCTTGTATACAAATGGGAAGAGTGTTGACAAGTTAATTAGTTGAGTGGGTTGTTTGCTGGATTTGTTATTTTTTTGTAACGGTTGCATACAATGTCTATCTCACATGCATGAATGTGAACCTTACAAGTGTGAGACTTGTCCCTGTACGAGAGGGACTTTGTATGTAATTCTTACATAAAGAAATCACTCATGTTTACCAAGAATTTTATTGCTCAACTTACACCTTCAGATGCTTTCAATTATGACATCAAAGGTTTAAATTTTCGTACTCCCCTACCTATTAAATTATCCAATATATATATATATATCTCACCCTGTTTATTGAGTTTGCATGTTATAAAGAAAAAATAATAAAGTACCTATACGGGGCAGGGCCCCAAGCCCATTAGGCCTTAGGCCTTGGCCTTGTGGTACGGTCCATAACCCCGACCCCTTGTACCAGGTAGGGCCCCAGGCCTATTGGGCCGTAGGCCTTAGCCTTGTGGCACAATACTTGTCCCTGTCCCCAGTGAACCTATGATCTTGATTCGGAAGCGCTTTGAGGCACCATTCGAACCCAAAACCCGTAATGAGACCATTATGTCTTGAGCGTCAAAAGCGAGCCCCTCCCCCAATCAACTGTAACTTGGTTGGGAGTGTAATTACTCAGGGATATAGGGTCTCGGCGGCCCGATATTGCTCTGGGAAATATCGCTGCCGAACAACCTTTTGGAGGTGGGAACCAATTCCAATGCCATTACCACCATTTCCAACAGAGTATCCACTTAGAAATGATGGAATTGGATTCCCATCCGCACGAGTGGAATTAGAAATTAATCATATAGTAGGAGGATGGAGCGAGAAGGGGGGGGGGGGGGGGGAGTTGGCAATTCTAGAGAAAATAGAGTGAAGAATAATAACAATAGTAAGGAGAGCGACTTAGAAAGGAAAAAGAAAAGAGTTTGCTTAAACTAGAGCGTGTATTTGGGTCTTCGAGCAAGGAACTACTTATAGTAGGAAACCTAAAACCCACAATATAAATAGGTTATGAGCCCAAGTACAGGTTGAGCCCGTTAGCTACATTTCTGGAGCGCACAATACCCCATAATATAGAAATATGATACTCCCTCTTTTCATATAAACAATGAATCATTATAAATTTAAATAATGAGATTTTTTTTTTTTTTTTTGGAATAATAAGGTATTGTTATATAAAAAGAGCGAGTAATAAGTGTATCACATCCTTGTACTTTTGAAATATATATAATTTTCCTTCAAAAAGAAAAGAAATATAAATAATTTTTTTTTTTTTATAAACGAAATATAAATAATTAATTATAACAATACTAACAAAGGATGACAGGTCCAATATAGGTAAGAGTCAAGCAAACCGAAATGGAGGCCCATTTCCTTAACAACATGCAGAGCAAATCCAACTCGCATTATAGCGTCTGGGTCCACTCTCGATTTTTTTGTTGTTGTTTATACTTAATTAATTCATTATTAGTATTTTTTTTTTTTTAATTAGGAATCGTGTTGGAATCAAAATGTGGATAATCTATTTTACCTTTTCTTTTTATGAAGGATAATCTATTTTACTATTGACTTATTGGGAAACGAGTGAAATCCCGCCAAAGCATCTATATATTATTATTCAAAATCGAAACAATTAGGTCGTCCACAAAGTGAATTGTTACATTTTTTCATTGTACTTTTGTGAAATTGGTCCTTCCATTCAGTTTATAAAACTAATGTAAAGTTTAGTGATCACCGATATATTATGTGGCAACGATTTATTGAAATTTAATTCACTGCAATTTTATAAATGACAATGGATGAAAGAATCAAATTGATAAAAATACTATAATTTAAGAATTAAAACGAGCTAGTGATCCATGGAATGCACAAGAAATTTTAATAAAAATATGATTTTCTCTATTTTTTTATTTTGTAGATAATTATGAAATTTGATATTATTATAGTTATTAATTGACATTTATTATAATTGTGTTTGTATATGAAATACTATTAAATATGAAATTTTATCATTATGATAAATATTAATGAGTATTCATTACTATTGTGTTTTATATGGAACCATTAAATATATAATTATTGTTATTATTAATTATTTAGGTATTCAATTATTAATTGACATTTATTTAATCTATTGTGTTTTATATGCAACTATTTATTCTATTACTATTTTCAAAAGACATGATATGTTAATAGTCTAATTGGGTGTTTAAATAGAATCAAATTTAAAGTAATTAATTAATATATGTACACACAGACATATAAAATTGTAAGACCTTAAAAGCTTATATGGCAAAATATCATGAGGTTAGGTAAAAGCCAAATGCATTCGATTTTATATATATTACTAGTTGGTAACTCATTTAGTGCACAGAAAAGTAACCTAATATGATTCTTTTCATTTTATTTATTATTTTATCTATATATGAAATTTGATAATTATAATAATTATTACATTATTAATAAGTATTTATTATGATTGTGTTTGTTTATGGAAACATATATTTTAATATTGGGCATTTATTAGGATGGTGTTTGTATATGAAAACACATATTTTAATATTAGTCAATAAATGATAATGTTTTTATGTAGAAACTATATATTCAAATATTTAAAGAAAATATAATATGCCAAGATTTTAGTGGAGAGTTCAAATATGGAATAGAGTTTAAATTAAAGGGAAATTATTGTATACTCCCGGAATACCATAAATGCATACTCCCTCCTCTCACATGAATGGTGGGTCCCACTAATTAAATTCATGGTAGGACTCACCATTCATGTAAGAGAGAGGAGTACACTAATTAAATTCATGGTGGAACCCACCATTCATGTGAGAGAGAAGAGTACACATTTATGGTACTCCGGGAGTATCTAATAATTTTCCTAAATTAAATTAAAAATATATGTAAGAATTATGATGTGTAAAATTGTGATACCTTAAAAGTTTATGTGGTAAAATATTATAAGATCTATAAAAAATCAAATATCTTCAGTTTTTATAATTTTTCTTTTTTGAGTAAAATATATGTTATAATTATAGAATTGTTTTTTAGAAGAAAATTATAATTATAGATAGATGGTAAAATATTAAATTTTAGGGATAAAAATGATAATTTATCCAAACTTTCAATCGTGGCTCAAGTCTTAGGCCTAAGGCCACCATTAAAAAAGTTTTATTCCCCTTCATAAAAAAGGAACCCCGTCACAAATAGACCCAAAATTGTAGAAGACTGTTAAGAATTTACATAGTTCATTTCATAAAGCTTATAAACTGATTTCTCACCAATAATATGTATAAAAAATCAAACACTTATTTATTAGGCGGTTGAAACCCACCAATCCAATCATTGTCACATTAATTTGTATGATTTAATATTACCTTTAGCATTTTCTAAAATTGTATGATAATAAGTGGTTTAAAAGATAAAAAAGGATTGTGCATTATTTTTTTCAACTCTAAAAATGTTTCCAAAATATTAGACCAATAGAAAATCGTAAATTATTTGTGGTAAAAAATGTTGAACAAAGTTTAGCTACAAAATTAGTTGTAACTTAAGGCTACAACCTTACTCAATATCTTTTTATTAGAGGTGAATTTTGACAAATCCACCATTGGATTACATCTTCTTCTTATACTCTTCGTGCTTGTAAAATTTCTAGAAAATTAAAAATCAATAGCTATGTCATCAATAAATTGTTTAAATTGCAAGTTTTTATAGTTTAAAATTATGCATAATAATATAAACTTAAAGATTATATAGTAGGTAATCTCTGATTGATACAAAATTTGACATGTGTAATAAGAGCATAAAAAACATGCAATTCAACAATTAGATTTTCAATATATATAGTAATGTTTATTTTATTGAGTAAGGTTGTAACCTTAGGCTACAACCAATTTTGTAACAAAACTTTGTCAAAAAATGTTTTAAGGTTTTAATTTTTATAAACCAATATGCTGCATGGTAGATTTTTAACATTAGCCACCTATTCTCCCACATGGCTACACCCTACACATCAAACAATCTCTATCTATATTTTAACACCAAAATCAAAATTGAAAATTAAATTATAACTTTACTCAAGGATACATCACTTTATCCAAGATAAAGTAAGACTCCTATCAGTTAAAAAAAAAAAAAAAAAAAAATCTGTCTAAAAGAATAATAAATTTTCATTTCGTTTTGTTAAATTTTATGCTTGAATCAAGATATTTGATTTTTTACATGAAATTAGCTTTAGTTTGGTTAGTATTAATTTATCAAATCATTTGTTTAATTCGTCAAATTAACAATTTAACATTGGATAGGTTAGTATAAAATAAATTTATGTAATTAATATTTAAATATAGGAAATACAACGTGACAATAAATTATACAAAATTTGGCATGTACAACTGGGGAGAGAAATGCTACTACAAAAATTTGTGAGTTCCTAAGAGAAAATCAAACCGGTGAATTATGACTCTCTACGTTATGATCCAAAGAACTGAAACAAGAATCCTGTGTTTTATCCTTTAATCTCTCAGCTTCTTGGTTATCATCGTCTATGGTGGTAGTAGATGCAGTAAGCTCCTTAGCTCTTTGGGCTTGACGTTCCCAATCGGTTCGACACAAGACAAACAACATGGTCACAACACATGACCCTTGCGCGGCTAAAAGGCCTAGCCAAAGTCCCTTGAAATCAAACCCTGCGTAAAAACTCAACCACACTGCAACTGGCATTCCCACAAGGTAAAAACAACTCAAGTTTATGTTAGCACCCAATTTAGGCCGAGCTGTTCCTCTCAAAACACCACAACCAGTTGTTTGTGGACAGTTTCCGAGCTCGCAAAGTCCAATAATGGGCAAAACCATAGATGTCAAAGCAATAATCTCGGTGTCTTGTGTGAACATACTTGCCCATATCTTCCTAACCATTACAGCAAAAACCAATGCTGAAAATCCCAACGTGAAGCTGAAAGAAAGGCCTACAATCGCAGCTAGTCTTGCCTTCTTTGGATTGTTGGCACCAAGTTCATTTCCAACCCTTGTTGACACACCAAAGCTTAAAGAAGATGGGAAAATGTAGATCAAAGCCGTGGTTTGAATCAGAACTCCCATGGAAGCAACGGTTGCTTCAGGATTGAGTAATAACCCACATAGTAAAATCATAATTTCATACCACCACCATTCTAAGCAAACTGAAATGCAGCTTGGAATGGCTAAATTCAATAGAGATTTCCAACCTTTGAAACACTCTGTTGAAATTCCAACCCAAGTTTTCTCGTACACCTTAGAGATAATAATATATACGATTAATGATCCTACCAGATTGAAGTTGGTCCAAACACCACTTAAAGCAACGCCTTTAATTCCAAGATTGAGTACAAAAACAAGAAAGTAGTTGATGGGAATGTGAAGAAGAATAGAAAGAGTTGCACAGAATGTTAGAGGCAGAGTTATGGATTGTGATCGGAGATATATTCGTATAGGGTGTAAAAGAGATTGTGAAAGAAGGTCCGGAAGAGAATAGAGAATGTAAGATTGAGCTTGGGTTGCTATATCATCTTTCTGACCACAAAAGGTCAAAATTTTCTTCATGTTGAACCATAAAAAAGAAATGGGAATTGAAGTAAATAGAAGCAGAATCACTGTTCTTTGCATGGTAAGGCCAAGAAGTTTGAATCTTTTGGCTCCAAAGGCTTGACCACAGATGGGTTCCATTCCCATGGCAAGGCCAGAGAGAACAGAATAACCAGTGATGTTAGCAAAACCAATAGCGAGAGAACCACCGGCTAAAGCAAGCTCACCAAGGTGACCAAGAAAGAGCATGGAGATCATGGAGCGCAAGTATAGTAATAGACCTGTTAATACCATTGGAAAAGCTATCCTGGCTATGCAGTTCGCTTCCGAGACAGCAAGAGAGAGATGGGTCTTCTGGGGCTCTTGTTGATTTTGATGTTCATGTTCATGTTCATGTTCAGGTACATGTGTTGGGGTTTTGGGGATCAAAGGGATGCGCATGTCGGGCACTTGGAGTTTGGTTGAGGGAATTAGGATTGGTTGGTCTGAATTGCTTCCACAGGAAGTTGGAGATGAAGGTAACTGACACATGGATTTGGACTTTCGGATAGGGTGTTTGGGGATGTGAAAGAAAGAAAAAATAAAAGAGTGGGATTTACTTGGGGTGAGAGAGTTAGTAGAATGTTTGTACTGTCTAAAATGGCCTTAAATAGCAAGGAATTGGGGGGTTGTGAATTGTGATACTTGTTCAACTTCGAAGTTTTTTTTTTTTTTTTTTTTGAGAAACGTTCAACTTCGAAGTTGGTAGTGGATTCTTCTGAAGCCTTCGAGCGTCCTTTTATGACCGAATTTTGTCACTGTTTGGCCTGCAAGCAAGAACAAGACAGCAAATACATAACCAATAAACACGGACAGAAAAAAGAGGCACAGAAGAACACGGAATGCGTTGAAACTTTTGTGGGTGTTGAAACTTCTTTTAATGTGACTATATAGGCTTCACCGAACTCTCGTATTGATGTTGATATTTATGTTTGATGGTAAGTTTTTAACCTCATATTCGGCAATTAAATTGTGGGCACATATTTATTTATGCCAAGCATTACTATCCTTAAATTTTATTTATATTTATTTATTGCTCTGTCGGAGAGATGAAAGGCGTTTTTGGGGTGGTTTTTTGTGTCAACGGATTAGGAATAAAGGACAGGGCGGTTTTTAATTTAGTCCCACTTTAAATTTGATAATGAGAGCTTGACTTGATGCTTAATTAGGGTCTACAAGGAGTTGGTGCACAATTAAAAATTTTTATTCCATGTCAGTTCGTTATCAAACTTTACTTTGTTGTAATTTGAGAATTTCTAAGGAAGATTACCCTTGTTTTGATCAATAAGATAAATAGTTATTCTAAAAAAAAAACAATGAAAAATCTATCATTTGACATATTTACCAAAGTATCAACATTGTTATTTCCATACTATTGTTATTATTCTTCACATCATCACCACCGTTGTTGTTGCCACTGTTACTACCATAACTATTATCGCTTTTTATCGTTGTTGTCACTGTCGTTACTACCACCATTACCACTATCCATTATAATCACTCACCACGGTCATTGTCAACACTCTAATTTTTTTTTTTTTTTTTAAATATATTCATGTAATAATTAAAATTGAAATTGATAGGATTAAAATTTGTATCAAACTAAATTCCATCATTAATTATAAAAGTTTCAAAAAATTTCAAATTATTCATTTAAACACAACCTTAAATGACCTTAATTTACATTGGTTGGACAGAGGAATGTTAAATTTTGATGTTCTTTATATCGGGAACATGTAAGAAGATTAAGTGAAACTTTTTTTTTATAAGTGTAACTCATTAAATGAAGGGGAGGATTAAATAAGGCTTATTAATAGAAAACATTTCACACCAGGCCTTTACTTTTTGTTAAATCGCTTTTTGTTCATTTTTAATTTATGCGCAGGGTCCACGCGTTTGTGGTCTCTATTCTCATTCTGTTAGCAATGTTATAAAATTCAAAGCTTTTTTGGGAATTAATTAAATAATAATAAGTTTGGAAATATAGTTTTTATTTTATTTTATTTTATTTTATTGTACTACTTTTTTCCGAACAGTTGATGATGTGACTCTAAAATGACCGAGAGTAGTAAAGAAAAAGCATAGATGAATGTAAAAATAAGTAGGCATCTACTATTTCAATAAGTTGTGATCGCATAGGAATTGATCATACGAAAATTGTTTGGAGAACAAAATTCAACTCCTTATAATCATTTTAAAAGCACATTCACAAAGTGTGATATTTAAATACTATTAAAAAAAACTTGAGTGTATTTTTTTTTATCACCAATTAATTTTGAGGTGGTGCAACACAGTAATTGTCGACAAAAAATGCTGCTCTTCCTAGGACGTTCACATTTTGTGATAAAGATGATAAATATTGTCCCTACTCCGTAGCATTGATCTTAGTTAAACAAGCAAAGGACAAAAGAGAACGGCATTCTTGCTGCCTTGGTGGACTTACATTAGTTACATATTGTACTTTTTGAATTGACTATTTTTGTTTTTGTTTTTGTTTTTGGTGGTAGGCAGTTTTATTGACTGCATAAATATTGAAGTGGATTACATTTAAAATGTTATCGGTATGAGAGGGTAAGGCTACGCCCTAATGTTTGTCTTTGGTGCTGGTCGGCTGTGGCTTTCATGATGGTGCGGCTGAAACTTTAAAAACAAAAGCCTATTCATGGGGCGGTGGCAAAGGTGTACGTGCACTTGCCCTAGCTTGTTAGGCATTCTTCGTATACGACTCTTCTTTTTGTCCAAACCCTTGTCTTCGCCTTCAACTCTATCTCCATCTTCTTCTCTCAATATGACAAAGTGCACAGACATAACAAAAATTCAAACAGGAATTAAAGTCCTAAGAAGAAAATTAACATGTAGAACAAGAAACTAATCGCCAATTAAACAGTAATATGGAGCTAGTTGCATGCACTTAAGGAGCACGCCTGTTTCAATGTCCACTAGTGCACTCATGAGGTTGGGATAATATCTATGGATTATCGATTCTGCTGCATGAAGACCCAAACCCAATAAATATGATAGTCTATACCAATGTTCGGGTAATCAAGCCATTCTGGTTGCCCCTTTTTATCATTTTTTTCCTTTATTTTTTTTAATTTTAAAATGTTTAAGAAAAAATTTAGGACCACAACTTTTTTTTGTCACAACTTAATGTGATTGTTTATGAATAGTGGAAGAAAAATAGTAAATTTATTTACAAATGATAAATAACTACTCACAATATGACACATCAGAGTTGTGAAAAAATTTTAACCAAAAAAAAAAAAAAAGACTTTGTTCTTAAAGTTACTGTTAAGAAAGAGTGATTCTAAGTAGGGGTATTCGTAGTGTGGTGCAGTTTTGGGCCATTTTTAGCACTGCACTTTGTAGTTCGATTTAACCAAAATTATAACTACACCGCACCTCATTTTTGCGGTCACATGTGCAATGCAGTGTAATGCGGTGCAGTGCGGTTTAGAGTTTAGCCAAAACCATAACCGTACCGCACCTCATTTTTGTGATTACATGTGTGATGTGATGTATAAGATGCGGTTTGAAACCGGTGTATTTTTCAAATTTTAGGTTTTTCTTACTTAGCCAAAAACTTATTTTTCCCTTTGTTTTTGGTTAAATTTTAAACTATTGAGTTAGTTTTTCTTTATTTTGGGTTGGTTTTCCTTATCAACACTAGATTGGGTTATTAAACTTTTTTTTTTTTTTGGTTGAAATCTAGGGTTATTAAACTATTAATAATATATTTAATATTAAAAAAAATAAATATATTAATATATAGAGGGTGTGGTGCGGTTTGTGCGATTTTCTTATCATAAAACCACAAATTACACTGTACCATGCAGTGCATTGCACTGTTAGTTGCGGTGCAATGCGGTTATGTCATTTTGCGGGCGATTTTGATGCGGTTTTTACGGTTTGGTGAACAAACCTAATTCTAAGATTACAACTTCTTTCACATAACTCTAACGTAACAAATATTGAGTAATTATTTATCACTTACACATAAATTTATAATTTTTTTCTCCTCCAAACATTCTGTGACGTCATAATTAGGGCAAGAAAACACACAGGCCACAACCTTGTCTACTTGAAATTAATTATAAGTACTTTATGATATGGCCTATGGGCTAATAGGTAAATAGAGCCTAGTTTCTTTTGTTTGTAGTACTAGTCACATTATATGGTTGCATCGAGACAAGGAAAAGTCTTGTACCACATAAAGTGGCACAGAAAAAGCTACAACTCGTCCATGTGGCGAGTTGTGATTGATGGATGGGTGTTGGAGGGGTGTCGGTCGACACCCCTCCACCAATCACAACTCGCCACATGGGCGAGTTGTAGCTTTTTCTGTGCTACTTTATGTGACACTAGAAGGACTCTCGAAACAAAGGAGTTAATGGATTATTACTGTTTCTTGTGTACTTTGTGTTAGAGGGTAAGTATAAGAAGATCAATGATTTGGGTACCGCACCACCTTTTCTTGTCCGAGTCATTTTTTCGGCAGACTGTTTTTTTCCCCAAAAGTATAATTTCATACGTGGAATATTCTCTTCTCCTTTATAAAGTTCCTCGTGTGAAAGAAGAATTCCACGTGTGGAAATTATTAATTATTGACACACTAGTAGTTCTCCTATCGCGGCAGCTATGGCGTATAGCGTGAGAATCACGTGCTCCCTTTTATTAGTACACATCAATCAAAGATCAAAATCCTCTGACAATTAAGCACATTTGGATTTTGGAGGTAGTTGTGTTAAAATTTAACCTTGCAAAGCCAATTTAGCAATCGGAGCTTGACACAAACCAAGTGGTCTGTGGCTTTTGTGTCAAAATTGTCATCAATATAAAGTCTTAGTCCTTTACTCCATTCAAGCAAAGCACTAAAAGTCTAGTCTTTTAGCAATTGTCATAATCTCCGTGATTAAGGCCAAAAAATGAAAGACCAAGTCCTCTAATAAAGCAAGATATATGGATCCCCTTTTCAAAAAAAAAAAAAGATATATGGATCCCTTTGTATTGTTGACTCCAAAAACTCTTCAACTATTAAGACCTATGAAGTAGCTCTAGTATGAACGTGTAAAGAAAAATATTGGAATAGTAGTGCAAGAATCATTGTCATTTTAAATGAATGGATAAACATGTGCCATGTATAACTAAATAGCGATTGATCAGTCAAAACCGCATCTAGAATATGCACTATGCCAACATGCATGTTGATATAGAGTTCATAGTCGGCGTCAATTTTTACTTTTTGATGGTTAATTTTTCCAAAGAAGAATTGGTCAGACTTAATCGAAAACAAAAATTCATGATAGAAAACAAAAATTCATGATAGCGTAAGAAAGTGTATTCTAGTTAACTTAATTAATAAATTTTTTTATATATTGTAAAATGAAAATTTTGTGTTCCAACTTGGAATCTCACTTACATAAATAAAAAACAGCTTGATGATAAAGAATAAAAATATATATAGTTTAAGCACTTTTATAAGTGAGACAATATATTTTCTTTCATTAATTAATTATCATATTCTAAGAAAAGATAATTGAACTAAACTAAAACTCTACAAGAGGTTTCCATCCAATTTAAAGGCTCCCAAAAACTAATTTTGGATGTATCATATTAAGACTCTTCCTATCAAAAAAATAAAAAGTATCATATTAAGACTCTAAGTTGACTAGAAAGTCTTTTTGTGTGTGTTTTCTTTGTAAAAATTTGAGTGAGTGTGAAGGGTTTCGACCTTAGCAGGGGTTTATATTTGTTGAAATTTTTTTTATAGAATTTTAGTTGAAATAGAATTTTCAAGCTCTTGAAACATATATCTAATAGAGTTTTACTCAAACTAAACTATTATAACACTTGATAAGATAATTACATGTTGAAGAGAAATAATAAATATGTAAGATATAAAACCTAAAATAAAAAGAAAAATAAAATAGTGGTGACGTGAAAAATTATGGGAATTCCAGAAGCTTCAGTTTTATATATAGAAATATATATAGATTAAAGAAATAAAATCTTAAAATTTTGAAAATTACATAAAAATATTTTTTTAAAATAATAAATTATAATTAACCTCCATATTTTATGGTGTATCAGAAAATACATCATTAAAATTAATTTTAATGAAAAATAGTAATAGAGAGTTTGTGTCGGCAATTGGTATCAACTGTTGGTAAATATGGAGACATTTCTTTGAAAAATATAGATGTCAATTATGCCGATGTGAATGATAATTTTTTTCTAGAAGCCGTAATGTTTACTCTAAATTATGTCAACCTCAAAGTCTAGTGAACAGTGATGTATAGTGAAAAATTTGCTGTAGAGAGAAAAAGGAATCCTCAAACGTAGCATGACCGTTTTTAGTTTTTATTAGATCAAAACGTATTGCTAAGAAACTGTTGATTATTCTTCGATCAATTTGTAGAAGAAAGATTTTGTTTCAGTTTAGGAGTAGATTTTCAACCATGTAATTTAATAACCTTAATTCCTTATGAGGTACACAAAGATATCGGCAATGTTTTCTCTGAAAAGAAATTTATAAGCTTTGATTTTGACAGATTTAGATCCATTGAAGGTAGGATGGCTTTCCTATTAAGAGATTGTTTGGGGAAAAGCTTATAAAAGGACGGCATAAAAGCCTTATCGTTTGACTAAACGTAAGTAACCTTTCTCTAATAGTCTCTCAAGTTATTTCCTTCAACCTCGGACATATTACATATATTTGGGTATTGAACTCACATTTTGGGTATATTTCTAAATTTGGACATCCTATCGATTAATGTTAGTAATCATAATGTCAATTTATAAAAGTCAATCCACAAGAATTGACCATAATCTCAATCCACGATTTTTTTTTCTTAAATCACGGATCAGTTTTTATTTGGTTCCAGTTTTTTTTTTTTAGAAACATATTTGGTTCCAGTTTGATAAAGATTTTTGGTTTTGAAAAATTGGTCCAAAATTGAACCAGGTTGGCCGACATATTCTCATCGTTGGGCCTTATTTTATTTTATTTTTTGTGGAAATTGTTGGGCCTATTTGATCCAGGTACATAAGGCTTTTACTTATTTTGTATCCATACTCCCAAGTCTTTTAAAGGTTAAGGTGCTAGAATTTGGTAATTTGTAGCCGCACACATATACATATAGCTGATATAGGCAAAGAAGGGACACAATAGAAGGAGATATAAGCGTTTGGGTATGAGCTCTTCTTAGTTCTTCCTCCTACTATGGCCATTAAAACCTATTGAAGCTAGCGATTCAAAAGTGTTTGGGGGGTTTCCTTCAACAAGTTATTTAGAAGATTTCATTGTGGTGAAGTTTGGGTTTGTAAAACTCCTAAAAAAGTAATCTCGTATTTCTCTAAGTTGGTTATGTAAGCTTAAGTTGTGAGATAAAACTTGAGTAGAAGATGGTTATAACTTGATGTTTATAATTATTTGAATATTCACATATGAATAGTATGGTTAGTTAAGTAGCAAAGTTCCACAATGAATTCAAATAACAAGAATGAATGATCAATATAACATAATTATGCCCAAACTCACTAGTTCAAACTTTTTGAGTCAAATAATGTTCTTACGTGCCATATTAACCATTCATTTGAAGTCCTCAATGTGTTACCTCCTCTAACAAGTGGTATATGAGCTGATGGCACAACTAAGCAAGTCTTAGTCAATGGATCCCATCAAGTTACACTTTCTCACTACAACACAATTGACAAAGCAGTAAAACATTCAATATATATACATGTAAGGGTCGGCTAGTCCTAAACCACATGGGACTTGGTTTACTTGTCTTTGTTGTCGACAACAAACAAGCAACACACGGTCAAGCAATATTTACCAAATAAAGCCACCGACTCAACAGTGACTCTCATAATTATGCAAGAAGTTTCCTTCACCCATGATTAAGTAAAGAGCACTTTTTGGTGATGGTAAGGCATGACACTTGAATTGTTAAGAAAAAGGCTTCCATTCAAAGGGGGGACTAGCCAAAGTGTAACCAAAAGTGACTTGATCAAAGGTCTAATATAACTTTTGGATTAAATTGTGTATCTATATGTGTTAACCCCTTAATTGGAGTCTCTACAAGGTGTTATCTTCGCAACAATAATGGATTATTTGGAGCTCGACTACTGAATATAGGCCTAATATCGAACCACGTAAATTGTATGTATGCATTGCATATGCCTTTTTTTTTCTTTTTTTTTTTTTCTTTTTTCTGTCATTGATAACTTGTCTCTTAGATTTCATATTGTATATCAAAACTAATTTCAAATTTGATAATTTCACATGCATGTTCTTACCAAAATACTGTAGTTTTATCTTTTATTCAACTTGTATCAAAACTGTTATTCAATTATTATTTCTCCTCTGAGCCTTGATTCCCTCTAAGTGTCCAGAATTCTTGAGGAGTATGTCTTTTGTCATCTAAGTACAAGTGTCATCTAGATTATTTGGCAAAAGACCATGCCAGATAATCTAGAAAAACTATGGGGAAAAAACATATCTCTTGATTTAATGGTGGAAGAAAGTGAAGACTTGGTGGTGGAGGAACGAATGGTAGATAAAACTGACAAACGCAGAAAACAGTGCATTCTAGATACAATAATGAGTAATGACAAACAAATCCTTCAATCAAAATGCCTTAAAGAGCACGAAGTAGAAATTATAGCGGTCATCCAAGGGAGAATGAGTACTAGGCTCTTTCAATAAGAACTTACAACCTTTAACTACACAGTTGCAACCCTATAAAGTTTCAATTTTTCTTAATCACCTACAGTCTTGCACCTTAGTGACAATGTCTCCTTTCTTTTATTAAGACTTAAGAGAACCAGAGTTTATATTATAACTATTAAGTTATTAATTATTAATAATAAAAAACCATGTTTGTTATATATAAAAATATGATTTAATTTGAGACCCAAATTACTTTCGGACCATCAGCCTCCATTGTGGCCCAAACATTGAGACAGTTCCTCAAAACAGTCCTATAGATTCGAGATGGACCAATCTGAAGTGGCCTTCTGTTTCTCAGGGCCCACAGGGACTGTATAGAAGAGACGATTTCAATGTGCCCATAAGTCGACCTAAAAAAGTTTCTAGGAGGCCCAATTTGAAGAGGCCTTCTTTTTTCTCAAGCAGAGGGGCAATATAGAAGAAATTTATTGAATCAAAGAAGATAAAATTTATTTCACTAAGATTGAAAATTTTTGGAACCTCTGCAATCCAATATTTTATAAGCAATGGGCTTATGATTGACATATGCCATGGACCATAAGTAAATAACAATAAAAAATATCAAATAATAAATAATAAATATCCATGCACAAGACCACTAACAAATTTATCAACACAAATGTCTGTAAAAAAACAAGAACAGTATGGAAAGAAATTCATTGTCCAAACCAAATTAACCTACAGAATAATTAAAGCAACCTAATTGTAAATAATAAAAACAAGAAATATTAAACAATTATGCAAAATTTATTCCTAGCTAAACATTTCCTCCAATGCGAGCCTCTTCTTGGGGAGGGACATACTTGCCCCAAATAGGGTGATTTCGCCACACAATAGACATTTCTTCAATTGGGACACCCTTAGTCTCTGGCAAGTACTTGAAAATAAAGAAGCTCATTATCAACACCCAGAAAGCAAAGAAGATGAACAGGCCAAACTTCAAATGGCACAACATTAGGGTAAAGACTTGTGCAACGCCAAAGGTGAAAATCATATTGACTGAGACATTGATAGCCTGAGCAGCTGAACGAACTTCAAGTGGGAAAATTTCACTAGGTACCAACCATCCTAGAGGCCCCCATGACCATGCAAAGCCAGCAACGTATACACAGATGAAGAATACCAATCCATACGCATACCATGTTGGCAATTCACCAGGATTCCCACTTATACCAAATCTAGCAGCAATTGCAATTGTAATAATCACCTATGCATACACATCATATAAATACAAATCACATGTCATATAATTAAATATAGCATGTTCTCAATTAAATCCAAACATATGGTTGCATTGATAATGTAATATCATATCATATAAGTAAATATAACAAAATATAATAAATATATTCTCAATTAAATCCAAACATATGGTTGCATTGATCAATGTAATATCATATACAAAATATAAGTAAATAGAATAAAATGTAAATATAGAATGTTCTCAATTAAATAATCTAAACATATAGTTGCATCAATGTAGTGCTATTCCCTAAGTTTTACTCAATTAAATAATCCAAACATATAGTTGCATTGATCAACGTAGTACAATTCCCAATTTAATGTCTGCATCTAAGTTTTACCCAATTGTATATGCATGAAAGCTTAGAAATTGACCTAATTAAAAGAGAGCATTGGCTGTATGGTGTACCTGACAAATGAACATTTGAGCACCACCCTCTATGAAAAGAGTCCTCCTTCCCCACTTATCAACACTAAAAATTGAAACAAGGGTTGCAAGAGCATTAACAGTACCAGTGATCACAGCAGACATAAGCGAAGCACTGCTTCCGAAACCGATTGTTTTGAACAAAACAGGAGCATAAAATGTGATCACATTCATGCCAGTGAGCTGTTGGAACATAGGAATGCAAATGGCCATGGTGAGTTGAGGTCTATACTTGCGTTCCAAAATAGTAGCCCAAGGGTGTTTGATTAATTTTGAGGCTTCACTAGCAGCAACTAGATCATTGAATTCCGCATCCACATTAGGAATGCCACGGATCTTTAAAAGTTGCTCTTTGGCTTCCTTATGATGGTCACGTTCAATCAAAGAGTTTGGTGTTTCAGGAAGAAAAAATGAGCCAATAATGATTATTATAGCGGGGATCATGGCACCCCCTAAGCTCAATCGCCATCCCCAACCACCCTTAATCTCAGCAAAGAAATAGTTTAGAAGATTGGCAACGAGCATACCAATTGTAATTGCCAATTGGAACATCATGTTGAGGCCACCTCGGAATCTGTATGGAGCCATCTCAGAGACATAGATTGGCACAGACTGTAAAAACAAAAAAAAAAAAATCATTCACATGGATTACATACACACAAAAAAGAAAAAAAGAAACAGATGTGGATTTAACAAATCTGATTTTTATATCAGTGATTTCTTTTAGTTCTTAATATTAAAAAAATGACAATGCACTTATAGATGCAAATCTAAATAACTACACACCAAACAAACTGGTTTGTATGATGATTATTAGAGATAAGGATTGTGGTTATTTTATTCTTACCTGATTGGCACATCCAATTCCAAAACCAAGAAACAAACGACCAACAATAAGCATCCAGATCCTTTGAGCAAAGCCATTGATAAGTGCACCAACACAAAACAGTAGTCCACCCGAAAGCATAGTAGTACGCCTACCAAAAATTCGGGTCACTGTTGCTGCAAAAAGTGATGCTACCAAAGCAGCAAGATATAGTGATGAAGTAAACATAGTCAATATCTGGCTATCAAACTTGCAGTATTGATCATCAGTAGGTTTGATGGATGACTCCTTTGCGTAAACAGAGGGAAAGAACTCTTTCAAAAAGGAATCCATTGATGTAACTCCACCTATATATTACATTAACAAAACTTATATTAGTAATTCAACCAGATAGTATATATTATAAAAATAAAAATACCAAATACAGTAAAACAGGGTTGCTCTTCTAGGATGTTACCTGAAATTCCAAGATCATAGCCAAAAATTAAACCACCGGTAGCAGCAATTATGCATGTTATTAAGACATTGCGAGTGAGTTTCCCTGGATAATCTTTTCCACCAGGAGTAAGGATAGTTCCCCCAGCCATTTTTTTTCTTCTTCTTAATGTACGTAGAATAGAATAGAGGAGAGGAGTGAGCAAATAATTAATGATACGTAGAATAGAAGAGACGAGAGGAGAGGAGTGAGCAAATAATTATTCGATTGAGAAGTGAAATTTATAATAGTGGTGGCCTCTGATTCTCTACTCCTACTAAATCTCTACCTAGATTCAAATTAACAAATTAACATTATCCTATGAGAGAATCACGTAAATATCAAAACAGATAATTATATCTGATATTTGATACTACTATCTCTTATTTATCCATGTCTGCTTGCTATTTGTTATATATTCGAATTCAAATTCTTTAACCGATCCAATTTTTTTTTTTTTTTTTTTACTTAAAAAACAAACAAAGTTATTCATACTTATCACAACTCATTCAATTATCACAATCCTTATCGGCTTATCTCAATCCATGCAATTATCACAAAAATTGTATAGGATAAAGAAAATTTTAAAATCCATCATCTCACGACTCACTCAAATTGAAAATAAAAAAAATAATAATAAAAACAGCTTTTGTGACAGAAACAATAGAGCACAAGAAGAAGCCTTTTGGGAGAATAATAATTATGACTTAAATATTTTTTTTTTTTTTTTTTCCTAATTTAGCGGTGTTAGGACTTGGGAGGTAAGAGTAACATTCGGAATTTCTTGGTTAAAACTTAGGTTATTGTTTCACGTTATCTTGATTCATGAAAATGTAATTAGTTCAATAAAAAAAAATTGTCTTGGCTTTCCTGCTCTTTCTCTAAAGAAGCCCCATTTAGATTTTAGAGAAAAGCATTAGGTTTGTGGAATTTTGGGGTGCTGCGTCTCACAACTCGCAAGGTGCAACATTCAGCAATTCATTTATTTATAGGCTTGATGATTTTTTTTTTTTGTTGAGAAAATAGGCTTGATGATTTAACTGTTCAAAATTGTCCACACACATAACAAAATATAATTAATGGGGACAAATAAGTCATATTTACTAATTGAGTCATGTTAAGGGGGTGCCCTTAGGGTAATTGTTAATAAGCCATTTTAAGAAAAAATTTAAACCACTTTTATGGGAAATAGATAAACTGTCAAAATATTAATTGCTTTATTTCTTTTCTCATAAAATCTTTCCTAAAATAGTTCACTTAAAATTGCTCCTAAACATCCGTTAACTTTTCCCTTACTAATTTTCAAAATCTTTGATTTTAAATAAACTTGTTATCTCCCACTACACAAATTTAAATTGAATGTTCATCTGTTTGTATGGTGTGGCAACCTAAACCTACAAACTTTACTATGTAAGACAGTGGATTTGGGTTCCCAATTTGTTTGTATGGTTACAGTCCTACAGATTGTGCTTCAAACATAGCCTTAACAGCCCAACAATCAAGCATCCCTATGGTTCTCAGCCCAATACCCTATTCCCCTTAAACCTTGCTTCTTGCTTTCTCTGCTCTCTTTGTTCTCTCCTCCCTTCATGTTTACTCCCTCTCCTCTTTCTTTTTTTTCCTCCCCAAAAAATCCCCCTTATTTATCTGCCCTTACTTTCTTATATAACCCCCCCCCCCCCCCTAGTGGGATTCAAATCATTACTTTTCACTAGTCCCCATGCAACCCCACTCTAGAAAAATCATATCTTCTGAAAATTCTCTTGAAACTTATTCCAGACACCAAATTGTGTTTGGCAACGAGTTTCCCAAAGGCACTAACTGTGCTCGTTTACTGATCTAAACTTGTCCGCTCCCTCATCATACCCCCTCAATTTATTAGTCAGTATTGGGCCCAACCAGCCCCGAGCACAATAGGTTTCCCCCGAATGCTGCTTGTTGGTCCTTCACGCATTCATCAATGGACTGGTCCTAACCCTACAGTGTTGAGCCCTAGTCACATGGGCTGTTCTTGGTTACCTGGGCCCAAGCCCCTACAATAGCCCCCTACAATCCCATTTTCATAAGGTGGAGATGGGATCGGGGTTCTCCTGTCTGGTGGTCGGTGAAATTCTCATTTTCTTTTAAAAACGACGGTTATGCTTTGAGAAGACCAATAGTCAATCAATTAATACAGCTTGCTCCTCATGTGCACGTGGCAGCATCTGAGGTATCGGATGGTCAAGATGGTCTAACACTTCAATGACCGAGGCACGCGTGAAAAGACATGATGGTACGCATTAATTGGTTTTTGGCAGTTACAATAAATGATCCTCATTCTTATAAATACCAACACAGTTTACGTTTTTATTTTCTTTAGTTTTTCTGAGTTCAGAATCTTGCTTCTCTCTTGTTCCCAAGCCCTTAATCTCCCTCCAAGACCATCTTCATCACCAAGAAGTCACTCAGTAAGTCTTCTTCCCTTTATCTTTCTCCTAATAACTCAGTTAGGCTCAGAAAAATGGGTTTTTCATATCTTTTGAAAACTAGTGAAGACGTAGAGTCCTTCAAAGTTAGGTTCAACATACCTCGTGACGTTAACATATTGTACTGTCATGAGGGAGAAATAGAAGATCAAAGGCTACCTCACGTAGTATTTTTCCCTTTAATGTCGATACTTGAGGGTGGGGTTAGGTTCCCTATAGATCCCTTATTGCTTAGGACTCTTAGTTTTTATGGAATTAGTCCCGACCAATGTTTGCCCAAATTTTATAAGGATGTCAATTATGTGGGGCGTCTTAATCAATTATACAGCCTCAGCCTTACCCACTATGACAATAACTTCCTATATGCCATTTAGGGGAGCCTGAAGAATGGGTATTACCTTCAGACCCAAAACATAATGGTTAAGTTGATATCTTGCCTCCTCGACTCCAATAGGAACTCGGCGGGGGAATTTGTGAGAATGAGTGGGAATTGGCTAAATGGTGAGCTAACTCGCCAAATTGGTCAGTATCTTCTTTTTCCAACTCCTTGAAATGCCCATATTGTGCTCCTTTTTTTTTGTATACATTATTATTGTTATTGTTATTATTATTATTATTATTATTATTATTATTATTATTATTATTATTTGAATGTCTCATTAACTCGCCCCTTATTCCCGACTATAGTTTCCAAGAAATTTCAACTGGATATAAACGCAGTACGAGCTCAAGAGCTCAATTTCATCCTGCACTCGAAAATATTAATGCATTACTGTCACGACCCAAACATGTACTTCAGAATTTAAAGCATGACCAACATGTTGATATCAAGTTTACCTCAATACTAACACGAACCAACTTAAGCTTAAGGTGCTTATCAAAAATCATTTCTTGTATTCCTTTTTATTTCCTTGCATAAAATAATATACAAAATTCGTAAAACTTTGAAACTTCATTTCATTTCAAACTTTGCAAGATTACAACTTAGCTGAAACTTAAGGTATTCGTATAAATATTACATAGCAAAATGTTTAGGAAAACTATTTTTACAAACCTAACCCCAAGACATAAAACTGGGGTTCGAAACAAACTAAGGTTCTGAATTACATCAGTGCTCAAAAGGATCAAGTATATCTTGATTCCTCCTATACAACAAAAGAGCTAAACTACTATACAACAAAAAGACTATACATTCTAACAAACGAGAATCACAGATTCCTTGCCACCTCTAATACTCTCACTGCTTACAGGAAAGAACCTGTGCACTGAAATATAATAAGGTGAGCTGCGAAGCCCTGCAAGGTATTAAGCTCAATGGGCATTTAATAAGAATGCATATAAATCAAATATATTTATGGATATGTCAGCTTTGATAAATAGTCTTCATACTATTCTTAAAATAACTAATGAGCTTTCTGATGAAAATAGATCATTTTCCTTTCATATAATAATAAAATGGCATAATAAGAAATTTAAACATATTTCAGTAACCTTATCTTTAAATAAACTATAAATTACTTTATCATAAACTTTCCATCAGACTTATAACACATTCAACATACTTTTCTTATCATCATACTTTACTTATAATTTTCAAATAGCTTAATAGCTCATTTATAATACATATTGGTCAATCCAATTGTAAGTCTGTCACAACTTTGGGAGGCTTCCAGCACATAGTGCTAGGCATCCAGCATTCCTCACAATGCTAGGAAATCCCAAGATCATATCAGAAAGTGTTACCCCTTTCGGTGTGATCATATCATCAACCATGGGAGTCAGTTGGCATCCTCCACAAGTTGGCCGTTCCCAACGGGAGCGGGTATAGCAGAGTCCTCACCATTTATAATGGCCAATCAAAATCTCCATGGAAATACCAGTACTATAACCCCTACTAGCTAAGTTTAGATCATAACAATGGAATAACCGAAAACTATATTTTTCAGATAGCTATGCTTTTACAAAAATATTTCATAACAGTAGCATATCAACTTCATTCTTTAAATATTACATTCGTGATATAAGTAATAGCATCAATATGCTAAAATTATCATATATATAAGATTCAATAAGTCACGAACATAAATCTTCACTTAAATCATGCTTATATGTAATATCTCTAATTAAAAGGTTTTGATGCATAATAATTTTCTAAATAGTCCTTATACTTATCAAACGCACATGTCACACATCCCCTACCTGAAAACAAAAAACGCGAAAGATTTGTATAAGAGGAGCTCAAGTGTCCACATTCTCGTTCTCGCCACCTAAATGAAAGACCAAAACTTATTACTAACTACTCTTTCTAAATATATAAACTTATACATCAATCACAACCTAACTCTCAAACTCAAGAAAATATTAATTCCCATCACACAAAGGTTCCCAAAAGATGAGCATACTAATTTATTACTCAAAACATTCATCCTAACTTTAGAATTAAATCCTCAAAGTCAGATATATCATATACTGTTTACTGCTCATTTCAGCAGCATATGCCTCATTTGTAAATACAAATGGGCTATCCCAACGCATCCAATTTTCATGAAATTTTACAGAGCCACTCCTCTAGATGTCTAATAAATACCATATCAATTTCAGAGTAAAAGCATAAAACCATGATTTATTAAAAATCATATAAGACAACATGCTCAAATCTGTCCTGACAGAATTTCAGACAACTTAGAAATTAAACCATTATTTTTATATTGATCCAAATGCTGTGAGACCACTTCCATTACAACCATATGTGTCTTAGCATTCATAAAAACTACTTCTAGCATCCTAATTCATAGAAGTTGATTTAATACAGATTTTTCATGTTACAAACACCAAATTTGTCACAGTGACAGTTTTTACCTATTTTCTTACAAAATTATCAACTAATTGCAATTGGCCTTCATTTCAAGTGTGTATTTTTATACCTATACTATACATATTAGAATATATGAATAGGCATCCAATTGACCATAACATCTTCAATATTTCAAATTGTTAACACAAAACCACAATTTCAGCTTCTAAAAATTAGATTAGAGAATAAAGAAAGGAAAATAAACAAAACAATTATACTATCAAAATACCCAAAATAAGATAAGGTTTTATTTACTTACCCACAAACTTTGAAGCTGAAACTTTAGTGTTAGCCTTTTAATTTCTTCTTTAAAGTGAGATATATGGTTTCGGTGAGAAAGAGTGAGGGCTGTTGGTGACAGAGTGAGAGAGAGGTGCTGCCGATAAGAACAAAGAAAGAAGAAAAGAAAAGAAATGAGCAAAGAAAGATGAACCAAGAAACTGTTCTAGAACAGCAAGGAAGACAAGAGAAATTAACTTAGGTGGGGCACGTGTTTGCTAAGGGAAGAATGAGCTAATGACTCACCTTTGCACTTTTTAAAATTTACTTACCACCTCCCCCCACCCCCCCCCCCCCCTCATAAGCTTATATTCTATAAAGGCCCAAACTATAAAATAACTTTGCATATAAACTCTTACCTTTATAAACTTCTTTCCATAACATTAAAATAGCATATATGTTTTATAACATCAAAATATTAAAGTCTTATGCACTTAAATTAATTAAGATAATACCAAGTATATAAACCCATAAAATTAGTAGTGCAATTGGGCTGGAATGTTACAATTACAACGAGCAGTTAAGAGCTTCCCATATAATCTTGGGTTGTGTACCTTCTTACACGAGCAACCAAGACTTCTCGAGCGCTTTGATAGTAGACAGCCCGACATTCGATTGCCAGGATTTTTGTCGAACAAACTTACCACTAGTGAGGTGAGACACCTGGGGCCCAGATTAGTCAGACAAGATTCTCTTGAACCTATATGCGACCTTTTAGGAGATAAATTTTTTCAGGGTCGAGTAATTCATATCCCAATAAAAGCCCCCGTATTAGAAGACCCTATAGCTGAAGACCCTATTGCCAAAGACCCAGTTGTTGAAGACCCAATTATCAAAACACCAGTTACCGAAGAACCTTTTCTCATAAACCTGACCACAGGGATGGTTCAAAAGCGTTCCATGGCTTTGGACCGCTAGTTTCCAACTATGCAACCCATTAGGAGCCAAGCTGCCCCTTGTTCTATCTCTCAATAGACAACCCCTCCTGCTTCCCAACAACAAAGGAAGCAACAGAAGGGTGCCGACGGTGTCGCAACCGGGACTAGTACTCCTTCTGCTGTCTAACTTCCTACCTAGTCTCTAGTCGAGCAACAACTCAACCGACTAGCACGACCCCCTAAGAGACACGACCCGTGAGTTAGCCAGTCATAATCGGTTCTTAAGTGGCCTCTGTCTTTTTCAGGGTCGAGCAGTGCATATCCTAGTAGAAGCCCCCGTTTTAGAAGACCCTATAGTTGAAAACCTTATTGTTGAAGACCCAATTATCGAAGAACCAGTTACCGAAGAACCTGTTCCCACAAACTCGACCGTAGGGATGGTTCAAAAGCGTTCCATGGCTTTGGACCACTGGTTTCCAACTGCGCAACCCATTAGGAGCCAAGCTGCCTCACGTTCTATCTCTCAATAGACAACCCTTCTTGCTTCCCAACAATGAAGGATGCGACAAAAAGGTGCCGATGATGCCGCAACCGAGACTAGTACTCCTCTTGCTGTCCAACTTCCTACCCCAGTCTCTGTTCGGGTAGCGACTCAACCAACTGGCAGGACCCACCAAGAGACATAACCCGTGAGTCAGCCAGTCATAATCGGTTCTCAAGTGGCCTCTACCTCTTCCAATTCCTCTACCGAATGGGAATATACCTTTCACCTAGGGGACAAGATCTTGCCCTCTGATTCATACGTTCGAACATGGAGAAGCGATCTTGGAGGGCAGGTGTCCGACAATCTCGGGAAGGCTTTGTTGCTGCCCACCAACCTAGAGCACTACTCAGGTTGCCAGGATGAGAACCTCATCCTCAAGCTGAAATGGCACAATATAGTAGTGAGTGTTTATTCCTTTGAACTTTTATTATTTTTGTTTACACAATTTTCCTTCTCCACTCTCCCTTTTTACTGATATAAGTGTTAGTACTCGGGATATACTGACCCCATTCTATCTTGTTATTGTCTCAGGTCGCCTAGTTGACCCATGTTTGGAGGGTCGGCTAAATGGGGTAATGGAGGAGGCAGACAAAGAAAAAAGCCCTTTAACAGGTAGCCGAGGCAAGCTTGAAGGAAAAGACATTGGGGTTGAATGTGATGAAGCAACGGGCAACCACAGTCGAAAAGGCACTGGAGTTGGCTGAGCAGAAAGTAGAAGGTCTTTAGGGAAAGCTCGACGAGACCGAAATTAAGATCATAGAGACGACGAGCCTTGTTTCTGCATGGGACAAGGAGCTTGCCGACCTGAAAAGTATGGTGAAGGCTCGAAAGCAAACCTACTATAACAAAGGTTTTAGGGACGCTGAGAACTCAGTTGGACTAGTGGTATTTCAAGCTCGGACGTTCGGGTTCGTGAAGGTTGGATGGCCACAATGAATGCTATCAATCTCCCCGAGACTTCCCCGTTCAAGAGTTTTGACCAGACTTTACTACCCAAGGACCCCAAAGCCAAGGCTCAGGCTCCAAAGCAAGATAAGGATAAGAGTGAAGAGGAGGAGGGTACAGAGAGCCCCGAGATAAGGATAGTGGTGCTTAATGAAGACAACCCGGGAACCGCCGCAAATTCAACGATATAGGACGTTACTCAGCCTGCTCTTGGCTCCAATCCTCCAATTACTAGCGAAGCTCCCATGACAGGCCCCATTGTTCTCGACAAACCGAGCACCTAATTCCTTTAAACCATTTCCATTATATGTGTTATAATTACTATTTGTATTTCTTTATATATATATATATATATATATATATATATATATATATAGTTTGTCATATTTTGGCCAACACTTCATGTACTTAACTGATTAAGTCAGTATCTGTGTACTGAACTTCTTTAAGTTTGTTTAAAGTTGATGATTTTCAGTTCCCTTGGTTAAATTCTTTAACTTACTTTATTATAACATGATTGCGGGAAATGTGTTAACATTGATAATTTAATTTCCTTAAGTGTTAACATTTGGTAGAACTAGAAATACTTTAATGCTAATGATTTATTTTCCTTAAGTGTTGATGTTCGGCAACACTAGAAATACTTTGATGCTAATGATTTATTTTCCTTAAGTTTTGACATTCAGCAACACAAGAAATGCATTCACATTCCCTAACCAAGTAATTGGTTTGCCACAAATTTTTCTTTCTTTTTCTTATCAGTGATTTTGGCCAAGAACTAGTCCCTCTTCTTAGGGGATGGGTTTATTATTGTTGCTATGCCGGGTCTACACCATGACCAAGTTTGTGAACTTAGCAGATTTATCAAGGTTTCCGTCCTTATAATAATTTATTAAGGTTTCCACCTCGTTGGAGACTAGAATCAGGCCGAGGCCAGGATTCTGTTCTTAGAAGAATTTGTTAAGGTTTCCACCTGTGGAGTCAGGCCGAGGCCAAGATTTTGTCCTTAGAAAAATTTTTGAGGTTTCCACCTGATCGGTGACCAAAGGCCAGGATTCTGTCTTTAGAAAAAATTTGTTAAGGTTTCTACCTAGTTGGTGACTGGAGTCAGACCGAGGTTAGGATTTTGTCCTTAGAAAAAATTTGTTAAGGTGCTAACTAAACTCCAAACAATGTAGCTAATCTCTTTCTGTTTTCTTCATTTACAACCATCTACAACTTCCAACACATTTTACAACATCTCTTTCTGATTTACTAATAGTACTTCTTTAGATTGCAGACATTCCACGGATGGGGTAAAGGCATTTCTTCCATGTCCTCTAAGAAGAAAGCTCTCACTCCAGCTGTCGCTGTTACTCCGTAGGGCCCTTCCCAATTTGGAACCAATTTACCAGCATTCTGGTCTTTCATGCTTCCTAGAGCTTTCCACAAAATGAGATCTCCTACCATAAATCCTCGAGGCCTCACCTTTCTGTTATATCCCTCAGCTAACTTCTGCTGATCATCTGCAAGCCGAACAGCCACCATTTCCCGCTTCTCTTCTAATGCATCTAAACCCTCTACCATACGCTCGTCATTACTACTTCGTGTAAAATCAGCCACCCTCATGCTTGATAAATCGACTTCTATTGGTATGATTGCCTCGACACCATAGGTCATGGAAAAGGGGGTCTCACCCGTTAACCTTCTAGGCGTTGTTTAGTAGGCCCATAAGACGTTCAGAAATTCTTCAACCCAATTACCTTTCACTCCCTCAAACCTCTTCTTCAAGCCATTAACTATTGCCTTGTTAGTTGCCTCCGCCTGCCCGTTGCTTTGAGGGTATGCTGGTGACGAGTATCTGTTAGTTATCCCAAGTCCGCCACAATATTCATGGAAAACCTTAATGTCAAACTAAAGCCCATTGTTGGATATTAGCACGCGGGGAACCCCAAATCTCGTAACTATGTTCTTCTATACAAACTTCTTCACATCCATATCTCTAATGTTCACCAAGGCCTCGGCTTCTATCCACTTGGTAAAATAGTCCATAGCAACCACCACATATCTCTTATTCCCCGGAGCCCGAGGGAACGGTCCAATCATATCTCTTATTTCCCATTTGTCAGTAAAGACCCATCAGATAAGAACACAACATAAGGATCCAACCAACTCGACATTTCTGCCAAAGCAACCCCTACCACCGTCCGCCGCTCAATGCTCGGTTGCTCCAATAGCTCCACAAAAATCATCCGGGATACACTCTTCTGAAGACGAAGCCAATATGGCTAACAAATCGGTGTGGCTATTCTGACTCCTCGGTACTCTAACTACACTAACTTTTTGAAAACTCAACCGGAGGGATTGGAACAACTTCAAATACTGCAACATGCAATAATCCTTTGCCTCAAAGCTACCTTCTATCTGAATGATATTTGAAACAAAATCTAAAATAGACTTGAAGTCTCTTAAAGCATTCGATCCAAAAATTGAAATATGTTGTAACACTATAAAAGCTATACAAATGCAACAAAAGCCATACAAATGCAAATAAATTTCGAAAAGTGTGAGATTCAAAAAGAAAAATAAATAAATAAGAACCAAAGTAAGAATTCAACTAACGATGAACATTCAATTTGAATTTGTGTAATAGGAGAGAAGAAGTTTATCTAATCTTCTTTTCTTTTTTCTTTTTTCGGGGAAAAATTTTATCTAACCTAAAATCAAAGATTTTGAAAATTAGTAAATATTATTTATTTGTCCACATTAATTACAGTTTGTTAAGTTTTTAATTGTTGTGCATGTAAGGGTAATTTCAGACAGTAAAAAAGTCAAGCCCATGCAGGAGAATCCTTATATGTGCACCCAGATTTTCTCATATTTAATTATGTAATGGATAATGGTAATTTCTTTTTAATTAAAAAATGTGTAACTCTTATGGAATTATACCAAGTATAACTTAAATTCATAGGTTTAATTTAAACTCATTATATATATATATATATATATATATATATATATATATATATATAAGATGAGTAACTTCAAAAGAGTTAACGTCTTTTTTATAGTTGTTGATTTTTATAAGATCTAACAATGAGAAAGACTACATTACTTTCCATAATTGAATTACTTTATTTGACAATAAATGTAACAAAGTTTGTAAAAAGTCAACTGAATCAAGAAGTTTTTAAGATTGTCTTATCTTTTAGTAAAATTGGCTTTTCTAAAAAAAGACAAACATAGAATATAAACACTAAATGAAAATTTTGTCAAAATTATCTACCATCTTCCTCTATCATAATCTCTCAACCTTTGAAAACTATGGCCAATTGTATAAATAAATAAATAATAATAAGTCCAACTTCTTAGCACACATCACTTCCAAAATTTTAGATTAACTACAAAATTTTTTGTTTGATGTTCTGACTACAAAATTTTTGAATGATACAAACTTATCATTTAGCTTAGCTATACATGATATATAGAGTTAAGAATTTAAAAAAAAAAAAAAAAAAAAAAAAAAAAAAAAAAAAGGAGCGTGAAGGATTTGCTGTCCAATTTAATGTGTTGCAAAATTTGCCATTGCTAAGTAGTTACACAAGTTTTAAAAACATAAAATAAGGAGGGCAAACTAGCAAATTATTGGGTCACGTCTGGTCCGAAAAATTCAAACATCACCACCAAAGACAATCACTCAATAAAGTCAATTCATAGTTTAAACAAAAATTGATCTCCTTATCAAAATATCACCTTAAAAAAATATTAATATATTGATATATATTTAACTAGCCTCATCACCTGGCCTTGGCTTTTTTTTGGGGGGGGGGGGATTGTATCATAAGTTTTTTTTTTTAATAATTCACATAAAAATATTGTTGTATGTTGCATGCACACATACATTTCTTATGAATTTCATCATTTGTTTTTACAACCTCATATTCTAGGGGATGTATCCCATATTTTTTTAGTAATGAAATTTAAACTTTCGTAGTTTAATTCCTCAAAACAAAAAGCATATCACTCGTCACTTTAGTGTGTCTTCCTACATAAAAAATAATAATAATAATAATAATATAAACAGTAGATTAAAGAATTTATTGGGTTTTTTTTTAATAATTAGATAGTTACAACAAGAGAGAGCTTTAAAAATGCCTATCAATTGAGTTACAAGGCGCTCTTGACAGAAGTTATTAATTTTTTTTTTTTTTTTTTTTTTGGAGAATCGAAGTTATTAATTATTGATTGTTAAGTATTTTAGACTATATAAGGGAAAAAATTAATGTTTATTTTTTACAAGTTACTCTTGTAACCCCTGTGGATCTTGATCCCAATGTACATTCTTGATGGCCTAAATATTGGGTTTTTTTTATTATTTATTATTAATTCGACGGTTGTGGTGGGGAAATTTAAATCACGAATGTCTTCTTGGAATTTTTTTTTTTTTTTTACTTCTTTAAAACTAAAAGTCTAAAAGCTTGAATATGATAATTATTTCAAATAATTTTCTATAGTTTATTATAAGGAAATCATGGATTGTCCATTAAAGTTATTTATTCATTAAAAAATAAAATAAAATAAAACAGTTCTAATATGTTTTATGGAAACAAAAAATAGTTCCAGATATTAGACAAAAATTAAAGTGGATATAATCTTTAAAGGTGAATACAGCCAAAATATCAAAAAAATAATAATAATAAAGGAGACCTTTTTAAATCTATTTTAATTAGTAAAAGATAAGTAATTTTTATTAAGAAATAATTACAATATGCTACTAATCGCACAGCTTAAACCCTTTCCTCCTAGACCCTCAAGCACTTTATGCATGTCGAGGTGTCAATTCAACTATAAGGTTTTTAGCTAAATAAATCTCGAGTATAGTTATCACTTAAAAGAATTATAACTACTCCAAGCCAGGTAAAAATGATGTCTAACTTTTTAAAAGGAAATTCATTACATTCCTCAAATTAAAGTGAGGTTTGATTTAATGAGAAAGTTATCAGTAATCCTAAAAGATTAACTCCATTCAAAGGACTAGTTAGAGTATGAAGTAGTAACTACCAACACTAGCTAGAAAGGAGAAATATTGTTAGTTTTATAGAGTTATGTTTTTATAGAATTTCAAGCTATGATGTTCATTTTATGATAATTGCTAAACCAATTTGTTTTTTCTGTAGATAGAGTACAAACCCCAAATTTCTTCATTAACGACAAGAGACTTTATTAGTGAAGTTAATTGAATCCCATAATTTAATTTAAATTCTATACTATATATTTGAAATATCCACTAGAATCTTATCACATCATATATTCTGAAATTGTAGAACATATATCTTCATATACAAACACAAACACAATCATAATACCTAATAATGCTAGAGTATATAATTTCATATACAAATACAATTATAATAAATACATATTAATAAATATAACATTTATTGAATTTCATATATAGACAAAAATAAATAAATTAAAGTGAGAAATTAAAGATAATAATGTGCTAAAAATTTTCTTGTATTGCATAGTTACTGACTAGTTAGCATAAATATTTGGTCATTTCAAAGCATTTCCTTACATTAAATGTTGGGTAAACTACATAATTGGTCCCTAACCTTTACACCATATTTCAATTTAGTCCATAACCTTTCAATTGTGTCAATTTGATCCATAACCTTTCAATGTCATGTTAATTTAGTCCCTAATGTTATATCTTAGATGGAAATTGCTAACATGACAAACGGCCAAAATAAAATTTAAGTTTATTGTCTCATCAACGTAAGCTAATTTTTTGTTTTGACCATTAGACAAGTCATAAATTTTCATCCAAAAGATAACGTTAGGGACTAAATTGACACGATACTAAAATGTTAGGGACCAAATTGACACAATTGAAAGGTTAGGGATTAAATTGAAATATAGTATATAGGATAGGGACCAATTATGTAGTTTACCCTTAAATGTTTTATATTAATTTCTATCTCAAAATTTTAATATTCTCAGTAGCCAGTAATCTTTCTTTTTTACTTTTTTTTTTTTAAATTGATAGTCACTATATAATAACGAGGAGAAAGATTTGAATCATGATTTCTTTATATAAAGGAGAAAGAAAATATTAAATTACAAATACTTTTGATAAAAACATGTTTTTGTTTTTCTTCAACAGAGTTGGTAATTTAGAAAATTTAGTCCAAATTTCCATATTCCTAAACCAAATCCATATCTTTTTGAAATATCACTGGGGGCAATTGACCCCATTGCACTAAATGTGTCACAAAAAACCTCACAACTTATATCACAACTCACCACGTGATGAGTTGTGACTAAAGTTGTGAAGTTTTTTGTAGCACTAGCATTTTTCAGCTCCGCCCTAACAACACAACAAGAACTTCATGCTTGTTGATAATAAAAATAAATAGATAAAGCATCTGCAAAAATATGGATGGTTGCCTGCATAATATTAGAAATGCTACTTTTTCATGAAATAAGCTCGGTATATTATTCTACATTTTCCAAAATTGACAGCTCTTTTTTTTTTTTTTTTTTTTGGTTACAATGGAGGAAAATAAATTTAAACCCTAGATATTTCTATTGAAAATTCCAAATATATTAACCAATTGAGTTACAAAACTCGTACGGAGATACATTTCTTTTTTTGTTTCATTCTGAATATAAAAGGTAAAAAAATCATAATGTATTTCAAAATTATATTCATTGATTTATAGCTACACAAAATTTCTTCTAAATTTCCAATGAAAAAAAAGACCCCCACCTCTTCATTAAGATGCATATTGAAGTAATGAGCAGTCTTAATCTACCAATTAATTTGGAGGAAGCTTATGCAAGATGTACGTGTCCATTTGGGAACAGCTTATTTAGCTTTTCTTAAAAACTTTTTATTGAAAATATGTTAAAGTATACTTGTACCTTGAAAAAAAAAAATAGAAAAATGAGAAAAAGTGGGGTTTTAAAAAGTTGTAAAGTGTATGTTTGAAAACAGTTTATTTAGTTTTTTACTAAAAGTGTGATAAAGTATACTTATACCTTGAAAAAAAATGATAAAAGGCAGAAACAAGTGAGATTTTAAAAAATTGTACATAAAAACTTAAAACTAATGCCAAACACATTCAAAGGACAAAATTGCCTTATGCCCTTTTCACCCAAATTATATAGCCTTATGCCCCCCTTCCCAAACTAATCAGGGAAATACCCCTCTTTTGAAACTCGACTTTCTCAAAATCGAGTAAAGCCCTATAGTGATGTTTTAAAGAACCTATAGTGGCGTTTTGTAACTCGATTTCATGGAGCTTGAGTTACAAAATTGCCTATAACTCGATTTCATAGAGCTCGAGTTACAAAACGCCACTATAGGTCCTTAAAAATGTCACTATAGGTTCTTAAAAACGTCACTATAGGGCTTCAGAATTTTATTTTTTTTTAATTCGATTTTGAGAAAATCGAGTTACAAAAGAGGGACATTTCCCTAATTAATTTGGGAAGGGAGGCATAAAACTATATAATTTGGGTGAAAATGGCAGGCCATTTTGTCCCACATTCAAAAGATAAAAGCTAAAAGCTATAGTTGATACCAAACACACTGTAGTCCATAAAAACAAAACTTGAGCTTTATTCTTGAACCTTTTTTTTTTTTTTCTCTCTCTCAATTATGATTTAGTATGCCAGTCCAAGAAAGGTTTGTGTTTAAAGGCAAAAGGTTCACGAAAACATTTGTCCATCTTCTTCACGTTGCAAAAACAAATACAAAGCTGCAAATATTGAGATAGTTGAAGACAATGGTATTACAGATTCTATGAATTATATAAGTGACACTTTTAATTTAGATAGCAAGAACCAAGTGCAACCCAGAGAGGGGTCCAGGTGGGTATGGGTGGCATAAGAGCACCTTGTTGTCATAATATTGTCCTAGGAAATTAAAATCAGCCTACATGCATAGCAATATACATGTGTCAGCCACTCAATCTAGCCAAAGACAGGGTTTGACCACAACAACCATATCTGAAGAAACATCTTTTTTTGCTTTGTCTGGAATTCCTTTCCCCTAAATGTACATAAATAGGGCCCCAAGGGAGATTCAGATACAAACGAAAGTGCAAATGTTGGAGCTTCAAAACATGTGGTCTACAGCATTTAACACTGTTTTATCTGATCACTATTCTTTTAGCACTAACAAAAATATTATCAGTATCTACCTGGTGGATTTGAGTGGTCCACAACCTAATTATGTACTAAGCAGAATATATCATTTTTCCTAAAATTAAGTTTTTTTTTTTTTTTTTTCTTGGATGAGAAAAAGTAGGTAATTGGACCTATCATCAAAAAGAAGCATGTACATCAGGCATCAGTCATATCAGATTCTCTTATTGATTAGCTCGATATGGAATTATTATTTGATGGGTAGCTTGAATAGTAAGGCTTCAAAATTTCGTATTTCTTCTTCTGCCCTTGGCAATCAATTAGGGGATTCATCTGCCATGAACCACATTTTGTTTTCCCTTTTTGAGTACATAATTCTTGGTTCTTAAAATTTTTGTTGTCTAATCAAATGGCTAATGAAAAAGGGATAAATAAAACAAATTAATCAAGATTTTAATTGGAGTTATACATGGCTATAGGGGAACTTAGCCATATAAGTATTTTGGATCTCACCCAATTTAACAACAAATTCCTTAAAATGTGTCTTTTTCAAGTAACATAATGTTCAATTTGGGGTTACCCACAACATCACACGGTTTATCAGCTCCCAGAATTTGCAATTTTCTCCAAATCCATTTAACCAGTCCATATTAATTTCCCAATAGCACTCTAGCCTGGCCAGTCCACCTCACAAAAAGAAAACTAGTAGCAATGAAAAATAAATTAAGCATTAACAATAAAAAGGAAAAGAGTGGGGTTGAGGCTGATGGCACTAAGAGAGAGTAGAAAACAGCTAATTGCTAGGTTGTGCCGAATGCGTGTGCCTCACTCACTATCATGCATCAACATAAATACTATCCTACGCACTCCATACACAAAAACAAAACCATCTTCTATTATTTTTCAACTTTTTCGTCTCAAAACCCTAGCTACTAGCCTACTACTAATAGTAATAGAACCCACTTGATTGATGCCACCATTTTTGAGTCACTCTCTCCGCGAGATCCCCACGGTTTCACCCTTGTTATATCATACTCACTCACACACAATAATCATAATTTATCTTTCCCTGAAATCCCAACTATAGCCTCACACACACACTCTCTCTCTCTCTCTCTATGTGTGTCACAGACACGATTAATATCTTCACCCTCATTGACATTGTCCTATTCTTCACACCCCTATATATACCTATAAAAATATAATATGGCTGACCACCCTAACATTCCAACTAATATTCACCAATTAGACCAACCCCATCAGCCAGCAGCACTGCCACCCCTTGACCCTTCTTCCCTTCCACCCCAATTGGTCCAAGTCCAACACTCCTTCCCTTTTCACACGTGCGATAGCCCATCTCCCACGTGTGACTCCCCATCCTCCAACCAGCCACCTAACTCTCCAAAACCCACCACCATGGCCTCCTCATCAACCACTGGAAAACACCCAATGTACCGCGGAATCCGGTGCCGGAGTGGCAAGTGGGTCTCGGAAATCCGGGAGCCGCGTAAGACCACACGTATATGGCTCGGCACGTTCCCTATCCCGGAGATGGCGGCTGCCGCCTATGACGTGGCGGCTCTGGCCCTAAAAGGCAGTGATGCAGTTCTTAACTTCCCTGGATCAGTTGCAACATACCCAGTTCCAGCCTCTACATCGCCCCTTGATATTCGTAACGCAGCCACAGCCGCTGCGGCCTTAAAGAAGGCGGAACTATGCGAGAGTCAGTTACAACTCCGGCAGTTGCAGAACGATAGTAACACTATGAATGCTGGTTGGACATCATCAGGAACAGAGTTTCTAGATGAGGAGGCAATATTTGATATGCCAAGTCTTCTGGTCGACATGGCAGAAGGAATGCTGGTATCACCGCCGAGAATAAACTCATCAGATGACTCGCCGGGAAATTCAGATGGAGGAGAAAGTTTGTGGGGCTATTTTTGAAAATGCTAGTTCCACAATCATGAATTAGATATCCAACAAAATGGATCATTTGAAATTGGGAAAAACAAGAAATAGAAGATAAAGATACAAATAGATCATATAACATGGTAGCACGTTGTTAATGTTACGTGTATATGCTTTTGTATGCATTACGTGATTTGTGGTCAAAATAATAGTCGTTATGTAATAAGAATAGATTGATGGAAGTTGGAAAATATGATCACGCGTTTACATGTAATCAATGGGGTGATTTTCCAACAGGTTAAGAGGTTTTTTGATGAAGGTAGTAGTGACTTTTGAGTTTGCTTGCTGCTTTTTTGCCTAATGAGTGCATGTACTATAGTGGTTTTGCTTGCTAGGACAAGTTCATATATACAAATATTTATATTTTGGCGCCTTTGTGAGAATATGTTCTCAACTGTTCTCTTATTGTATGTCAGCGTTTGTCTGTGTATATCAGTGCCTACCATGTGTCTTTGTTTTTTTTTTTCAAAATAAAAAAGGTGAGGGTGACAATCTTAATTAGATATGAGACTAGTAGCTTCTCTTTTGAAAAAGACCTAACGCTAGAAACCTTAGACCATAAGGGGCTTCAAATTTCAAGCCCTGCCTCAATCGGAATAGTCACGAAACTTGGTAAAAGGTTTTTTTGTGAGGGGGAGACCTATTTCGACTTGAACCCAAATTCTTAGCTTGAAAAGACTTTTGGATTTTGTATCCATGTCAAACACAAATTCTGTGTGAAAAACTAATGAGCAAAAGTAAACGAAATTGTGCAACATACTTTGCATTAATGATATCTGTCACAAGGTCGAGCAGAAAATTTTTCACTTTAAGAAATTTGAGATTATTAATATTATCATGAGTCAAAACTTAATTAGTGGGTCCCGTTAAATGTCAATATCTTTTTGATGAAAGCTTGAAAGTTAAGAATTTGGGTTTGAATCATGAGAAAAGCAAATGTCGTTATGATTAAAACTGCTCCACTGTTCAATTGTCGGGGTGTAATAATGTGACCATGAGCATCTCTCTTTCTCATTTCTACATTTTATTTTCATGTTTATACTAAGTACATGGCATAATTAGGCTTTACTGAGTGCACTTAGAACAGCTTTTTCCTACAGTTGCAGTATCTGTGATATATCGTACAAAGTTACAAACCTAAAGAGCAGACCTTACTCTCAACTCTTTATCGCATTACTTATCCATATTCATGTTTTTAGATTTCTTTCATTTTGTTAAGGAGATAGATGTTATCCAGTCAACAGAGTCCAAAATATCCCCCACAACCAAATTCAAAAGCCAAATATAAGATAGAGATATATATCTGCACCAAAATTTATTTGTTGTTCAAATCTGAGAGAGCTTTTTGATAGAGATATTAGATTACTTCTATGCAATATAGCTCTTCGATTAGCTCCCCCTAAACTCTCTTAGCAATCATCATTCAAACACCATTCCTGCAGTTCTATTCAAATAATAAACTCTACAATTTCTTACGCACCACAAACAAGCACAATTCCCTTAAAGGATCACGTGAAAGATGTGTATTGATCCAAGAAGATGAGTATAACAAATTTATCCATATTCTTGAAAGAAATCCATTAGATCACTTGAAAGAGGTTGTGCATGCATAATTACATATATATTCTTAAATTTAACTTAATTCTTAATATAATCAACTCTGTGAAATGCATATTTTTGATGATATGAGTTGATTAACATGTTCATGAATTATAACAATATGATCATGCATGTAGGATTATATTTTAAATTTTGGGTCAAGCGGAATGGGTGGGTGACGTACTTTTTCTTGTATAGGTGCAGGTGTCTGTGAACAACCAAGAGTATATTATTGATAAATTACAAATTTTCTCACAAACTTAAAGTTGTGTGGAGACAAGATTCAAATTTAGAACCATTCGTACCATTATAAAATTTACAATTGTTACAAAAGTATAAATATTAGAAAATAACGAATATAATCTTTTAACTACTCCATTTTAACCATTGCTTGGGGTAAGTCGATGAATAACAACTGCAAGAAATTTTATCAATTTTACATAATTAAAGCCTTAAACCATCATCATTAAACCCCAAATCTTGATTTTTATGATCTAAAAGCGAGTTTATCTCACACAGACATAAGTTAGCAAAAGCAATGAGTTCTGAAACTTCTTCAAGTAAAAATTTTGAGCCTATATAAACACATCCAACTTGGCCTACATGACTTTTTTTCCTCTTTTAAGGAGACAAACATCTCCGGCCATATCTTGTAGGACCAGATAGTATGTGCCCAGCACTACAAAGCGAAAATAAATGCATCATCTAACCCAAAATGGTCAAATTGCAAAACCCAACAAGAGAAAACTAAGGTATGCTCCTTTCCATTCAAAGCAGAGGACAGAAGCAACACCTAGGGAAATACATGCATAATTAATGGCTATATGAGGCCATGAGGGCCTCCTCGTAGAGGAGAAGTTATTATGTGTTTCCGTTGCATATTTCTTCTCATTCTTCTCCCTCACATGAGGGTGGATCCCACAAGAAGAAATATACAATAAAAACAGGGTAGATTTTTTCCTTGTAGAGACCCTTAAAATTAAGTTAGTTTTCATTTTAAAATCTAGGTCAAAGTAGACTAGTAGAGGACTACAAACTAGGAGAAAGAATACAATCTGTGGTCTGTGTTAGAACCATTTGTTAAGCATTTTCTTTTAATTTTTTTTTTGGCCCATAGGAAGCGAATTGTCTACACCATGACATTTATGTTCTCTTACTGCTTGTAAATCTCTAGATCTTAATTTACTATTATCTCAAAAAACTAGTCTTCTTCTTCATCTTTTTTAAGGCTCGACTACTCTAGCTAGAGATTTTACACACCTTTTTTATGACCTAGAGAATTTAGTAGTAGTCATTCACTTATTTAGTATATTCATTAATAACTAGCTAGTAACATGTTTTGAGAATGACTTTTCCAAGAACGTTACTATCTACAGTAGAAAAGGAAATAATCATGCACCAAGAATGGTGATCTTGTCAATCTGAAAACAACTCCATCACCAACCATCAGTGACTCTAATTCAAATGAAAGGGGGGGCCATGGCACCCTTGGATTTTCAAAATCCTCCCTTCCTTCCTAAGTAATATTAAAAAAGATGCTTAAAAAGTAATATAGAAATTTTGACTAATGCCCCCCTAAATTTTTTTTTAAATGTAATAGATTCATGTAAATAAATTATACAACATCTTTTTGCCTTTTATTACTCGTATACCATATTAAACTAAAAGGTTTTTGAATCTTTCACAAAAAAATTTAAAAAAAAAAATTGAATCTAAAACTTCTTCAATGTATATATTTCTAAAAATAGATAATTTTAAATAAATAATTAATGATTCATTTTTTGCTCTTATTACTTTATTTTCATACGTCATTTATTAAACACAAGAGCATCTTCAACATAAAGTCCATAAAAAGAATGTAAAAGTAGATATCTTTAATAGAAATCCTATCTATTTTCCTAAATGAATACCTCTCTTTTTTTTTCTTTTTTTACATTTTGAAAATTAAAGATATGGACACAATTTTTTTTTTTATAGAAGAAATGGCATCTATGGATAAAGTTTATTATTTAAATTTATTAAAATTTATTTAACATGTTTCATAATTTTTATAACTATTAGTATAATCTAACTGTGTAATATATACTTTATTTAATAAAATATATTAATCTAAAATATTTAAAAATGATTTAAATGATAGTTCATAGTTTAAAAAATAATTTCGGGGAAAAAGACGTTTTGATTAACAGAAAAAATTGCTTAATGTAAATGTTTTTGTTACATATAATAAAAGAACCTATCTTAAATCATATTATAGACATATTTTATGTATATGTGTGTGTATATATGTATATATTGATTAATTGGTTAATTAAATTATATATATTAAATATAAACCATTTATCCATCAGTGAATGACTATGATTTTAAAATTTTAATAATTAAGCATTATCCTAGAAATTCAAGAAGATATTTATTGTTTTCTATCAAAGCAAAATCATTAAAATAATAATAATTGCACTTGTAATTTAAAATGAAAATGGGCATCCCTCTAACTAGCCAGTGACACGTACGTACACATCTTCCAAGTGCCAAGAACATGTCGATTATAGCTTTAAAAAACATTTAGTGAAGATTCCCGATTGGGCTAGTGGGTCTTTGATGCATTTTTAAAAGACCAAAATAAAGCGTGGGTGCAAGTCGGCCATCAATGAAATCTGAGAGAAATGGGGGCCTTCAACTTCAACTTCAACTTCAAGGGTTTGAAAAAAGGTGTTGTTAGTCTTGTTGGCTACCTTTTATGAGTAAAATCAAAAAAAGTATGAGTATATTTGAGGGCCTACTTTTTGTCCCAAGGAGAAACAAAGAAAGCCGAAATCGTTCTCTAACTTTGAATCAACTCAAAATAAATAAATAAATATAAAATATAAAAAAAAATAAGAAGAGAGGTTTCAGGTTTGACTATGGTACGACAAGCATGGCCGACATAGCCTACTATGCTTTCCTTCCATCTTCACTTTCACTGGTTGGTGATGCGTCTCTCTCTTTCTCTCACAAGTCTCAATTGTCTAATACGCTTGATTGAATCATCACCCATGATATGAAGCTGACGGCTTTAATTTTTTTTTTTGTTTTTTTGTTTTTTTTTGCAAAAAACAAAAACAAAAAGAAGATAAAAATTGATGGTGTTAATTGAAATTATTTAGCCGACTTGACTAAAAGGGCATATCTTCATGCCATCCAATTCGCAATCTTGGGTTTTCCCCCACATGATGCACGTTGAAATTTTAATATTCATTTCTTTTCCCATTGGTTATATGACTAGTACTATTATATGCCAATGAAATATCAACAGGATGTGCTTGCCTAGCAATGGTTTTGGAGTTTAAAAAATAAATAAATGTTCTTCTTTAACTATCATCTTTTATGTTTCAATTCGGATGATTGATATATTTAATATATATTTTAAAAAAATCAGGATTAGTTTATACTTTATAGTAGGAGATATTCCAATTTGGGTAAGTGTGGAACTCAGCCACTGATTAACAATAAGAAAATATTTCTTTAGAGATAAAAACAACTTAAAGGAGTAATTAAAAAAAAACGAAAAAAAAAAAAAAAAAAAAAAAAAAAAAAAGGCAGCTAGGTACAGTTAACTTGGATGGTTTGGTTCTAAAATCACCTGTGAAGAAGAGGGAACAAGAATCCGATGAGGTTGACGCAATAATGTATCTCTTTTGGCGAAACCTCTCTATGTACCTTTCTAAAAATAAAAAATAAAAAATTCTCTCTCTCGTGGCCCCCCTGGGCTTGGGCAATATGGGTTACTTGGGAATTAGTGGTCCACCAAATATGTCTCCCTAATAATCTTGGTTTGTTAGATATGATGATTCTATCCCCTATTAGTTCCTCTTCTTTTAAGGGTCTAATCATTGCCGATCATTCATTTGAGTTCGTTGTCTGTGACATCTTGATTACATAACTGCAATTGTATATGCTTAGGATGATTGTAATTTTTTTGATTCCGTTCATAAAACTTTTAAAAAATTCTTTGGGGGAGGTTCAATGTTTTGGAAATCATATATAGACGCCATTGAAGATAAATTTTCCTCTAGGCTTACGAAATTTGAGGTATAAATGTCACAAAAAGTAGTCTAAAACAGTGCTCTCCTGTTAAAAATCGTATTTTCATTTTCAGGAATGCATAGGATTGATGAATTAGATGCATCAACTTAGTTTCGCTTGCCGAGTTGTAATCCTAATTCACTTACAGTAACAAATATAAGAAAGAATTCACTTACACGTACACTATGGAATTATTTGCAATGCATATATCAATGGCATGAATGTTTCACTGCATTAAAAACTACGTAAGTTGTGTTAAATTAAGAAATTGAGAAGTGTTATGCAAAAAAAAAAATTTGAGAAATGTGTGGAGATCCAAAAAAGAGGGATTGAAGGAATGAACCTCTCATGTTAATCAATTTGACAATATACTATTCTAATTGTGGTAAACAATCATTATATTAATTATGATTGTCCATATGAAAATGGTGTTAGTGATAAATACAATAGTAATAACATATTAACAATGATGGTAATGATAGTAATACCATACCGGGTCCGGTTAATGTGTGCTCTTAGGGCACACGTTAACCATCTATTTTGGAAAAGTTTTTATGAAAAATTGAAAAAACAGTCAAAACAGTGAATTATTTTTTCGTTTTTTCATAAAAAAATTTCCTAAAATAGATTAATAATATATACCCTAAGGACACACGTTAGTAAATCCCATACTAATAATGATAGTAAAAATAATTGTAATTGTAATGATTACAATAACAATAATAATGATCGCATTGAGGATGATGATAACGATAAAAAATAATAGAAAAAGTTTTTAACCGAACTATTAAAATAGTAAATTAATATTAGCGATGACTTGAAGGGAGAAAAACAGTGGCAGTGGCAGAGTTACATTGATGGTAGTGGCGGTGTCGGGTGTCAAAATCAAAATCAATGCACTTAATTCACCGCTTCTGTTATGAAGGAATATTTGGAAATGACATACCAAAATTCCCAAAAACTTTTTAAAAAGGAAATGATGGCCAAAATGGTCCAATAGTACGAAATTTTGAAATATTTTGTAAAAAAACACTGTTTCGGAACTATATAGGAGAATAGCACTTTTTATGGAACTTGAGTTTCTTAAACTCGAGTTCCAAGGAGTTTTGCCACCGTGGCGCCGCTGAGGTGGAATTGGGCCATTAAAAAATGCTTTTTTTTTTTTTTTTTTCTAAGGAACTCGAGTTTAATAAACTCGAGTTCCTTATAACTTTTTTTCCTAAGGTACTCGAGCCTGGTGAGCTCGAGTACCTTGTAAGGAACTCGAGTCTAATAAACTCGAGTTCCTTATAACTTTTTTTTTTTTTTTTTTTTTTTTGGTTGTTGGGATTATTGACAAATAAACATAAACATAAAAATAAGTAGCTTTTTTTTTTTTTTTATGTTTTTATTTATTTAAATAGAAGCATTGTAAAATATAGAGATTTTAATTTCAAAATATGAATTTAATTTCTACATTAAGTAAAACTGTTCATTGTTTTCTCATAAAATTTTTCCCGGGGGCGTTGCCCCCGAACCCCCAAGAGGCTTGTCCATGAGCGCTCCAGCTTAGGCCTGTCGGCCCAAGCCTCCGCTCCATGGACTAAGCCTCCAAAAATCTCCCATTAAAAATCACACAATATTATTCGAGTCGGGTCAAGTCGTCACCATGAATCAAATGATACCCTTAAAGTGTGGATGAAATGTTTTATAATGCTTAAATTTATAAAAGATACTAGTGAAAGTTCCATGCGTTGCATGGCTTTAATCCTAAATTTTCTTTATATATTTTTTTGAGAAATTATAACTAAATGAGTTATTATTACATAATTTTAGAATTATTTTCTAACTAAATGAATGATTATTATAATATACACATGCATAATTTTGTATATTTGTCCTTATATATAATATCTTTAATTAAAATTATCAATAAAAAACCTTTCTAATTTTTTTTTTATAACTCCTTACTTATTAATGAAGGAGATGATTTGAACTCAAGCAATTAAATCTTTTATAATACTTGCATATTATTGTTACTTGCATATGCGTAAGTTGCAACTAAAAAAAAAACCACAATCTATTAGTTCTACTAAGGTGAGTTTGGTTCAGCTTTTTCAAACAGTTCTTTTGGAAAAAGTGGAAGTTTTAAAAAGTAAAATATGAAACTGAGTTTTTTTTTTTTTTTTTTTTTAAGTAGCATGTTTGGTAAAAACTATCAAAAAAATGTTTTTTGACAAAGTTGAGTGTTTGGCTAATACTTATAAAAGTGGCGGTTTGATTTGTAAATTACCAAAAAAGACAAGATATATATGTTTTAATTACCTCTCTTTATGCAAGTTATGGACACAATATTTTTTCAAAAATTTCACAATAAAGTCTGCATGACAAGTTGTTAATGGTAGGGAAAAATATAATGTCACTAATAGGTCCAGATGAGGATTAATAACAACTTACTGTGTAAACTTTATAACAAGTTGTTCACTCTCTTTTCTGCGTAAATTATTTTCTGTTCACTATTTAAAAACTGTTCACTGTTTTCTCATAAAACACCTAGTGAAATCGTGATTTCTAAATTTGAATGCTTTTTCATGTTTGAATTTCACAATAATCGAATCTCTTTTTCTCTGCATTGATAAAATATGTTTCTACATTAATAAAATTTCCTCTCTGCACATCATGTTTACTGTATATTCGAATCTGCTTACTGCATTCATAAAATCTGTTTTCTGCATAAACTATTTCTAGTATTCTGCATAAAATTATTTTCTGTTCAGCATTATTTAAAAAATTGTTTACTCTCTTTTTTGCGTAAATTATTTAATAATGTGTTAAAGCTAACAAAATAACAAATACCTGATTATAAAACAGCTTCCTAGAGGGTAGTTGTCAATAATGATCATTCACCAGAATGTTATTAATATTACTCTATTTATTCAAAATCAAGAACCCAAACAAAGAATTTTCATTTTGTAGTTTATATAAAGGCAGAAATCATTAGAATGAACAAATAAATGTGAATCATATCTAGAATGAAATTTGTATGCAAAGGGAAAAGAGAATGAAACACAAAACAAGATAATCACCTAAGCAATGGACTCGTTGTATTTGTTCCTAAGGTTCTGAACCAATTCAAATTCACATCAACATTGACTACCACAATTACATAATTTCTTGATTCAGGACAGCCATTGCATCTTTAATGGCTTGGGTCGAACCACCGAAGATGGCATCCATGACAGATTACTATTCACCAGCACGCGTGAATAGCTTCCAGACAAATCAAGACAGTCCAGACAGGTGTTCAAAAGTTACTACTGTTTACTAGCATGTGTAAAAAGAGATCTGATAGATTCCCGAGATCTGAAAGATTCCCAGACAAATGCAGACAGACTACTACTCATCAGTACTAATTTCCATACCACCGACAGATTAACTTGAGTTAAATTTACCTACTTTACCATGGTTCATTTCACCTATAAAAGAGACGGACTACAAAGACAGAAGACAAGTTTCTAAGATTCTAAGCGTTTAAGTTCCAAGTTTTAGAAAGCCTTTTGTAATAGCCTTCCCTCTCCCTCAAAAAGACTTTTGTACTCTCTCCCCCTCAAAAAGATTTTATGAATGCAGTAAGCAGATTTGAATATGCAATAAACATGATGTGCAGAGAGCAAATTATATTAATGTAGAAACAGATTTTATCAATGCAGAAAAATAGATTCGATTATTGTGAAATTCAAACAAGAAAAAGCATTCAAATTTGGCATTTAAATTTAGAAAACATGATTTCACTAGGTGTTTTATGAGAAAACAATGAACAATGAACAATTTATGCAGTGAGCATAGAATAATTTATGCAGAAAAGAGAGTGAACAATTTTTTAAATAATGCTGAATAGAAAATAATTTTATGCAAAATCCTAGAAATAGTTTATGTAGAAAACAGTGAACAATTTTTATGAGAAAACAATGAATAGTTTTAATTAATGCAGAAAACAAATTTTATGAATGTAGTACGCAGATTTGAATAGATGTATAGATGTACAAATATTTTGGACTTGTTGAGAAATTTGATTTCATTGAAAGTACAAAATCGTGAAAATTCATTTAGTTATTGTGTACATTAGATGTACAGATCATTCGAATTTGTAAAAAACAAAATTTAGATGTACAGATCGTTCGAATTTGATTTCGTTGATTGTATAAAATCTTGAAAGTACAAAATAAAATTGTGTAAATTAGATGTACAGATAGTCTGAATTTGTTGAAAAGTTTGAATTCGTTAAATGTACAAAATCGTGAAAATTAAATGGAAAACTGTGTACTAATGTATTGATCATCTGAATTTGTTGAAAAATTCGAAATCGTTGAATGAAGAAAATCGTGTAAGCTCAATGGAAAACCAAAGAACGTACCAAATTGTTGAGCAGCACAAGCAGCATTACGAACATCAGTGTAGTAATGGTGGACAGCTCACCCCCAAAATTGATGCATAAACTTTATAGGGATGCTCTGCATCCTTGAAAACGGTGCATTACAAAGGGTTGCATATCTGTGTATTCACGTGGCAAGTCCTTACTTTAGGAGCTATATGGTTTTTTTGTGAAAGAGTGGTTGGTCTGTGTGGTTTGGATGAGTCTGTATGTATTGAATTTATTAATTTTTGCTACAAGTAATGTACAATAAATCTAATTTGGGTGATAAGTGTTATGTGTTTAACATTTCAAATTATACAAATATTGGAAACATCAACATATCTAACTGGAGGCATTTCACTTCCTAAGGTGTTTCCTACATTACAAAGCAGAGGACATTGTCCAACCAAAGCACAAGAATCATATGTAGCAACAAAGAATAGCAGGGAAAAAAATGACACAATGATTTCATATAAACTTAGTCAAAACTAATGAACAATTAATCTTTAGATTTGTAAAAGTTGAATGTATATAATCATCAGTTGTCTTATATATAGTTAGAAAATAATTCTAAAATTATGTAATAATAACTCATTTAGTTATAATTTCTCAAAAAAATATATAAAGAAAATTTAGGATTAAAGCCATGCAACGCATGGAACTTTCACTAGTATCTTTTATAAATTTAAGCATTATAAAACATTTCATCCACACTTTAAGGGTATCATTTGATTCATGGTGACGACTTGACCCGACTCGAATAATATTGTGTGATTTTTAATGGGAGATTTTTGGAGGCTTAGTCCATGGAACAGTTTTACTTAATGTAGAAATTAAATTCATATTTTGAAATTAAAATCTCTATATTTTACAATGCTTCTATTTAAATAAATAAAAACATAAAAAAAAAAAAAAAAGCTACTTATTTTTATGTTTATGTTTATTTGTCAATAATCCCAACAACCAAAAAAAAAAAAAAAAAAAGTTATAAGGAACTCGAGTTTATTAGACTCGAGTTCCTTACAAGGTACTCGAGCTCACCAGGCTCGAGTACCTTAGGAAAAAAAGTTATAAGGAACTCGAGTTTATTAAACTCGAGTTCCTTAGAAAAAAAAAAAAGCATTTTTTAATGGCCCAATTCCACCTCAGCGGCGCCACGGTGGCAAAACTCCTTGGAACTCGAGTTTAAGAAACTCGAGTTCCATAAAAAGTGCTATTCTCCTATATAGTTCCGAAACAGTGTTTTTTTACAAAATATTTCAAAATTTCGTGCTATTGGGCCATTTTGGCCAGGAAATGATAGTAGTTGACACAAGATGGGTCAAAGGGATAGGACTTATGAGACCCAAAATTTAAAGCCTTTTATTAATCATGGGCTCAACTTAGTTATATCAGCAACCAGCCCAAACTGAGTCTTTGGCCCAAAAATTGTTCTGAAAAGAACACTTTCTCCGCGTGAAGACGTGCGGCGAAACCTCATACACAAAGTCAAAAACCAGTACATCGTGCACTGGCTGATGAAAACGACGTCATTTAATATAACTCCTCGTAGAAGTGGAATTGGACCCGGCTCTTCTCTGGAATACCGTTCTAGTCTAACTTCTTTGGCACACGGAGAAGTAAATCCAAACCATGCCAGCATGTTTCTTGAAATATATGTGTTAAGTGTTAACTACTGACTGGGAACACAACTAAAATTTATAAACTTCTATTCAACTTTCTTTGACTAACAATGTCAAAGAATTTGACTCAAATCTAAAGGTAAATAGTTAGTGGTCTCATAAAATTTTGACAATCCAAAAACAAAGACAACACATTTGAATCAACGATGTGGAGGACTTCCTTTTAATCTACCAAATACAACATGAGTGGTCTCCTTCTCATGGCTACCGATCCCTTGTGTCTTCACAGTAGGGTGGATTTTTCTTTGCTAGATACGGTTTTCCCTTGAGTGGGTTTGGTGTCTTTGAGGTTGTAATGCGATTTTTTTGAGAGCATAGGATTTGTTTCCATTTTATAATATTATTTCCCCTCCTATATTGGTTCGGTTTTTATTATCATATTTTTCCCTGAGAGTATAGTCTTTCCTGATATATATTCATTGTATTTTCCTGTTTTTCTTGTAATTAATTTTATTTTTACAATAAAAAATTATGTTGTTTCTCTCCCAAAAAAAATGTTGATTTAGTCTTTAGTTTTGTTGTTCGTAGTGCAATCCATACAAGGAGTATGTGGAATTGTGGATTCAAAGTGAAAGTTGATGATGCCAAAATCGTTAGCTAGGTCACATGTCCAATTCGAAGTATTAGACGATCTTATAGGACCTGCAAGATAAATGAGAGATAAACCAAAGAGACCACCGGGTTGTGCTCGGTAGGAGAGTCTCTAATACTTAAGTTAGTATCAACTCATATCTTTCGTATTTAGATAGTGTTTTGTAGTAGTTTTTGACGTACCTTAGCTAGTGAGACAGATTATCCCTTTTATAGGTGACTTAGGTAGCTGTTGTACATAAATTAGAATGATTATTACCTTGATTGTAACGTTCTTTGTCTTGATGAGAGTTTAAGACCCTTGATAGTCATTATTGAATGTGTTGAGCGGTTATCTTTGATGGCCTACTAATGATGCAAGGCCGTCCATATTAATAGACGACCTTAATGATTTTTCGAACTCATCAGTTGCCCCCCATTCCCAAGTCTGATTTTGCTTTATGCTGGTCAAGCTTAGGGAATGTTCTTGACTTGTTCAAATTTGGGATTTTTTATCTTCAACTACTTTCTTCTTCAGAAATGTTAGTATTTCTATGAAGACCTTTTAGTATCTGCCTTTTGAAGGTCTTTTTGGACATTCAAGTGATCATAGTTTGAAAGTAAGCTGATTTCTTTGGACGACATGTGTGAGGTTTTAGTGTCCTCTTTGAATCCCTTCATCATTCTTTTGTAGCTTGAAGAATTTTCATATTTGGATGATATTATCCTTCCAAGAGTTATATTATTGTGTGAAGAATTTTTATTATCTGTTGATTGCACAATTTTATTCTATCAATTTAATTAAATTTTAATACTAAAGTGTTTATATTACCTTGGTCGCGCCATTTGTTGTTTTGATGATGAGGCTTTAGGGAAGACTTGATGTTTTCCATTGTTGTTTGCCAAGTGATTGCATTTTATGGAAAGAGAAAGTTAAAGCTCTGACCAAGAAGTTGTTGACATTGTAGAAGGACGAGCGGCTCTAGTTAGCCAATCAAAAGATCAAGACCGTGGCTGCGAAGGCAGTCCAAGCCTTCTAGCTCACTGAAGAATACAATATTGTTTTGTTTAGCTGGTACTACAAAGGCTTTGAACTGCTAAGGAGGTACTCAATGAAGCATGGTCCGAGAGTTGATTTGGAGAACCTAGACTTTAAGTCCATAAAGAAATGGAGGCTAACGAAGTTGCTCAGGCTATGATGATCATCTTCCATTAATTGCTATGCGAACTTTTTGTTTTTTGTTTGACCTTTGCCATATGGTCTACCTCTCTTAGCCTCGTCGAAGTGATCCATATCATTTTAGGGGTTGTACCACTTAGCTTGTCTTTTAGGTGATTTACATCTATTTAAGGAATTTTATCACCTAGCCATTTTTAAGTAATGTACATCCATTTAAGGAATTTTATCACTTGACTTCGTTAGTGATTTACATCTATTTAAGGAATTTTATCACTTAGCAATTTTTGGGTGATTTACATCCATTAAAGGAATTTTATCACTTTGGACTTAGCCATTTTTAGATAATTTACATCCATTTAAGGAATTTTATCACTGGCCTCGTTATGTAATTTACATCCCTTAGATTAGGGAATCTTATCACTGGCCCTGTCATGTGATTTACATCCCTTAGATTAGGGAATTTTATCACTGGCCTAGTTATGTGATTTACATCCTTTAGATTAGAAAATTTAATCACTTGTTGTTGGAAAGATTCCTTGACACTATGTCATTTTGGACCTTCTTGAGACCATGCTGATATTTACATTAAGTAACACCTACACTTGCCAAGATTTGGTTAAACAAAAATTTTAGAACAATTCATACATAAATAATAAGTTACCAATGGCCTAGTTGGGTCTTTTTCTTATTTTCTTGTAATTTTAGAGTTTTACCTCTTTTATGATCTGTCTAGTAGTACATACATTTTTGCATGAAACCTTACAATTTTTACAGACAAATATAAAAGAGACAAAGATAAATGTGCACTACAAAAAAATCGTCCTGTCCCAGCGTTTTTTTCCCGGCGTTTTTACAAACCGCCGTAATAGATAAGCCTATACCAGCGCTTTTTGTCGGCGCTTTACAAAGCGCTACCATAGGAGGCCTATAGCGACGTTTTTCAAAAACGTTGGTATAGGAAGCCCAAAAGCGCTAGGATAGGGTTATAGAATGAGAAAGAGCTGTCCCAGCGCTTTTAAAAGCGCTGGGACAGCTCATTCTCCATACGGAAATGGAGAGACCTGTCCCAGCGCTTATAAAAGCGCTGGGACAGGTCTTTCTCATTCCTTTATGAGAACGACCTATCCCAGCGCTTTTAAAAGCGCTGGGACAGGTCTTTCTCATATCCTTATAAGAATGACCTGTCCCAGCGCTTTTAAAAGCGCAGGGACAGGTCTCTCCATTTTCGTATGGAGAATGAGCTGTCCCAGCGCTTTTAAAAGCGCTGGGACAGGTCTCTCCATCTCCGTATGGAGAATGACCTGTCCCAGCGCTTTTAAAAGCGCTGGAATAGGGTCCACCTATTCCAGCGCTTCTAAAAGCGCTGGGACAGGCCTCTCCAAAACGCTGGGATAGGTTCCTCGTACCACTTAAAAATTTTCAGACTTCCCACTTATTTTTTTCACCTTCCCACAACTTTGGCCTCTCGTTTTTGGTCTCCCTCTTCTTTGCTTCAGATGTTTTCCTCTCACCCACATTTTCTCTCCCTCTCTCTCTTCCTTAACCCATTTCCCCTCCTCCTCTCTTCTTCTTTACTCAAAACCCACCATTTTTTTTCCAAAATTTCAAACACAAAAATATTACCCAAAACCACAAACCCTACCCAAAGCAAGGTAAGTCTCTCTAGCTCTCATTTCTATTTTGTAGCAATATTTGTATATATATTTTTTTGTTAAATTTTTGGTTTTTTATTTTTGATTTTGGTTGAAGTTTGGTTTGGGTTATGTGTATATTTTTGTGTAACTGTTGGTTGATTGTATGGGTTTTAATTTTGGTTTTGGTTAAAGTTTAGTTCATTTTGTGGCTTTTCATTTTTGATTTTGGTTAAAGTTTGCTTTATTTTGGAGGAAATGTAGGTGGTAGTAGTGCTAACAAAGATTTTCTCTAAGGTTTACATCAGAAATTGTTAATCTGCCTCTGTACAAAGCAAGGTAAGTCTCTCTAGCTCTCATTTCTATTTTGTAGCAATATTTGTATATATATTTGTTGTTAAATTTCTGGTTTTTTATTTTTGATTTTGGTTGAAGTTTGGTTTAGGTTATGTGTATATTTTTGTGTAACTGTTGGTTGATTGTATGGGTTTTAATTTTGGTTTTGGTTAAAGTTTAGTTCATTTTGTGGCTTTTTATTTTTGATTTTGGTTAAAGTTTGCTTTATTTTGGAAGAACTGTAGGTGGCAGTAGTGCTAACAAAAATTTTCTCTAAGGTTTACATTAGAAATCGCTAATCTGCCTTTGTACAAAGCAAGGTAAGTCTCTCTAGCTCTCATTTCTATTTTGTAGCAATATTTGTATATATATTTGTTGTTAAATTTCTGGTTTTTTATTTTTGATTTTGGTTGAAGTTTGGTTTGGATTATGTGTATATTTTTGTGTAACTATTGGTTGATTGTGTGGGTTTTAGTTTTGGTTTTGGTTAAAGTTTAGTTCATTTTGTGGCTTTTTATTTTTTATTTTGGTTAAAGTTTGCTCTATTTTGGAGGAATTGTAGGTGGCAGTAGTGCTAACAAAAATTTTCTCTAAGGTTTACATCAAAAATCGTTAATCTGCCTCTGTACATTTTTTTTTTTTTTAATTTCGATTCTCTGATATAAGGAAATTGGTATAACTTAAAATATTTCATCTATCTGATTATTACACTTAAAATCATTACCCTATTGCTTGAAATCGTGTAGTTGGTAGTCATTTTCCCTTGCAAATATTGTCTTGATGGTGGCTTTGGTTGCTTGGCTCTACCTTGCAGATCTATTTGAGCCTTGTTTAGGGGCATTATGAGGCAATATGACAGCTGCAAATGCACTGGTGGAAACATATTATCTCTATTTAACTTATTATCCTCATTGTTTGTTAACCATCCTTTGTGTGATTATTGTTATTAATCCTCGAAAAACATATTTAATCTAGACTGGTTGATACTATGTTATAAGACTGCTATGTTAATCATTAGGAGATAGATTGTTGCATAATTTTCTGCAAATAATTTTAATTTTGAGATTGCTTTATACTGAAACACAGGACAGGCTTTTATTTCTTACTTGGCAACTGTAGTTTATATTTGCTATGTTGTATTGTAGGCTATTTCTATGGCTGAAAGAGTTGCTGATGAGTGTTGTGAACCTTCACCAGGTTAGGATGGTTCTTTGGTTGGTTATCAAGTCCGTCTTGATAGTGCAAGGTGTTTATATGCCTGCTCCACTAATTGTTTTTTAATGGTGCTTATAATATTAGAGGCATCATCTTATATTGCTTTGACTGCATTTTGTTGTTATTTTCTCAGTATTCTATAGTTTGACACAATCCATTTCACTTATCTTAAATCTTTTTCAAAGACATACAGTTTTGGAGTTCAGTTGTGATTTCAAATCCTGCCTTATGTGTCTTTCTTTTTGGGTTTTTCTTTTGTTAGTAATCTGATGTTGACGTGTTTGGCTGAGATGTTCTTTATAGTATATAGAATCAAGTGTTTGATGTTTTGTTTGGTGTGGGTATATAAACTAGCAGAGAGAGTTACTGATCACCATCAGTATACTTAGGACTAAACTGAAGTGGTAATCATGTTAGCAGTGCCAATTAAAATGTACCTTTCACGTTATATATATATATATATATATATATATATATATATATATATATATATATATATGTCAATTGTATCACTTATATTTGCTTTAATTTTGTGATCTCAGGAGTGAAAAAACAAATTAAAGCTTCTTTTTTGTACCACGGGCATTCTTCTTAGAAAATTTGCCGTATACCCTTCTGTCTGATTGGGTGATATTACTGAATCTATTGTAATCTCTTTGGTACTCATGCTGATTTTTGATTTCATATCAGATCTAAATTTTGATTGTCAAGTTGTTACCTATCCAAAAAAAATAAAATTATTGTTATGTTTTCATGTCTATAAATTGTGTAGATGCTTGAAATGCTTTACTTCACGAACTCTTACCGATCTATTAATGGCAACCTAGCTATTTTAAATTCTCATTCTTTTTTCTGACGTATTTCTCTCTCTCTCTTCCCCCCCCCCCCCCCCCCACAATTTTAGTGGATAAATCACAAGTCACTAATCTTTCTCTTTGTCATTCGCTTTTCTTGCTGCAGCCTTAAAAATCTAGTATGCTTAAGGGGTATTAAATATCATTCAAAGTGGAGTGAACATAACATTTATTTAAGATACTTCTTTGATTAAGATAAAAAGAAAAGCATATACTTGAAATGCCACTCCACTTTTTTTTTTTTTAATGATTAAATGTCATTTAGAATATACTATTTTCTTTCATTTTAATTAAAGGATTATCCTAAATTAATTAATTGGTATAAGACTTAGTTTAGTTAAGTTGGTTGTGTTTCATACATTACCTTTAATGATACATAATAATTATTTCACCAAATTGTTTCAGATTAATGAATTTCTTGTGATTACAGCCATTATTAGTATAGTTTAAAGCAGTCTTTAGAAGTGACTGCAGTCACTTCTAAAGACTATAGAAAAGTGGTCTATCATATTGAGAAATAAATAGGCAACAAATATCAATAAATCTTAGAGCAAATTACATTTTAAACACTATACTTCAGAGGTGGTTCAAATTAAGGGGTGAAATTTTTTAGCATGTGTGTTTGTGTGTTGTGGCCTTATCTTGTCTTTTGGATTCATAATGAGCTGTTGAGGGTTTAGGCTAAAGCTTCCCTTTCCCACAATGATTTAAATTTTGTTTTTATGTTTTTTAATTTGTTAAAATTGATATGCTATTCTCTTAAGATATAGATAAAGATTTAGAAAGAGAACTTGTAACCTACTGGTAGTTGAATAGAATGAATCATGACAGTATGAGTATCAGATTACTAGCTAGTTCTTATTGACAATTTATTTTTACCTCTAATACATACATATATTTGATTAACTCTGGAGACTGACATTACAGCCATAGATAAAACAGTAACGGTTGTGTTGGATATTGAGAGTCTTGCACAATCCTCAGATAGAGGTTCGGGGAGCCCAAAAGTGACTGTGAGTAGCAAATCCCCTACATTGAAATCTTCACTACTCAACTTGCATGAACTATAATTCAACAACTACTCTCTCACCTCTATTGTTTTAATCACATACCTTGTGCTTTAAGATTGGTTAAATTATTTAACCAAAAAAAAGAAGATTGGTTTAATTACAAACCTTTTTTTTTAATCCATATGCTATTAACAATAATTAATAGAGGTGTGTCACATAAATTCCATGTGACTTATAAAAGTTATAACCAATAATGGCCAGCATAATACGTCTTGAATAAAGTTTAGCACTCTTGTACTATCATCATTGTGTTATTTTAGTTTAATTTTTTTTTATAATGACAATACTTGATCCTTTATATTTTCCAATTAGGAATTGCGGAAGCTTATAGTTTAAATTATTTAGAATTTATGAATGAACGCTTATACTATATGTGTTTAAAATTTCAAATTACTATATGTGTTCAAAATTTTAAATTAACTATCTCTTGAAGAATATTATTGGACTTCTTCTATTTCTATGATATTATTGGAATTATATTCACTTAAGTATTTAAAATCATTTGAACTAAACAAAACATTAAACTGTTTACTACTAAACCTAGGACTCTTTAGTCTTTGCTTATAAGTTAGACACAGAAGTCTCATATAATGGTTTTTGTGTTAAGAAATTGTATGATAAATTTCCCTTCTTCCATCACAAAATTTTGGAAAGCTTGAACTACAATTTAATTAAGGTGAAAATACATAAGTGAGTTTATGTTTATCCACATTTGTTTTTAGGATTCCCTATGAGTTTGGATTATTGGAATGACATGTGTTCATCTTAGCATCAATTATTTGATAATTATAAATTTGTGTGTTTGAAGTTCTATTAATTGTGTGTGACATATAGAAACTTTACCCTAGGTTGGGTAGGTTTTTTAATAAATTACAATTTATTTCTCTCTGTTTCTTAAAATTAGTGGTTTGCTTTTATTTCTCTATTGAAATTATAGAGATTATTGGTGTTTGCTTTGTTTTGCACGTTCTGTTTCATGCCCAAAACCATGTTGTGCCTTATGGAATGTTGGAAAGGGGTGGGTTGGAAAAGGAAAGGGTAGCTTTGTTGTACAATTGTCCCACTGTGTTTGATGTGGTGCATTTGGAATGAGGGAAGTACACATGAAGTGATTTGAAGAGATGTTTAAAAATTTTAGGGGATATTGGATACTATATGTTTAAATATGCTACCATTATTTAGGTTTGAATGCATGTAGTGGAAGCATGAGAACTAAGTTTATATTGAAAGTAAGCTCATTAATACATAAAATGATCTTGCGCATTGCGCAAGTTAAAAGCTAGTTGGATTAATTTACGTCATTTAAGTTATCATAGTAGTGAGCAATGGTCATTTCTCTTTTGCAGGAGTGGCAGCTTGTTTGAAGTTTACATTCTTCTTTCCGTGGGCAAACACTGGGATTGCTAAAGGGTGAGTAAGATCTACTTCTTAACTCCCTTAAATTGTAAAATAATGTGGTGGGTTGTTGTTTAGGAGCAAGCAGGTGGCTTGCATGGAGAGAAAAGGTGGAATATATTGGGAGTGTTGTTTGTTTTGTGAATGTTAACATATTGTTGTTCAATTTGTTGTCAATTTCTTGTATTTTGTCTAAGTAAATACATATAGTATGCTGTGGTGGGTGGTTGTTGGAGAGAAAAGGTGTAGTATTTTCTATTAGGAGTATTGTTTGTTTTGTGACTTATATTTTTGAAACTCAATGTGCAATGATGAAATTGTAGTGTAGGTGCGCCTCATAACATCCTAGACACTTGGGATGTTTTATTTTGTGTATATATAACATTCTAGACATTTGGGATGTAATTATAGATATGGTGTAATTAAATATATTTAGTTTCTTGGTTTAATGTGTTATTGTATTTGCTATTGGAAAATATGAATTGTGGTTCATTACCGTTGCTATAAAATAGGTATTCGAAAATATGTATTGTAGGTACATTACAGGTGCTCAAAAAATATAAATTTTTTTTTTTTAAAAAAAAATGACCTATCCCAGCGCTATGAAAACCGCTGGAATAGGGTTTGGAAATTTTTTTTTTTTTAAAAATGACCTATCCCAGCGCTTTTGAGAGCGCTGGAATAGGTACCGCCTATGCCAGCGCTTTTGAAAGCGCTGGTATAGGCCTTTTAAATTTTATTCATCCATGACCTATACCAGCGCTTTTAGAAGCGCTGGCATAGGTACAACCTATGCCGGCGCTTTCAAAAGCGCTGGCACAAGTAGTAAAAACGCTAGTATAGGTTATATTCACATTTTCATAAAGGCTGTCCCAACACAAGTAAAAACGCTGGAACAGGGTTTGAAAGCGCCGGGACCTATCCCAGCGCTTTTGAAAAGCGCTGGTACAGGTCCGCGTGACCCTATCCCCACACTCAAAAGCCAGCGGTTTGAAGCGCCGGGAAAAAAAACGCCGGGATAGGAATTTTGACCCTATCCCAGCGCTTTTTAGGGCTATCCCAGCGGTTTTGAAAACGCTGGGATAGCCCCATTTTTTTGTAGTGGTGATAGCTTAAATGACGACATTATTTTGTCACATACCACGATTTTTTTATTGTTGGGATCTTCTTAACAAGCTCTTCTCTTTTTAAGATGACGAGCTCTTCTCTTTTCAAGATTTTTTAAGCTCAACATGATACTTCATGTCTAAGGCCTAGATCTCTTTTGCTTCAATTTTTTGAAGGCGTAAAAACTAAGCCACGTTTTTGCCCCCATTTGAACATAGAAAGTACAATTCTCATTTGTTGACGACTAAAGGAATGGTTTATCACAATTGAAACCCCCTTTTTTTTTGGTGTGCTTCGATGACTATGGTCATTGCTGTTTGTAATAACGATTTCCTCTTCCTTCTTCTTTAATTGTACGCTTAAGTCACTTCAATAGTGATAGCTACATGACAATGTACAAATATGCAATTTCTCCTATACAAGACGAAATGCATTCTATATAAATCATAGAGAAGTATAAACATTGAAGCTATTTGACTATACACTTCTTTAAACTAGTCTTTGTTAGGTGCTTGCACTGTATATAATTTTTAAAGCAATTTAAAAAGATTTTGGTGAGTTGACGGAGATAGCAGAAATTTATTGAGACTTAAACTCATAACCATATTGTGAACATAATCATCTAGCATTTTAAGTTTAGGAGACTCAATAGAACTTCTTAGATTCATGACGATGAAACATATGCTACTAATAATATAGTCATATTGATTGTGATGATTGTAACAATTTTATAGCAATATGTTCCACATACACATTTGTAATAATCATGCAAGCTTGATATTTATTTAGTTTCAATAAAATAATCTCATGGATAATTAAAAAAGAAATAAAGAAATGAGTTACCTCAATAGAAGACCTTAAATCTCGATACTATTTTGTTCATACCTTGATCTTTTCACTATTGTAGTCTTCTTGATGAACTCTTTGTCATTCAACTCTTACTTATACAGCTCTTCCTCGTTGGATTTGTACAACTCCATAATTTACAGGAGTTAAACTCGGTGTGATGTAAATGGAATTTTCACAACTTTAGCTATATCTCTATTTTCTTTTTAAAGGTTTTTCTTCGTCAAATTATGACACCCCCTTAGAAAATTTGGAATGTCTGTTTTTTGCATATTTGAAGCTAGTAATCTAGCAACCCTCTTATAGGTTTACATATTATATAAAATTTTGGGTGAATTGATATAGCTAACATCCAAACAATATCATTTCATGTAAGATTTAGTGAGGATTAAAGCCACACTTCCATGTGATCAAACTGAATTGTCTTATTTTATGCATGAAGCACATGCTCTATAGGCAATTCAACCATTTCCACTTTTTTCTTTGTTTTGCCAATAGTAGAATAGCAAAAGAAATGGACGAACTTAAGATCATTTGATTGGTTAGAAATCAAAAGTCTAAAATAGGTCGTACTATCTAAAGCAGATATTACTAATCAAGCCTTTTAACTTTAGCAAGGAATTATCTAGCATTTTGTCTCAATTGTGCATGTTTGTACTAATCTTGTAATTTAGCAATTTGCCTTTCCAACAATCGTTTTCATAACTATTACCTTGTTCTCGTGCAACTAAATAACACTTGGCAAAGTGTTTAAACTTTCTAAAGAGTGTTGGAATTCGGTGTGTTTAATGATATTTGCCATTATGATAAACAGTCATTATATTTATCATGGTAAACAGTTATGATCTTATTTTAAATTTATAGCTAGGTTTTTATTTGGCAATAATGATATTTGTCATTATGCCTAAAACTTGACTTCATTCGTTGTTGCAAATACTTGGAAAGCTAAAAAGAAAAGAAAATTTTAAATCTAACCTTAAGGCCCAAGAACTAGGCAGCATCATTGCTATATTTTGTTCCAGTTATTTGAAGATATAGATATATTCAGAGGGTTTACCCCCGTTTAAGCATGAAAGGTACATTCGCTGTTGGATGATGACCAAAAGAAGGGCTTGTCATGGTTTGTACCTTTATTTTTCTTCCTTTGGACTTAATCTTAGTCCCAAAGGGAAATCTTCATAAAATTTCATATCTAATTTATTAGAAAAAAATTTAGAAACTTATAGACTAATGCCTATGAATATATATGGATAGAGATGAGGTAATATGTTCATAATAAAAAATTATGTATAAAATTATAGAGTGATCCCAAAAAGACACTGCTACTCTTTAAAATAAATGAGTAGAATGAAGAGATAATTAACTAGATAAATTATTTCATAGTGCAGGGTGATAGCAATTCAATTTTGGGGGAATAAATATGGAAAATACCATCATCTTAGGTGTGATATCTTCAAGATATGAAATTCCATAATCAATTATATTGGCACCTCAAGCCAAGGTGGCTACTAGTGAACAACATATAGGCCATTTATGAGAAACGTGTGTCTCATTTTACCTTCGTTGATTATATAGCTTAACATATACTTACAGGGATGGCAACCTTATGAAATGATAAGCGAAGGTCATGATATGGTTGTATATAATTCACGAAAGGAAATCAATGCAAACAAATAAGGGAATAAACTCTTGTATATATTTCAGCCCACATGACACACACGTGCACATCGGTTGCCAAGTCCATTTTGTAGCGATAAAGTAAGCAAAAATAGCCAACCATCTCTTTTGCTTTCTTTTTATGAAAAATGTTCCCTTCATCAGTTGACTATGAAATTTGTCAACAAATGTTTAACCACATAGCATACAATTGTCTAGCTCTTGGCCCTTAACACAGAAATTATCTAGACAATATATAGCAACTACGGTGGGGCAATAACTTACCCATAAATAATGTTGCTAAGAGGAGGATGTAATATCTTCCCCCACATTATGGTGGTTCGAATACTTTTAGAATCTTCTCTATTCTCAATAAAGCAAGTAATGTTATAATATAAATAAGTGGAAATTCAGATATAAGGACCTGACTTGGTAGGAAAACATCTGCAATAGATATTCTCAACAATTATTGCAGGTCCATGTGGTGCCTACGCCCTGACCTCTTTCTGCTGAATGATTTATTTTATGTCGAGGTTTTTGTTGATTGTCCTTGAATGACGAACTTAATGTGAATGTTGTCTAAGGAGCATTGACGGGATCCATAATTTTCATTACGGAATTAAATGTAGAAAAATGCATTCATTTCCTTTGTTGAAGAGCTTTTTTGAGATACAAATCAAATTTCTAAAAAGATATCTGAATAATTTTTGGTTTTATCAAACTTGGAAGGGGAGTAAGTTTTGAATCCACTTCTTTAATGTCAATTTTCGACTTCACTTTTCTCAAATGGTAAAATATGAGATTTCTTACCTTTGATGAGGACCGTGCAATAAATTTTGACTTCAATTTTCCTATCTTAGCACGATGCATTAGGAAAGAATAATGATATAAAAAGCCATATCGCATAAATATTCATCAATTATTTAATGCTATAAAGAGACACAAACGGCTTAGGTTATAATAGGAAATATAGTAAAACTCTTTTTGATGGCCATAATTAGGATATCAAGGCCATAATATATAACTTATATTTAGCTTTAAAGACAAGGATCTCAAAGAGACCGGTGTGAGTGTGACTTCTTAGCCATTGATCTTCTTCGAAGTGTGTAGGCTGCAGCAATTAAGGAATTAATTACCCTTGGCTTCCACACATACCCAATACTAATTGGGTTTAGACTTTCTTTCCTTGTTTTAAACTTAATTTCATGTTTAAAATTAGGATTCTAAATTTGGCAAGACAACAAAATTTGACTTTTGCCTTTTAACGTCCAAAATTATAATTTTGGTTAGATAATAGATTTTCCCTAATGTTCAAGCATTGAGATTTATTACCCCTTGCAAGGCAGTAATATATTGGCTTCATCTTTCCTATTTAAGCAAGATCCGTTTAGGAAAGAAAAAGGGTGATAACTAGCAAGTGGCACCATACACATGTCAATATGAACATAGTTGAATTATGTGCCAAACAAGCGTATATATCATCAGGCATGCAACTGAACAGTACATGTGAAATTGTGAATGATCAAAATGGGATTTGCACCACATTAGGTTGACTGTATTTATCTTAAGCAGCATGTGTGTGTGTGCACGCAATAAGTCTCATCAATTGTAGCTAAATTTTTTTTTTTTTTTTTTGGTTATTTTAGAAAGCCTTTAGCCAAGGCTATGATTCCCATTCCTCCCATTTATATATCACCATATATAGCAACTTTGGTATGATCAAATCGAGATCTAAAATAAATATAGAAAAACAAAGCTGTGATTTGGGACTACCATTACTATGGTTGACCTATTTGGAGTAATCTAGGAATTTAAAATCGTAGGCAAAACGTAATAGTATCATGTAGAAAAATAACTTTAGGGAGAATAAACCCATAAACATACTTAAGCAATGATACTCATAGAATGGCTCAGTGGGTTAGGCCATGTATCTTTGGGGCAATTTTATCTTTGCTCTTGCCTCTTGCTTCTTCTTTTTTTTTAAAAAAATAAAGGTATAAGAATTACCTTAAGTTATTGACACAAGCCATCTTGTTCATGCCCAGGATCGTTGAACCACAGTAACACGATGACATTTTTTGCCAAATCACATCAAGGTGATTTTATTTAGCCTCCAAATTTCATGCGCTCGTCCCTTTGGGGCGAGAAGACACTGCAAAAGTGCTTTTGTCGCAAATAGATATGCTTTTGTCGGAGGATCTTTACACGATATTCCATCTATCTGACTGAGACTAACTACAGAATCATGGTGTTCATATCTTTTGAACTAAGTGACCCTTTGTCACGGGAAGAGAACAATGACTTGTCTTTTTCCCCACAGATGGCACCAAACTGATGATACCAAAATCGTTTGTTGGGTCACTTGTCCAATCCGAAGTATTAGACGATCTCGTAGGACCTGCAAGATAAAGGAGAGATAGATCGAAAAGACCATTGGGTTGTGCCCGGTGGGGGAGTCTCCGATGCTTAAATTAGTATCAACCCTTATCTTTCATATTTAGATAGTGTTTTGTAGTAGTTTTTGACATACATTAGCTAGTGAGACAGATTGTCCCTTTTATAGGTGACTTAGGTAGCTGTTGTACATAAATTGGGGTGATTATTACCGTGATTGTAACGTCCTTTGTCTTGATGAGAGTTTAAGACCTTTGATGGTCGTTATTGAATGTGTTGATCGGTTATCTTTGATGGCCTACTAATGATGCAAGGTCGTCCATATTAATGGACGGCCTTAATGATTTTTCTAGACACATCAAAAGTGAAGATTGAAGATTGAATGAGATCAAAGGAGCCAAGAGAGGGTCCTTGATTTCCTTTGTTCAACTTATCTTCCATGTATATTATAGTAAAAACAAAATCAATGCACTTCACCACTTCTTTTATGAAGGAATTTTTAGAAATGACATCTATCATAAAACAAATTACCTAAAAGGTGAACTTAAAAACATCCCAAAATTCCTTGAAATTTTTTAAAAAGGAAATGAGTAAGGCTGTAAAAGAACTAGGCTGATTATGAACAACTCAGGCTCGGTTCGATAAAAAGCTCGTTCATGTTTGTTTGTTTGTTTATAAATAAGTTAAGCTCGAGCTTTAATTTTAGACTCATTTAATAAACAAGCCGAGCCCAAGCAAAAACAAACTGTTCATGAATAAGCTCGAGAGCTATAAGGCTTGATACAAAACAATTCAAGTATAAACTCATTTATAAGTTTATATGTGTTAGTTAGATATACTCATTACACATATCTAATGACATGGCCAACATGGAATCACTACCCATTACCTTAATTTTTTTACTTCCTTCTAAACTAACTAAGAACCACTTTAGATTTTAGTTACATTAATAAATAAATTAATTAATTAAGTGATCCACATATGATCCTTCCCTATCAATCATCTAATGTAAGGTTATGACACATGTTAGTATTTTCCCATTCATAATAGTATAAACAAGTATTTTTCTAGTTCTTCACAATCTAATGTGAATGTAAAAATTGTATTTTTAACAATTGTTGAAACTGTAGACAATGAAGGATAAATGAATGAATTTAATTATGTAAATTTTTAATTTGAATAATGGCTAAACATAAGTAGAATTAGACGCATGATAAAATGAGTATACTATTTTTTTTCTTTTTTCTTTTTTCTCTTAAATTTAGATATTTAAGCATTATCAAGATAATATAATTTTCTTAGATCTCAAGCTCAAAAGCTTGACCTAAGCTTGAGGTTGAGCTTGATGATAAGCTTGAGCTTAACTTGACTAATTAATTAAGCCAAAACAAGCCAAGCTCAAGTTTTATAGCTTTCCCACGAGCTCAAATTCAAACATTATTTTTAGACTTATCACGAGCTCAAACCAAGCTTGAGCTTTTGACTTTTCCCGACGAGTCAAGTTTGAACACGCACTACTCGACAAAACTTGACTTGTTTATGACCGTGGAAATGAGGATCGTAGTTGACACAAGATCCTCATGGGATAGAACTTATGAGGCCATTTGGGCCCTTTATTATGCATGGGCTGAACTTAAGTTATATAACCATCCAGCCCAGACTCGACCCTTAAACAGCCCAGTTATGTGGCTCAAAAGTCCGCGTGAACACATGGGCGAAACCTCGTAGGACACAAAGTCACAAACCATGCGCTGGTTGATGAAAACGACGTCATTTAATTAGGTCATCCCAAAAAATGAAATTGGAGTATTGGACCCGGCGGCTTTGAATGTGGTATCAAGAATTCAAATTAGACTTAAAATGGTACTGCTACACTTGTACCATATATTCTAGTCTAACTTGTCCAGTACTTGGGACACGGAGAAGTAATCTAATCCAAATTCCAAAACCATTCCAGCATGTTTCTTACAAACTAGGAGCACATGCAATTATAATCTGTAAACTACTATTTGACTTTCATTGACTCAAATGTCAACGAATTTGACTCAAATCGAATTGTAAATAGTTATTACCGATCAACTTTGACAGTCCAAAAATAAAGATAAAACATTTGAATCAAGTCCTTTTTATTACCAAGACGAAAATGTACTCCTATAAATAAATAAAAAGAGGTGAATGCACTACGTCCAATCAATAGTTCTCAGCGTACGTTAGTGTTATTGTGTTAATATGCACTCTGTTGTACTTGTATATACAGGTGTATACAAATAAGTTGTAATATATAATGTTTGAAAGTTGAGAAAATATTTAATTGAAACTTTGTGTGAATCCTTAGAGATTCTACGGAAATCCTTAAGAGAACCATTGAGTAAAAGGTTAGATGTTTTTTTTATTAACAAGTCTTGACTCCTGGTCAATTTCAAATTTCCAATTCAATATGCTAAAGACTTAAAAAACTGTTTTTTTGTAAAAAAATAAAATAAAATAAATAGCACTTTTGAGTGTCTCAAATGTCTAGCATTCTTTTTGAATATTAAAATCAACTAAAGTGACTCTCCAACGGTGCTTTGTGAAGGGCTATAAACCATTGGCGAAGCCCTGATTTAAGATCAGGAGGCAAGATTAAATGACAAGATTGAAAGAAAAATTAATCTAAAAAATATTAATCAATATTATTAACAAAATAAATAAACAATTATATGCTAAATATAATTTTCATTCATAATATAATATAAATGTAAACTTTAATTTATTTTTCATTCATAGAATTCAATTCATACTCATTATTATGATTAGGTTTCTCCACAATCTCAATTAACTACAAGTATATTTTCGATAGCATTAAAATAAAAACAAATAATCATTTCATAGTTAATTACAATAATATAAAGTGATTAATATGAATTTAAACTTGAATTTTGATTGCTTATAATAGTTTGAGAAAATAAATCAATATGAAAGTATTAATAATATAGCAATATATTTGGAAAGTTGTACATGTGCCTAAATGCCTTAAATGCCTTATATACATTTAAAAGATGAGTAGAATTCAACTTTTGTTAGGAGCTTTAAGTTTATAGCAAAACCTCGTATACAAAGTCATGTCACGAATTACAATCAAGTGCAATAGCTAGGGTTATTGCATCATGCAATTCCTTTTTGGTGGTTGTGATCAAAAGTTAGGACTATCACTTTAAATATACGCCATTGGATCCAGTGCCGGCTGAATGTTGGAGCAAAAAATGCAGTCGCCTAAGACCCCAAATAAAAAAAGGCTCCTAAATTTTAACCAATAGGGTTATTTATAATCAATAAATAAAATATTTTTTTTATTAGATAAAAAACAAATAAAAGAGAGAGAAAAATGCAATGTCCACAATATTTTTCACAACACTTTTACAACTAATGTTAAGTAGTAAGTTGTTATTGATGACAAAAAAAATAATTATAGTGATATTTTCAAATAGAAAACAAAAAGCAACTTAAAACCTAGGATTTGTTGTAAAAAATATTGTGAATGTTGCACTTCTAAAAAAAAAGAATAATAATAAGAGTTGAGTTTGCAAACTTTTACTAGTTCTCATCTAAGTCTACCACTAACACCGTTTTTTTACTTACCACTATCAATCTGCCACAACAAGTATAAAAAATTTTGTCAAACTTTTTCTATCTATAAAATTTCTAAAAAAAAAAAAGAAAAAATTCTACGTAGTTCATATTAATTAGTAGAAATTTTGTATCTAAAATAAGATAATCAATTTTCGCCTTAGGCCCCCAAATGCTTCAAGCCGCCCATAATCGGATCAAAGAAGTTAAAAAAAAAAATTAAAACTTAGAAAAGGTAAAAGATGAAAAAGGTGAAACTTTTTGCAAGTGATTTAGGGGATAGTGCACGGTGCAACAGCCCACCAGATCCCAATTCGTCACAAACCAGTCCATTATGCACTGGCTGATGAAAACGACGTCATTTAATTAACTAACTCCTTGTAAAAGTGGAGTTGGACCCGGCTCTTCTCTGGTATACCATTCTAGTCTAACTTCTAGTAGTACTTTGGCAATTGGCACACGCAGAAGTAAGCAGATCCAAACCATGCCGCATATTTTCCTAGAAAGATATGTATTAAGTACTAACTAGGAGCACAATTATAAATTATAAACTTCTATTTAACTTCATTTGACTTAATTGTCAAAGAATTTGACTAAAATCTTCTTCTTTTTTTAATTTTATAATTTGACTCAAATCTAAGTGTAAATAGTTAGTTGTCTCTTTGACAGTCCAAAAACAAAGACAAAACATTTCAATCAACAGTGTGGAGGACTTCCTTTTTTAAGTTTTTCAATCTACCAAAAACAACAAGAATCACTTTTTTATTGTTGGGGACTTGGGGCCAATACTACAAGCATTCACGCAGCTCAGCGAATTTTTGGAACCCGAGAGAGAGAGAGAGAGTCAATGCACATTAGTGCCACTCTGCTAATGTGCACTCAAGTCTTGTTTGGCCCCTCCTCAAGCATTGCTCTTGACATGAGCCTCCTAGAATCTCTTGCCTGACGAAGTTGAGAGGGGAAAGGGTGGCTATGGCCCCCCCTAGATTTTAAAAAATTCCTTCCTCCCTTTAGAATTTTTTATGAAAAAGTATAAAACAATACATAAAATTTTACTTATTAAACCCTTAAAAATAAATAAATAAGGCTTAACCCTTGCTTGTCACCCTTACTCCCCACCATGAGTCTCACACTGACCTAGATTGATTGTGTCTTCTCCATTGATGACAGTCAAGCTGCCTTTTAAAACCCCTAGAGGAAATTTTCTTGCCTAAATATGACTTGGGTTAGTTTGAATACGTGCTCCTTCATAACCAAATTGATGGATGCTAAGCATATATCTCAGGCACCAAGTGGTCTCCTTCACATGGCTACCGAGCCCTTATGTCTTCACAGTAAATCTGATTTTCCCTTGAGTGGTCTTGGTGTCTTTGAGGTTGTAATGTTGTTTTTTTGGAGAGCATTGGATTTGTTTCCAATTTATGATATTATTTCCCCTCATATATTGGTTTGGTTTTTACTATCATATTTTTCTCTGAGAGTATAGTCTTCCAATATATACTCTCTATATTTTCTTGTTTTTCCAGTAATTAATTTTATTTTTACAATAAAATTATGTTGTTTTTCTCCACGCACAAAAAAATAATAATAATAATAATAATAATGTTGATTCAGGCTTTACTTTTGTTGTTGTTGGTGCAATCCATGCCTTTTGAAACTAAATCAATTAATTTGGCTAGTTCCACAATTTAGAAAACGGGAGAGTGATTCAATTTTTCATAATTATTATATAACAACCTCACTATAAATAATATGAAGTTTAATTTATCATTTTAATGTATTCATTATGTGAATAATAAAATATATAAGATATTTAAACCCTAAACAATGTTATGGTAGTGTACAACCCATTTTCACAATCATTAAAATTCATAATTTTCAACATTTTTTAGTATTAAGGGCAAAATGGTAATTTTAACATAAATGAATTATTTTTTTTGAGAACATAAATGAAATTTTTTAATTAATAACCTTGACCTCAAAATTCACATCATGAATAGTCACCACGCAAATAAATATGATTTGGTTTTTCTCTAAGTGTAAGAGAATGCTTTTATCTTAATTTTATAAAAACTTAAATATAATTGTTCAGTAAAGGATCTTATCATAGACATTACATCCGTAAATTTATCCTAATAAGTATCCTTACAAGTATTTATTACATTAATTGAATGATTAATTCTATTGGTTTTAATTTTTAATTATGGTGGACATATAAGTAGTAAGTACTAGATAATGTTAATTTTTAATTATTTTAAAATAATTGTATTTATCTTGTTGAATAATGTAATTATCTTGCATTTTAGTTTTTTTCAAAACTAAAACACTTCAATTTTATATGAATATGAGTTCCCACTTTCCAAGTCCTAGAAGTAATAGATTTTCACTTACTGTAGTTTTCCTAAAGCACTAGGGCATGGTTAACCTACACATTACCCTAAGCCACAAAAAAAAAATTTCCTTTGAATTTTTAATCTCACACACGTACCACTCATGGCACAAAAACTCCTTAGAAATTCAGAAAATTCACCCACTCACACAAAATTCAAGTTGATTTTCATGTGACCATACCAATCTTGTTATTAAGGAAGCAAAAATCTACCAAAAGCCCAACTCCTCTTACAAAACCATACAAGGAGTATGCGGAATTGTGGATTCAAAGTAAAAGTAAAGATTGAAGATTGAATGAGTTCAGAGGAGCAGAGAGAGGGTTTTTAATTTCCTTTAATCGGATTATCTTTCATGTATATTACAGTCAAAAATAAAATCAATGCACTTCACCACTTCTTTTATGAAGGAATTTTTGGAAATGACATCTACAATAAAACATTCTCCACCCAAAAAAAAAAAAAAAAAAAAGTGAACTTAAAAATATCCCAAAATTCCTTAAAACTTTTTTAAAAGGAAATGAATGGAGAAAACATTGGGTCAGGAGCTGGCGTAAAACCTGTGTTTTACGCCAGCCAATCCTGACCCACCACGTCACTGTTTTTTTTTTTTTTTTTCCAGCAAAAACATTAAGCCTTAAGCCTCTCTCCCTCTCTCTCTTCTCTCCTCACCTGATCTCTCCATCTTTGAATCAAACCCACAACCTCCATGGTCGGAGCTTCAAAGCTCAACACAAGCCACCAGTCTCGCGGCCTGAGTTTATTGCCCAACAACTCTTTCTTTTTCCCTCAGCCTCTGCTCTCTTCTCTTTCCTTTCTCATTTCTCTTTTTTGTCTTTATTCACTCATGTGCTTTTGTTTGTGCTTGGTGGTTCAATGATTATGGTTCGGCGATTGTAGTCATGAGGCACGGTGGTGATGTGGGTCTAATTTGGTGGGTTTCGTGGGCTGATTTAGTGGGTCTCGGTGGTGATTGTGGTCCGACTGTTCGTGGGTTTGATTTGGTGGGTGAGTGGGTCGATGCTAGTGGGTCTTGGATGTTTGTATCGGAGGTGCCTCGGCGATGGTGATGATGAGTCTCGGTGGTGTTATTGATGGGTTAGTGGCATGGTGGTTGTTGATGGGTTGCTGAGAAGTGGAAGAGGAAATGGGGCGACAGCGGAGGTATTTTTGTTTTTTTTTTTTTTGGCTGGGGCTGGATTATTGATGGATTGTTAGGTTGTTGGGTTTGATTGTTGGGGCGATGGTGTTGTGAGTTTTTTTTTTTTTTTTGCTACTATGGTTTATGGTTGTGGCCGATGGTGGTTCAAACTCAGGCCGCGAGACTGGTGGCTTGTGTTGAGCTTTGAAGCTCCGACCATGGAGGTTGTGGGTTTGATTCAAAGATGGAGAGATCAGGTGAGGAGAGAAGAGAAAGAGAGGGAGAGAGGCTTAAGGCTTAATGTTTTTGCTGGAAAAAAAAAAAAAAAAAAAAAAAAAAGTGACATGGCGGGTCAGGATTGGCTAGCGTAAAACACAGGTTTTACGCTAGCTCTTGACCCAATGTTTTCTCGAATGAATATAGTAGTTTTGTGGCCCAAAAGTTCTTCTGAAAAGGACACGTTGTCCACGTGAACCCGTGGGCGAAACCTCGTAGGACACAATTACAAACCAGTTCATCAAGTATTGGTTAATCTTATAAAAAAAAAAAAAAAATGCAAAACTAACCCTCTAAATTTCACTAGATTTCATTTCAGTCCTTTAACTTTATTTTTTGTCAACTCAATTCTTTAAGTTTCAAAAATGTTCAATCAAAGCCTCCGTTAGACCTCTGTTAACTTTGTGGTTAGCCCCATTTTGGAGAGAGAGAGAGCGAGTGATTGAGACCCCAGTAGATTTGAAACTGTTTAATAAATCAAAATTCAAGCCTAAACTTTCAAAAGTATTGAGTAAAATATTCTCTAGCAAACAAAAGTATAGTCCAATAAAGATAGTACACGTATTGTGGCGAAACTTTTATTAATCTTGCTTGTTTTTATCCTTGTATTTGTGGATGAAACTTCCGGCAAAGAACTAACCTGGAGCCGACGAAAATGCTTTAAAAAATATCCGATTCCAGATTTCCACATCTTTGACCCAGCACTTGCTCCCTCTCTTATCCCACTCTCTCTCGATTTCACAATTTCTCTCTCTTTGGATTAGGCTCCTGGGTATGTTGTTACGCTTTCATCTCAGTATTTTATTTTTTTAAATTTTGAAATAAATAATAAATTTATTAATTAAATATTAAATAACACTAAAACAGCGCAATTTTGGGAGGAGCTAACGGCAAAATTAACAGAAGTCTAATGGAGGCCTTGATTGAGCACTTTCGAAATTTAGAGGACTAGATTAACAGAAAACCTGTTAAAGGACTAAAATAAATTTTAGTGAAACTTAAAGAGTCAGTTTTACATTTTGACCAAAAAAAAAAAAAAAAGTAATGGTTGATGAAAACAACGTCATTTTAGATCTTATCAAGAATTCAGGATATGTCAAGGGGGTTGTACTTCTAAGTTCTACACTTGTCCAGTACCTGGGACACGGAGAAGTAATCTAATCCAAATTCCAAAACCATTACGGCATACGTTTCTTACATACTACGTGCTAACTATGAGCACATGCAGTTATAATTCATTGACTTAAATGTCAAAGAATTTGACTCAAATCGAATTATATGTAGTACCAGTGTTAATATGCACTTTCGATATATACAAAATAGGATGTCTATTTCTATTTCTATTTCTATTAATTATATAAAAAGCCGCTATGCCGCTACAGTATTTTGATATTGTTCACTCAAGTATTTCACTGTTTATCTACAGTGATATTTTGGGAGCCACTTTTTTTTTTTTTTTTTTTTATGTTTTGAATAGTAGCTACAGTTTTTTTTTTTCAGCCTTCCGTCTGTACTTTTTTTTTTCTTTTATATATATTGTTATACTGATACAACAAATTTCACAATATTTTCACAATTATTAAAGTGTCAATTTCTTATAAGTCAAAATAAAATAATAAAATATGTAACTATGATCAACCACAACTGAAAATAAATATTTTGTGAAAATGTTGTGACACTTGCTTTTATACATATTGTTATATTGACACAACAAATTTTATAATATTTTCGCAATTATTGAGATGTCAATTTCTTATAAGTCAAAATAAAATATAAAACCGTGACCAACCACAACTGAAAATAAATGTTTTGTAAAAATATTAACTATATAAAAAGCGGCTATGCCGCTACAATGTTTCGACATTGTTCATTCAACGTATTTCACTGTTCATCTACAGTGATATTTTGGTGAGCCACATTTTTCTTTTTTTTAACGTTTTGAATAGTAGCTACAGTTTTTTTTTTTTTCAGCCTTCCGTTTGTACTTTTTTTTTCTTTTATATATATTATTATACTGATACAACAAATTTCACAATATTTTCACAATTATTAAGGTGTCAATTTATTATAAATCAAAATAAAATAATAAAATATGAAACTGTGACCAAACACAACTGAAAATAAATGTTTTTTGGTATATATTGAGGTGTCAATTTTTTAAAAGTCAAAATAAAATAATAAAATAAGAGACTGAGAACAATCACAACTAAAAATAAATGTGTTATGAAAATGTTATAACATCTTCTTCTTGTCACAATATTTTCACAATCACGAGATCTTAATTCCTTATAGATCAAAATAAAATAAAATAAAAAGAAATGCTATGTCCACAACATTTTCACAATAATTTTGTAACAAATTTTATGTGGCAAGGTATTTTTGAAGGATAAAAAAGTGATATCAGTAGTAGGTTCAATTTAAAACCAATAACAACTTGTCATTTATAATTTGTTCTAAAAATGTTATGGATGTAGCATTTCTCTCAAATAAAATAAAAATATATCTATTCAGATCCTAAAAATAAAAGTATTCTGAAATTTTTTTAATATTTTGTTATATTCTTAGACTTCTTTTTTAGTATATATAGTCAAATTGGATGAACCAAAATTCACTGTACATTTCACGCACAATTTTCTTGTATTGTCTTTTTGCTTTTTTTTTTAATGCATAATTTTAAAGCCAGTAATAATTTTTTACCTAAGATTCGTTGTGAAAATATTGTGGACGTAAAAATTAAATAATAAAATATCAAATTGGGACCTACCACAGTAGGAAATAAAAAATATTACAAAAATGTTGTGACGTTTTGTTATATTCCTTTGGTTGTGTTCCTAAACTTTTTTTTTTTTGTTTAGTCAAATTTAGTAAGCCAAAACCCATTGTTTTAGGCACAATTTTCTTCAATTGGCTTTTTATTTTATTTTTAAATACACAATTAAAAGTGGTTAGCCCAATTTAAAACCAGTAGCAATTTACCACCTAAGATTTGTTATGAAAATATTGTAGACGTAACATTACTCTAAAATAAAATAATAAAATATTAGACTAGGACCCACCATAGCTAAAAATAAAGGTATTGTAAAAATATCGTGACTTGTTGTTGTGTTTCTAGACTTCTTTTTTTGGTTTATTCAATTTGTTGAACTAAAATTCATTGTTTAATGCATAATTTTTTTAGGTTAATTTTGTTTTACACATTGTTTCAAGTTTTTTTTAAAAAATAAAAATAAAAACACACACACACACACATATTGTTTTACACACACACAAATTGACGAAGTAACACTTTCCTCCTTTATGTTCGGGGTAGTTGCATTCCCCCCTAAAGTAAAGTTGAATAATTTCATCATTTATATTTTGTAAATGAGCATATACCCCTATTGTTTCTCTCTTAGTTAAACCCCAACAAAATCTTATAATTCCTAAAATATTTCATTGTGCAATTTCTAATATACTCCTACTAAATTTTAACGTCCCAAAAAATTTCTTTGTATATTTTGAATTTTATGTAGTAGACTGGTAGTCGTGCTTGGAAAGTTAGAATGATGATATATGGTGTTCTATTTGTTACCTAGAGAACACTAATTTTTTAGGTTTAAATCTTCTACACTTATAATTTTATCTAATAAAAACTTTGATGACATGTGTCTTTTGTTATTTTATTCTTATTTTAATTTCTTTTCCTACTTAAAAGGGTATTCATTAAAAATAAGTAATCTAAACACCGTAGTTAGATAAAATAAGATAATAAAGAATGAAATATGAATAACAAAATCTTCATTGTAGATGATTGCAAATATTTAATTTAATGAAGATCTTCAAAAAAATTGTAGCATATATTATCATTCATTGCGAAAATTTAAATATTGTAGAAAGATGATGACATTCATTATCATTCTTTGTAGCATTTTTTGGTGAGTATATATTACATTTAGTAAATAAGTTCTAAGAAATTGTCATAGTACATAGATATTCAAATAACTATTTTAAATTTAAGTACATGACTTCATACTTCTTCAACAAAAAAAATCTATATTAATTATCTCACTAAAGGGCCAGCACGTGCAACCCACACTAGTAATGTATAATGTTTGAAAGTTGAGAAAATATTTAATTAAAGCTTTTGTGTGAATCCTTAGAGATTGTACATGAATCCTTAAGAGAGCCATTGAGTAAAAAGTGTTAGGTTCTAAGACTTTACGAACTAAATGTATTAGAACTTCATTTTGTATATGTTAGCAAACAATGATCAAAACAATGAGTCAAAGTTTAGGCTTGCTCAAAGTTTGTTTAGGTGCAAGTTTGAATCGAGTGTTTTGCATGAATTTACTGTGTAAAACTGCAAGGCTGGATCGATCGAAAGTAAGGCATGATCGATCGAGAATCGCAGAGCAGAAAATTCTGCAAAAATTTCAAACGCAGCCCAAGCCCATATGACATGTAGGGTTAAGTGTTTCACTTCTAGTATAAAAGGAAAAACTCTAGCCACGTTTTAGAACTCTACAATAGCTTTGTGTTTTCTCTCGTGTGAGATTTGAGAGGTGTTTACCTTAAAACACAAGGAAAGCTCTACCAAATTCTAGATCTGAAATCAAGTTTTGGTGGTGATTCAGTTGCTACACAAAGATCCTTCAAAGTACAAAACCTTTGAGTGGAGTCTCAAAGTCACAAGTAGGAGAATTTGTGTTTGGTGCAGATTCAAGGAAAGAAGTAGTCTGTGGACTCGGAGTTGTCACATGATCGTGGTAGTAAGTTTTCTACTCGAGGTAGCATTAGAATGTTAGTGGTTTAAGTCCTTTTGTAAAACTTCAATTCTTTCATAATGAATCTGTTTTTACCTTGAAGAACAATATCATCTGAAACTTTTTTCTGTCACTGCTTGGTTAGTATTGACCCAACGAAATCAGGTTCGCTTGCACCAGCCTAGCTATAGTCCCCATCAGCTTGCATCCAAGGCAAAAAATCGACTTGCAGAGTTTTTGTCAATCCAACTAGCCCCTTATTCTCTCCCTCCTATAACATAAGGTCAATGGCAACCTCCACCGTTGGGTATGATAAAGATAAACTTTGATGGCGCAATCTTTACGAAGGAACACAAGTCTAGGATTGGAGTGGTGCTACGTGATGCCCATGGTTAGGTGCTGGCATCTCTATCTTGGCAACTGTTATAGGCTTATAGTCCATTGGAAATTGAAGTGAAGGCGACATCAACAGCTCTTCAGTTTGCGGCGGATTTGGGATTCGATCAGGTGGTTCTTGAAGGAGATTTTCAGGTTCTTATGATAGTTCTAATCAATGACAGTATGTTTTTGTCCTCTGATAGTTTTCTTGTTGATGATGTACGTTTTGACGCAATATTTTTCACTCAATTATGTTACTCTCATGTAAAGAGAGAAGGTAATAAAGTTGCTTATAGTTTAGCTCGGCATGCTTTATGTATTTTGGATTTTGTTGTGTGGATGGAGGATGTTCCACCACCTTTTCTTTCTGTTGTCCAGGCTGACATTGCTGGTTTTTCTTAATGAAAAGTTTATGTTCTTCCTCCAAAAAAAAAAAAAATTCTAATAGATGCAACAGAACTTTAACTTAATGACATCTAGTCTATAACAATTGCTCTTTATTTTCAGGTTAATACATCAATTGAGTTTTTTGATATAGGTGGGGTTTTGAACTCTCGATCTCTTTTTTGACAATAGGAAACTTTCAAGTTGAGCTAATTGTAACCAATTTGGAGTAATATTAGTATATTACTCTAAACTAAATTATTGTCATTGCTTGACACTCCTCCTAGTTCCGAGGGTAAATTATTGGAAGTGAAGAATTAAAGATCTGTTGTTAAAGTACAAAACACACCCTTGAATTTTGTCCCCTAACATTTCAAAAATTGAATCCATGTCTCTAATGTTATGTGCCATTTTGATTGGCAGTTCCTCTGTTAACTTTCTACTGATGTGTTTGTTGAGTGACACAAAAACCACAAGTGGGAGACCACTTGGTGCTTGATATCCATCATTTTGGTGCCAAAGGAGATCAAATTTGGACTAATCCAAGTAAAGTTTGGGTCAAAAACTCCCTCTAGGGACTTTAAAGGATGGCTCAACTACCACCAATAGAGGAGATGCAATTGGACCCAGAAATGATATATTGGAAGACTCTTTTGGCTCTTCGAATATCAATAGGTAGATTGTTTCTCTCCTGTATCTTCCAAAAGAAAAAAAAGATCTCTGCTCCACTCCACCACGGTCTCATGAACTGAACTTCATTGCCTTCCTGCGCGCGAAGCGAATGGGCGCTATGTTGTGGGTCAATTTCAAGGCGGGGGGCGAAGAGAGACCAGAAGAATGATTCATTTAGATCGACGAGCTTTTTCAGTCCCAAAACTAAGAATCAATGGTTGTTTGTGAGGTCTCAATCATTTACAAGGACCCACTTTTCATTCCATTTGTGGCAATTTGATGATCGCAACCAATCTAGAATTGAGACCCGTGGTTGGGACTAAGGGAAGCAAGAGATCCATGAGAGAAATTGAATAGTCTTGTAAAAGGGTAAAGAAGGCTTATGCCAAGAGTGATGCTAGAGACAAGGTCATCGCGAACTCGAGTGTATTAGAAATTTGGGGTTAATCAATGAAAAAAAAAAAATGATTGATAAACAAAGGCTTAGAGGCACAAATCTCTGTTGTCCTTAGACAATATTTTTCCCCAACTAAAATGCTACTAACAGATCATTATAAATTTGTTCTCAAAATACAACTAAGTCAAGAATTTTTCAAATAGCAATTTTGCGAGAATTCTTGTGAATTTTCATATAATGGTGAAGAATTCTCTTTTAAAATGAATATAAGTTATTATTTATAACCAATGAAGTTATAACAATGACGGAGCAAAGGGGATCAGGGGCAATTGCCCCCATAAAAAGTTAGATATAATGTTAGGATGTTAGCTATTATATTACAAAGTAGTTTGAGCATTTTGCAAATTCACAAGACCTCACCATTACAAAATTTCTTTCCTAGTCACCCATTAGTTGTTTCACCATTCTTGCTGCGAGTCAGGTATTAAATAATGGGTCTCACATAACAATAATAATAAATCATACTTTTTGCTTAATTAAGAAAAAAAATATAAAAAACTACATCATGTCTTTGTAATTAATATGGCACTAAAAATATCTTCAAAAAAAAATTTTTTTTAAAAAAGGTATGGCACTGAATCTCTTTTATTTACTTACTGTTTCTTAGTTTCAAACTCTGGGATTTTGCTATAAACTCAAAACTGTTAACAAAAGTTGAATTCTACGTCTTTTAAAAGTATATATGGCATTTTTTTTTTTTGATGAAGTATATATGGCATTTAGGCATATGTACAATTTTGCAAATATATTGCAATATTATTAGTACTTTCATATTGATTTATTTCCTCAAATTATTATAAGTAATCAAATTACATGTTTAAATTCATATTAATCTCTTAATATTATTGTAATTAACTATGAAATGATTATTTGTTTTTATTTTAATGCTGTCGAAAAATATATTTGTACTTAATTTAAATTATGGAGAAACCTATCATAATAACGAGTCTGAATTGAATTCCATGTATGAAAAATAAATTAAAGTTTACATTTATATTATATTGTTTATGGCAATTATATTAGCATATAATTGTTTATTTATTTTTTTAGTAATATTGATTAATATTTTATAAGCCAAGACAGTAACTCTTTGAAATTCAAGAAGGCGGTTGATCTTTGGCAAGCCCACAAGTCATCATCACAACAATTTTATTAACATAACAATTTTCACAATAGTTCAATTAACGAGATTTTATTTATTCTTATTAGGACTTATCACTTTTTTATTTACAATTCTTAATTTTGTAGTTTTTTTTTTTTTTACAAGATAGAATTTTTACTCTAGTCTAATCTAATCTAATTAAACCCTCCCTTAATTATTCAATTATAAAAAAATTGATTTATTGTTTTAGTTATAGCAATCTTAACCGCACCCAAAAACAAAAAGGGGGGCTGTGGGGGAATAAAACATTATAACTTGCTATTCAAAGTAAAATCGTGGCATGCCGTTGCTTACAAAATGCTATTTTGAGTAACTACGTAGTATCTATGACGAACAAATCAAATACTACTTTTTAGTAACGGATGACGATAATTTCTCCCTTTTTTGTTTTTTTTATTAAAGTAATGGTATTAAACTTTAACAAGGGTGAGCTGGCAGCCTAGATCGAAAAAGTGGAAAAGTAAAACGTGCAATTTTGAGTGAGACTAGTCTAAGATCTTGCCACGTCAACAGCTCACTACACGCTCTGAACACTTGGTTTACTATGTACAGCAAACCGGAGAGAGTGGACTATGTGGAGATTGAGAAATGGACAAAATAGAGGGACAATTTCAAATGTGTGAAACCAACAACTACTTAGTATGAAACCAACAACTACTTAGTACTTAAGTATTTTAAAAATCTTTTTTTTTTTACTTTGACAAAAGTAGTGTGGACTTTTAGGAGTTGGGAACTCACTGGCAACCTATGAAACTCCGTGTTCGTGTTCAGGTTTCACCTACGTGTACCAGTCTCTACCACACCAAACTATAAAAGGAGTCCCACCCTCACTCCTTTTGCTGCTTCAAAAAACCAAGAACGAACACATACCTCACAAATTAACAAATAACAACTAGCAAAGCAAATCACTTTGAAAACAAATCAGTACTCGTAGTCACTCTCAAATGAATATCTTTAGCCAATACTCAGACCCTCATCCATTTGGGTCTGACTCGTTTTCCTTTGACAAAGCAGAGACTTCTTCTTTTTCCGACGCTGGAAGTGGCACCTCAGCTTCAACTCACAAAGGTGCTCAGTACTCCGATGAAGAAGTTATACTAGCTTCGAGGACACCCAAGAAGTGTGCGGGTCGAAGAGTATTCAAGGAGACACGCCACCCAGTTTATCGAGGAGTGAGGAAGAGGAACAAGAACAAGTGGGTTTGCGAAGTGCGTGAGCCGAAGAAGAAGACTAGGATATGGCTCGGGACGTACCCAACTCCAGAAATGGCAGCACGGGCTCATGATGTGGCTGCTTTGGTCCTTAGGGGAAAGTCTGCGTGTCTCAACTTCGCGGACTCAGCTTGGAGGTTGCGTATGCCTGCTTCAAAGGATGCCATGGACATAAGGAGGGCTGCCGCGGAGGCGGCGGAGGCTTTTCGGCCTAGAGAGTTTGGTGGGGAATGTGGTGGTGGTGGTGGTGATGATGATGAGGAAGTGAAGAATTGTGAAGAGGTTTTAGGAAGCTGTGGTGAGAGTGCTGTGGTGGAGAAGAAAGCAAGTGTGCAAGAAAATGTGGTTTATTTGGATGAGGAGGAACTGTATGACATGCCTGGCCTGTTGGTGAATATGGCTGAAGGGCTTTTAATATCTCCACCTCCTTGTGTTGTAGATAGTAATAATATCGACTGGGATGACATGGAGAGTGATGCCCAGTTGTCATTGTGGAGTTTTTGAGCCTGACAAGTTTGGATAGTGAGAAATTCTAAAATCACGTCATTTTTTATAACAATTTTTTTTATGTTAAGTGGTGACTTTATTTGTACTTAAAACTTTTTCTTCACTATTCATAATTTGGCACAAAACTAAATTGTGATACAAAAGGGGCAATCTTAGATTTTTCCACATTGTAGTGTTTTTCTTTGTTTACATATTGTTTCAATTCAATCGATTGATTGGTACAGAGCTAGAGATATAGGTTATTAGCACCAAATTCTATTTGACTTGAATAGGGACAGCTATGAGAGCCCTAATATTCTCGTTACTGTATCAATTTCATTACTAATTGGAAGTAAAAAGCTACACTTATTTTATTTATTTATTTTCTTGCAAAACATCCTTAACACTTAGTACTGAAATGATATAAATAAGAGTATAAATTGGGTCAGGAGCCAATGTAAAAAGTGTGTTTTACTTCCGTCAATCCCAATCCACCACGTCACCCACTTGAACTATAGCAAGCAGCTAAAGCAAAAAAATACTATTTATTCGTTCTCTCCTAACTTAATTAAATAATATTTTCTCCCTCCCTGGTCTTTTTTCTATGGATTTTACTAATGTGTGCCCCAAGGGCACACATTAAGCTTTCTGTTTTTGGAAATTTTTTCTCGAGAATTGAAAAAGTAATGACAGCTTTTTCAATTCCCGAGAAAATGTTTCCAAAAACAGAAAACTTAATGTGTGCCCTAAGGGCACACATTAACCGGACCCTTTTTCTATTTCCTCTTCACAGGTCAGTCACAGTGTCCATTATTCTTCCCCCTTTCATTTTTTTTTTTTCTTCCTTCCTCATTCTTCTTAAAGCTCCACGCCAACACCATGGATCACGCTGTTGTGGTGGTGGTGGGTCACGCCGCTGATCACGCCGTTTCCGTTGGTTTCTGTGGATCAAACCGTAGGTGTGCGATGGTGGTGCAGTGGACGGCGGCATGCGTGTGCGGTGGTGGTTTGGGTTGCTGTCTTGCTGGGTTTTGTGGGTTTCCCATCTGTTGGTGGTTGATTTTGGGTCATGGGTTTGTGGGTTTCATATGGGTTTGTGTTTGATATGGGTTTTGTATGGTTTTCCAATTTGTGGTGGTGGTGGTGGTGATTAAGTGGGTTTTGTGGTGGTGGTGGTGGTTGTTGTTGTTGTTGTTTTTTTTTTTTTTTTTTTTTTTTTAAATCAAAGTTGTGGTGATGGTAATTAAGGTGAGTTTGTGGTGGTGGTGGTTGTTGTTCACAGGGAGTGGGTGGCAAGGGAAAATGGGGCCACCCCAGTGGTGGCTGGCGACGGCAGCTATTGGTTGAACCAGGGAGTTTTGGCCATGGCAATGGTGTTGGTGGCTTGTGTGGAGCTTTGAAGCTCCGACCATGGAGGTCGTGGGTTTGATTCAGAGATGGAGAGATCAGGTGAGGAGAGAAGAGAAGAGAGGCTTATAATCTTTTTTGCTTAAAAAAAAAAAAAAATTGGTGACGTGGCGGGTTGGGGTTGACCTCCTGACCCAATTTGTTCTCAATAAATAATCCATGGTAAGAGCAGCCATTATGGGACAATTCTGCTTATCCTTTTGTGGTAATGTCAATGATAGGCATCTCCAGATTCTCCACTATATATGGCCAACCAACAAACTCACTTACATGACAAGGGTGATAGGACACAACACAAGTGAGGATTAGACTGCACATCTTCAGTAATTATTGGTGAGAGGTTTCAATGAAGGCGCGGGGAGATACTTGTAGAAAATTCTTTGGCTAAGGACTCCTGGCAATTGCCAATAAGCAGTAAGCACTAAAAAAGTGGATGGCCAAAGTGGATGGCCTAGCTTGAATATTTAGGAATAGTTCATTACCATTAATTATAAGTAGCAGAGTACCAATGAGGAAATGGCACGAAAGGGAAAGACAAAGCAACAAAAATGAAAAGTGCTAACCAGGTATAAGATGTCATCAATGAATTTTTTTTCTAAATAACAATAAATATTAAAAATTTTAGTTATTTGTCACGTTTCAAAATAATTTTGAAAAGTAGCATCTCGAGTGTCTAAAACTCGAGTTCTAACATAAAACTCGAGTTTTTAAGTCTCGATTTGTAAGTGGATTAGTTTAAAATGGGAAAAAATCAAGCTAAAAATCGAGTTTTAAAGACTCGATTTCCATAAATTGAATAAAAACGCCGCTATAGATCTATAAAACGTCACTATAGGGCTTAAAAACGCCACTATAGGTCTCCCTAAACCTGTACTTATAAAAAAAAATTTTCCAGGAAAACGCCGCTATAGGGCTTTAAAACGTCACTGTAAGGCTTAAAAACGCCACTATAGGTGAAATTTTTTTTTCATAAAACTTGAGTTTTAAAGACTCGAGTTCTAATATGGATCTCGAGTTTCTAAAACTCGAGATGCGACTTTCCTATATTGTTTCAAACGTTGCCTAACTAACTATATACAATTCTTTTGCACTGCTATTTTGCACATTACCTCTGTCATCAATGATACAATCAATGTACTATTTAAACGTCTTGGAAATTAAGCCCAGTCAAGATGTGACTAGACAAGCCAAGGCCTCGGAGGATGATTCATTTCACTCAACAGAATTCAGAGCAATTTGATTGCGCCTAGCTAAGTGTGCGTTTGTTTCAGTTTTTAGGAGTTGAAACGCATATTTATTAAAAAGTTGGAGAGTTTTGTGCGTTTTGGGTCAAGGCAAAAAATGCATTGAGATCGCACAAATCTTATGAACCGCTGGAGGTCCATAAACCAAAAAGCGCATGCGCATTTAAGGTATCCACTGGGCTGGTTACTCAATTACCAAATTACTCTAATAAAAAGTCATCATCAGTTCACGCCTAAAGCTCCACCCTCACGCCTCTCATCTCATCTCATCTCATCTCTCTGCTTTCCAAACACAAAAAAAATCTATAACAAATTCCCAAATCAGCTAAGGAAAAAAAAAAAATCAATCCCTTGCAAATTAGGATTCCTCAAAATGCAAAACAAAAAAACATCAGAATATAACAAAATGATAGAATTACAGGACGAAATCGAAGCCAAATGCGTCAACAACACCGAGCTCTGGATTCGATCAAATCGACAAACCCCTCCCAATAAAATCCCTCCCAATAAAACCCTCCGACTCCGACCCATTTTCGATCTCCAAGCCCTTCCCTCTCAGCCACTCGCCGTCTCTGAACTCCACCACCTCATCTTCGTCGCGCACTCCGATGGATTCTACATCGCCAGAACTTGAGTGGGACGCTATGGATTCCGCCAAGAACCAACAGACGAAGTGCTAAGAAAAAAAGAAAAAAAAGACGAAGAAGGAGAGCTCTGAATGTTCTGGAGTTTGGAGGAATGGCAGGGAAAAAAAGGAGGAAAGAAGGATAAAAAAGAAAAAAGAAAAGAGAACGGGTACGTGTGTGGAGGAGAAAAAAAGAGGGGAAAAAAAGGAAAAAAAAAAGAAAAGAAAGAAATGCCGTGTGTGGAGGATAAAAAAAGAGGGGGAAAAAAGGGAAAAAAGAAGAATGAAATATTATCACAATATTTTCACAATTTTTCACAATAAATTTTAAGGGGTAGGTTATTATTAGCTAATATTGGTGAGAAAAAAATAATTTTTTTTAGAAAGAGAAAAACATAATTTTAATAGCACGTTAAAATTAAAATCAATATCAATTTTTATCACAATATTTTCACAATACTTTCACAATAAATCTTAAGTGGTAGGTTATTATTAGCTAATATTGGTGAGAAAAAAATAATTTTAATAGTATGTTAAAATTAAAATCAGTATCAATTTTTATCACAATATTTTCACAATACTTTCACAATAAATCTTAAGTAGTAGGTTATCATTAGCTAATATTGATGAGAAAAAAATAATTTTTTTAGAAAGAGAAAAACATAATTTTAATAGCACGTTAAAATTAAAATCAGTATCAATTTTTATCACAATATTTTCACAATACTTTCACAATAAATCTCAAGTGGTAGGTTATTATTAGCTAATATTGGTGAGAAAAAAATAATTTTTTTAGAAAGAGAAAAATTGATTTAAGTATGATGAAGTAGTTGATTTTTAAGTATGAACCAAACTCACATCCAAAAAATAAAAAAATAAAGGGATAATTACAGCAAACCCATCTAAGGTTTGGCCCGTTTGCGCTTTGCCTACCCGTGGTTCAAAACTTATCACTTTGCCCACCTGAGGTGCCTTCCGTTAGAGATCTGTTACCCACCTCTCCCTTTGCCGTTAGAAAAACACATTTTTAGAAAAAAACAAACATAACAAAGATCAAAAAGTTAGGGCTTTTTATTGCTTAAGAACTTCTTTGAGAACATGGGCCTAGGCTTTTGCTTCCGCCGCCGCACCGTTCCTCTTCGGCTCTTCAAGTTCAAATTCCCTATCTTCATGTAACCTCAACTCAATAAAGTTTCAATCTTTAACTGAAACATTTTCAAAAAATAATTGGGATATCTAATTTTGTTTTGTTCTATAGCTTCACTGTAACATCAATGAAACGAAACTAGAAACTTTATGCTCTATTTGTTTTGGCTGGAGAGTTTGCATTAAATTATTTTATCTGGGTTTTTATTCTATTTAGTTTTAGTGTTTGATTCAGAGTTATATGCTTGTTTACTTCTCAGGTTTTGAGCTTTTGCTTTCCTTTGGCTGAAAATTTTGCAGTAGATTTTTTTTTTTTTTTTTTTTTTGGGTTTATTCTATTTGGTTTTAGTGTTTGATTAAGAGTTGTATATTTGTTTACTATTCAGGTTTTGAGCTTTGCTTTCCAAATTTTTGCTATGACTTTGCTTGAAGTGATAATAAAGGCCTCGGCCAATACCGAGTCACTTGCTTCCGTGTCAGAATACCCTATTGTTCTCAACCCAGATGATGTTTTGCTGAGGCCTAAACTTGAAGACCCAAATCCCACATTGCTTGTTAACCCTGTTATCGGTTGGCAAATATCTCAAACCGATTCTGAAGTCATTGAAATGGGGAAAAAGTTCTATACTAAGCTAAAGCGGAAGCTCAAGAACCCGATAGATTTTGATAAGGATGAGTTTTTACTGATCTTGAATCAGTTTCTTGAGAAAATTAGGGACAAAGTTGGTGTTTCCATTGGGATTGAATCGTCTGAAAGTGGATATCCTCGGGCCTGGATTGAACGGCTAGGGTCTTTGATGGGTAAAGATGTTGCTAGTTTGGTTTTGGATGGGTGTGTGGATTTTGAAATTTGGGATTTGGTCGAGTTTCTGATTGTTATTGGGGTTATTGATCATTCTTGTTATTCGAATTTGGTCAATAGACTTGTGGTGAAGAAGAGGCCTGACTTGTTGTGTCTTTGTATTAAGCATGCATCTGAATTACTTGCCAATTTGAAGTATTTTCTTTGTCCAGCAAAAGATGCTAATGGCAGTATGGTGGATCTGGGGAAAGAAACAGCTCAGAGTACAGATTCAAACCAATACATGTTTGAATAACCCATTGGACAAGAGAATAGCAATACTGTTGATTTGTGTTTTGTTCTCAAAGAAATTCTTAAGCAATAAAAAGCCCTAACTTTTTTTATCTTTGTTATGTTTGTTTTTCTCTAAAAATGTGTTTTTCTAATGGCAAAGGGAGAGGTGGGTAACAGATCTCTAACGGAAGGCACCTCAAGTGGGCAAAGTGATAAGTTTTGAACCACGGGTAGGCAAAGTACAAACGGGCCAAACCTCAGGTGGGTTTGCTGTAATTATCCCAAAAATAAAAGTATGAAATAAACTTCCTTATATATACATTGCTCTTTTTGGTAATTTATCCCTCAAACTGTCACCTTTATAAGTGCTAGACAAACACTCAGCTTTTTTAAAAAGCACTTTTTAACAACTTTTACCAAACACTCAAATTTTTGAAAATACACTTTTTCATTATGCACTTTTTGAAAACTCAACTTTTTCATTATGCACTTTTACAAAAAACTGAACCAAACTCACCCTAAATCAGTTGGACTCATTCAGCATTTTTTTTTTTTGATAATCAGAAACTTTTATTAAGAAGGAAACAAACTATAACAAGCCACTGGACTCTCTCAACACAACAGAGAAGAAACAGTCCGGGTTAAAGCTGACATCAAAAGAGCCATAAAAATTTCAAAACAAAGACCACTTGGCTAAAATGTGGACAGCCTCATTACAGATCCTAGGCACTCATCTAACAACTACATTACTATAACAAGACAAAAAGGACCCAAGGCTGATGTAGAAACTTGATATCTCACAAGGGGGGGTCTAGCACTTTTATGCTCAACAAAAATTCTGAAAATTTTGGCTACAACTCCTTCTAAATTTATGTCCATGTTCTCAAATATGGAACGGTTTCTCTGCTTCCAAACAACATCACATAGGATGGCACCAAATAACAAAAAATCCTTTCTTTGGCTAGGCAACAGATTACTCGCAAAATTCGGAGATAAAGAAAATTGACAAACTTCGAAGGGGATTCAAAATTCAAAACTTCCATTCTCAACCCCCACTATCTTTGGTACCACAATGATTTAGAAAAAGGGACATACCGTGAATAAATGCAAGGTTGTCTCCACTACTGAACTGCAGAGAGGGCAGCATAAATCCATACTCATTAAATCTGCTAATTATCTCTTTAGATGGCAGCAAGTTAGCAGCAATTCTCCAAAGAAGCATCTTAAAACGTTCATGTATTTTTGTCTTCCAAATCTGACCCCTAACAGCATCAATATTGGAGGGAGGATATTCCACTCTTGAGAGCCAATAAGCAGATTTAACAGAGAACAAACCAGAGTTTGAAGCTATCCAAGCCCAGCAATCTTCCTTTTGGAAAACAGGGATGGGAATGCTTAAAATTAGCTCAACCATTGGTTCTTCAAAAAAATAATTTAATTTGGCCATGTCCCAATTTCTTTGCTCTGGCATTAATAGTTGCGAAATCACCAATGTCAAATTTGAGTTAGCGCCCTCTTTAGGAAAAGGGATAAAGCCTGGGAGGTTAGGAATCCAAGGATCAAACCAGATTCGAATTGAAGCACCATTCCCAACTTGAAAGCAAGCTGCCTTAGCTACAAGGTGTCTAATGCCCAATAAACTTTTCCAAAAATGAGAAGCTTTACCTGAAAAGGAGAGGGAAAGCCAATTATTTTGAACCTTGTATTTTGCTTTCAACACCTGAATACAGAGGCAATCCTTTCCTGAAACAATCCACTGGTCAAATTTGGAGAGGAGAGCTTGATTGAAGTCCCAGAAGTTTCTGAAACCCAAGCCTCCCTCCTTTTGGGGCCAACACAAAGACAACCATTACATCGAAGTCCAATACGGACCTAATTTTGCTTTTGGATTCCACCAAAATCTACGAATTGAAGCATCAAGTTGGTCACACAAGCCTTTAGGAAGCAAAATAGCGGACATGGCATAGATCGGAATTGCTTGAGCAACCAATTTGATGAGAGTAGCTCTACCTTACCAATACAAATTTTTGCTTTTCCAACCACATAACTTGTTGTCCAGCTTCTCTTTAATATATCTGAAATCTTTATTTTTGCACTTGGAAAGAAAGAGGGGGACCCCAAGATAAGTGGAGTTTTGAGGCAACGTATTGAGTCCCCAAGCATGCTTAACCTGACTAATGAACTGGGAACTTACCCCTTTAGAAGGGAAACAACCAGATTTCTCCACGCTAATAAGCTAACTAGACCAAGAGCAAAATTTCTCCAGGCAGGATTTGAGGATGGAAATCTCGATAAATTTAGCTTTACAAAACAAAAAAATGTCATCTACATAGCATAGCTTGGAGATGGGCGGAGCAATGTTAGAAACTTTAACCCCTGAAAGCCTTTTTTGAGATACTTCCCTGTTTAAGAGCCTCAAGAGCACCTTACTTCCTAGGATGAAGAGATAAGGCAATAAAGGATCGCCCTATCTAAGACCCCGAGAAGGGAAGAAGCTTGGACATTGGCCCCCATTTAACAGCAAGGTAAACTCTACTGACAATAAGCATTGGTGGATAAGCTTGGTAAAATTGCTGCTAAACCCAAAGGCTTTAAGAACCGCTATCAAGAAACTCCATTCCATTCTATCGTAGGCTTTTTGGAAATCTAATTTGATACCAAGGTAAACTTTTTTCTTCCCTGTATGTTTGAAAGTATGCACAATCTCATGGGCTAGAACCATATTCTCATTTATCCACCTATTCAGCACAAAGGCCACTTGAGCTGCATCTATCATTTTGTTTAGCAAAGGTCTCAACCTATTCACAACAATTTTTTATATCACCTTATAGCACACATTGCAAAGACCGATAGGGCGAAAATGGTTAAAATTGTGCACACCTTTCTTTTAGGAATAAGAGAAATAAAGGTCTTGTTGAATTCCTTCAGCAACCAGCCATTGCAGAAAAAGCCCTGGACAATAAGCATTAGTTGATCACCAACTATATCCCAGTAGTGCTTATAGAAGAGCACTAGGAAGCCATCTGGCCTTGGGGCTTTAAGAGCCTTAATTCCAAACACTACCTTTTTAATCTCATCTCTAGAGGATACTCTACAAAGCTCCAAATTATCTTGGTCAGTTACAGAAGGTTGTATGAGACTCTCAAGATTCTCAGGAAACTAAGGATGGCTCGTATTGTATAAGGATGAAAAATTATCCAAAAAATATCTTTGAATATCCTTTCGGTCTCTAATCCACGGCCCATTTTCCAACTTGATTTCTGAAATGTAGTTCCTTCTCCTTCTAATGATGGTTGAAAGGTGGAAGAATCTAGAATTGCAATCTCCTTCTTTAACCCACAACTCTCTAGAATTTTGCCGCAATCGCAAATCTTCTCTGGCTAGCCATTCATTAAGCTGTAAATTTAGAGATGCTTCAAGGTTCAAGTTCTCTTTCGTGGGCATTGCTTGTTGGATCTTCAATAGCTTGTCTTGGAAGTCTTTAATTTTCTCCTTTGTATTCCCAAAGGAGTTTTTGTTCCATCTCACTAGCTCACTACTAGTTACTGATAGTTTTTTTGCTAGCCTAAATCCATGGGAACCTTCCACCCTAGTCTGCCAGGCATTTTCCACCACCATTTTGCACTCTTCTTCTTTGGTCCACATTACTTTAAACCGAAAAGGTCGAGAGCCCATCTTAGTTTCCAAATTGGTATCCAACATAATCGGATTATGGTCCGAATTAAAGTTACAAAGATGTCTAACCCCAGCCTTGGGGAATAAGGTCTGCCAACCTTGATCACACAAACACTGATCCAATCTTTCTCTTATACTGGCTAGACCTTCTCTTCTATTTGACCATGTGAAGGAAGGACCAATGAATCCTAAATCAATAGCACCCGAAGTCATCATGAAATCTCTGAGGCAATTAGTTGAGCTTTCTGCTAGTATTCTCCCACCACATTTTTCCCTAACCTATTTTATGCAATTAAAATCCCTAATCACAACCCAGGGGCCTCAAAAGGCAGCCACCATGCTTTCAAGCAAAACCCAAAAATTCCTCTTTTTAGACCGCTAATATGGACCATAGATGGCAAAAAGAAGCCAAGGGGCTTTAGGGGGGGTCTGAATACACCAAAGCAACTATCATATTCTTATCAAAGAAAACCACTTCTAAATCCACACCCATTCTCCAAAAAAGAGCAAGACCACCAAATATCCCAACTGAATCAACACGCCAAGAATCTACAAACTTTAATCTATCACAAATGCTTTTTACCTTTGGAGTTTTAATTTTTGTTTCTGATAAAAAGATAATATCCGGCATATATAATTGAATGAGACTGTTTACTTAAATAAAATAAATAAATAGAATCATAAGACTGTAAGCCAGTTAACTATGTTTGATTTTTACCAAAATAGTTAAGAGTTTCTCTCTAAACTAATTTGGAGAGAAATTCTACAAACTCCTCATATATTTCTATATTGAGTGTGAATTTTGGAAATCTAACCGTGATTGCATATTCTTATTATATTCTTCATGCATGTAAAATTTCAAGAAAATTAAAGATCAATTGCTATCTTATCAAACAAATATTAAAATTTCAAATTTTTACAATCTAAAATTGTGTATAAAAAATAAGTTTATTGATTGAATAGTAAATAATATCTAATTTGAACGAAATTTGATATGCATGTTAAGAACATAAGGAACATGAAATTCAATGATTAGATTTTCAAAATTCACAAAAAAAAAAAAAAATATATATATATATATATATATATATATATGAGAAACTTTGTTCAATCAATATACATGTTCAAAAATTATTAGGTGTAATTATAGAGTATTACTTTAAGAGCAAGCACTATTCAGTTTTCTTTATGAGTAAATATTCGGACTTCACTAAAAAAATGATTGTTTATATTTATTTATTTAACAAATGAGCTAGACTAAAGCTTAAGTTTAGACTTGCCTACATATAAAACAAGTCAAGTTTTTTTTTTTTTTTTGAAACCAAACAAGTCAAGTTTAAACATAATGAATTATAACATTCATATCCATTATGATCATAAAAATATCCATTTTGTAGTAAAATTATATACAATTTTAAAAATACAAAGTTGTTGAATCTAATTTTATCAGTTCAAAAACAAAAATCATTCTATATAATTTACTCAAATAGTATATAATTTAGTTATTAATTATTAGTATAGATTTACGATAAAAAAAATTATTTGTAATGTTTACTATATAAGTATAAGAAAAGAAAAGGCAAGTCAAAAAGCTTATGAAAAAACTGTTTGGATTGAGGGGGAATAGAGTAGATTTGGTCCAAAATTAGTATATTTTCAGCCAACTCAATTTTACTCATTTCTACTCTCCCTCCTTCCCTCTTCAATCCAAACGGCTCTTAGTTTGATGACTAAAAATTAACCTAGCTTAAACATTTAATATAATTTAGTAATAACTAGAGCTTGGCACATGTTCAAAACTGAATTTAATTAAACGAACAATCCGGAATTTGTGATACTCTTTTTTTTTCTGAGAAACCAGACCCCAAGACGGGCTGGGCTCTAACCAATAGCAACGTTTACGGCTAGAGTCAATACGTTTACACTTTACAGCTCTAACCAATAACAACGTTTGAATGGAATTTTTCTTAGGGGTATGCAAAATCATATACACTCTCTCTCTCCAACTTTTTAAAAATGACATATAACAAATGTTGCAACAACCAAAGCTATGGTGGGTGGTCCATTTTTATGGGTAGCAATGCAATGACCCATGAGCAATCCAGGATAATACCCAGGGTGGTCCATTTTTATGGGCAGCAACGCCTGTCATTAAATCTGTTTATCACTGAACTTTTAACACACATGCTTTGTAACAGTAGTTTGATCTTTGTAACGCCAGCCTCAAAGCTTGTAGAATATGATTTAGGGGTAATTGGTACAATCTAGATAATTTAATCCACAAATTTCAAATCCGAAGAACTTCAGTAACATCTTTTTGTAATTTGATTGGTCATATTCTTTAATGTGACATCATTTCAGTACGCAGATGTTTTACGGCCATTGGAATAGAAATTCTTGCACCCACCTGTTTGGTGTAGTTATTATTCTAGACCTTTTTTTTTTTTTATGTAATAGATGGATAGAAGAATTAAAAGGGGAAAATATTTTAATTATAAAGAAAGCTGAATGGTTTTTTTTTTTTTTTTTTAAAGAGAGTTTCAACCTATAAGGTCCGCTCCTGATGATAACTATTTATATCAGACCAAGACACCAATCGGTTTTTGGCGTAAGTGGGAATTGAACCCCAAATCTCTTATTAAACCATCAGAGACTTTACTAGTTGAGCTAACTGGAATTTACCTAAATGGTTAATTAAGTTGGAAAAGATAGTATTTTCAAAAAAAAAAAAGTTGGAAAAGATAGTAGGAGTTTTGAAAGATAGTTTAAAGAGGTCAAGGATGTTAAGTAATTAAGTGAATAATCAGGAAATGCTATTTTAGACTTTGCTATAACATGTGATTTGACCACTGCACACCCTTGATGCGATAGTCACTCCACAAGTATAAGTACTTATAGGGTGTGAAGGCAAAGGCCAGGGTTCAAGTCTCCAGAAGAGAGTTTCACACACATATACATTTAAATTAGGTTAGAGTAAAATTTTATCTTGTATAAAAGAAATAATAATAATAATAATAACAACATGTGATTTGATATTAAGGAACTTGGTCAAGAATAGGGAATCACGATTAGCTCCAAAAATTGGTCAAATGTTAGTTAAATAGATTTTAACCTTACTTGATAAATGGATAGGAATAGTATATAAATGCTATAAAGACTTTAAGGTGATATAAGAAGAAAGTGTAACCACTCAACATAAGTTAATAGTACAAGATATTTGTTTTTGAAGATGGAAAATAAGATATTTTAGAAAAAGAAATCCAAAGATTAGTGGAAAAGGAATGAAGAGGGAGAAATAAGATGTCTTAAAAAATAAAATGATCAAAGAAAAAAAGTGGAATTTAAACGAAATTGTTGATAGTTATAAAAAGTGGGATGAAATAGTTACTTGATTAAAAGAGTGGATAGAGACCAGAGGCGGAACTTTGACCACAACAGAGGGGGGCCATGCCCCTCCCAGAAATTTAAAAATATTCACATTGCATGTATTAATAGATCATATTTGAAAGATTTGATCGAATTCATATATGACCCTTCTAATACTGAAAACCAACTCCAAAATTGAAAGTTGTTCCAAAGGACACCACCTAGCACATATCAATTGTTGAATATTTATAGTACTTTTTTAAAATTAAAAGTTTATAATTTTGGGATTTGAGTACAGCCATACTGTGCTCCATGCCTCCACCTAAAAAATTGTTACGTTTGGTGCTCTCTTTTACATAATACACCCATAAGTACTACTAGTATTAATTTGTTTAACCTAAAAAAAATTCGTTTGTTTTTTTAATTCAAATAATAATTTGTTTGGCCCTTTAGCTATTTGTTACTAGGTACTCAGAGTTAAAAGTTTTTAACTTAGAAATTTAGATGATGTTAGAAAAATATTACACATAATATCCATAAGTACTACTAGTATTAATTTGTTCAACCTAAAAAGAAAATCGTTTGTTTTTTTAATTCAAATAATAATTTGTTTGACACTTTAGCTATTTGTTGTTATGTACTTAGAGTTAAAAGTTTGTAACTTTGAAATTTAGATGATGTTTGAAGAATATTACACATAATATTGTGTGTGTGTGTTTCATGTTTTAAGTGCTTTTACAAAATTTACAATTTTTTTAATGATAAAATAATTTTTGTTCATGCTTTAACCTTAAAGATAAAAGTTCGGTTCCATCCCTAATAAGGATATGAAGACAAGTTATTTTTATTTTATTTCTTGGTAAGTATGATATTCATAGAAAATGATTTTTTTTTTTTTTTTTTTTTGGAGAAAAATAGAAATGGAATATCAACAAGCAAACAAGAGAACGAATTAATCCCATCTACATCCTCAAACCTTAGGCAATTTTTTTTTTTTAAAGAGTTTTAACTTATGACATCTGCTCATAACAATAGCTATTTATCATCAAACCAAGACACTGATCAATTTTTTGTGTAGGCTGAGGTTGAACCTCAAATCACTCTTATTCAATTATCAAAAACTTTACTAGTTAAGCTAACCGAAACCCACAGGGCAAAAATCTAGTTAGGAAAAAATGAGAATCATTTCCTCAAAACAATCCCATGCATTTAGTTATATTATGGGCCACAAAATTAACCTCCCTCTATGTATAATTTACAAAGGAATTTGTGAGTGAATTTAAAACAAGCTTAGTTTAGGCAATAATGTGTTGGGTTGATCAATAAGCAGAAGTTGTAGTTGAGTTTTTCTTGTAGTGGAAAAACAACGCTTAGCGCTTTTCTTATTGGATGTGAATTTTGAAAATCTAACTGTTGAATTATATGTTTTTTAACCTTAGAGTCATTGGTATTAATTGCTTCTTGATCTGTGTTATAGTTTTGTGTACTCAAAAACAGTTCAAAAACATCACATTAGGCATAAAAAAAATCGTACACAATAATAACTCAATAAAGGCATATTTGTAACCAGCTAAAGTAGTAGTGTAAGAGCATTCACATCAACAAATTCTATCATATTCTATTTTACCATCTCAAAAATTTACTTTATCAATTATACAATGCCATTTTACAATACACCCAGTATCCCAACTTTTATTTTACCATACTACACATTAAAATAATATAAAAATATTTCTCACTTCTCTCTCTAATCTCTATTTCTCTCTCTCAACCACCCACCACAGTCACCGTCACCACGCCACCACCACACCATCACCACACCACCACCACACCGTCACCACATCACCACCAAACCAACCAATCCGAATCCAAAATCCAAAGTCCAACCATGCGGAATCCAAAATCCAACCAAAGTCCAACCAATCGGATTTACCCCATCAGAAATCCATAGCAAAACCCATCGGAATCCACCCCCATCTCCACCACGCACGACCTCGCCATGACCTTGCCGTGACCCACGCCGATCTCCACCAAACCCATCACCAATCTGAGCAACCCAGAAACCCAGAACACCGACAACCACAACGCTGAAACCCAACAACACTGGATCAAACACTGGCGATCTCCGACGACCAACAAAACCCAGCAACACCGAAGAGCGTTGAGAAGTCGAACATAGAGGAGAGAGAAAGAATAAAACAGATTAAAAAACATATGCAATAGTTTACAGCGCTATCATAAACCGTATTAGAAAAAAATTTACCATTCTTCACTTTTACAATTCCAGATGTGAGAGGTTTTTGAGAAACAAATGCTAAATAAAGCCAACATATAACATTTAGCATTCCAGATGCGAATGCTCTAAGTAGTAGACAACATCAATTGAAAGGGTTGTTCATGCATAGGACGGCACGTACCCCGTGGTTTTGCAGACCCATGCCACTCGCATACCTCCATTTTGCTGGACAAACATCAGAGCTTGGGACCTTCAAATTTTGTGTTGTGCTAATTAATGTTGTTCCGCCTTTATATTTTATATTTCTGCCATTTGAAAAACGCAATCATTCCTCGCTGAGCACGCGTGCAAAGTGATTTTGAAAACAAAATTGTTAATAATGACTATATAATAAAATGCTCTTCATATTCAAATTATTTCCTCCATTATTAATACTGAAACTGTTTTTTTTCTAAGTCCATCGATTCTCCGTACAAGGAGACTCTGCCTAATTATTCGTTTGCTAATGATACAATTAATGCATGGAGGAGCTAATCAGTACTTTAACTAGCTATAGAAGTCCATTGCTTAGCTAATTAGGTCTGTATGATTAAAGCCGGCCTCATTACTACTACCTTGGCAGTAGCTAGCCCTCGGACAACTCAGATTTTTTTTTTAATATATATAATTTGATAATTATAATGGAGAATAAAATATTTTAATTTTGTATTTTTCCGTTAAAAAAAAAAAAAAAAAAAAAAAACAACAACAACGATTGAGCTATATGGCTCTAGACAAGCAAAACTCATATCTATCTGCACATTTATGACAAAATAAGCATTAGTTGCCCATGTTTTTGATAATATAATGGTTGGAACAATAAATAGTGTAAAATAAATGAGAAATAGAAATTTCTTGTCGTATTGATTAATTCATGATTAATTGTTTTCCGAATGGTATGAACTCTTTTAAATATTTTTTTTTTTTTTTTTTTGGAGTAACAAACGAGAATGCATTAAAACTCAAAGCAATATAGAAACAACAGTTATAGGACAAAGATTGTTAACAAATATATACAGACCATTAAAGTCTTTGTCAAAGAAAGGTTACATGTTTTTGGTGGAAGAAATTAAATCAATAGAAAAAAGTATCATGGGAATCGGAAAACAACAAGAGAAGACAATGTCACAGTGAGGTACATGATCAGTGAGTTATTAGCCTTTAAGAAACTAAGCAGGAACTTAGTTTAAATATCAATAAATTGTTCTCAAACAAACAGGAATTAAAAAAATTGGCTAGAATTAAAAAGGACATGCACACGTGGTGAAGTGCGTGAAGAGTGGACAGTTTTGCAACTTAGCATGGAAGACATATTAGTATATATAAATTTGGATTTTGCTAATGTTTCTCCTCAATTTCTATTTTTGGAAAAAGTTTTTTTAAGAATTGAAAAAATAATAACAATTTTTTCAATTCTTAAAAAAATATTTTCAAAAATAGAAAACTTAATGGGTACATATTAATCGGGGCCTATAAATTTTCAACTAATTGTTGTAAATAGGTCAACTACTGGTCTCACTCTCATACCAGTCCAAACTCCCAAAAACCCCCCAACACACATTGCAATAAATTCTTTTTTTTTTGGTTAAGATTCAAATTTCACCAACAAGAACCTTCATCTTCATCTTCTTCTTCTTCCTCCTCTCTCACCTATAAAACCCCACTCTTTCTCTCTATTTCTCTCTAAGCTCTAAATGCTATCCATTTTATGGTATTGCAGCCGTATTGGAATCTATCTGGTCCAATACGACGGCGTTTTTATTATGCTCAATAATTTCTGATTTTTTTTTTTTTTACTATTATCTACTTTTGAAATTAACCAATGGCTTCGATTGAATTTGATGATGATGATGATGATAAGAAGGTGAGAAAGTCAGTTGTGATTCAACGAAGGCCGTTGATGATGCTGAAAGATTACCTTAGAGACGATCTGAGCTCCTGCTCATCCAACGGTTTCAAATCGTTTCCACGCCGACAATGCTGTAGTAGTACAACCGTCCGATTCCTCCTCGACCTCGATCTCAAACTCAGAGATCATTCCTCAACTACAAAAATCACCGCCAAGCAACGACTTTTCCGTCTTCGTAGTCGAAGCCTGCGTTCGAAGTTAACGGCAACGCCACCAGCTTCAACAACTACTACAACTACCATTTCCGCGTTTCAGAGAGCTTCGGAGGCGGTGATTAACTCCGTGAAGAAGCAACTTCCGTTTCACTCCGTTAATTCTCCGTCGTCTATCAAAACCAGGAAAGGCCATCTTCTCTCTCGGAGTCTTTCACGGAAGCTATTCAGAAGAAGCTTCTGGAACTGGAAGAGAGCTGATAAAGAAGAAGAGGAAAAGGGGAGCGATATCGGACGGTGGAGATTGTTCAGCGAGTTTCTCAACGAAAAAGATGAGCCGTCGGATATCGCTGCCACTACCACTACAAGCAGTAACAGTTGGGAGGAGAGTGAGTTTACCGCAGAGATTTTACGGTCTTCGAGCGGTAATTCTAATTCAGAGAGTGTTTCAACCTCAAACGACGTCGTGCAGGTTAAAAATGATTTACCGGTGAAGAAGGTGAACAAGACTGAGAGAGTAGGCGTAACAGTCGGTGAGGATTCCATGTTGGGAGCAACCAATACCTACTCTGGAACTAACACAAAGGTCACCTCTCTTTTTGCCAATTGGTTTAATGCTTTTGCATGTGTGAATAAGTGAATTTTATTAATTTCCTTTGTCTGCTGGTTGGTCAGCTTCTCCAATTAATTTGTTCGTTTATTTTCTTTATCTTTACTCCATATTCAATGTTTATATATATATATATATATATATATATATATATGTGTGTATGTGTATTTACAAATTTGAGGTGGGTGTTAATTTTAGTTTTTGGAATTTTGATTTGAAGTATTAAGCCTTTTACACATTAATTATACAATTAAACATACATTTCATTTTTGGATTTAAGTTAAACTTGTCTCAACTCTTACATTATATTTGTATTTCGACAATTCAAAATTAGAAGAGCTTTTAATAAAACTAAATACATATTTAGTTTTTGGATTTCCGTTAAACTCGCTTCAACTCTTACATAAAATTTGTATTTCCACAATTCAAAAGTAGAAGAGCTTTTAGTATAAATAAATCGATTTTCAAAATCATGTACCTTTCTCTATTAAAGTATTAGATTTTTTAATTCTCATAGGGTCCTCTCAAAATTCACTGTATAGCCTATTAAATAATATCCATGAAATCTATCATTTTGTCAATTTGGACTAAATAAAGTGGAGCTAGTAAATCTACTTCTTTTTGCAATTGGACTTGTCGATCAAATTTATCGTAATACTCATAATGATCAACTTTACAACAATTTTGATAACATAATGTTGGCATAGTTATAATCGTATTTCAAATTAATAATATGGTAAAAATTATGACTATATTATATTATGTTGATTAAATTTGTTAATCTTTTATAAGAGAGAATTAAGATGGGGATATGCTCCCAAAAAAAAATTAAGATGGGTGCGGTGGGAAATAGTAAGGGACGTAATGGGGATTTTGAAAAATGTGGAGTTAGAGGGAAGAGTGAAAGAAAGAACAGCTGGAGCTGGGTGGGGTTAGCGACGCATGACTTTCACGTGTGGAGTATATCTTGGGAGAAGAATACAGTACGACTCGGATCAGTGGAATTAAATACGGACGAGTGTTACGAGGCCTAGATCCCACTACGTGTGGTTCTTATTTTGCGGGATCCACGGCGTTTTAACTCGCAACACTATTTTCTTTTCATAGCACACACTTCACCAGATCATTCCTTTTTTCCTGTTTAGAACGCGGATTTTACTATTTAGTCCTCGTCCCCAATAATTTAAAGGAACTGGCTGTTGTTGGGAACATTGATTGGGTTTTGGTGGGGTAGTTTTGGAATTTTGTGGACCTTTTTTAATAAGCCTGTGTCACGTCTTATATTGCCTCTGTCGGTGACCAGAAAAAAGAGTGGTATTTGGTTTTTAAGCATCTGCGACTATTAATTAATGATCCACTGTTGCGTAGGTGTGATTAATTATTATTTGCACCTATATATGCTCTATAATTAATTGGGGGTAACTGAGATTGTAAGTTTATTAATTTACTTATTATACGACAGAAATTAGATTTTTGTTTTTGTCTGGTAGTGGGGTTGACCAGGCCAACTCAACTAGTCTCGGGATTTACTGTTCTTAGGCCTTGTTTTTTCTTAAATTAGTGTTCTGGAAGAGTTTAATGATATAAAGATTAATTAAAGAAGTAAATACTAGAATTCCTTGAGTTGACCGCATATTTGGGATGGATCCCGAAAATTTTCAATTCGGGATAGATACACCATGGTGCTACAATGGGGTGACCATGGTTTAATTTTTTTTTTTTTTAAATCAATGTATAAAACAAGCAGGGTTTTTGTTATTTAAAAGATATATTTTAATTCTCAACATCTCTTTTCTTTTTCTTTTCTTTTTTTGGGGTGAATATAAAGAACGGGTGCAACACTAAAACTTCTCAAAAGGTCATCTTGATACTATTTTTGCCAAAACAAGCTGGATTGCAAAGTTATGATGAAATCCGATACATTAATATTGGTATGATCGTTAAATCTTAAGTTAAATTGATGTTCTTGCCAAAAAATTCTGAATAGCTGTTAATATGTAATAATATCATGTGGGTTTCAATTAACTCAACTGATAAAATATTTTATTATCGTCGAATAAGATATTGAAAATTTGTTTATAAACAATTAAACTTAGTTTACTAATATGATATCAGTGATCAGTCTTCATGCTTAATGATGTTGCTCTGAAAGTCATATCGAACAGGGTAGAAATAATCAGATACATTGTCATGTTAAAAGGCTTGTGAGTTGTAGCTGAAAGATTGCTCCTGTTTTTTTTTTTTTGGGTATGGAGCTGTGAGAAGTAGCATTTCTTGTGCTAATGGAGGCTATGTGAATTATTTTTAAGAGGTTTTTTTATTATTATTATTAAATGGACATGATATGGATCATAACAGGAGTGGACAAATGAGCAGAAGGAACAATTTAGTCCAGTGTCTGTGCTGGATAGTCCATTTGAAGATGATGAAGATATTGGCTCGCCTTTCGAGAGTAGCCTTGCGTGCATAGAAGGTATCTCTCTCTCTCACTCATTCTTCATGTGTGTGAGTCAGTGTGACACAAATACATGTAGACATTTCGAATTTTCAAAAGAAATTGTTCCTTCAAAAGGGTTTGATATAATCATCAGATAAGCTAGTAAAATTCTAATTGGTATAGTTCTTTGCATGCTGTGCTTGCACTTCTTTTTGGAGGGGTGGCATGCTGTCACTTTTATCATTACCAACTCGTACAAAAGGTCAAAAACACATGTGAGTGACACATCCCGAGGGGCATTTGGCTGCCTTCCAGTGTGATTCATGCTCGGTAACATATCAATTTGAATATATTTATCATAGGCTTTAACACATATGATATAGCAATGGAAAGGAAAGGAAAGAAAACGTGTTGACCATGTTGGAATCAAATGCTCACTTCTGTTTGTTTTGATGAAAACATAAATGAAAAATCTTATTTGAATATAATTTTTTGTGTTTTCTAGGAGTTAAAGAAAAACTTTATTTTGATTTTTCTTATTTAACTTGGTTTGATTTAGAGTTGTTTTTACGAAGAAGAAAAAAATATTAGTAAAAAACAATTCTATTTCACGCATAGCTAAATAAAGAACGTTAAAAAATAGTTTCCAAACTTATTTTAAGATTGTTACTAAATATAGGAAAAGGAAATAATTTTTTAGAAAGTGATTCATAAAAAATTATTTATTTTCTAGAAAATGTTAACGAAACAAAATGAGTAAATGTTTATGTGATTTTTCGATGCCCTATTAGCTATAGCACCATAATCTATAAAATTAAGCTACTTGAGAGAAGCAAGCCCTTACTAAAATAATAAAATATATATCTATTGACCCTATTGCTCTTATCTGACAGAAATGTGATATTGATACGGACAGGTACAAAACAAAAGTTTATGCATAAGATACGGCGGTTTGAGTGTCTCGCTCAACTAGAACCAGTAGATTTAGAAGAACGCATTGCCTTGTGCGAGCTCAACCATGAATCTCCTCAATCACCCATGCAACCTTGCCCATTATCCACCCAGGACAACAACATGTTCAACAAGAAAGAAGAAAACCAAACAGAACAATTAATTAAGGCTCAAGAATTACTTGACCTCATCAGAACAAAGAGCTCACCAAGTGGTTCTAAATTCAAGGTAGACAGTCTATTGTTGGATTTCATTGAAGAGAAAATTGAAGAGAATAATGTAAATGCAAGCACAACAACACGTTGTGACAATGAATTTCAGCGTGAGATATTGAAGGTCACAGAAGATTGGCTTAGTGGGCACCCACTAGAATTGTTACTAGGATGGGAGGTACAGGATGGGAGAGAAGTCTATGTTAAGGACATGGAAAAGGGTGGGATGTGGAGCACATTGGTTGAAGAAGAAAAAGAGGTGGCTTTGGAGGTTGAGGATGAGGTTTGGACTACTTTGCTTAACGACCTATTACTTGACCTCTTTAGATCATAGATGAATGTTTTGGGTTACATTAAAATCTTGGATACAATTTTTTAATTGTTGTACTTTAGTTTTCAACTAAATTTAATTTTTTAGTTGTATTGACTAATGCAGTATGGTGTTATTTTTCCTCTAGACAATTAAATTCAATCATTTGATATATTCATCAATGCAATCATATGATTGAATTTAATTGAAAAATCTAAGATACATTAATAAGAATATGTAACTAATTTTTCCCTTGTGCAAATGTTGGAACTACTCTGAGTTCTATTCGTTAGGAGGCAAGCAATTCTTTGGCTAGAATAACTAAAGCCACCACAAAAGATTATGGGGAATATATACAAAATTCCTAAATTTGTGAGATGCAAAATAAAGAAAATATGTGCTTAAGAAAACAATAGCATAAGACAATATTTACGTAGTTTGACAATTTGTCTACGTCCACGGAATTGCAATGATTTCACTATTCACACAGTGAAAAAATACAAACTGCAATAATACAGTTTTTTTTCTCTCTCTCAAAACAACACACTCAACCCTAATTTGAAATAACAGTTTTTCTATCCTACACATAGGATTTGCAATGGGCTACAAAACCATATTACTTTTATATTGGGTCGGGTCATGTACATTACACCAGCCAAGGCGGGCGTGCGAGAGTGCTGACATGGCTAGATCTAGACCCTACACATGGGATAGTTGTGAGCAAAGGAAGGGAAATGTTGGCTGAAGAGGGGGATCTTTGGCTCGTGCCGATGGTGTGACCATCTTGGGGAAGGGTGAGAACGTACCTGGCATAGACACCCAGCACTAGCACAAAAAAGGGAGATAGTGACCACTATGGTTAGATGCTATAGAACACCTCTTATTGGCTGAGCTTGTGTTAGACCACTGTTGAGGATACGTGTATCACTCCTAGCATCCCTGATGTCCATTTCCTTGTCCAAGGCTCGCTCCCCACGTCGTAGCAGAGCCGCCCTCCATCCCACTACCCTGACATTGGCATGTCTTCTCTCTCCTCCAAACTTTGCATAGTACAATAGCTGTATTAGGGTTTGAAATGGGGGAATCACGGTTTGACACCTGTCTTAATGTACCTAGCAATATTCCTCGTACTATAAGGGGAACATGTTACTAAACAATTAGGGTAAGGACCTAGAGAAAACAAGAGAAAGAGCAGAAAGTTTAGATAGGGAAGTGAGGTAGGGAGAAAAATGCTTTCTTTGGGAAGAACTTTACCGCTATACAAAGGCTTTCATTTCACATAATAGAGAGCTCTAAAGAGTGAGGGACATTCTCCCCTTGCCCACTTGTAGCTTTTCATCCCTTCCAAAAGGTTTTCCACATATTTTTCCATGTCTTCATTACTTTCCATGTTATGCTTTTCATTTCTCTCGACGTTAAAGTGTTAAACCTTCCATTTTTATTGTTCTTAAGCTTTTTTACTTAAATGTACTATTAGAAGCATTATCCATTTTCTCACATAGTTTTGATAATCTAACTTGCACATTCAGGTTATAATCTAGATTAAACACAACTAGACTCCATATAGCCCAACAGTCACTTGGAAAGTTGAGATTAGTTTATTTGTTTCTATTTTTTTATTGATTTTCTAGGGATGGTGAACTTATTCAGATTACAAAGGGAACAAGTTGGGATTCTATATTTTTCTATCTGCTTCCTTTCTCCGAAATTGAATACTTTTAATTTCCAATGCCATATGCACATTTTCATGACTTTGGTATCCCTATTTGAGCAACAATTTTCACATTTCAAACACACTTACACACATTTTCTCACACTTTTTGACTCACACGTATTTCAAAAAATTACAAAAATCTCATCTCAAACTACTCTACCAAACACCCCCTCAGTTTTCGCGAAGTCCAAATTCCAAGCCGTAATGCTAATGCCTCCACAGTTCAGGCACAAGATGGCACAAAAGAGTTTTGTTAACATGGCATGTGACCCAGGTCCCCACCATAGCTTGCTGAATAGCCCAGACAAATCAGGCCCACCGAAGAAAAGAAAAAAAAAAAAAAAAAAAAAAAAGGTGCCTCAGATTTGGAAGGTTGGCCTTTTATAAAATGCGTTAGCCTGCTATGACTTGAAGAAAAGCAAAGTTCAGGCTCACTTGCCACAATTGCTGCACCAAAGAATGCCACACAACAATTTTTTTTTTTAACTTTTATCGCAATTTGTTGACGTGACAAATTGTCAACAAATTGATATTTGTAAAACACGACTTTTATACAAGACTACCACCGACATCACTTTTAATATATACCTGTAAGGACACGATTTGGAACGACCCAGAACGATACTGGATTCGCACGTAAAAAGGCCCTAACAATATCATTTATAGAGCGTGGGTTTGAAAGGTTAGGCCTTGATCACAAGTCGGTGGTATTCCGTGGTGTTCATACATAAATAAATCGTGTACGCTCTGGGAGTCTTTCTCCTAGAGGCGGGCTAGGAGGCTCTGGTTTTGGCCATTTTTCCCAGCCCCTGTTATGGATTGCTTACTTTTCCTTTTATACTAGCCTGTGTTCCTTATCTTTCGTCCACGTGTAGGGTCGACTTTTCCAAGACTGATACTTGTCCCATCAGCCCATATCCAGAGTGGTTGGGGGTGGTTGTAAAAGCTAGGGAGTATGGCTCTGTCAGGTGCAGAGTATTGAATGGCAGTAAGGGCAGCTTTCCCTGTTCGTTATACTTTCCAGCGTATCTTTCTCTATTGACCTAGATATTTTAAATTTTTTCCAAGCTGCTCCTATACCATTTTTACCCTTCCTTTCGGTGAGACCTTGGGCATGCCGAGGACTGAATCGTCCTCGGCTGTGTCCCAAGACTATTTCGTACTTGTATTACCGAGTCTGAGCTATAACCTTCCTCGGCTCGGGCCTTGGGCCCCAACGAATAAATGGGCCAGGGTCACAAATTATTGGGCCCCACAATACCAATTATCAAAAGATATGAAATTTTTTGTGAAATCAATTGTGCCTTAGACCTATTGTTGTTACTTGTTACTTGTTTTTTATTTTATTTTTTTATTAACTATTGTTGTTAGTTGTTACACGAATAACTTAACTCCAAAATTTTAACAGTTGAATGTGTTCTTTTGTAGGGCTTTCTCTAACATCAAGATCTGAATCCTTAAGTTAGACTTTAGCGGCCCAAATTTAGAAGCCCAACTAACTATAAAAGTAGACATCATAAAATTAAATCAGACTTTCCAGCTAGCGTCTAACGAGAGAGAAATGACGCCAATTTGGACTTGGAAGCCCAACAACCTATAAAATAAATGTAACATTTACTTGCTGATAAGTCTCTGTATCTGTATATCAAACATTTTCATGCTGGATCATCTCAAATCTCTCTTTGCATAAATTTAATTTTTGGTAATGCCTCGAAGAAGCATCCCTAATTTAAGATTAAATTTTGGATTACCACTCATTTTTAATTATTTGTTATGAAAAAGAGAATAAACCCTATAAGAATTTCAGTGCTAAAAATATAACATATTATAAAATAGTGCTCAATTTATTTTTTATTTTTTAAATAAAAGAATAAGTAATACCACACACACACATCTAGTAAAAACCTGTTCACTACAAAATTAACCAAAAAAAAAAAAATAGTGAAAGAAAAAGAACAAAAAATGCTATTCAGCTTGTTGCAAGAAATGCCATCCTCAATGTTGATGGCCCTATCCTCCTCAAACTTATTGTGTTTTAAGTGGTAGGGATATGAAACTTCTGGAGATCTTGAAACTCGTCATGTGTTGATTTAATACAACAAAACATAAGACAACTTTGATATGATGAATTTTGACGACCAAGAAATGGAAACTAATGTAGTTGAACATTGACCTTGATAAAGGAAGCACTTAGAGAGTGCTTAGAGATGGTCCAATAAGAGACTCTCTAATGCTTAAGTTAATATACATTTTTTTTCATAAGAGAATATTCTTAAGGCTAAAGATTGTTCATACCTCTCATTAGTTGATTGTCCTTTGTAAGGACACGATTTGAAACGACCCAAAACGATACTGGGTTCGCACGTAAATAGGCCCAAACAATATGATTTGTAAAGCATGGGTGTAAAGAACTAGGTTAACCTTCCTTTGAAAGCTCAAAGCTGGCACAACGATTGTTTTGTTTGGTGATTGATAAAGTTCTTTTTTCCCTTTTCGTTCTTTTTCTTTTTTGTTCCGATCCCCTCTTTCCTGTTTTTCTTTCAGTTTATATACCACCTTTTGTATTCCATCCTCACCGCACACGTGTAAGTTGGGTTTCAAGGATTTCTTTCTGTCCCATCTACCACCTCCTGGAACTTCCTATGGGCAACTGTAAGGCTGCCTCCCTACTATTCAGGTATCACCTCCACATTAATGCGGCCAAAGAGTTGGTTGAGAGGTAGTTAATGCGGAGGCAGCTGTAGTTATAGATATTTGTTTTCCTTTTCTCTTTAACCCTTGGTCTGTTATCCTTATTTTCAGTGGTGACGTAATTCTGGAGTTTGGTTGCAACAAGGCCGCGTCCTGTTCGTCCTCGGACACGTACTGCCGAGGAATATAGCGTCCTCGGACGAATGCAGAACTCTACCTTCGTGATATTGACCACCACCCCCCTTCGGCAATTGCCTTGTGACCTGACATGGCCTCCTCAGACGGATATACATCCTCGAATGGGCCACAAGCCCAACGATCTTGACCTTAATGGGCCTGTTGATTGACAGGCCCCCACAATAGCCCCTCAAAATCCTACTTTTCGACTCCTCAAGAGAGAAGGTGGATTTTGACGTCATAAGCCCGTACCCATGCGTGTTTTGGGGCATGCCCCTAACGCTTCAGCATCCCGATTCAGGCAGCATTAAATTTTGGCAACGCCCTTGTCTCCCACGTTCGACGGTGAGATCTAAATCAAACGGCAGAAGGCCTCCCCTGTTTCGTGAGCGGGAATTTTACCGCTCACAATCCTCATAGGACTATAAAGGTATTCTCAGATTAACCCTGTACTTTACCTTTGATGATTACGTGGTTCCAGAGCTCATACATTGAACCTGCTTTTCTCTTTTCTCGCTATTTTCCTGGTGACTACAAATAATCGTACTTTGTCCTAGGTCCTTCCTTTGAACCTGTAAGTCCTCTCGAAGCCTTTACCACTTTTATTTCTAACCCAACAGTCTTTTCCGCTAAGTTTTTTAGAAAAATGGGAAAACAAAAGAATCCATTTCGATGTCTCATTGAATCCGAGGAAGGTATTAGAAACTTTCGCTCTAAGTATAAAATCCCCTCATCGGTAGGAATGAGGTACGCAGCCCAAGGGGAATGGGTTGATGCCAGACAAACTGGGGAAGTAGTTATTCCCATGATTGCCTTTATAGAAGGCGGAATGACTATCCCCATGGGAAGTATCACTAGGAGTTACCTCAATTTCTTTAGGCTGTCCCCCACCCAGTGTGCTCCAAATATGTTTAGGGTCTTGGGAAGTATAGACGCTCTGAATAAGAGAATGGACTTAAAGCTAACCCATCATGATGTGAACTGGGTGTACAACCTCCATCACTTAACTGGCCAGGGATACTACCTCAAGTCGAGATATCCTGAGGTAAGGCTAATTCAGTGCCTTCCCACTTCAAACAAGAACCTAAAGGAGGATTTCCTTATTCTCTCTGGGGAATGGCACGATGGTCTGCCTTGTCCGACAGTAGAGGGAACACCAGGTGGGCGCGTAGTCATAGATTTACATTACTTAGCTCGCGAACATATTTCGTTTACTTTTTCCTTTTTTATTATTTTTGTCTCCCACAATTTTCACTCGTGACTCAACGGTTTTGCAAATAGACGCTACACAAAGCCCAATCTCAGGTTAGTCAATAAGGCGAGCCTGGATAAGTTATTGAAGGCCGAAATATACGTGAATGAGGCTGGCGGTCAACTCCGGGCGGCACACTTAATTCTCGGCTATACCCCCATTTCTCTTGATTTTCAGGCACCGAAGTGCGTGATTAGAGCACGCGATCCTCAGCTTCACCGTATCAGTGTTGCCTATGAAGGGTTCATTGTTCCAGAGGGTATTCCGCTTCCCCAACACACACCTCACTAAGAGCCTCTCTTCATAGCCAGCGTCTCGGCAGGAGCTTCTTCATCTTTTCCTTCCCTTAGGGAAAAGGAAATAAAAGGGAGAAAGAAAAAGGAGAAAGGCGAGGAAACAGTTGTAACAGTATCTGAGTCCTCGGACGATTTCGGGATTTTTGATCAACCCACAAGCCCCGAGGAAGATCCTGACGAGATGAGGATACAAAGAAAACCCCAGAAAAGCTTGCTGGAGCTGATGGAAGGTAAGCCGGGAAAGAATGTGCCTGCAAAAACAATACCATCCCAAGCTTCATCTCTTCCAGCTAGGTCTCCTCCCCCTGCCCCTCGCCAACCTCCTCGGTCATCGCCACAACCAGCGCTTCCTAACGCTGCCGAGCAGAAAAGGCGCAGGGAATAGAAGGGCAAGGATGTGGCGGACACGAGCAAGTCTCGTCCAACTCGAGAGGAGGATGCCCAACGAGCTGCAAAGCAGCAAAAAACCAAGCACCAAGTCGCGCGGGACCAGGAGAAATCTGACTCCCAGCATCCTAAACCACAAGCATGGTTACCCGCACCTATGCACGGTGGGGAGCCCCTGCGAGATGATGCATCTATAAGGGATTTTAATGGCGGAATAGGATGTCATGTAGCCTCGGCCATAGAGGAAGCCTTATTGCTCCCCAAAGATATGGCCGAAATAAAGAACATGAGGAAGAATGAACTCGTCCTCGACAACAAACGATATTTGGGCATGGTAAGGAGCTAACTTTTATCTTTCTCATTCTGTGACTGTTACTTACCAATATACACCTTTTTTATTAACTATAGTGTTAACTTTTTTCCTACAAATCATCCAAAATACTTTCAAGCTAGATGAGATGCTCAACGCTTGTTCCGATCAGCTAGACGATGAGAGAAAAAGACGGACAACGGCTGTACAGACCCTGTCCAAATTCGAACAGGACTTGGCTGATGCAAAGAAAAAGTTACAAGCCGAAGAGCAAGCTCGCAAGAGCGCCGAGTCGGCATTTAAAGGCTACCAAAAGTAGGCCGAGAACCAAGGAAAACTCCTGCAGGAGGCGAACGCTGAGCTAAAGAAGACTCAAGAGCAAGTCCTAGTTCTTAGGAAGCATCTGGAGGAAACTCAAAAGTTAAGGGAGCGAGCTAAAAAGTCCAAGGAGCAAGCGAAGAATGCGAAGATCTGTGCCGAACAGGCAATGAACGAAGCTGAACAGAGAGGCTACGAGGTTGGTATAGCTGAAACTGAGAAGGCTTTCAAAGCCGAGGTTCCGGAGGTATGCCGTATCTACTGCGCAAGAACTTGGAGTGAGGCTCTCAACCGTGTTGGGGTTGAAGCCTCATCTGAGTTACGTAAGCCAGAAAACATAGTCTATCCCGAGGCGATCCGCCCCCCAGTTATTCTACCCCATCAGGCTGATGATCCTTCTTCAGTTATTAACCTCAACGAGGAGGTTTTACCTCGTAATTCTCCTCCCCGTGGCCAACCGGAATCAGCTAAGGAGGGACTTGCCCCTCCAGGAGTTTCCCCCGACAAGACCACCACCGCTTCGGAGGCAGAGACGGCCTCCCAAGGTTTTCAACGGGATTTGGACTCCACAATTCTATCAACTGGGGGCGTCACCAAAGCCAAAAAGGGAATCACAGCTTCGGAGGCAGACCTACCCGCCAGCCAGAACCCACAGATCCAATTGAAATTAAAAAAGTAGAACTTGTTTTGTAGCTTATTTAGACATCTAGTAGGGAACCTCCTTCCTCATTTTCTTATCGATTTTACTACTTTATGTTATTTTTGTAATCGTTCACTGTGTTACCGTATTTTAGATACGTTTATTTCAACTATTTTTTGCTTATTTGCGGCATTTTTACTCATACATATCGTCAATCGAAAATTAGTAATAGACAATAAGCGTTAATACAACAGGGTCTTAGGGAAACGTTTTAGATATGTACGTATCCTTTCCAATCAATTGCAATTCTTTACGAGAATTCATAAATTAAATAAACTCATGCCCTCAGTACCTCGATTGTACGCCAACTTACGTCCAAAGATCTCTCTTTGATTCCCCGATGAGTGTGACAGGGCGTTATTTCTCGTTAAGTTTGTGATTAGAAGATCTATCACTACTCAGTTACTGCTTACAACTTCAATACACAATATGGAATGTAAACTTCCATCAAGTTTGCGGTCCGAGGACCTGGCATAACTTAGTTTCTGTTTAACATTTCAATATACACACCTGACGTTAATTTCCACCAAGTTTGCGATCCAAGAACCTAGCATAACTTAGTTTCTGTTTAACATTTCAATATACACACCGGACATTAATTTCCACCAAGTTTGCGATCCGAGGACCTGGCATAACTTAGTTTCTGTTTAACATTTCAATATACAACACAGGACGTTAATTTCCACCAAGTTTGTGATCCGAGGACCTGGCATAACTTAGTTTCTGTTTAACATTTCAATATACACACCGGACGTTAATTTCCACCAAGTTTACGATCCGAGGACCTGGCATAACTTAGTTTCTATTTAACATTTCAATATACAACACAGGACGTTAATTTCCACCAAGTTTGCGATCCGAGGACCTGGCATAACTTAGTTTCTGTTTAACATTTCAATATACAACACAGGACGTTAATTTCCACCAAGTTTGTGATCCGAGGACCTGGCATAACTTAGTTTCTGTTTAACATTTCAATATACACACCGGACGTTAATTTCCACCAAGTTTACGATCCGAGGACCTGGCATAACTTAGTTTCTATTTAACATTTCAATATACAACACAGGACGCAGGAGTACAAGATGTATGGTTGACGTAAATTAAAAGAAATACTTGAATTGAAACACTTTTATTAATAATAATACCTTTTGAGATTATTTACATTCCAAGGATGAAGTACGGCTTTTTCATCTAGGTCTTCTAGATAGTAGGCTCCTATTCCCGCTACAGAAGTGATTCGATATGGCCCTTCCTAATTAAGTCCCAGCTTTCCCCAATTTGGATTCTTGGTGGCCCCCAGAACTTTCCTCAGCACCAAATCTCCTACGGCTAACGGCCTCATCTTCACATTACTATCATAGCCCTGCTTGAGTTTGTGTTGGTAGTAAGCTAACTGAACCATCGCGCTCTCCCTCCGCTCTTCAATCAGGTCCAAACTTTTCTCCAACATCGCATCATTACTATCTGAAGAGAATGTACTGGTCCTTAACGTTGGGAATCCAATTTCCAGGGGAATGACGGCCTCAGCCCCATAGGTCATGGAAAAGGGAGTTTCCCCCGTTGAACGTCGGGGAGTTGTCCGATACGTCCAAAGCACATGTGGCAATTCTACCACCCACTTTCCTTTTACGTCATCCAGTCTCTTCTTAAGCCCATTGACTATCACTTTGTTAACAGCTTCAGCCTACCCATTGCCTTGTGGATAAGCCGGGGTGGAATATCTGTTTCTTATACCCAGTTCTGAACAATATTCCCTAAAGTCATTGCTATCGAATTGGAGTCCATTATCTGAGACAAGAGTACGAGGAATTCCAAATCTTGTAACAATGTTTCTCCAAACAAACTTCTTCACATCTGCGTCCCTAATGTTCGCCAAGGGCTCAGCTTCGACCCATTTAGTGAAATAGTCCGTACCGACCAGCAAGTACTTCTTGTTTCCTAAAGCCTTAGGGAAAGGGCCGACAATGTCCAGCCCCCACTGGGCAAAAGGCCAAGGGCTAGAGAGAGGGTTAAGAACTCCTCCCGGCTGGTGGATATTTGGAGCATATCTTTGACACTAATCGCACTTCCTAAGGTACTCCTGCGCTTCATTTCGCATATTTGGCCACCAATATCCTTGTGTGATGGCCCGACATGATAGAGACCTTCCTCCTGTATGGCTTCCACAAATGCCCTCATGCAATTCCTCCAGTATTGACTCTGCTACCTCAAGAGGCACACAGAGCAGGTATGGCCCAGAGAAGGACCGCTTGTATAACTTTTTATCCTCAGATAACTAGTACCGAGGAGCTTTCCTTCGTACTTTCTCAGCTTCCACCTTATCTTCGGGCAATATGTCACTTTCAAGAAATTTTAATATGGGATCCATCCAGTTTGGCGACAGACTGGTTTGATTGATTTGGTAAACCTCCTTCTCTGGTGAGGTAGGGGTGCACAGATCTTCGATGATAATCACCCGAGGAAAGTTTCGTACTGAGGAGGTGGCAAGGGTTGCCAAGGAATCAGCGTGGGTATTTTCACCTCGAGGAATATGTATTACGTCGTAAGACTCAAATTTTGTTTGCATACGCTTAACCTGGTCCAAATACCCTTGCATCCTCGGGTCTCGGGCTTCCAGCTCTCCTCTCACCTGGCCGACTACCAACCTCGAGTCTGAGAATAATTTCACTGTTTTTCCACCCATTTTTTGAACTATACTCATTCCCATTATCAAAGTTTCGTATTCTGATTCGTTGTTAGTTGCCGAGAACCCCAATCTTAATGACTTCTCGATGATGACGTCCTCAGGAGATATCAACACCAATCCCAATCCTGTTCCCCGGTGGTTTGCGGCCCCGTCTACGTACACCCTCCAGAAGGACTTGCCTTGTGCAGATATTTGGTCAACCGATTTTTCATCCATGTGACCTTGATTCATATTAATCTCTTTTGGGCATTCGGCGAATTCAGCCACCAGATCGGCAAGGACTTGACCTTTCACCGAGGTACGGGGCATGTATTTGATATCAAAAGCACCCAGAATCGTGCCCCACTTGGCAATTCTTCTGGTGTAGTCAGCACTTCTGAGTATGGACTTAAGAGGCAGTTGGGTCAAGATAACCACGGTATGGGCCTGAAAATAGTGAGGGAGTTTGCGTGTTGCATGGACCACCGCCAATATGGCCTTCTCTAATGACAGATACCTCACCTCGGCTTCATGGAAGGATTTACTTACATAATAAACTGGCATTTGGACGCCATTATCCTCTCGTATCAAAACGAAACTAACTGCATGAGGGGCTACCGCCAAATAAGCAAACAACACCTCATCCACCTCGGGACTAGACATGATAGGTGGTCTGGACAGGTATTCTTTCAACTGCTAGAACGCTTCAGCACACTCCGCGGCCCATTCAAATCCTTGCCACCTATGTAATAGGCGGAAAAAAGGACGACACCTCTCAGCCGACCTGGAGATGAATCGATTCAACGCAGCAGTCATCCCAGTCAGTTTCTGCACTTCTTTTGGATTCCGAGGTGCTTGCAAATCGTTAATGGCCTTAATCTGGTCTAGGTTCACCTCAATTCCTCTGTGGGTCACCATGTACCCCAAGAACTTCCCGGAACCGACACCAAACGAGCACTTTGAAGCATTCAAGCGTAACTTATGTTTTCTCAGTATCCCGAAGATACTCGTGAGGTCTTCCACATGTTCAGATGCCACTTTACTTTTCACGACCATATCATCGATATAAACTTCAATACTTCTACCAAGTTGCGGCTCAAACATTTTCGTCATCATGCGTTGGTAAGTGGATCCAGCGTTTTTCAAGCCAAAGGGCATTACCTTGTAATAGTAGTTCCCAATCGGGGTCACAAAAGCAGTCTTTTCCTGATCGTCGGCGGCCAGCAATATTTGGTGATACCCTTGGAAGGCATCCAAGAAGCTCATCCTGGGGTGACCCACGGTCGCATCCACCAACTGGTCGATCTTTGGCATAGGAAATGGATCTTTGGGGCAGGCCTTATTAAGATCCGTGAAATCCACGTACACCCGCCACTTTCCAGTCTTCTTCTTTACTACCACCGTATTGGCCAACCATTGAGGATAGAAAACCTCCTTGATAGCCCCAGCCTGTTTAAGCTTGCCAACTTCACACTGACCGCATCGGCGTGTTCCTTAGACGGTCGCCGAGGAGGTTGCCTCCTGGGCACAATGGTGGGATTCACGTTGAGTCGATGGCAAATAAAATTCGGGTCCACTCCTGGGGCTTCATATGGGTTCCATGCAAAAACGTCAACATTGGCTCGGAGGAATTCCAGCAACCTTGCCTTCTCTGGCAACGGCAATTTAGCCCCAACCTGGAAGAATTTTTCCGGATCGTCAGCAACAACTACCTTCTCCAGATCTTCACACTCTACCCCGCTGGCTGGCACGTCTAAGCCTAATACTGGGGACTTTAATTGCTATAACTCATTGTCGACAGTAGCCGAGATTTCTGCTTCTGGCCGATGCTGTATGGCCGCGACAAGGCATTGCCGAGCAGCCGCCTGATTCCCTACTATTTCCAACACTTAGTCTCCGGATGGGTACTTAACCTTCTGATGCAGAGTAGACGAGACCGCTTTAAAGGTGTGAAGCCAGGGTCTGCCCATAATAGCCGTGTACGGAGAAAAAACATCTACAACAATAAAATCCACTTCCACCACATCCGAACCTGACTGCACGGGCAGCCTGATTAGTCCCTTGGGAGTAACCAACCTTCCCTCAAAACTTACTAGAGGGGAATTATAGGTTGTTAAGTCCTCTGGCTTCAAACCCAGCCCCTTGTACAAGTCTGGATACATCACATCCACAACGCTACCCTGATCAACCATCACCCTTCTGACATCGTACCTGCCAATCCTTAACGTTACCACCAAAGCATCCTCATGGGGCTGTATGGTCCCAACCATATCCTCATCTGAAAAGCCTAGAATCAGGGGGACACGCGTCCTGGCTCTCTTCAATGCTTGGGAATGATCCTCGGCCGGGGATCGGGACACCGACAACACCCTAGTGGAGCAAGATCCAGTCCTTCCCAGGGCCGCAAAGATAACGTTAATCGTACCCAAGGGGAGTCTTGATGAAGCTCCGCGCACCTCTGAACCTGCTTGGCTCGCCCTTCCACTAGAGTGATGGAAGAGTTGTTTTAATTTCCCTTCACGGACCAACTGTTCTAAGTGGTCCCATAAATTCCTGCAGTTATCCGTCGTGTGCCCATGATCCTAATGATAATGACAGTACAAAATTCAGGTTGCGTTTCCTAGTCTCTCCTGCCATTTTGTTCGACCATTTGAAGAATGGCTCGTTCTTTACCTTCTCCAGAACCTGCTGAACTGGCTCTCGAAAAACTGCATTAACAACCTGGGCGTCCGCCGAACCTGACTGCCCGACAAAGTCCCTCCGTGGTCGACTGTTATTATAACGGTCCGACCTGAAATCCCTCCTCTCCTGGGGGATCACCTTGGCCTTTCCTTTTCCCTGAAGTTGATCTTCCTCTACCCTTCTGTACTTATCTATTCTGTCCATCAGTTGGCGCACACTGGTGACAGGTTTACCCGTCAGGGATTTCCTCAAATCGTGATCAGCTGGGAGACCAGCTTTGAAAGTGGTTATAGCCAGAGCATCGTTCTTTCCCTCTATTTCGTTAAACATCTCCCAATACCTATCCAAGTAATTCTTGAGAGTCTCGCCCTCTCGCATGGACAGAGTCAGCAAAGACCCCAGAGGCTGAGGAGTTCTGCTGCATGTAATAAAGCGAGCACCAAAAGCCCGAGTCAGTGTTTTGAAAGATCCAACAGAATTGGCCCTTAAACCGTTAAACCACCTCATCGCCGTCGGACCCAAGCTCGATGGAAAAACTTTGCACATCAAAGCCTCGTCCCTGGAGTGAATAGCCATCTTCTGGCTGTAATAGCTTACATGTTCCACCGGATCTGAATGGCCATCATACAGGGAGAACGTAGGCTGATGGAATCACCGAGGATGAATCGCATCGTCTATGTTTCTCGTAAAAGGCGACTTGGAAATTTGACTCAAAGCTTTGTTCATGGCATCGTTTCCCAAGCCCCTACTAGTTGGACTTCTACGCTTACGTCGATGGCGGCGTTCCTCTTCAAAAGAGAAAGTCTCGCTTGGCGGGGTTCTCAATCTCCGCCTATAACTAGCTCCGTCCGATTCCTCAGATGATGGTTCGGAGCAAGGTGGGGAGCGTTCCCGCCGTGCATGGCGCAACTCTCTCTTCAAATCTGCAATCTCACGTTGCAGATTCCCCTCATGCCTCGCGTGGGAGATGTGACTCTTCCCCCGAGAATGGCTCCTGGTGGTATGAGTTGTACGTACACTCCCCTCTTGGCCTTCTCTCCGTTCGGGACTCCTTGGAGGATCACCATGCTGGGAGCCCCTTGACTCTGCTTGATGCAAGTTGACATTCTCCTGATGCGGTCCCGTTGCGGGGTGCTGTGGACCCACTTCCTCCATCAGAAACGCTGCACCGGAAGTCGCTTAAGTTAACACAAGCTCTCCCCACAGACGGCGCCAATTGTAAGGACACGATTTGGAACGACCCAAAACGATACTGGGTTCGCACGTAAATAGGCCCAAACAATATGATTTGTAGAGCGTGGGTGTAAAGAACTAGGTTAACCTTCCTTTGAAAGCTCAAAACTGGCACAACGATTGTTTTGTTTGGTGATCGATACTGTTCTTTTTTCCCTTTTCGTTCTTTTTCTTTTTTGTTCCGATCCCCTCTTTCCTATTTTTCTTTCAGTTTATATACCACCTTTTGTATTCCATCCTCACCGCACACGTGTAGGTTGGGTTTCAAGGATTTCTTTCTGTCCCATCTACCACCTCCTGGAACTTCCTATGGGCAGCTGTAAGGCTGCCTCCCTACTGTTCAAGTATCACCTCCACATTAATGCGGCCAGAGAGTTGGTTGAGAGGTAGTTAATGCGAAGGCAGCTGTAGTTATAGATATTTGTTTTCCTTTTCTCTTTAACCCTTAGTCTGTTATCCTTATCTTCAGTGGTGACGTAATTCTGGAGTCTGGTTGCAACAAGGCCGCGTCCTGTTCGTCCTCGGACACGTACTGCCGAGGAATATAGCGTCCTCGGACGAATACAGAACTCTACCTTCGTGATATTGACCACCACCCCCCTTCGGCAATTGCCTTGTGACCTGACATGGCCTCCTCGGACGGATATACATCCTCGGATGGGCCACAAGCCCAACGATCCTGACCTTAATGGGCCTGTTGATTGACAGGCCCCCACATCCCTCATTTATTCTTGTATTAGGAGAGATTTACTTCGCAAATCTAGGTTGAGGTTTTAAATTTTCAATCTAGGAACATCTCCCAATTTTTATGAGAAACATCTCATAAAAGCATATATATGTCTCGTGCATCTCGATGATCAATTGGGGTTTTAATGCATTTCCATAGAGAGAATTAGTAGACTTTTGTTGCTTGCCTTTTCATTTATGAACTATTTTCTTGTGTGGATGGCCAAATCTCTTTCCATATATGAACTATTTTATCATGTGGATGGCCAAATCTCTTACGTCAAGCTACTAGTTTGCCCTAAGAGATTTGGCCAATTTTTTGTTTTTCATTTTTAATATGGAATTTGTTAATTTTTATAGTGAATAGGTTTTTGCTATACTATGTTTATGTGTAATATTCTTATTCTTCTATTTGTAAGAATTTATTGTGGTTATATTACACTGATATGTGTAAATAAAGAGTTTTACGTATTAAACTTTGAGTTTTGCACTAGATTGAAATCTTGAACAACAATTGTGGGGAGGGGTGTGGTGACTAAACTCATAGCCTTCTAACTAGTTCCTAACTATTGACATCTAATAAAAGTTTGGTGAAATTATGTGCCCAAATCGTGATTTTTACAAATTTAATCTGCTCAACGGGATTTATTAAATAATAGAAGTTTGAAATTTTACCTAATAATTGTCATAAAATTGAAAATATTATCTTAATCATTCTGAAAAAATAATTAAAAGGGTTAAGGCCCTATATCCAACCCATCACACTATGTGAATTCACAAGTTATGGGTTCAAATACTGATAAGTCTTGAAGTCATATTATTGTGCGAATAATTTTACCCCATTCAAGACAGGATTTAAGCGAGCCGAGATGTGAGTACAACTACAAAATCCTTTCTTTTTTTTAATTAAAAAAAATCTGTTGTGCTTAGAATCATGTCGGCAACAGCAACAGAGATATATAAAGCACGAAAAAAGTAATACATTATTTGGAATCTCACTTCATAAATTCTCAATGCGTACCCTCACTTGTCATTAATCATCACTACTTTTGGCTTTTTCCTTTTTGCTTCTTTCTCAACAATCACAGATAATCTCTCCCTTCTCCACGCACTATTTCTTCCTTCCAGTACAAATATAGTATATACTTAAAGGACAATGAGTCATTAGTCACAGTGAATGTTTCCTTGGATGTAGAAAAACAGACCTGGAAATAGTTATTTGCCAAAGTAAAAGTTCATGCTTAGTTCTAATGTCCAATAACACTGAATCTGTTGAAATTATGATATGTGTTTACTTTTAGACATGTGTCACCATCTGACTGAATCTAATGCACTAAACCTAAACCAAGTACAAAGTAAAAATACCTAGAAACAACTCTCTACCACTTGACAACAATTTTTTTAAAAAAAATTGTGAGGAATCGATAAGAAACTTGATGAGGATAATTGAATGATATTACACTCTATTTGTTTCGATAATAATATTTTCTAGAAAATAAATTATTTTCCAAAATTTTTTTTTTTTATAAAACTATCTAATTTTCCTATGTTTGGTAATAAATTTAATTTAGTTGAAAAACAATATTCTAACTTTTCTTATTTAGTTTATTGTGAGATGGAGTTGTTTTCCAAAAAAAAATTAATGAAAAATAATCTCTAAAAATAAATCATATTTTTTTTAACTAAAAATAACTTTCTTTTTACTCATTTTTTATAATACTACAAAATACTAGAAAACATATCCTCGTACAAATTTTCCGTCAAAATAAATAGGGGTGGCTTTTGGCAATTTCCCTTTACTTTTTTTCTAAACTAGGGGTCCCATTTGATCCCCATTGATGAAAACACGTGGTGCACGAAGAAGCCAATGAGTCCAATAGATGGGATCTCAAATGCCAAATCTCACCTCTCGCCGCCCCTATAGATGAGCAGGCTTGCTATTAAATAAAGTTAAAAAATATTTTTTTATTAAAGATAAAATAAATTTTAATTACATTCGTTTGTTAAGTTTAATCAATTGTGATTTGAGTTCTTTAATTTTATTGTATTCATTGTCAACATTAATCCTTCTCCTATAAACTCCACCGTTAGCCATTAAAAAAATGGTAAAATTTAGCTACAAAATTGGTTGTAATTTAAAATTATAACTTTACTCAATATCTTTTTATTGGAGGTAAATTTTGACAAATCCACCATTAGATTACATCGTTTTCTTATAACCTCCATGCTTGCAAAATTTATAGAAGATTAAAGATCAATAGGTATGTCATCAATAAATTGTTCAAATTGCAAGTTTTTGTAGTTTAAAATTATACATAAAATATAAACTTATAGATCATATAATAAATAATATCCAATTGATACAAAATTTGACATGTATATTAAGAGAGTAAAGAATATACAATTCAACAGTTAGATTTTCAAAATATGTAATAATTTTTTATTCTATTGAGTAAGGTTGTAGCCTTAGTCTAAGATTACAACTAATTTTGTAACTAAATTTTGTCCTTAAAAAAAATAACAAAATTATTAATAAAAATATATTTTAAATTTCTATTAAATAAAATCTTAAATCTAAAATTAAAATAAATAAAAAAAGGCAAAAAATCTTTCATTCATATTTATTGTCATTACATTCATGCTGTCAAGATGGCGTTTAACCATTCCCTTTTCATGCTCTAGTATCAACATTGGCGTTGAATTCCAATACCACGGCGCTTTGGGCGACTATCACGCTCCCCAAAGAGGCTGGAGGATTGGGTATGTCATCTACCCGGCATAGAAACAAAGCTATCCTCATGAACCAGGCCTGGCGCCTCTATTCCAATACCACAGCGCTCTGGGCCAGGGTCCTAAAAGCAAAATATTTTCCTCATGCTACAATGTTTACCACCCCCCGAACTTCAAGAGGCTCTCACATTTGGACCACTATCACACTTGGGGCCGAGCTTCTTCTTGAAGGCATGAGATGGATTATAGGGGATGGAAGGTCCATACGAGTTTGGAAAGACCATTGGCTTCCTAACGGATCCCTACGAAACTATATTGAGGGTCCTCTCCTCCCCCAGGAGGACGACCGCCGTGTTAACTCTCTTTGGTCAAACCAGGAGTGGTCTTTCGACTCTCTAAATCTTCCCCTCCCCACCCAACTCCATGACCTCATTCAAGGCATTCCAGTAGCCCGATTTGCTAGCCTTACTGACTCCTTCCTATGGCCCCACAACAAGGGCACGTGTTCCGTCAAATCCGCATCTAAATTCCTTTTTCAGCGCCATCAGGTCCCTTGGAACAAAGCCCTTTGGCAATGGATATGGGTATCCCCTTGTCCCAAAAAAATCCAAATCTTTCTGTGGAAGGCTATGTGGGACCGTCTCCCCACCAAAACATACCTCTCCTTCGGCCGTTCATATATGGATACCCGCTGTCCCAGATGCCACTCACCTGAAACGACTATTCATATTCTCCAGGACTACCCTTGGGCAAAAGAGGTATGGCACCAATCCCCAGGTATCCTACCCTTGTCTTTCTTCCAGTTGTAGCTTCAAGACTGGCTGAGATATAATGCTACGGTGGATAGGACCTCCTTACCCCACCACCCCCCTTGGCAGGTCTATTTTCCCTTCACCTATTGGAAACTTTGGTTAGCAAGGAATGAAAGAATATTTACAAACAAATCCCGATCCCAACATAGCATAATCTATTCCTCTATTCAAGCGGCGATCGAATTTCATTTCCTCGCCGGTACCACCAAGCGACCCTTGGATCTGATTCCTCAGATTATCAGGTGGCAAGCCCCCCCTACCCCTTTCTAAAACTCAACATTGATGGTAGTGCCCTAGATAACCCAGGATTGGCCGGAGCAGGGGGTATTCTTCGAGATCACCAGGGCCAATGGATTGCAGGTTTCTCAATACATGTGGGCCTCGCAACAAACAATATGGCTGAATTGGAGGTAGTTAGACAAGGACTAGGAATGGCATGGAATATGGGAGTAAAGAGCCTTCATATGGAACTAGACTCCAAAGTGGTCCTAAACTGGCTAACAAATTCAAATTTAAATTATCCCACTAATATTCTGCCCTTGATCTGTGATTGCAGGAACCTTTTGGAGCAGGAATGGGAAGTGCACATGCAACACGTGTACCGTGAGGCAAACGGCTGTGCAGATGTTCTAGCAAAGCGGGGGACCCATGACTGTGTATAGTGAATGTCCCACTTTTGCTTATGTATCATATGTGAGGGACTTGACTGGCCTGGGGGAAATTCGACTTTGTAACCCCAGCACAGTTGTAGGTGTTGTATGAACTCAGTTTTTAAATAAAACCTCCCGCTTTTCACCAAAAAAAAAAAAAAAAAACATTGGCGTTGAATTCCAATTTTCTTTTATAAAATATATTTTATAGTAACATAAAATTACATCATGTATTGGGACATGAAATTGAGTGGGTCTCAAATAAGAAATCTGTGGAATTTGGGAATGACAATGTATTCGGAAATTTAAGATAAATCAAATGAGAGTTTTTGGTGGGTTCTTGTTAGTGGGGTAATTTTTAGGTAATAGAACATAAAGAATAGTCCTTATTTTTTTTCACATTTATAGTGGAGTCCACTCATTTTAACTTATTATGGGGTCTACTATGAATGTGAAAGGAGTGAGTATCATATCTCTATACTTCAGAAGTACCTAAGAAGTTTTTGCTTAGCGCTTTGTTTGTTTCAATGAAAAATCTTGTGTAAAGATAGTTTTCTGTGTTTTTCAGTGTTATAAAAAAAAAAAAAAAATTGAGTTAAAAGAAAATTATCTTTAGTCAACAAAAAAATGTATGAATTATTTTTTATAGATTATCTTCCACTAAATTTTTTTGAAAAACAACTCAATCTTATAGCAAGCTAAATAAAAGAAGTTAGGTGATTATTTTTCAACTCATTTAAGGTTACTACCAGACATAAGAAAATGAGATAGTTTTATAAAAAAACATTTTTTGAAAAATGACTTATTTCTTAGAAAACATTATTGTCAAAACAAACATAATGTAATTAGTAAAGTCTCTTATTGTTGAAACTACCTTGAAAAAAAAATATCAGAACTTTCGGGTTAACTAAATTATTAACTATATTCTTCTTCTTCTTCTTTTTATTATTTATTTTTTGTAAAGTAGATAATAAAAATGGGAAAGTTAGGTTTCAAACCACATCTATGGAAAACCTTCTAAAAAAAACATATATGGAGCATTACATATGACAGATACCTTTAACTACCTCTTCTTCTTTTTTTCTTTTTTTTTGGGGCTGTTGACTTCAATCTCAACAGCCAAATGGTGTTTGTTAGATTATAGAATAGTACAGGGGTCCCTTCTTGCGTGTGTGATCTGCATTATACCATTCTGGCACAAAAGGAAGAGACACAATCGAGGATAATAAAGTAAGGGTCCAGTTAATGTGTGCCCTAAGGGCATTAATTTTTGAGAAAATTGAAAAGGTTGTCAATATTTTTTCTCGGAAACATTTTCTATTTTTGGAAACATTAATTATCTATTTATTTTTGGAAATATTTTTTCAGAAATTGAAAAAGCTGTCAATACTTTTTTAATTCTCGAGAAAATTTTTTCTAAAAATGAAAATTATTGTGTGCCCTTAGGGCACACATTAGCAAAATCCTAAAGTAAACAAACTAAAGAATAAAAAGTCAGTTAAGAGTTAAGACAGTCTCTCAAAAAAAAAAAAAAAAAACATAAGCAAATAATATTTTAAGAGAGTAAATGTTTGTTAATTTTGTTCCGCTCCAGATTTTCCACTTGATATTTCACCACCATAACCTATCATATGTTATTTAAAAAGAAAAAGAAAATCATAACGTGTCATATATTTATTTATTTTTACCTTATAAAGTAACAAAAGTTTAAAAATGTGGGGATAAAATCAGACACATAGTATTCTCAACATAAAATATCAAGTTTAGAAATTTAAAACAATTGAAATTGATTCACAAATATGAATTTGAATTTTTTTTAATAAATGAATATTATTCTCTACATGCAATTCTCTTACAAAAGAATAATCATCTAATTCAATTCTCTTATAGCATTAATTCAAACACAAAGTCTTTTTATTTTATTTTATTTGAGATAGAATTATACTCTACCTTAATTTAAGTGTATACGTGTATGAAACTTCTTCTTATACACTTGAACCTCGACCCTTACCCCTCACCTCACAAGACCTTGTACTTGTGGAGTGACCATCACCCCAAAAGTGCACGATGATACGAATATTTACAATAAAGATATGATGGATCTTTAGTTGAGCTTGTTAGAGACTCTTGTTCTTCATGTGCTTCACATTCTTTGAATGCTCTTCATGTTTGAAGACCTTTTCCATCATTTACAACAACAAAAAACTCAAATCGTTCAATAAAATCTCTCTCTCTCTCTCTCTGTGTAGCTTTTGCAAGTTGCAACTAGTCACCATAAAACTTGGCACACGTATACTTTCTCTCTATTTTTAAAAACATCTCTTCTTAGGGAGCAGTTTGGGTCCAGTGTCCAGTGGCATTGGACCCGTTAAGATGGTGGCACATATCCATTTTTGGACACGTGTCACAATCTGATTGGGTCCAGTGCACTTGAAGCACTGGACCTAATCCAAACCCCTCTTCTTAACAAGTTGTCATCAAACCACTAAATATCTTTTTTTTTTCTTTTTTCTTTTCTTTGGGTATATTATACTGTATTACAATTAACAAGAAAAAAAAATTACTAATTTGATTTTAACTAAAATGTCTTTACTTATAAAGGTTAAGGTTATTGAGATTTTATAATGTTAAAATGGACATTGGCAATAAACATAATATGGCATAGAATTTAAGTGAACATCTCAATGAACAAAAAAATGCCTTACTTGTCCCTTTCCTATTTATTTAAAAAAAAGTCTTACTTCAAGTTATTAAATTAAGCCTAAAAGAAAAATCAATTCTCAAAAAAAAAAAAAAAAAAAAAAAAAAAAAAAAGCCTAAATTGTATTAAGTTGGCCTTGTCCCCCCCACTACCTTAAATTGCTAGACTGCAATGAAAATTGTAGTAAAAAACTTGATTTAGATTTCTAACCTCTGTTGACCATAGTGCAACAATGGTTTAGCACATCTGAAAATTAAAATCATTGGTTGGTGCGTCAAAATTACCTAAAGATTTGTCACATCAATCGATGAACACCTCTAGTAGATAATAGCTCCTCCCAATAAGAAACTTTGTGCTAGTTTTTAAGAAACTCATTTTTATTGATTTATTAGACTTAAAAAAAAAAAAAAAAAAAAAAAAAAAAAAAAAAAAAAAAAAGGAGGTTTAAGTACAACATCAACTTTTTTTTTTTTTGATTGTATATAAACTAGCAAAAATTGGCTGCTTTTAACTAGAGCCTTTTATTTATTATATAACCCCTCATTTATTTGTTATAGAGATCTTAGCGATCGATAACTCTTTTGTAATTGTTTTAGTTATGAATAATTTTTTTTGTAATGGATACCCTCTTTAGGGGGCAATTCTATTAATATGATCATTTTTTAACCCAAAAACAAACACACATATATATTTTACAATAAATGTTTTAACTTTTAATTCTAAAAAGGGAAATAAACAAGTAAAACAACAAAGCACAAATACTCATGAGTACCAACCCATACAGGAAAAAAAGTTGTGCTTGTACCGAATCCGCGACAATTTAAAACCTGTCGTAACAAATGCCTTTTCAGTTTCACACCACAATATTAACCAAATCCCAGTATATAATTGTCGCAAGAAGAAGCATCGTTTTCTAGAAAATTCAACTTTTGGTATATCCTAATTTTTCGGCATAAATCGTCAACCTCACTAGTCTCTCAGCACTATCTCTCTCTCTTCGTAAAGTCTAAAAACCTTCCTGCTTTCAAGTCTAGCCCATATTTGGTATTACCAAAATGCAATCTGTCTCACACTTGCTCATTTTTAATAGGTTAAAAGGTAGAGTGAGAATCAGAAAAGGTTGTTGATTCCAAATCAAATACTTTTCTTCTCCATGTAATAAACCCCACACCCACCATTTTTTTCTCTTTTCTTTTAAGAGGAAAAACGCCATGCAAAGCTGATACAGCCAAAGACTGCCTGTTACAGCTAGCTAGAGTCTAGGACCTTCTTTTGACTTTTGTTTATATCAGCGTTTCGATTTTGGATTGGTTTTTTTTTTTTGTTTTGTTTTCACTGAAACCGATCGGAAAAAGTCAGGGGTTTGAGAAAAGAAAAATATGAAGAACGAGGAGCAAGCCAGGTCACTCTTTGGGATTTCACTCTCTGATCGCCCTAGATGGCAGCAATTCCTTATTTGCTCTTCTGGGTTCTTCTTTGGTTACCTTGTTAATGGCATTTGTGAGGTTTGTTCATTCCAAGTTTGACTTTATTTTTTTTCCTCTGTTCTTTTAGAAGAATTTGATAAAGTTCGCATTTTTATTGATTTTTTCTGAGGATTTGTGTTTGTTTGGGGTTTGATTTTGATGGGTACTTCTCGTTTTGGTGATTGGTCGTTTTGCTTATGGTTATTTAATCTTGCATGCGTTTCATACTTTTGGTGTCCTCTGTTTGGTTGCTTAGAATGTATTGGGAAAAGAGAATAAAATGGAATCTCAAATCTCAATGTTTCGTGTTGTTTTGGATTTGAAAAAAAAAATGATAACTATACATCTGAGTGGGGGTTTACTGATTTTTGTTTCCCTGGGTTTAAATTGATTGGAAATTTTGGGAACCAAAAATTTGAATTCCCTTCACTTTTTCCACCGCTTCTCTGTAACCAAACAGCGGTGTAAGGCTTTTGCAATTTGCACTGTAGGCTGTAGCTTTCCGCATCATTTGTCAAATTCATTGGTTGTACTACAAATTTTGTAAAGGGTTGTCAGTGCTATGTTGTACCAGGCCTTTTGTATTATTATCTCTCTGTTCTGTTCTCAGGCTAACTGTTTAATTGGTATTTGACTTCCCCCATTAACCTCATTCTATGAATATCAAATTACTTGAAATGAAACCCTTTTCTTGTCTGAGCACTGACATGTATTTTGTGGCTGATCTCAGGAATATGTGTATAATCGGCTTCAATTCAGGTGAAATTTAAGTCTTGTGCATCATTTTAATTTGTTCATTTGTCAATTCTATCAGTGTATTTACTTACTTTCTTGGTTTCCAGCTATGGTTGGTATTTCACCTTTGTGCAAGGATTTGTCTACTTGATACTCATATACTTACAAGGTTTCACCCCCAAGCAAATGGTGAACCCTTGGAAGACGTATGTGAAACTCTCTGCTGTTCTTATGGGTTCTCATGGATTAACAAAGGGGTCCTTGGCCTTTCTTAATTATCCAGCACAGATCATGTTCAAATCAACGAAGGTAAATGATGAAGGAATATGTGTTTGTGGCAATAATACTTTTTGGCTTCTAAATCTGTTGTTGATCAACTTCATTTTGTTATAATTCTGGAAATCTAGATAAAAGTTTTGAGAATTTTACTGTATTGGATATCATTTGATTGAGCCAGAATTCGTATACATTATTCGGAAATGTAGAATATCTAATCGAAGATGCCTTTTCTTTTTCTGACATATGCGTCTGTAATTGTGGGAATTCAGGTCCTGCCTGTCATGATAATGGGTGCCTTCATTCCTGGCTTGAGAAGGAAATATCCAATTCATGAATACATCTCCGCTTTGCTTCTAGTAATTGGTCTGATCCTTTTCACCTTAGCAGATGCCCATACATCTCCTAATTTTAGCATTTTTGGTGTTGTAATGATAATGGGTGCTCTAATCATGGATGCCTTTCTGGGAAATTTTCAAGAAGCAATTTTTACCATGAATCCTGATACCACACAGGTGACTCATCATTCCCTTGTGTTTATGATTGTAAAAAGGAATCTTTACCAAAACAACAAAAAACTGCTCTTATTCTAACTTAAAATTGTTTTATTTTTCTACTGACAGACAGAGATGCTATTCTGCTCGACAGTAGTTGGGTTGCCATTTTTAGTTCCACCAATGATTTTAACAGGAGAGCTGTTTAAGGCTTGGAATTCTTGTTCAGAAGTAAGAACAACGCTTACTTTGTTTTTGATTTTCTCCCTTTCTTATCCTATACTGTAACTGGGAAATGGAAATACTTTTGGAGTCAAATCACACATAGCATGCCCTCAACTTCTACTAAAAAAATTATTCTTGGAGAAATCAATAATTTAGTGGCTGATTCCACTTTCTTATTTTATTTAATGCTGAATAGAAGCTCACAACTTAGTCATGAAGGCTAGCTTTTAATTAAGATTAAACATGGTTGGACCTTATGTAATATCGATATTATTATTGAGCTACATGCAACCAACTACGACTGTAGTGGGATTTTTGGGGGGGTGGGGGGGGTGGTCCATTTGTCTATTTTGGCTAATTGAAAATTCGCAAATCAGAGTAATATACTGTTGCCCTAATAGTTGACTTTGGTATCAATTGCTGCCTCCCCTTATTGCTTCTTTACTCTTCATATTTAATGTTCTGATAATTATCAATCTTTTCTTTTATGTCTTTTATTATTCTTATAATGTTTTTGTGAATGCATTGCAGCACCCGTATGTATATGGGGTGTTAGTGTTTGAAGCCATGGCCACATTCATCGGGCAAGTGTCTGTTTTATCACTCATTGCCATTTTCGGAGCTGCCACCACTGCCATGGTAAGTACACGTTTGTTCTCCAAACTGCATTTCCATATAGTTATTTTACGTATTCTATTATTTTACGTTACAATGAAATTCGCTTAAGATTGGTGAGGAATTCCATTGGATTTTTGATACAGGATATGAATGAGGCATATTATCTGTTTTTTTCTCTGTTTTTTTTTTGAATGCGTACATCTGTTTTTATTGTCTTTCCTGAGGTCATCACTCCCATTTCTAGGTTTCACTAACATTGTTATGTTTGCTTGTTGGATACAAAGGTTCAAATACTGTGGAACATTTAAATTTTAGGATCTCATAACAGCATTTTTCATGGAAATTAACTTTTGGGTTTTTGTTTGATGTCGGCATGCAGATAACAACTGCTAGAAAGGCAGTCACTCTGTTGCTGTCATTCTTGATATTTACCAAGCCATTAACTGAACAGCATGGGACGGGGTTGTTGCTCATAGCAATGGGAATCATCCTGAAGATGTTGCCTGAAAACAAGCTGCCGGGTGGCAATGCCGTTGCAAAGCATAGAAAACCATCCATCAAAGCAGACTATAGCCTGCCAGCAAATGGAGGTGTAGTGGAGGAAGAGAGAAGGCCTTTAGTTTGAAGATCAAAGTAGTTGTTCATTGATATCCAAAAAAAAAAGTAGTTGTTCATTTTTTAATTATTTTTTATTTTTTGCCATTTTGTTATTGGGGGATTCCCTAATTCACCTAGGTCATAGAGGTGGACAGAAAGCACAAGAAAAAAGAGAGAGGAGAGAGTGAGATATAGAAAACTATGATGAAAATTCAACTAGGGAGGAATGAGATATACTTTTAAGCTTTATAGAAAATGAATTAACAGGTGGGAATTTGGTGAATTTTGTTCCTAAATAGCAAGAAGGAAAAATCTTTAAAATAATGACTCATGGCAACATCAAGGCAAAGGGAATTGTTACTGTTTCTTGATAAAACAATAGTGTGATTAGATTGAAGATAATGAAATTGATATTTTATAGCTGAGACGAGAAGATTCTTTTTCGACGCTGGATATTTATTTTAAGTTGAGATAATGGACCATCATTAACATCTGTTATTTTCAATCAATTGATAGTGTTAATTGTAGGATGAACTCTTGGGATCTTTTGGCTGGTTCTTTATCATAGTCTTTTAGCTATTTGGTTAAGAAATGGAATCATGTTGCTGATGCTCTAGTTTTGTTTAGTTCCCTTTCTTAACCACATCTGAAAGACCATGATAGAGAACCAGCCAAAACCCCAAAGGGTTCATCCATCAAATATCCATATGAAACAGATGGTGTACTTCATTTATAAATCAATAAAGCTTTGTATCTTTTAATGAAAGAAAAGTGTTGATAGTCAGTCATGAGTGTCATATATAACAATTAATGATGTCTCTCGTCTAGTATTTTCCCAAAAGTGCACCGTTTGCCCTAAGCGCTCAAAAAATAAGATTTTCTTTCTTTAGTATTTTTTTTAAAGGAATCTATTTTCAAAGTGAGCATATCACATGAACAAAAAGTCTAACCAAGTAATGTAAGGAGGGTCTTGAAGTATTAGGGGTGTTTCTCTCTCCATGTTAAACCCTTCAACCTGATGGGTCTAAATTTTATGATATAAATAAAATCAAGTACAAAAAAGTCTAGGTAACATGCTCCCTATGCATCAACTAATAATTGGTATACAATATTATTATTAGGAAGGTTTGAATCCACCACAAAATAAGTATTACACTGGGGAAAAAAAAAAAAAAAGTTCTTCACGTCACTCTTTCTTAGAAATGCTCTACGACTCTTCCTCACAGGTCAATCAAACTCGTTACTATTTCAAGCTTATTATTCTTTTACTGGTTTTCTCTAACACTTTGGTAATATGTGATTTGAGAGAAGTTAATTTTGTAGTATATAATGTGGCTAGATGGTCAGTTTTGTGTAATAGTGAGAGAATGGTTCGCATCTCTTCTTTTCCTCTCAAGTGTTTTTGTTGCCAAAAGATGAAGATGGAGCTAATTCCGTGGAGTCTATATTCTTTTTTGGCTCTATTTATTGAGATGCCTAAAACAGATGAAGGAAAAACTGCACAAAACTCCCTTATGGGCTATGGTATAGTCATAGCAAAACAATTTATGCCTCAAACTCACCTTGTGTCTGTAACCAATCCATTGTCGTCATCATTATTACTCCTCTAATTGCCAACCCAACCATAGGAGGTTAAGTATTACATTCAAAACATCTAAGAGATGTGTGTTTTTATGAGAAACCACATAGGGGTTTTGGCATATTATTCTAAAGAAAAAGAAGTCTTACTCAATACAAGTATTTGAAAGAGCATTAATTTTATACATCATCTATTTCATGTTATAAATATGAACATCAATAATAATAAATAAACAAAAAGTATAAGGTAGAGTGTGAAATCAATATTTTCCGATATTTAAAGCGGTTCGAATCCATCTTGTATCTTTCTTGGGATTTCAAATTGGGTCAAGTATAGGAAACTGGTCCAAACTAAGCAAGGAATGATTCTTGCTTGGGCATAACGCATACGCTTATTCTTATAAAAGTGAAATCTTGGCTCAAAACTTAAAAAGACCCTGTAATCCCTAAAAGCCTGGACTTCAGGTTTGAACTGGGCCAGCCCATATTGCTCTCATTTTGGTTTTTGGTAGTGGGCCCCAGTAGCAGCATGGGCATCCACATTATAAATTTAAAGAAAAAATCCCAAGTAGCACGTGGCCCATCTGAACATTCCTTTCTCTGCACTAGACAAGAAAAGACCCACCGAGTCCTCGCTTCCCAACTGAGCACCCACCATTGTGGACCCGATCCAACGGCCCCAATTGAAAATTCGTTCCCCACCCGATCCAACGGCTCCTATTTTTAAAAAAAAAACTGAAAAAAATAAAAATAAAAAAGACTCCACCCTTTTAAACAAAACAAAACAAATAGCCTGAAACAAAAAGCTGATTTTATTTTTGAAAGGAAAAAAAAACCCTAAAAACCTTTTCCGCCTTGCGCTTTTTCTTAACAATCATGAAAGGGACGAAACGTTTTGCCGTGTCCGACTCCATTCCCGACACGAACGACACGGCCGTGAGTATCCGTACTTTTTTTAACAAAAATATTTTCTATCTTCTTTGTCCGAATTTCGCGTATTCGTTTTGCTCTAAATTAGTTACTGAAGCTTGGGTTTATTAACATGCTTAATTTTTAATTTTTAAGTATTTTGGCTCCATTGGATTACTAGGAAAAGAAAAATGAAAGTAAATTTTTTCTAGTTTTAATTTTAAAATTGGGGAAGCAGAAATATCTGTGCATTCTGAGCTCAGTAAGATAATTTGGATTAATTTTGAATTTTGGATAATAAGTGCTAAATAGTAAATACTTGAGCAATATAAACATTCAAAATAATTATAATTATTTTTTAATTGGTTATTTATTTGTTAGTTACCGTGCATAGTGTTTCATGTTATGGCTGAAGCTGTGGATTTTATAAAATAAATAAAATTATGTGTTTATTTATTTATAATTATTATTTTTCATTCTATGAAGTATAAGTGTTGAATAATAATAATTGGGTTTATTATTGGATAAATTTTTGTCAGTAAATTATAGGGGAAAATTTGATATGTTAACCCCAGTTCTCCACTTGGGTTATTTTGAGCAAGAGTGAGGAAGCAAAGGAAAGCGGAGAAAAGTGCAGCGGTGAACTTTATGTGTTTCGTTTAGAACTAAGTGGGTAGCTGAAAAAGTAGTGGTTCATTCTTGCTTAGCTTCAATTTAGATATTTAGATTTTTGGTCTTTTCACTGGGTTGTTAAAAAGTTAAGTGGGGTGGGGTGCTTTGGTTGAATCTATATAAGACCTTTTAAACCAAATGTGAGAATTTATCATTGGTTTAACATGCTATTCTACCTCATGCTGTTGTAACAAACGCTTTGCAATAATGCACGTATTAAGATGCTGAGAAAGCTAAATTGAAATGGTTGTTGGAAGAATTTCCATGACAATAAAAATTTCTTTTGAAATGGGTTGTGTTTGGTGTTCGGTTATTGGAATCTTGAAATAATTCCCAAAATGGGCACACAATGTCTGTTGGAACTCAAAAAAATTGCTGGTGATTTTGTCCTCCAAAGACATGACAGGATTGTTGGTGGTTGGCTGTGAAAATGTGTGTGTTTGTTTTGCTTTTTCTTCTCTCTGTGCATCTGCATGTTCCCAGTTCTCTTTTATGTGGTTTTGTCTTGTTAACGACTGTGTGGAGGTTTATTATAGTTTATTAATTTCAATGTGATGCAGTTCCGTAATAAAAGAGTGATGGAAGGATCTAGTGCTGATGTTCACAGGGCAGAGCCATCTCAGCAGTTGACGACGACACCTCCATTGGATATGCAACGGGCTAAGTCATCTTGTCAGCATGTGAGAGCTCTCAATACCCAGTTTGCAAGGTCCACCTTTCTTAATATATGTCTTCTTTTTTGTCTGCCATTTGACAACTGCATTCACCATGTAACATGTGGGTATCCCCTTACTGCAGTTGATACCGAGTGATATGTCTTTTGTTATTAACAGCAGTTAATTTCTGCAACTTTACTCTGCATAATTTTTCAACATCCTCATGATTTAATCTCCTTTATATTATATAAAGTTTCTTTAATACTTCCATGTTCTATTGATTTTTGGAATTGTTAGTTATATTTCTTGTTAATATTTGCCTTCATACCTATCAAAAAAATATTTTCCTTCATGTTTTTGTTTTTAATTGTATGTACCCTGCAGAATTGTTTCTAATTTTCCCTACTAATATGCCAGTATTTGCTTATTTTGAACAGTTGGGTCCAAGCACAATTGAAGAACCACCCTGATGAACTTTGGGAAGATGGTGTCTGGGACTACCTTGCTCATGCTTCAAACATTATGGTAATTCCAATAAAATGTTTTATCTATTCGTAAGTTGATATATATTTCTTAGGTGTATGCAGTTCAGAAATTCTACTTTCTTAATATATTTGGGTCAGTGTGATAGTTGAAGAAATTCTATATTGCAAAAGCTAATTTGGTGGGTTTATCTACATTTATTCAGAGATGCTGTATGTGTGCGTAACTATGTCATATATGCAGAAATTAATTAGTTTTTCAGATTACTAGTGATTTTGTGGACCAAAGTTTTAAATGGCCTTTATTTTTTTGTAACATGTACAACAACACAACAACAACCACTACCATTAACCCACTCTTCTTTTAATCAATTGGAATCACCCCCAATCTATAAAAGAATTTCCTCATTTCAAAGTTTTTTTTTCCTCATATTTCCTTGTATCCATCTTAACATTCTCATTTCAGCGACATTTTTTAATGAATTTACATACCCACACATGTTATAAGATTTAAAGGTGTATTGTCACTTGGGATATGCCCTTGTAGAGTGGTAAGACTGAATAATCTATCTATTACGCTTGGAGCATTTTGGTTTAAAGCATGTCCTCTGGCCTGTTCCACAGTAGCTCCTAATTCTTGTCTGCTTTACTTTGACATGGGAAAATTTCCACATGGCTTGATACCCTATACTTCATCGGGTTCTTCAATTGTAAACCTGACCATAAGCAGTTGAGCTAGAACTAGAATTCTGTCACTATCGTATTACTTATACTTTGCCATGGAAGATAGCTATAAGCAGGCAGCATGGACAAAATTCTCTATTAATTCTAAATAATGTTTTCCCTCTTGGGATTGGGGGTTTGGTGAGGTGTTTTTTTTTTTTTGGCTGTAATATTTGCTGATTTAAAAGATATTTCCATTTAACCTCTCTTTCCAGGAGTAGGTCAGTAATGTTGTCAACTGGTTGGCTGTAATATTTGCTGATTTAAAAGATATTTCCATTTAACCTCTCTTTCCAGGAGAAGTTCAGTGATGTTGTCAACTGGCTCAAAGCAAATGCAGCCAATGGAGGTAGCTCTTCTGCTGCAGAATCTCAAACCAAGGAAAATAAAATGTTTAATGAAACCAAGAATAGTGGGATAAAGTTATCTCAAGAGAAAGCCACCGTAACTCTAGCGGGTACCTCTTCAAGCTTTGGAACACCATGGAGTTCTGGACTTTTATTCAATAACCAATCTACTGGGTTTCCTCCAGCGAGCACAACTACACCATCAGCAACTTCATTTAGCTCTGGAGCATTTTCAAACAGTCAAACCCCTGGATCTATTCCAGGCACAGCCACTGTCTTTGCAAATTCATTTAGCTCTGGAGTACTTTCAAATAGTCAAAGCCCTGGATCTACTCCAGCAAGCACAACCACAGCCTTTGCAACTTCATTGAGCTCTGGATTATTTTTAAACAATCAAGCCCCTGGATTTATTCCAGCGAGTACAAAAACTGCAAGCTTTCCAAATTTATGGAGCTCTGGAGTATTTTCAAACAATCAAACTCCTGTCTCTTTTGGTGGGTATATTTTTTAATGCTTTTATATTCCTTAATAAAAGGGAAATGCATATTAATAGCTCTGTGATGTTATTTGTTTTCTATTTATAAAAAAATAAAAAAAGATAAAAAAGAAAAAAGAAAGGAAAAATACCACAGAACGTGAGGAAATTGTATTTTATTGCTCAAATGCAATAATGCATTTCACTTCTAAGTGTGAACTAAGTTAATGAAATATAGACTCTAGTGAATGGTAAAGGGGAAATATTCTTTTCTAAGTTCTAGAAAAATACTATAATAATAAAGTAGACAAAGACGGGTACCCAGGGAGAATTCTACTAAACCTGTAATATACTATTATTTATTCTGAAACTGAGGCTTAAAGTGGTTGAAAACTTTAGGTTTATCTTCATTGTCTTCAATGAACCAAATTCAGCTCTTTGAGTTAGTACTTCACAATGTTAGTCAAACCCAGTTGAGCAATTTGAAATTTGGTCTTTTTTTTCTTTTTCTTTTTGCTGGGGGGGGGGGGGGGGGGTGGGGGGGGGGGGATATAAATGAGTAAATAGGACTCTAAAGGCTCAGGAAATTTTTGACAGCCTTAATGATCTCTATCAGCTGTTGTTTTTATTAAAACAGAGTTTTATGTGTGTTCTTTGATGAGATTAAAGTGAATTTGACATCCTACTTGCTCTTGGGATTATCTTTTTTTCAGGAATTCAAAATTCAGGCACTGTTAATCAAAGTTCAGTTCCCACAAACTGTGATGCTACCGATGATGCTGATGGTGGTGAGGCAATGGAGTTTTTTTTTTTTTTTTTTTTTTTTTTTTTTCATAAATTTAATCTTAATAATAATTTTTAGGGTTTTATTTTTATTATTATTATTACTGGTGAGTTGAATATGGCACCAATGGGTGTTGTACCTACGACCTCACTCTCCAGCTCTACAACCCATTCTTATGGCAGCAGTCGCTAGTTTGAACCTTCTCTCGGGGACAATTCTCACTTCTTCTTCTTCTTCTTTTTAATATTTATTTTTATTTAAAGAGTCTATTAGCAGTCCTTCAAATTCTTTTTTAGCCATTCAGCATTAGGTATAATGATTAATTCTGATATCTATTTCAGTTTACTTTGTATGATTTCAATTGATGTTTTGTTTGTATGCATTACATTATTAAATGGGCTTCTGAGTTGATATGTCAAATTGCTTATGTGAAGGGGGTTTAAAACATTGAACATTTGGCTTACTACATATGAAATCATAAATATTTATTATTTAATGGCTTTTTGATTATGTGAGTTTCAATAAATGCATTAATTTTAAAAACTTTTAATGGAATTTCAGGCTTTATGTAACTTTAGTGCATGTAGGAACAAGTGCTGATTATGAATGGAAAATAACCAAAATGGGGGAAAATTAAATAAAAGGAAAGATCTTAATTATTGAAACATTTTACTTTACTATCTCTTTGTTTTGCCGCTGTGGAACGAGCAATCTTTAATAGTAAATTTATCTTCACTTAGTCACTTGATAAAAACATTGTGCGCATTCTAGAGTAACATGAAAGCAGTTTCTTGTCTTGCTAACTTTGGAGTCTACTAAGTGGATGAACACTATTGTTTATTCTTTTTCCTGTTGCAATTTCGAAAATCCACAAATGAACAATTGAAATCTACTGTGCTGAACTTTTCTCTGTTAGCATGAAAAGAGGATTTTCTTCTTTGGTTTTGGAAATGAAGGTATGAAGTTTCATGCCTCTTTAAACTCATGTTCTGTTTTTTTTTTTTTTTTGATAGGTAACGTAAAAATATTATTAATAATCATAGCCAACCCAAGTACACTGGAAATGTACTAAAAGGGGCAAAAAATCAAGAACCAAAATTACAAAGATCAAGTAAAACAGGAAGGGGAAAACAAGAAAATAAATATTAGGAATTTTGTTTCATTTCTTAATACTTACCCAATTTCCTTTCAACTAGAAAGTTATGTTTAATAGGAGATATTGCTTTTGTATGTTAGATCAGCTCTGTGGCTGAGCATATAGACCACTTAAAGTTTGTCAGTGTATTTGCTATGTGTGTAGAACTTTTAATTTGGTGGTATGATTTTTGAGAAAAATTAAAAAATTTCTTCATGGACTTGTTTATCCTTTTTATTGTATACATAATGCATTTTATTTTTCTATTTATAGAAAATGAGTTGGAGCAGCCTAGCAGCCCATCAGTAAAAAAGTCTGAGGAGAAGGGAATAGTTGTTGTTCATGAAGTCAAGTGCAAGCTTTATGTGAAGGTATTCAGTTGTGATTTTTTCCCCCTGATAGGTAAAAACACATGCAACTGCTTGGGTTTGAACCCATGACCTCACCCTCGATCTCTTTCTTACGAGGGAGGCAATGTCAATTGGTCCAAAGACCATTGGCTTCAATCATGAAAATTTATATGATATCATCTTCGGACAGCATCTTTAGATCTAAGTTTGCTTTATTTTGTGCTGTTCACCCATAATTGTATGTTAAGAAAAACATTTTTTTTACTTAATTGCAATATATTTCGGTGCTACATGTATTTAAGTTTTTATAAGATTGGGATTCACCATTTTCAATCTGTTCAAATGATAATTTGAGGTTCTCATTTTGCTGTTGATATCATCAGTGAGCTTTGTTTTAGGTTTTCCTATTTTGGTAGTGACACAAGAAGACAGTGCATGCGTGTTACATTTGCAAGCTTGCTTTTGTATGTCAGGATTTACTAGTTGTTCATCTCATCTGTTGACTATCCATGAGGCTAGAAATGTACTAAATTGATTTCATTGCCAATTGATGTTTACACCTCTGTTTGTGTATTATGGTTTTGGTACAATAAACTAATACAGTATCTGTAACAATTAGATTCATGGCTTTGATGCCTAATCAGATGCACATATTGCACGGTTGAATCAAAGAGAGGACTGACTGAGAATTTAAAAATGGGCCATTAATATGCATCACTAGTGATATTTATCTTGATGGATGATTAGATGGAGAGCTATGTGAGCCCAAAAATGAGACAAAAGAAATCTACATGTCTCTCAATACTGACTTGCCTTCACAAGCTTTGCTTATATGTCAACACCTTGCTACTTTGTTCAACGTATATGTTTATGGGTGAACACACACGTGTCTATCATATGGAACCTGTTTAACACTTTAACTGGTGTAGGAGTAATCTGGCAGCTTGTCCGAAATTTTGAGGGACTAATGTTAATGCAACTTTAAAAGCGCCCCCCCAACCCCCCCCCCCCCCCTTCCTCCTCCTCCTCCTCCTTCCCCTCCCCAAATACTAGCTTGGTGTTGTGGTGGTCCAGTCCACATCCTTCCTCATATAGGGCTTCTGACAGAAATGAGTTGGCAATGCTCTTCACATTTATTCCCATATTCAATCTCATGATGGCTCTGACAGAAAAGAAAGTTATGGTGATGGGTGTACGTCAATGATGTGCAATGATATCTTATTGATTGCATTCTGTTTAATTGTTGATGAGCTGAGATCTTGTTATCTTCCTAGTGCTGACTCACTGACAGAAAAGAAAGTTATGGTGATGGGTGTACATCAATGATGTGCAATGATATCTTATTGATTGCATTCTGTTTAATTGTTGATGAGCTGAGATCTTGTTATCTTCCTAGTGCTGACTCAATGTGTAACATGGTGTTTCTTCATTGACATTGTCCAGTCAAGTGATCCGGCAGATAAAGATGCATGGAAAGACAAAGGCATGGGGAAACTTTCCATCAAATGCAAAGAGGGTGTCGACAAGGGTACAAAAGAATCCAAACCAACAATAATTGTTAGAAATGATGTATGTTTCCTTGCTTCTTCTAAATATTGAATTTGGCATGACAATTTGATCTAGAAAAGGGTTTTTTATTTTTTTTCTTCTCAATTTTGTTTTTATGCTTTTCCAATTGTTGGATTTGAGAGGTAAGAGAGTGAAATGAGAACATTTATATTTTGTTGCTTTTCCAATTGTTTGGCATTTGACCTCAAGTTTTGACATTTTTTCTTTAATAATCAATTTGACTTATTATATAACAAATAGATTAGCCAAATATGTTCATCAGCTTTACTTCATGCTGACACATGATATATCATGTGAATTACTGTTGGCTTTGGATCATGTAAAAGCCATGATATACTAAATGAATTGCCTAAAAAGTGATTTTGAGAAGCATTCTTGCATAATAATTGATTGCAACAGGGAAGTAAAAAAAAATTCAAATATAAATCTCTACCCATAGTTTTCAGCCCATATCCTCCTGGTGGAATATACATCTAAAATAGTTCTTTGTTACTCTCTCCATCCCATATTTTTTGTCCACCTTAGAAACTTTTTTAAGGGGACATCATTTAGTGCATTGTATGACATAAAACATTATCAACTTTCCATAGTCATTATTAACCTAATTCCAAATCAAGCAGATGAAAAAGGGGTATTGATCATTCAAATTTAGTAAAGGGTAAGTTATGAAAGTTTGAATTGTGTCCATTGACTTTTCAAGTGAAAATATTCTGGGAAATCTGAAAATGGAACAAAAGGACCAATAATATGGGATGAGGTAGTATGATTTAATGATTCTTTTTCTCCCGTATAACTTTATATTATTATTATTACATGCACAACGTTATCTTGTTAAATAATTCACTATACGATGTACTTTAAACCATTGCATCTTTTAATTGTTTTTCTGTTTCACTCTCTACTTATCAAAATAAAATATATCACTCTTTTCTAACATTTACTCCTTACAGGTTGGGAAACTGCTGCTTAATGCTTTGCTATACCCTGGCATCAAGACAAATTTGCAGAAGAATTCCGTTGTTGCAATATTCCATACCTCGGTAAATACACGATGAAACTGCATATTTAATTTACATTGTTTGTTGATTCTCAAAAAAAAAATTTACATTGTTTGTTAGTTTATGTGGTTGTCATACATGTAATAATACTAGAAGGCGGCCTTGTAGAGGTCAGGATTGAATTTTTTTAGAGGACCTATACATGTCAGTTTTATAACACAATTCATGTGCTATAAAACTGACTTTTTAAGCAGATCGCAATTTTCCATTCTATTAGACTTCCGTCAGTTTTATTGGACAAAAATGATCACATTGGCATCACATGAGCCAAATCACATGCACAGTGTAATTCATAACACAGCAAGTCGGCAACTTATTCCCACGTAACACCTATTCTCATGTAGTTAGTTTCTGTCCAATAAAGGTGACAGAAGTCTAACAAAAGGGGTCAATTGTGTTATTTTTAAAACCAAGGGTTTAAAAAGTCAATTTTATAGCACAGAGGGTGTGTTTCATAAATGACCCATATCACTGGGGGTCTCTTTGTATTAAACCCTAATATCTTTGACCCTATAAACAAAATTACAGATATCTTCGTGGATCATGACGTGAATGCGTCTTTTGCTATTATCGTTAATGCATATTTTTATCAATTTATTATCTATATAATCTAATAACATATGTAGAAACATAGAAACATGGTGCTCTAAGATGCCCCTCTGAAGAAATTTCAACTCTAGTTAAAATTACTCCCGCAACAACCTGCTTTGTGTGAATTTGGTTTGCTATTCTGTTTCTTGTCCCAAAAGAATTAACACACAAATTTTTGTGGCAGTCAGCATGCAACTTGTAATTCAAGAAGTGTTAATCGAATAAAGGCCTGCTCATAAAAAAAGAAAAAGAAAAAGAAAAGAGAGGCCTGAATCTGATGGTTTAGAACCTATCAGTAACATATGATCTGGATGTCTTATACAGCGATTCTTTTCTATGTTAAGTATTATTCCTTGAGGCTGTTGTCTTGTAACTTATGGATTATGAATTGTTTGGTTTCTCTCTATATTTGTAGGGTGATAATGATGGAAGTGATAAAGTTGTTGCACGAACCTTCTTAATTAGGACAAAAACGGAGGAAGATCGAAATAAGCTGGCTACAGCAATGCAAGAATATGCCCCTGCATCATGAAAATAACTTTAAGCAACGGCTTAATGTGTTACATGGACCTTCAACAATGTAACCTAGTCCTCAGTGACTTTCATTTTTCCTCATAATTACCTTTTAAATTTTGCAAGGGGTGGCTTTGTTAGCCAGATGTTTTTTGGGGCTCCAAAACCTAGAGGGTTTTTTTTTTTTTTTCTTTGAATGTACGTAGTTAAGAGGCCACTGTACTTGTACCATAAAGAGAGTAATGAAATTGATTATATTTTGCTGCAACATTGGATTTTGAACCATTTAAGGGAGAGCTTGTGTGCCTACTACTAAATTCATCACCACTACTATTTGGTGTTTTACTCCGTACAGTTTTACTATTTGCACGTGGTTGTCAAAGATTAATCAGCTTCCATATCTTTATGTTACGTGAAAAAGAAGCCAACAAATCATTGAGAAAAACAAAACAATTCCACGACAAATCATTCGGCTTAGTTTCATTCACGTTCAGAATAATAATGTAGCTAATCAAGTTGTAAGCGTTAAGAGCAAAATATAGTAGAAACTTCTGACATGTTATTAATATTGAAGGAGATTTTATGAGGGTTTGGTGTAGAAAACACCTTTTGTTTACCAGAAGAAGGTATGTCATGCATAAAATGTATGCATTCTCTCTCTCACACACCACGTGACTCTTACGATCGTGAGACGAAGAATACATATATTTAATGCATAAGATAATTAATATATATTTTATTTATATCTTCCAAGAAAACAATGCAAGTATAGAACTCAATGGTATTAAGGTCCAATCCTAGTCAAAGTTCCAAATCTGTATATATAACTCTAATCTAGATTCATTATCTAATCCTAGTTAGAGTGTGAACAAAATAATCATAATTTTATTTGGAGTATAAACAAAGTAATCATAATCTCATTTACAATGCAATTATAGTAGCCACGTGTCATAAGTCGTGTTAAAGATATTAAAGTCCAATCTAGGTCAAAGGCCCAAATCCAATATAATTCTAAGCCTAATGAATTATCTAATCCTACGTGGATATTGTTTATGTGGGCCCGGTAGAAAACACCCTAACCTACTTTTTATTCCCCATCCTCCATGTGAACCAAACAAAGAAAATGACCCACTTTTCTTTCCTGAGTTTTCTAATTCTATCCACCCATTTTTCAGCCTAAACAAATAAATCTATTTCTTTCTTTTTTTGGGGAGAAACAACAAATACAAATAAATCCTTAGACTGCTATAAATCCCTTTCAAATTTTCAATAGGTTTATTGGTAAATAACACTTAATGGTAAAGAGTGGGCTTTCCAGTTTTCACTACAAATTTATGTTCTTAGTCAAATCATGTTAATTTCATGAATTTTTTCTCTACTTTTTTCATATTTTCTCATGTACTTTATAATGATGTCAAAGTTATGCGTTGCATTCTCTAGCATAGAATATATATAAATATATATATATATATATATATGTGTGTGTGTATATGTGTGTGTTATCTTTTCTAATATGGTATTGGAGCTAGGCTTCAATGGTCTCCATTAATTCGCATCTTTAATCACTAGATTTATGTTCCTTCTCTCATCATCTATACCTGTTATTTTGCAAGCTCATCCTAATATATTCTTTGTGGTAGACAGTGTGAAGGTTCTCTCACTATTGTTGCTAGTCACTTTATAAGCTCATCCTAATTCATTCTCTTCTGTAGGCAATGTTATGACAACCTTATATGATAGTTTATGATAAGACAATCTTAATGATTTCAAGAACACACAATAGACATATGCATCTTTCCTCTACACTCAATTTTCAAATTTCCTTCTGATCAAGCATCCTGAAACATCTTGTCTGGATATTACAAACCACGTTGATTGGTATCCTTCTCTATCGACTTTCTTTCTACTCATGCTTCTTTATCATCTGTAGACAGCCTTTATTGTCTTTCTTCTGGTCATGAGTTTCTATCATCTTCAAACAGAATTTCCAAAATCATACCTCTAATTAGTAGACATCACAAGTATGATCCGCACTATGATTAGCATTTTATCCTTCATCATTGTGCACATTTTGCCCTTTAGCCTGTCATCCACGTTTCATTTAATTTGGTTCAACTTGATCCACATGCAATCTAGTTATGCTCTCTTTCAATGCCTAACATTCTTTCCAAACTCAAGTTGCCTTCAAGCTTCCAACTTAAATTTCAGGGGATGTTTAAGATATCAAGGCTCAGTCTTGCTTAAAGGCCAAAACATGATTATATAAGTTTAGTTCAGGTTCGTTGTATCCAATCCTACTTGGAGTGCAGACACAATAATGCTAATCATATTTGTAGTGCAACTATTTCAATCATGAATTAGTTTAGGATTTAGTCAATTACAAATACCATTCAACAGATTTATTGTAATCCATAGAGTTTAAAAATAAAGATGTAGTCATCAAGAACTTTTGGCTATGGATGTAGGTTTTTAGAGTCAAATCCCATTGATTTTGTGTTATATGTGCTTTCTTTATTTTATTTTTCACACTTTTTCTCAGACATTTTATCATGATGTTAAATATATGTCTTGCATTTTTTAATATAATATCAAAACTATGTTTGATTTTTTTTTTTTTTTTAAATAGTTCATCTAGTGAAAAATGCATGCCTGACATTGCCTCTGCATACTATTCCACAATCTTGGTAAAAAAAGGTAATAATATTAAACTTCAGACAAATCAAGTGAAAGTGTAAAACTCATAAACGAACTCCAAAAGAATACTCTCAGCCACCCAAAAAAGGGAAAACCCTCTCCAAGAGCTTGTGCACTGAGAGGTCTCCATCACAAATACTATCATTTATCAACTATCAAACCTGATCTTCTTCATTTAATGGCAAAGGGAAACAATCAAGAAATAAATTGTTGCTAGGGTATGTTGTATATATAGGTATATACATGGATAGGTTGTGATAATGATGTTTGAGTTTGGAGAATGTTGTTTCATAAAGTTGTTAAAGTGAAAATTCAAGTTCTGAAATTTTCTAAGTGAAAATTCAAAATTCAGCATTTTCGATTGGTCGAAACTTTGGCTCAATCGATCGAAATGGTAAGAAAATAATCCTAGAGCCTCTGGATGAATTGATTGTTATTCCATTCCTGTTCGATCGATCGAAAAGAGCATTCAGTCGATCGAAAGGAACTTTCTACCGATCGAAAATCGTAAAATTTTCTAGTAACTGTTCTAAATGTTTGAAAAGGTATTAAGCTTTGTGAACAGTTTTATGAAATATTTTGACTCTCCATACGTGCCTTTTGATGAAATATAACCCTATGGATATAAATAGAGGCTTATGTTCACTTGAAAAATAACTAACTCCACAAAACTCATAGAAATGATAATACTAAAATAGTATTACTTGAGATTGAACTCATCTTATTTTGACACATTATGAATTCTGTAGATGAGCTTATATGGGTATCCTTGATTTGGATCTAAGATGTGGATAATAAGAATTTTTGAACCTACCACCCTATTAGGCCATCCAACCACTAATTCTTTGTGTTCATCTTGTTCATCAACTATCATCATTAACATCTATCATAATTGTCTTTTATATTTAAGACCAAGTATGTTTTTTGAAGTGAAAGATAGAAGATCAAGGTTTTTTTTTTTAGAGAGAGTATTAACCTCTGGCGTCTGCTCCTAATAATAGTTTTTTATCATTAAACTAAGACACCAATTGATTTTTGGTGTAGGCAGGGATTGAAGCTCATATCTCTTATTCAACCATCAGAAACTTTATAAATTGGGCTAACTGAAACCCACGAATACCAAGTATGTTTCAATTTAAAAAGAAAGGTTAATGTGTTATAAAAAAAATAAAAAGAAATAAAAGAAGAAAGGTTATTGTTATATAGTTCGTCAATACCCCTTCCCCCTTCCTTAGGCAAACTTTATTAGAAGCTCAATTTCGCAGTTTTTCAAAAAAAGTTTCAAGTTGTCAATAGCCTATGGGTCTAGTGGCATTTTATATGTCTCTTTATAGAGGTTACAAAGTTTCAAACCCCAACATGAACATTGTTTGTAACAGCCTAACAAGGGAGGTAGTTACAAGCTTCTAACCTATGAGTTAGGTTGAAAAATATTGTAGAAGTATACAACAAACAAATTAATCTCAAATATTTTGGGTTGGCTAAGTTAGAATATAAGTACAATGCGCTTAGGCCTACACGTGGATGGAGCCATTCATGGACTTGGGCAGCAATGGTCCCCCCCCCCCCCCCCCCAATTTTTTTAAAAAAAGAATAGACCTATATATATAGGTACTAATTTTAGCAACTTTGTTCAATAAAATTAAATTTCCCTCCCCTTAAATAATATCATTGATCATTATAAGAGAAATGTTACAATTACAAACTTTTTTACTGTTGAGGGACCACAATTTGTCGAATCGTGAGTTGTGCCATTCTACCTCAAAACCAATTGGTAATGAGGAAGACACACTCAAATTTTTTATGGCATTAGACTTCATGCCACGCGGGCTTGTTTTTAAAGTGGTTGTTATGAGAAAACATTGTTTTGTCTTGTTGGACATGCAATTAATTTTAGCATTACTCTTAATTGCATTGCGTGTCTGGATGATCATTTACTAGGTAAATGTTCATTGTAGTCATTTCCTTATTGATTGTTCATGTTTGATCAAGTTACGCTTCATAGCTTATATATTGCTTAATACCTTGATCGCATTTTACTTGTTCCTATACGTACCTTGTGCTTAACTTGTCATGAGCTTAATGAAAGTTTTGTTTATGTGCGAGTGTTTCACGATACTGGTGTATACGGTGCAAGTACTTCACAACTTCTAGAATTAGGTGTGAGTGAGTTTTGCCTATATTCCCAAATTCACGTTTAAGTCCAGAGTCTGTTTAGGGTTTTGTAACGGAATAGCCAAAGGGAGAGATTGTAAAGTTGTTATTTACAACTATTTTGTGTTGGTTTTAATTCCGTGCCAAATTTGATTGTAATTTTATTCAATCATTTTTTCTCTGTATTTATGTGGGGTTTTTAATTGTAAGAGTTGAGTGTGAGAGAGTGTGAAAACTCAAGTTTAAAACGAAGTACAAGTGGATTTCACAAGAAGCTAACAAGCGAAGTAGCCATGTGTAGAGCACATGACTGGAATGGCACAGCTCACAGTCTGACAAATGGTATCAAAGTCAAGGTCATGGGTTCGAGTCACACGAGTATCATTGTGAGGAAGGGATTGTTGGGGGGACCACAATTTGACTCCCTACAACTACTCTAAAAACAGGCCCGCGTAGCGTGATGTTGAATGCCATAAAAGATTTGAGTGTGTCTTTCTCATCACCAATTGGTTTTGAGGTGGAATGGCACAGCTCATGATCCAACATTTACAAACTATTGAGATAACAAATTCTTTTTGGTTTGCATCTTGGCCTACCACTTACATCACTATTTTACTTAATACTAACCACTCATCATAACAACAATTTGTAAAAAAGTTTGTAGATCTACTATTTTCCTCCTTTTAAAGGCTATAAAATATTTATAGATTTAAAGACTAAAACAAAATATACAAGTCCAAAAAATTAGCTCAACAACAAAAATTACCAGTGACAAAGCTCAAAAAAACTAAGACCAATCAACCAATTTTACCAAAAACAAACAATTTGGCCCTATAAAAATTTTTAAACAAAATAACTTTTTCCTTACCAACAAAAGACACTCTACACACACATAAAAAAAAATAATAATAAAAGAGAACCCTTGTCGACTAAGCAGCAAAGCTGAAAGCCAAAGGCACCGCACATAGCTAGCAACTTAGCCACCCCCCTAACTCCAAGTCCTGGCTTTGTTCCTAAGCCCATAGTTGTAGGCTACCTGTACAACACACCTTGTCTAACTATATATAAGGCAAACCCTTTTACTTTATTGCATACAGTTTAATATATAGTTGTTCAGATTTTCATAGACTATATCCTTAATGGATTAGTCAAAGTTGGCCTTATACATTTTCTCAAAAACAAAAGTTGGCCTTATACATTCTTTTTTTGTTATTCTATTCCACTCGAAACCATACCATTCGTTATCTCATTAATTGACAAGTTTTTTTTTACTAACTCTATTATTTTTAGGTAAATTACAACAATCTTTCTTGGAATTTATTATAATGACATTCTCCCCTAAATTTTTGTATAAACTATAAATGATACTCCTCTTGAAGGTTTTTATAAATGCTACATTTAAGTCCATGTCCTCTTAAACCGTGATCAAACTAACAAAATAATTAAATTTAAAAAAAGATCCTTACCCAAACTATGGACAAAATGACAATTTCCCCATTAGGTATGTATAAATTAATATAAATCTTTTCTAGAAATGAAATTATCATGTTTGTGAAAATTAACTATTACATTTGTACAAACTTCAAAGGGAGGGTGGGGGGAAGGGGGGAATGTCATTTCATGAAATGTCTCAGGTGGCGTCATTTTGTAAAACCTCAAGGCAGGATAGGGTAATTTACCTAATGTTATTTTAGGATTTTCTTTAAGTTTTTTTTTTTTTTCCTCAACCTAAATTAACTCAATATTCCTCACTAATGCATTAATCACTTTCCACTACACATGACTAATCTATCTCAAACAATTCTCCCTCATCTTTTCATCAATTAAAAAAGGCCACCCTTATCATTAAACGAATTTCATTATTTCGAATCTTATTTTTCCTTGTATATCCCCAATATTTTTTAACATTCTCATTTAAGTTATACTCCAAATGAACATATAGTCAGTGGATACAATATCGAGAGAGATCGAGAATGCACATATAGTTAATGGATACAATATTGAGAGAGAGAGAGAGAGAGAGAAGAAGAAGAAGAAGAAGAAGAAGAAGAAGAAGAAGAAGAAGGAGGAGGAGGAGGAGGAGGAGGAGAAAGAAGAAAGTTTATAGCTAAGAATCTCTCTCTCTCTCTCTCTCAAAAAAAAAAAAAGGAAGTATTACTAGTGCATTTGGTTTCACTTCCTTTTTCTTTTCTTTTTTAGCTTATTAAACTTATTTATTTATATACAATTTTTTAAAGACTCTATTTTAAATGTATAATGTACTTTTACCCTTTCAACAAATAAGCTATCCAAACACACACGACCAAAAAGTTTGTTAAAAAGCTTGTTTTTAATATATTTTTTTATCCCTTTGCAATTTCGCCCTTATAAAAGGAAAATTAATCTAATGAAATGGCTACATAAAACTACCTCTCATATCATGTGAGATCCACCTAACCATATGTCTTATATGTTTTGAGGAATGACCTCATGGAGCCACTCCAAGAGATCCCTCTTATCAAAGGCTTTGCTCATACCTTACGTTGTTAGTTGAATGTCTCTTTCATTATTTTAGGAAATGAATTTTAATCTAAGTATATTAGAACGCATGAAAAAGAAAAAGAAAATTGTAAATGGATGATTGAATGCAACATTTTAACTACAATCACATCCCACCCCCCCCCCCCTCCCCCCAGATATAGGAAAAAAAAAGGAGTCAAAATAGGATTGTTTTGTCCCAAAATATAAAGTACTTTCTATCATTCGGCCCTTCATCGTTCATAGAATGAGACTCAAGTATTATACATTTTAAAAGTTTAATTAATCCCATCTAATTTAAGTACAAACTGTGCAATGTATAGAGACAAGTTCATCTTAATAACCAATCAACGAGGTATTTCAAGGGGGGGGGGGGGGGGGGGGGGGGGGAAGCCATTTTAGATTTCTTGGACAAAAGTAAAACAAAAAAATTCAACCAAGGTAACGACAAATTTTTTTTTTTTTTTTTTTTTCCTGGGTTAAACGAATTAGTTCAAAAAAGGTTATCCAGCCAACCAAATTGACAATATTTTCTTTTTAACCCTAGCTGATAACACCATTGGCATGGTGGAAATTGTGGGTTTCAAGGAGCATCCAAACTGAAGTTTGGTGTCTTGGTGAGAGTTTGTCCTTGTCTCGAATATCAAGATGTCCCAAACATAATGCATAAATATTTACTCTTATGATATTGAAAACAAGAATAACAAGTAGAATAAAATATGTATAATATATAAATATTAAGAACAATTAAATATACTTACGGATCAGATGAGCATAGAATGATAAATGCAAATTTGACGAGGGCCAATGTTTGAAATTATCTCCTTAAGTCTATTCTCTAGTCTAAACCATGTAGAGGATCCTTGCTAGGTGTAGTGGGCCTTTTTTTCTTTTCTTCTTTTTTTTTTTTTTTTTTTTTTTAATGTTGGGCTGGGCTGCCTCCTGCGGTACTAGGCCCAAGTGTTTTGAATAAGAGAGTTGAGACCGATCCAATTGCAACTCACTTTGGTCCGGCTTGTGCACAAACTATGCCCCTTTTGCCAGACTATGATCACATATCCATGGTAGACAGAACTGCTACAAGTAAGTTATGGCAGACAAACACAATAAAGATAAAACAAGAAATACTAGACAGAATAAAAGGGAGCAACAAGAAGTAACCCCGCACACAAAATGTAACAGAAATAAATGGGGAAATAATAATAATGGGCTTCTTGGATCAAGGAAGGGAAAGTCAGTCTGCCATGCCAAAGTAACGCTACGGAGCTGAAACCAAGAAGGGAAACCACTTCCTCAATGCGATTAATCTCCCCAGGAAAATAAATTAATTGCTTTGAGAGAATGGGCCTAAATGGTTTATGTTCAATGAGGATCCTTTTTCTTTTATAGAGAGCAGGGCCTTAGAGGGAGAGAGGAGACCAACCTATTAGTGCATGCCTGCCATCCTAAGCTCTCTATTTTTTTTTTTTTTCTCTCTTCCTTTCTTAGTGTTTGCTCCTACATTATGATTTTTTCTTAGTGATTACTATTACCCTGATCGTCCCCCTTCTGTGCATGACAAGGGCCCTTCTTATAGTGCCTACCGTGATTGGTTTTTACTATTTTAGCCTTTAACTACCTTTGTTTGGTATGGGTGTCCCTTGCCGATCACTACTGGTTCATCAGTCATTCAGCCATTTCCACTTACCTGTACTGGTTGTGCCATCTCCCATTACCAGACAAAGAAGGCTATTTTGTTTGTTTGTCTGTCGTGGCCCTCTTACCTGTTACGGTGTGGGTGTTTTCTCTCTCTATCCCTCATGGCATGCACCTAGTGGTTTCCACTCATTCTTACTCCTTTTGGGCGGTATGTCATCCCAACAAGACATTTCTCCTAAAAGAACCTGAGCAGGAACCCCATAATAGGTTTTTCCTTCTCCCCACCGCCAAACTATGCCCTCTTATCTCTGACCCATGACCTCACCATGTCTTGTATTAGCTGGGTACAGGCTGGTGATGTCTGGGCCTTGTGCGTGCTTCACTTCTATGTATATTGAAAGCTTGCCTGCTGCTTATGCGTTTGCCGTGATCTAGAGGCTTGTCTGCTCATTCTGCCAGTCATTTTTGGCTTCTTATGGCATGGGCTGTTTTCTAATCTCCTATTCTCTATGCCTTGCTTCCTTTGAGGGCTGGGCTTTGCCGGATTGTGGGCTTTTCTTCCTTCAGCCTACTCTTTTACTATTTCCGTAGCCTTGCTATCATTTCCTGCCATACTACTCTGTCATTCCTACTGTGATGTTATTTGACCCAATCTTGTTGGGCCTTTTTGGGTCTGCCGTTTATTCTTCTCCAAATGACTCAGTATGGTCATTGGTCTTTCTATTTACATTACTTGTGGGCTCCTGTGTCCCATTTATTTCTTCTTGGGCATCCTTGGCCCATTTACTTTCCTTGGGCTTCCTTGGCCCTTTCCCTAATCTCTGTATTTCCATGGGCTTTTACTTAACTTCTTTGGGCTTCCCTGGCCCAATTTCCTTATCCCTTATCCTTGGGCTCATCGGCTTGCCATCAACTCCTTACTTTCTTTGTTTGCATTATTTCTGGCTTGCTGTAGCCCATTTTCACTTTTCTATATCACATACTGCCCATGGGTTTGCTACTTCTCTCTCTCCGGGTTCTTTTAGGCCCATTTGCTTCCTCAAGGTCCATTTGTTTATTTCATGGGTTTGTGATCCATTATTCCTGCCACTTGGGCTTAATAGTTTTTCTATCCACTTACTAACTATTTTCTGCTCATGTTGCTGGACTTCTTATTTCTTCTGGGCTTCCCCAAAATGAGCATCAACACTAGGTAAATAAAGTTTTTCACCAAACTAGTTTAGGGAGAATCCCTTTAAATTTTTCATATATTTTTATATTGAGAGTGAATTTTGAAAATCTAATCGTTAGATTGTATATTCTTATTATATCATTCATATTTGAAAAATTTTAAGAAAATTAAAGATCACTTGCTGTGCTATCAAAAAAATATTAAAATTTCAAGTTTTTATGATCTAAAATTGTGTTTAAAAAATAAATTTATTGATCGAATAGTAAATAACATCTGATTTAAATAAAATTTGATATACACATTAATAACACAATGAACATAAAATTTAAATATTATATTTTCAAAAATTCACAAAAAAAAAAGATATATAAGAAATTTGAAAAGTTTGTCTCCAAACTAGTTGGAGAGAAACTTTGTTCTTGCCATTGTTCTTTGTCCTGGGTTGCAATCTAGGACGCAACATCTCTCTCTCCCTCTCTCTTCTTGAAGAACATTAAAATACTTTTAATTAGTTTATGTATTTTTTAATTTAATAATTGAAATATATACAAAACATCAAAAAAAAAAATTTCTCGAATAAATGTAATTAGTTTTTTTTTTAATCTAAAATAATTTCAAAAATATCAAAATTACATCATTTATGGGTCAGCTTAACGCCAATATGGACATAACGAAATAGAAGGATTATATCAAACAAAGAACAAGCTTATACGATGGTGATTGATTGAACCCGGGTAGCCTTTAGGCTTTAGTCCTTTTTCTTAATAAATTGTGGTGAGAATAAATTATAGGACCGAAATGAGGGGGAAAAAAAGTTATCCAACTGAATTGAATTTTGAGTAAAGATAAAAGGTGTAAAATGTAATTGTGCCAAGAGAATTCTACAAATTATTTTACATATAAATGATAATGACCTAACTTTAAAAAGAAAAAGAAAAAGAAAATTAAGCATGTAAGTTTGAAACTTTGAAATATTAATTTTTTTACAAGAATAAGTGATATTTATTCATTTTAGATATAAAATTACTAGATTCAATTTATAATTGATACGTATATCATATATAAGATTAAATATTTATACGGTTAAGGTTAACCAAGGTCCCCCAGAAAAATCTTCTGAATCCACTATTCCACTGATTTTTTCCTCTAAGATAAGATGTGGTTGAAGCTTAAAGGCAAAAATGAATGAGACAAAAAAAAAAAAAAACAGAGAAGAAAGATATGTGAATGTGATCATCCCTAATAAGAAATTTAATCTTAATTTATAGTGGCCTTGGAATTTTTTTTTTAATTTATGTTTATGTAAAAAATTTAAATCTTATTTTATAAAATATATTTGTACTTTTTTCAATTTTCAATAAAAAAAATAGTTATATTAACGGATACTCTTAGGACAATTGTTAATAAATCAAATTAAAAAAGTTTATCACTATTTTTATGAAAAATATAAAAAATTGTCAACAAAATCTTAATTTATAGTGGCCTTGGAATTTAATCTAAGTTTTAACACATTAGTTATAAAATATTTCTAAAAATAATTTCTAAATCAAATATCCTTAGTGCATTCTATTAACATAAAAAAAAAAAAAAAAAAAAAAAATCTTTGTAAATGAAAACCTAATCCGAATTCCAAATGCCATCATATTTCATTTGCTTTGTTTTTTTGTTTTTTTTGTTTTTTCTTTTTTTTTCTTTCATATTCCCAATTTCCATGTACCCGACAAGAGAAGAAGAATCTACTTTATTATTTTTCCAAAAATTTTCATATCTCCTGTCAAATGCCATCATTATCCCCTGATTCTTCACCTTCCAACCCTTTTTAGTTTTTCTTTTTTTTTTCCTACTCTATCCCTCACCCCCTTTCTCTGAATTCAACACTTTCTTATATATTTCTTCTTATTTATTCGTAAATACCTGTAGAATCAAGCTCCATCAAATGCAAAACAAAAAGGAAAATTTGGTATATGAATTATATCACATGTTGATGTAGTGACTAGTAAAAGCAAAGTGCACTATACAATGGGTCAATTTCAATCTGACCCAGAGATCAGACAGGTCTGGGAAAGCACTACCAATTATTGGAGAGAAGCTAAGCCTATAAAACTCCCATCTTAGCCTCTAAAATAAATGACTAGAGAAAGAAAAAAAAGTGCTTAGCTTAGCCAAAAAAGAAAAGAAAAAAGGACTAGAAAAAAAAGTTAACCATGACGACCTTTCATCAAGTGCATGTGTGCCACGTTGACACGATTCCTCAACTCAACAACGTCTTGACGGTTTGTATTTTTACGATTACTTTGTATTTTCCCCACATTTACTTCACTTGTGTGTCGTTTCCATAACATCACTGTCTCCCACTCAACACTTTTTTTATTTTACACTCTTCTTCATTTTCATGTCCAATTATAGTCATATCAATGAAAAAAGTTACTGTTTCGCTGTCTCTCAGGCCTCAAGTGGCAAAAAGTTGTGGTGGGAATATATAGCAGCGAAACACTTTTGTTGTTTTTTTTTTTTTTTTTGAGAAAGACTTTTGTTGTTTTGGTTTCAAAAAGTTTAGAAAGCAAACCTTTATTATTAGGTCCCGGTTAAGTTAAGGCCATACATTAAATTATTTATTTTTAGAAATATTTTCTCATAAATTAAAAAATTGTCAACTTTTTTTCAATTTTTGAAATTTTTTTTTTTAAAATAATTAATTATTGTGTGCCTTTAAGGCACACATTAACAAAATTATTTTATTATAATTTTTTTTTTTTTCTATTTGCACTCTCTGAGAAAAATCTTTATATTTCTGATTCTGACCAAAAAGGCCCTGAGCCCTGTGCCCACACGGCTTGCATTTAACCCAATCACTGCCAAGTCACAGCCTTTTGCTAAACCCAATGCCCTTTGTGATTTTATAATTTTACCCTTTGACTGTAGCTTTAACCTCTTGTAATAAGAACACAAACAAATGCCCTTCAAATTCTTATTAACAACAAAACTACCACTATAACATTTGGGTTGGTCAATATGTGTACTGTAGTGGTCAACTACAGTACTACACCCTTTTGGTGCAACATGCCCCAACTTTGGGTTTAGTCGTATTCAATGCAAAATCTTGGTTGGTGATATTTCTCATGCATTTATTTAATGAGATAAAGTGTTTTTTTTTTTTTTAATATATATTTTTAATTTATAAACGAGATAAAGTGTTGCCTTAATGCCATTCCACCAAACCAATGATAATTAAGTAAGCCACTATGCCTGTTATCATGGTTTTAGTAAGCTAAATTAGGTTGGTTTGTCTTGGATTTTTAGATGGCTACAATATTTTAGTATTGATCTTTGGAATTCGAGTTTATGATCACAAGTAAACTTGGGAATTTGGGCTTATAATCTACTCCCCAAATCCTCCCTCCCGACCCCCTATGTCCCCTAAAAATAATTTCAGATAAAAGTAAAATAAAAAGTATAACAAAAGATTTTGTTGGTTTCATAAATAATTATGCTAGAAAGAGGCATAAAGTTTTAACCGATTTATTATACATGGTCCCCCCCCCCCCCCCCCCCCCCTCCCAAAAAAAATAAAAGAAGAAAAACTCACTTGTAAGTCTAATTTAGAAGTGAATCATCTGACAAAGCCTTTTTTTTTTCCCAACTAGGTTTAAATACTCTTTCTCAATTAATGAAATTTTAAAATAAATTTATAAATAAATATGTATGGGGTAAAAACCAATTACCCTTTGAGGCTGGTTCTTAACCGAAACAACTAATTTGTAGAGATAGATCTAAAAGCTAATTCTTTAACAATAGAAAAGGAACTCATGATAAAAATATTTGATTAAAAGATGTTATGGAAAAATAACTACTACTTCTCTTTTATAAACTTTCCTCGACCAATCTGAGGAAGACTAATATACAAGGATAATAACAATATAGATAAAGGTGTTACAAGGCTATTTATAATTTTTTCTCTTAACTTAATCTTTTTTCAGATTTGCGGCACATAAAGTGCTTTTTTCTATTTATAGGATGATTGCAGCCATCTTAGCCGTCCACTTGTAGGCCAAATGATTTCCCTAGTGGGATACTTGTCCCATCCTCCCCTTCCCCTTCTTTTAAGGCTGAGATGTGAATATAACAAGCTGTCGAAACACTGTTCGGGAGGGTCATTCAACCATAAAATGCAGCATGACTAGTTGGTGCAATGCATTTAATGTAGATGAGATAGCTACTTTCTCAGGAAGCTTCCTCCAACTTTCACTTGGGGATTCCATTGTTCCTTCGTTAGATAGTATCTTATGAGTAACTTGCTAGTCTTTAATTGTCCGTCCATGTTTCCAGGCTTGCCTTTCTCCTCGGCCTGGGTTCTTCGTACAAACCTTCCTCAGGTTGGTCTTCTCGGAATACCAGAGGGTGGTTTGCTTTTGGACAGGTATTTTATGGGCCAAATCATTTGCCCTTTGGCCCACAATGCTCGGTTTGGAGCCCATTTTTTCTTTCATCAGTACACAATTGGGCCTCTTTGTGATTATCTAGGCCCAATCCTCTTTGATCTTCACCCCCCCTCCCCTCCCCACCCCCACAATATTTATTGATATTAAAAAGGTGGTGTCCCAATTATTGATTAGTATTTTGAATTTTAAAAATTGTCTAATTAATGGGTGTCCGGGTATTTGACAAAAATATAAAAAGTTATCAAAAAAATTAATTACTTTTTTTTCCCATTAATTTTTCTATAAATATTTCTTAAATCAATGCCTTTAAGGCAACCATTAATTTTCCCTTTTAAAAAATCTATAACAAAAGCCAATTAAATATCAAATAAGTCAAACAAAATAAATCAAATTTTGTTGTATTAGTTTTCCAATATATAAGATGACAATTTAATTATATCAAAAATTTTTAATAAAGCAATATCCAGGTCTAACTCAATATATTTAGGGGCTTAAGGCAATAACTTTAAGCGAGACCTTAATATTTAAATATCAATTCAATAAATTTATTTAATACGAATGAAATCAAGGTCAATTTGAGGAATACTATATGTATGTGTGTGTGTGTGAGAGAGAGAGAGAATCAATACTAACCAAACTAAAATTAATTTCATATGCAGAATTAAGTGTCATGGTTGAAGAATAAAATTTAACAATTTTTTTTTAAAGTATTATTATGTTAAAACAACAGTTTACTTTATCTTAAATAAATGGTCATGCTAACGAGTGCCCTTAGGGCACTTGTTAACAATCTATTTTAGGAAAGTTTTGACATCACTTTTATGGGAAATGAAAAAAATTGTCAAAATATATATATTTTTTTCTTTTCCCATAAAAACTTTTTTTAACTGGATTCTTAATGAGTGCCCTAAGGGCACTCGTTAGCATTTCCCATAAAACAATGCATTGTAATAAATTTTGATTTGTGTGTTAAGAAAGAAATAGATGTTGTTTGGGGTGTAGTCATGCCAAAGATTAGGTGGGTAATGTTGACAATCTATAGTGTAGAATATTGGCTTAAAAAAATTAAAGCATCAAAACAATCCCCCCCCCCCCCCCCCCCGCGCCAAAAAAAAGTCTATGATTTTCAATTGGGTTGAGTTTTTGTTGGTATAATACTTTGGAGACTTTTTTTGGAGGTGCGAAAAATGGTACACAACCTTTTGGTTTAAACCACTTATTATCATACAATCTTGGAAAGTTCTAAAGTCACGACAAACTTTAAAACATAAAGTACACAAATTGATGTGGTAATAAATGCGATTTGATGTGGCAAATGGCAATGAATATAATTGATAGGTTTCAACCACCTAATAAATGAATATTTGAATTTTTTTTATATAATTTGTTACAAACACATTTAAAAAAAAAATTAAAGCATGAAAACATTTTTTTCCCCCAACAAGTTTTTGATTTTCAATTGGATGGATTTTTTTTGTTGGTATAGTATTTTGGAGGCGAGAAAAATGAGAAAGTATACTATGTTTCGGTAATACTAACTCAGCATCTATTTGGGTATTTTCTACCCAATAAATGAGTGACACCTGTTTCAAAAAACCACATCAGACTACTCCAATAAATTAATCACAATCTTCTATACTATCGGGAAGATAAATTAATCATTTATTGAAGTAGTCTGATGCGGTTTTTTGAAACAAGTATCACTCATTTATTGAGTAGAAAATACCAAAACAGATGCTGAGTTAATATTACCGAAACATGGTATACTTTCTCAAGAAAAATAGTACACAACTTTTTTTGAAGTCACTTATTATCATATAATCTTGAAAAATGCTAAAATTACTACAAATTTTACTACATAAAGCACACAAATTGATATGACAATAATGTAATTTGATGTGGCAATAAATGTGATTAGTGGGTTTCAACCACTTAATAAATGAATATGTGAATTTTTTTTATTTGTTAAAAAAAAATTATAGTATCTCTAAGACTCTAACATTATTCTACAATTTTGGGCCTCTTTATAATAAAATTTTCCTTTTTTTAATTTAAATTTTTTTTTTTTTACCTACTAAGATCTTTTAAAAATTGGGCCTTAGGCCTAGGCCTAAGCTGCCCAACCCATGAGCCACCTTGGCAATCCTATCAAAATTTAAATAACTATGTCGTACTAATATTATAACGTTATCTTCTTCATGATAATTTAATTACAAGAAAAATTTATAATGTTCAATGACTTAATAAATGAATGTTTGAATTTATTTATTTATTTATTTTTATAATTGGTAATAAAACAATTTGTACTATCTCTAACGTCACTCTACAATTTTGGGTATTTCTATAATAAAATTGACATTTTTATATTATTGGGCAAAATCTTTTAAAAATTAGGGCCTTAGCCCTAGTTCTAAGTTGCCTAACCCCTGAGGGGGTGTTTGTTATTGTTGTTTAAATAACAGTTTCAGTGTTTAAACAATATTACATGTATTTTCTCATATTTTTTTAACCCACATGTATTTCCACAAAATAACAACAACATTACTAAAAATCTTTTACCAAACGGGCCTTGAACGGACTGCCCTAACAATATCCTATCAAAATTTAAATGACTATGTCGTACTAATATTATAGTGTTCTTTTTTCATGATAATTTAATTATATATAAAATTTATAATGTTTAACTACCTAATAAATGAATGTTTAAATTTGTTTATAATCGATAACAAAAAGAAAATTATAATATCTTTAACATACTTCTTTATTAAAAAATTGACCATTTTTTATTAAGCAATTTTTTTTAAAAAAAATTGGGGCCCTAGGCCTAGGCATAAGCTGCCTAACCCTTGAGCTGTCCTGACAATATCCTATCAAAATTTAAATGACCATGTCGTATTAATATTATATTGTTCTCTTCTCCGTGATAATTTAATTATATGAAAATTTTATAATGGAACAGTATCCTATCAAAACTGACATGACCGTGTCATATTAATATTGTAATGATTAAAATTTCAATTCAACTTTAACCACACGGCGTGGCTTCGGCTGTTTAGTGCTTAAAGAGTCCATGATTGATAGGTCAATTATATCAAAAGGCATATAATAAAGCACACAATAAAATGTATTAGATACCCATATTTGGAAAAGAAAATAAATTAGCTTTAAAAAGTGCGTAGGGTGGCGTTTGTGTCTCCCCAAGTGAGCCAATAACTCAAAGTCAAAAAGCTCTCAAAAACAGAGTGGAGATAAAAAAAAAAAGAAGAAAAAAAAAAAAGGAATAAGAAAAGTGCTTAGTACTTCTATTAAAATTTGCCTCTCCCTTTAGTAGCCAAGAAAAAAAAAAGGGAAAAGAAAAAACATTGCCTCAAAGGCACTTCACATGTTTATTGCCTTTTTGCACTAAGGTTTTTTTTTTTTTTTCAACTTACGAAGTCTGTTCTTAATAATAATTCTTTATCAAGTCTAAATCTTCTGTCTCACTTTTTCTGTTTCACTTTATACTCCACTAATAAAAACTTATCACATGTTCATCTAATTAATTAAATACTACCATTATTGACTTATTAATACTACCATTATTAATTAATGGTAGTATTTAATTTATCAAGTGAACATGTGGCAAGTTTTTATCGGTGGAGTAGGAAAAGTGGGACAGAAGATTTGGACTACTCTTTATCATCAGACAAAGACACCAATTCGTTTTTGGTGTAGGTGGAAATTGAACCCAAAATATCTTATTCAACTATCAGAGACTTTACTAATTAAGCTAACTGAAACCCACATTTTTGCACAAAATTAACAGCAATAATTTCACAAGTCACAACCCCAATTTTAGCTTTCGGACAACACTTGGAGCAAATGACCAACTTGGCTGGCTGCACCAAACAACTCATCAGTCTCAAATCAACAACAACTTTGAGTAGTACATACCATAATAAGCAAAGACAAGTTAATAATTGTAGCCTTCCGTTACACCTCTTCCCCTAACCAAGTACTTACACTTTATATTTTTGTCCTCACAAAATGTTTCGGTTAAAATTCTACGATATTAGTATTCAAAAGCTGCACTGTCAAAATTTTGTAAAATCATTCAGATTCAATGCTTAAAAATTTAGGCCCCATTTGTTTGGTTGTGAAAATATTTTTTAGGAGTTTGGTGCGCTATATAAAAAATTTCAAGTACACACTACCAAAGTTAGTGGCTTAGCCATTGGAGTTGGCAATATGGTGGTTCGACTTCAATTGCATGACCGTTGGCTTTGGTTGTTGGACTACCAGCTTTGGCCATCAGACCGATGACCTAGCCATCAGATAAGAGGAGAGAGCCACTATGTGTGTTTTGTAAAATGTTTTTACCAAGTTTTTAAAAGTAAAATGTTTTACAACTTTTTACAAAAGATTTTACAGTTAATGGAAAATATTTTTCAGGTTTAACAGCATTTTACAATGAAACAAATACAGCAAAATGCTGAAACTATTTTTTGTAAAATATTTAACAACGAAACAAATTGTGCGTTAGTGTATTAGGCTTTTTTTCTCCCTTACAATAATAAGTGGGATGATGGATTTGAACCCAATTTGTCCTATGAATTGTTAGAAATAGTTAGATTCTCAAAGAATTCTAAACATCTTAATTAAGAAAAAAGAAAAAAGAAAAAAGAAAAAGCTTCTTGAAGGCTCTTGGTTATGGATTGAGCTTACCTCTAGTACTTTTTAAAAAAAGAACCTCATTTTGTTTTAATGAGAGATTGCCACATCACCCACTAATCAAATAAAAGATGGGGATTAAAACCCACTACCACTTGTCATTGTATATTTACAGTGATGGCTATAGGAATTTTTTTTAGAGTGGCCACTAAGAAATTTAAATTATACAAAATTTAATAAAGCGATAACTTGAATATTTGCTCCAATTGTGAGTCAAGTCACTAAAGAGAGTAAAATTGTTGTGACTGCAAAGCCAAAAAGAATACAATTGTTATCACCATTAAGGAGAATTGACAACCACAATATTTTTTTTGGTACCATTTTTTAGGGTAACATGAAATTAGAGATTATTTTTATTGAATAGGTTGAACGAGCTACAAATTTGAATGTTTAGCAATTTTTATCTTTTTGTTTTATAGTAGGCTTTTTGTTGAATAATTAGATCACTTGTTGTTGTTTGGTCTTATCTTGTTTTTGTTTGTTGTTATTTCGACTAATATTTATTATTGTTATTTAAGTTTTTTTTTTTTTTTTTTTTTAAATTTTATTTTATAAAAGGGATCAAGGATTATGTTTAGGGGGGCAAAATTAATTTTGGAGTAATGCTACGTCCATAATACTTTTATAATAAATCTTATGCAAGAAATTGTTATTGGTGGATAACAAAATAATATCAGTATTGAGCTCAAATTAGAATCAGTAACAGCTTACCACATTAGATTTGTTGTAAAATTATTGTGAAAATGTTGTGAATGTTGCATTACTCTTATTTTTGTTGAACCCAACTTTTTGTAATTCTCATGTAAGGGTATTCATCATTTTTATTAAGGTGGTCACAATAAGTTAGTTTAACCTATAATTTTTTTTTTTGACAAGTGTATATGCAATTTTTTGCAAGTTAGGGTGGTCCTGTGACCACTCTGGCCTGCACATAGAGTCGCTTGTGTATATTTAAAACAAAAAGACATATCTAGTTAAAAAAATACTGGAGATAAGCCAGATCCCTTGATTATATCCTCTCACCCATCATTTTTTGTGCAAATAATTATTAGGTTAGTTCACCTATGGACACACTCAAATCCAAATTCAATTTCACAATATATATATATATATATATATATATAGAAAGTGTCAACTTATGGTTGGATTTCAACATTTTCACATGAAATTATTATCATACGTATTAAAAAAGAAAAAAAAAAGGTGTACGAATCACAAAAGAATACTTTTTTTTTTGGAGAGAATTTCAACCTATAGCGTCCGCTCCTGATGATACTCTTTATCATCAGACCAAGACACCAATCGGTTTTTGGTGTAGGCGGGGATTGAACCCCAGATCTCTTATTCAACTATTAGAGACTTCACCAGTTGAGCTAACTGGAACCCACCACAAAAGAATACTTAAGCATACAGTAAATTTGAGCGTGTCTCTGGACTTACTCTTGATAGGTAGGTCATTAAAAACAAACCATACGAAGTATACATAATAATTTCTTCTAAATTTTCAGTAAATAAATTAGTTATCACAAAAAGGCCACCCTCGTAATAAAAACTAAGGAGAGAAAACAATGGCCATCTACAAGTACCATTGTATAGCTGAGCTGACACAGACAAACCAAAACCAAATTTATCGGTCTTGTGGTCTTGAACTCAATAATTTTGTCTCTGTCTTTTGGTTTCAGTTGAACACAAACCGGCGGCGTTAAAACTCTCAAAACTTTATATTTTACCCTTTCATCTCTCTCTCTCTCTCTGTGAAATTCTTTCTTATCTCGTCTTACAGAAACCCGAATATATCGATATCTGTTTCTTTGCGGCTTTGCCCCCAATTTCCGGGCTATTTACAACACTGTCCTAGGCTTTACTCACTTTTTGTCTTTGTGCATATCTAAAGTCTCACTCAGACCAAAACCAAAACCAAAACCAAAACCCCCCTTCTCATAAAATAAAGCAGAGAGTATTTGGGTTTTGGTTTGGCACTCTCTCTCACTCTGTTCTCTGTTTTCACAAAAGTGGTCCGGCAGGGCAGGGCAGAGCAGAGCAAGAGCAAGAGCAAGAGCAGAGAGTCTCCATTAACAAAGAGCACATACTCCTAAAAAAAGGTATGTAAAACTTTTTCCTTTCTTTTTGTGAAGCTTTGTTCTTGAATTGTTAATTTCTTTTAATAGTTTTTCTTTGATTAATGTTGCATGTTTATTTTCTGTTTGGTAAGTATTTAGTATCTTTATTTGATATCTGAATGTGGGGTGGGGTTTTTTTTTTTTTTTTTTTTTTGTGGTGATTGTGGGGTTTTATTTTATTTTTTTTCCTCATCTTCTTTTGGGATTTGCATGTGATAATGGTTTCTGGGTTTATGAGGGATTGGAAAATTGAAGGGTATTTTTTTTTGCAATGTGCATGGGGGTTTTGTGTTCAGTGTGTTGCATGTAATGCTGAGTTTATTCATGAGATTTTTGAAGGGTTAAAGAACTGAGCTTTGGACAATGTGAATAGAAAATTTGTGTTTACTGATCAGTTTAATTATTACTGTCGGTAAATTTGTCCTGCAAATGGGGTTTCCGGTGTGTGTCACCGGTTGTGTTGCGGTTATGATTGGTGTTTTTGTTTGATAAGTGAACTTATGAGCTAATCTGTGCTGTGTCTGCTACATGGGTTTATGAATTAATGTGTTTGTTATAGCTAAGTGATTGACGAGTGAAAATGGTAGTTTATGTTTTATGTGGGGAGGGGGGGACTTGTTTTGTTGCTTGTTGGTGATAATAGCTTGTGTGATGTTGCTAGTATCATAAGTTTGTAGACTTAATTTTACCTACATTTCAGTATTTGAGAAGTAGGGGATAATGTATTTCTTCTTATTTGATCAATTGGCGAGTTACTTATAAAAAGAAAAAAATGATCAATCAGTGAGTTGCATTTATGATGTGTCTTTATTGTTAATAATGGTTTGTTGTTGTCTTACTGTTGAGTAAGTTTCATTACCCTGATTTGTGAGCAGATTCGAATTTATGAGTTTGATTGAACATGTGTTCAATTTCTAGATTCGGGCATGTCCACAAGTTTGATTGTCCGTCATGGCAGTACTTGTATGTTGTTCTGTTATTATCTTTACGTTTGTTGTAAGATCATATAGGGGAGACGACAAAATTAGTAAAGGACATGTAATTTAAGTCAGCCCTGCCCAGCATTACACCCTATTGGATCATGACATCAGTACCACTTTCATCACAAAGTGGCCGTATAAAATGACATTAAGACACATGCTCATTTCCTTTTTTTTTTTTTTTTTTTTTAACTTTTTTTTAAAAGCTTTAGTAGATGCCTTTCATGCTTGGTTTAATGAAGTGAGTATTCCTATGTTACTCTTTTTCCTATTGACCTTAGTAGTAATAGATGAGATTCCATTAATTTTGTTTTCTGAAGTGATTTATTGGTCTGTAACTCATTAGTTGATGTGGGTTTAACACATTCACACCGAGAAAGGAAAACAAAAGTTTCTTGTTTTGTAGTACTTGTTGGTTTTAGGTTGTTGGTGCCGTAACTAATACCATGTGTTAGCCCCTTTTTTTTTTCTCTTATGATATGTGGATTTCTCAAAAAATTGTGTAGTTGGGTTCAATTGATAGCCTAATGGTAATGGCATCATTTGTGGTGTCCCATGTCTGTGGTTTGAATACCACCTCCCCTTCCTGCATTTTTACCTATAAAAAATTATTTAATTATATATATAGTTGAAATCACTCCAATAGTGTGTAGTATAGTTTATTGAACAAATTCCTTAGCTTATATATATCACAATTAGGAGAAATTAAGGATGGGGGTTCTAGAAGCTATAGCGTTTCTATTACCATAATTGAACAAATTAAACCTGAATTGTTTCCTTTGGATATCGAAAAAACTTGGATATTTGACATCTAGGGCCTAATAAGATGCACTTTTTAAAACTTGCTTTCATTTTTTTCTTTTGTTGTTTAAAAGAAATCAATTTGTCTAGGTGTAGGGGTGGCAATTTGTGTTCACGTGTCGGGTTTGTGTCGTGTCGACTTATGAGTATCCGACAATATGGGTCAACACTAACCTGACATGTTTATTAAATGGGTCAAGATTTTTCAACCCTAACATGACCCATTTATTAAATGGGTCAATCATGTTGACCTGTTTATCTAATTTTATCAAAATGAGAAGAAAAAAATTTAGTATTAACCAAATTGAACTATGAAAAACCAAAAAAATAAATATTTTTAATATAAAATTCAGAACTAACGAGTAACTGCATCACAAACAATCATTCAAAATTAAAGAATATCTCAATATCACATATAATCAATCATAACATGTCAAAGAAAATAAACCACAACTAATAGGTTTATATACTTAGGATTTGAAGGGTATATTGGTATATTGTCATTTCATTTAATGGGTCAGACAGGTCAAATGGGTTTCATGGATTGGACATTAACCCAACCTGTTTATTAGACGGGTCAGTCATGTTAACCTGAATATGATACTAACCCATTAAGCCTCAACCCATAATCTGCTAATTTCGTGTCGGGTTCATAGGTCGTGTCCAATTTTGCTACCCCTATATCTAGGTGAAGAGCGTTTGGTTGGGCGTTTTGTGTTTTCTATTTTAAAAATTACTTAAAAAATAGTTTGTAGACCAGTTTTTAGGGAATTCTAAAATGATTTTGGGTGTTTTGAAAACTTTTCCCAAAACCACAATAGTGATTGCTCCTTCAAAATCCATCAACCCAATTTCACTCCTTCGTCTTGGTGATTCTAGCGAAGAACAAAAGAAACAATTTCGATGAAGAACTAGACAAAAGGCGATTTGTCACCTCTGATGTCTGTTTGGACTCCACTAAGGTGTGATTCAGTGGTTTAGGTTGGTGGATCAGAGCTTTTCTTGATGGGTTTGTTGGTGATGAGTGGCTTTAAATGGTGCAACTTGTGGGCAGTATGGGTTATGGTGGCTTGGAAAGTAACGTGGGTGATCAGTGCTAGCTGTAAATGAAGGGTGGTGCTGGATTTAAGGGGATTCAGCTGATTTGAAGGGGTTTTATAGATATACACACACACGTATGCCTGTATGTATGTATATACATATTTGGATAAGTAATAGAATTTTATTGTAAATTAAAAGGGCTACTCTATGTTCATGATGGTGAACACAAAGCTTCTTGGAAAAGTACAAGTAAATTAATTGGAAAATCTAAGAGACTAAGGGTGGGAGGCTCATGTTACTTAAGAGTACTCTCTCAAGTCTCCCAACGTACTTTTTATCTCTTTTTACTATTCCTAAAGCTGTGGCTGCTAGATTGGAAAGTATTCAGAGGAATTTCCTTTGGGGGTCTTCTGAGGGGAGTTTCAAATATCCTTTGGTGGCTTGGGAAAATGTGTGTTTACCCATTGAGATGGGTGGTTTGGGGATAAGAAATGTGGTGCCTTTTAATCAAGCTTTATTAGGGAAATGACTGGGGAGATATGGTCATGAAATTACCCATCTCTGGTGGCGAGTTATCTCCTCTAAATATGGTGAGGGTCAAGGGGGGTGGAGTACTAATGTTTGCTAGAGGACTCATGGGAGTGGCCTTTGGAGAAGCATTAATGAAGGGTGGGAGAGCTTTTCTAAGCATCTGACTTTTGTAGTGGGGGAAGGCACTCGTATCCGCTTTTGGCATGATAGGTGGATTGTTGACAATACTCTAAAAGATCTCTATCCTGAGCTCTATGTGTGTTCAGCGGTCAAGGATGCTTGTATCTTTGAGGTTTTGTGGATTCCAGAAGGGGGTACTGTTAGAGTGTGGAATTTAAGGTTTTATAAAGCTTTTGAAGATTGGGAGTTGGCTGCATCTTATTCTCTACTTCAGCTTATCCAAACTCATATTCCTCAGGCTGATAGGAGAGATACTCTTTACTGGAGGCTTAAAGGTGATGGTAAGTTTGACACTCTGTCTTACTACCATGCGACTCGGGGTGCTTCGAATTCTTTGTTTCCTTGGAAGTGTGTTTGGAAACCAAAGATTCCTAAGCGCGTGGCGTTCTTTTTGTGGACAACTACACATGATCGGATCCTCATTTTGGATAATTTAATGATTATTCTTTGTTTCCTTGCAAGGGTGTTTGGAAACCAAAGATTCCTAAGCATGTGGCGTTCTTTTTGTGGACAGCTACACATGGTTGGATCCTCACTTTGGATAATCTAATGATTAAGGGTCGCCCTTTGGCTAATAGGTGTTGCATGTGTTGCTGTGATGGGGAGTCAGTTGATCACCTTCTTCTTCATTGTCCTGTTACCCATTCCCTATGGACTTTTATGCTACAGGCCTTTGGTATTCATTGGGTTATGCCAGGATCGGTGGTGGGTTTGTTATCTTGTTGGCATCAGTGGCTTGGGAAGCATTATTTAGACATTTGGAACTTGGTTCCAGGGTGCTTAATGTGGATTGTGTGGTTGGAATGAAATCGTTGATCCTTTGAGGACAAAGAGAAGACGTTGGATGAGTTAAAGGTTTTATGCCATCGTAGTCTTTTGGAGTGGTCTTGTTGTTGGGGTTTTACGGATTGTTCTTCTCTCTCTGAGTTTTTGTCCTCCCTTAGCTTAGTTCCTTGACTACCCTTTGTTTGTTGTGTTGTTTGTTTCTTTTATTTCTTGTTGTTCATCATCATGAACTTCTTGTTTTTTCATTTTTCTCTCATTTATAATAGCTTTCTGATTACCTATAAAAAAAAAAAAAAGAAAATCTAAGAGAAAGGTGGAAATCAGAAATTGAAGTACAATTAGTAAAACCCCATGTCCTAGACCAATCAAACAAGGGATGGAGCAACAAAGTCTTCAATTGATCAATAGGTCTCTCAATTTCCTCAAAAGTGTGATTATTTCTTTATTTCCACATTAACCATCACATAAGCCGACACCAAATTCCATACATTCGAAGAATGTTTCCCAAACCAGTTGCGCCAACCAAAGAGAAGGGATGCTACCTTGTCCGGCAACACCCAATGAATCCCAAAGATCATAAATAATTTACTCCATAAAGCATGAGCCTCACAATGGATCAAAAAATGATTCATCGTTTCTCCATTGCACTGACATAAACAACACCAATTGACTAGCAATAATTCCCTCTTGTTGAGGTTTTCAATTGTGAGAATCTTACCCCATGCAGCTGACCACAAAAAGAATGACATCCCATAGGGACCTTGGCATGCCAAATATTCTTCCATAAAAATGAGTGAGTATTAGTTCCACAAATGGCATTATAAAAAGAGCAAACATCGAAATTACCATGCCCGGTTAACTTCTGCAACTTATCATCCCCCACCCCCCTAGGCAATTTTGTATAAATATGATCTAAGAATGAGCACACTGCCTACATCTCCCAATCATGAATATCCCAACGAAAACACAAATTATAGCTTCTTAATGTCCCCTGTGATGGGGGGTCTAACACATCAGAGGCTAAAGCACCCTTATCTGCTGAGCAATCAAATAGATAAAGGTATATATCCTTTATAGGAAGATGGTCACTCCAAGGATCATACCAAAACCGTATTTGATTGCACTTCCCAAGCACAAAAACCACACATGGGAAAAAATTATCCTAACCTGCTCTAATGCTTTGCCACAACCCACACCCGTGCGTACCTCTACTGACCCTTGTACACCATGCCCCTCTATCCTCACCATATTTGGCTACAATGACCTGTCGCCACAAATGAGTGGCTTCATACCAAGACCGCCGTAAGAATTTTCCAAGTAATGCTTGATCAAAGCTCCTTATCCTTGTAATCCCAAACCACCAAACTCAATGGGAGAGCATACCTTATCCCTTGTCACCAATGGGTAGTTGAATTTATCCTCCGAAGCTCCCCACAAGAAGTTCCTTAGGTATTTTTTCGAATCTATCAACCTCAAACTTGGAAATAGTAAATAAAGATAGATAATATGTTGGTAGGCTTGATAATTTACTCTTTAAAAGGGTAAGTTGGCCTCTCATAGACAAGTATAACCTCTTCCAGCCAGCTAATTTTCACTCCATCTTCTCTAATATAGGGTTCAATGTAGACTTTGCCTTGTAATGAGCCGCCAACGGCATCCCCAAGTAGGTCATTGGCAAGCTCTCTACTTTGCAGCATAAAATCTCAGTTAATGCATCCAAGTTGCCCACCTCTTCTACGGGGACTATTTCAGTCTTGTCCACATTAACACCATTCTAATGTACAACAATTGCTCCCTAGATCCTTTGTAGGATAGGATTGTGTAATCAGCAAAAAGATGTGAGACACTCAGCCCTGCAGGTGCTTTCACACCTGCTCAAAATTCTCGAATAAAACCTTCCTCCTCAGTTTTCTTGAGTATTCTACTCAGCACCTCCATAACCGATGAAAAAGGAGAGGTGATAAGGGGTCTCCTTGCCTTGGGCCACGGGAACTACTGAAGAATTTGGCTGGAGACCCATTTACTAAATCTGAAAATTTAACAATAGAGATACAAGCTTTCGTCCATCGTCTCTATCTCTCCGCAAATCCCATCCTCTCCATCAAGTAAAACAAAGACTTCCAATTCGTGCGGTCATAAGCCTTTTCTATGTCAAGCTTGCACAACACGCCTGGAATACGACTCTTCACTATACTGTCTAAGCATTCATTGGCAATTAGAACTGAGTTCAGAATCTGCTGGCCTCCTACAAATACATTCTTGGAAGTAGAGACTAATTTATCTAGAACAAGGCTGTTATGTACTTTGGGTGGTAATGGCTTTTGCAAGTTAGCAGCAGCGGATTTTGTGGTTGGTGGAGTTTGGGGATTTGATGATGATGCAACCTTGTTGGATTTGGTTCTATGAGTGAGGTTTGGTTGTAGCTTGTGAGTTTCTGTGCTGCAACTTTTAGTATGGAAGCTGAGCTTTCTTTTAATTATAGACGATCTTTACAGTTTAAAGAGCACTGATTCATGTCCAAAGGAAAAGAAATGGAGGTATAAGAAGAAAGAGAGGATTCGTAAGCTTGATTGTATGAAATGGCATCTTTCCAGGAAAACGTTGCATAAATTAACTATACTTTCCCACCAGTAAAGATTAGAGGTATAAGATTTGGAGGACAATTGAGAATAGTCTGTTTTCATGTTGATGAGTGAGGAGACTAGTTGGTGTGCATTTGACTGGCAGTTCAGGTCTTTTAGGTAGATTCCAATCTTATTATCACTCATGTGTTTTGCATCTGGGGATAAGAAGTCAGTTTGTGCTCGGTCTCACCTGAATGTTTCACGCAAAGAATATGATGGTTTTGTTATTTGGTGGTATGAATTGGTGTCAAACAATTGGTTCAAGGGTCCTATGATCAGTCCTAAGTGTGTGTGTGGGGTTTTTTTTTTTTTTGTTTTATCCACCACCAATGGCACTTGTGCTTTTGTTGTTGGCAGCATTGGAGTGGAAGATTGAGGGGAGTGGGGACCTTTCTGGCCATGGCATCCTGCCATCAAGGCTTGCCCATGGCTTCTCCACCAGTCAAAGGGCTTGGTCAAACAGAGAGCTTAAAAAATATGATTTTTGTTTTTATGGTTTTCTAAAAATGTTTTCTGAGATGCATCTTTCTAAAGATTTTTCTTACTTTGAGAATGACTTAAGCAATTTTTTGTTTCAACTCAAGAACAGTTTTTAAAAAGTTTTTGAAACACTTATAAAAAAATCAATCCAATCAGGCCCTTAATTTATTGTTGGTATCTGCTTGCTAGTGTCACCCTTTCACCCTTTTAGTGCCTTTGGTGGAATGGTGAATAATAAACCTATAGGTATCTTAATAACTAATTTTCCTCCATGTGATACAAGAAAATCTTTGCCAATTATCTTGCCTTTCCTCTTAAAATGTTATATAACACTGAGAAGATGTTGGAAGAGTTAAAAGTTCTATGCCAACATAGTCTTTTTGATTAGTCTCGGTGCTGGGGTTTTACGGATTGTTCCTCTCTTTCAGAGTTTATGTTTTCTCTAAGAATAGCCTCTTGATTTCAGAAACTGAAGATGTTTACCTATGGAAAAAAATTCTTTGGAAGATTAAAACTAAACTTTGAGATAGATTTTTAGGAGGTATATGTAACTTATTTATTCAGTTTCTATATCATGGTCACACTAACAGAAGATCTTTGGCGATATGGTTTAACATTTTCTTGCTGAGGGAGACCTAAGCAATGTGATTCCAATAAATGGTGAAGAGGACCTTAATTAGAAAACCACAAAGTTTCTTATAAACAAAAATTTGGTAATCTTTGCAATTTTTGAAATGGGTTTACATCTTACACATTAGTCTAATTTATTTATTTATTTATTTTTTAATTAATATGTTTGGAAGGTTTACTGTATGTTTACTAACAAGCGTGTTTTCTTCTTCGCCCCTAAACCTTTTTGGCTGCAAAGTTACTGAAGTAGTGGTATGAGCTTTTGAGAGACGTGAAATTAGGCCTATAGTGCTACCTACAAGATACTACCAACTATGATAGCAAACATCTTTAGGCAAGCATATCTGACAGGTTTTGGTTGAAGGTGGCTTTTAGATATTTATAAAAAGATCTCAGAAGTAATTTCATGACTCCTATTGATTTCCAATTAAATTTTCTTAGCATTTTCTTGAGTCGTCTAAGATTAATTGATCAGTGGTTTAATTTACTATGGGTGTGTACTTGGGCATGCCATGCAAGTAAACATTGTTGGTTAAGGAGAGGCATTGTGGCTGTTTCTTGTTATGCCTTCCGTATTTTACTCTTAGCAGGCTTTCTAAACAGGTCAAGTTTTATTCAGATTGTTTTACTACTATCTTAATTTCTGTACATGGTGAATTTTTAGGTTGTTTGATCTTCCTTGTTCTAATGCTTTTGGTTTGCTATAGGTTGCTTTATTTGTTTCCATACCAAGCCCCATGGACAATGAATTGTATGAAGAGCAACAAGTCCCATCTGGTCTTCTCACTGGCATAAGTTTTAATATTTCAACTCAGACAGATACAGTAAGCACTTCTTCATGATTAATGCTATGTTGGTTGTTGATTTTCTGAGAACTAGGAAATATCCATTCTCATTTCTTTTTTTTGGGGTGATCCTTTGGTATACCAATATGTTCATTTTTATTTTAAATGAATTTACTACTCATACATATAATATAAAGAAAACTCGTTCATTCTTTGTAGTCTGTGGATTGGATGCATCACTCATTCAAGTAGATTGAATGCCTTGCAAATTAGTAGCTGTCGGTACTAAAAAAAATAAAATGGTGACTTATCTCCATTTTCGGGTTGGGTTAATTAATTAACCTGCCCAGCCCACATTTACCAGGAGAACATTTGGGTATAGGATAAATCTGAGGAATCAAAGATGAGTAAGGTTCAGATTTTAGTGAATTTATTAACTTGATGACACTTCGTATAATTTTGATAGAACACGCAAATATATGTTTACTTAGGTGTATTTGGTTGGAATGAAATAAATGGACATTTTAGCTTACTGGAGATTGTGGCTGCATTCTTGTTATTAATTTTCTTTTAATAAGTAAACTGAAAAAAGAAAAAGAAAAAGAAGCTTGCTGGAAATCGGGTCCACATCAACGTGTGCTTTTGATCACATAACCCTTTTAATAGTCACATGACCTATTTAATCACTAACATATGGTCACATGACTTGTTTGTGTGATGTGATTAAAAAGAAAACTTGGATAGTGGTGCAGACACCAGATGCACGCCACCAATTATATGATTGGACATTAGAGGCCCTCTACCCATTGGGCTTGAGTTTGATTAGTTTATTAGACCTTATTGATTACGAGTTGAATTATTCTTGTAATTGATTACAAATTTTTTCTTGATATGATATGGATCCATAGTTGACCCCAAATTTTTTGGAACTAAGGCTTTGTTGTTGTTGTTGATATGGTGCAACTCAGTAAGTTTTACTTAAAGGCTCCAAAAAACATTATTGAGTACCTTGATTTTGATGAATAAAATCTTGTGAGAGTTTCCATGGCTTAGTGGTGATTCCATACAATCTCTAGGTGGGGAGGTCAATGTACTTTAGACTTTGATTGAAATGATGGAAAAGTGGGGGATAGAAAATGTCAGAAGCATTGATGTGATGACAAGTGCCTTCCACCCAAAGTGGTATGTCGTGGGTTCGAGTCCATGAATCAACCTCTCCAAAAAAAATTGGGGTTAAGGCTGCTTACCCTATCACCCTTATCATACCTTGCAAAAGTGGGAACTCTGTGCATTGGGTACAAGTATTTATTGAAAAGTATGGGGAAATAAATGATTTTTGTTTGGCCTCACATGTTTGGTTGGAGGGATAGAGAAGTAGAAGAGTGAAGCATGAAAAAGGAATATAACTTTCATTTGTTTGGTTGGGAGGAATTTTTTTATTGATAAATAATGAATTTTATTCTATCTAAAAAAGATCACCCAAGTATACAAACGGGAACAATACAATCAATCATGCAAGTTACAATAATCAATCAAATCAGAAACAGAACATGGTAATAAAGAACCCACAACTGACATCCAATCCAATATGGTTTTAAAGAAAGACAGCTTAAGATCAGGCAAATTTCTTTTAGAATCCCCAAAGCTTTGGTCATTCCGCTCTTGCCTAATACACCATAGTCTTCAATCCTTGTTTACTTTTATTTCATATTAAGTGTCATTTATCAATTCCTCCTTTGGCTGTTCTTTTCGTAATGTGTGTTTCTGGATATGAAAATGATGCTTTTAACAAAGTATTTGTCCTATTAGCATATGGCATTGAATGATTGAAATAACTGATCATTCCTTTGGTTTATCTTTTAGGGGTTAATTAGATGATGGTTTTAAACTACTAAGAAGTTTTTTTCCAAATCAAATGAAACTTTTTAACATTGTGATACTGTAACAGGAGAAGATGTCTGGTCTAGCGATTAATTCAGTCAGTGAGGTCACTGATCCTATGTTGGGACTCCCAAATCCGTCCTGTCAATGCTCGACATGTGGTGCCAAAGATTTAAAACACTGTGAAGGTGTAATGGGCATGTGATGCCAAAATTATGCCACTTAACTCCTTTTCCTTGTACTTTTACTCGAAATTGTACTAAACTATTGCTTTTATTGTCTTTTCAAGGTCATTTTGGGCATATTAAATTCCCATGCACTATACTCCACCCTTATTTTCTATCGGAAGTTGCAAAGATTTTGAATGAAATTTGTCCAGGATGTAAATCTATCAGGCGAGAACTATGGGTCAAGGTCAGGTACCTCACTCCTTGTGCTGAACAGTAGAACTGTTGTTTTGTTGTCTAAGTAAAAAATAAGTATGCTGTGTATTGCAGCTTACTGCTTGGTTCATTTATATGATAGAGCATTGAATTACATTTGCTATCATGAAATTTTTTCCTATTTATTTATTATTTATCCTGAACTCATTTCTCAAATATCCTTGGTTTTTATTTAGTATTATCATCATTTTTTTGTAAGACTAGTTTTTAATTTTAGTTGCTAAAAATAGCTGTATGCCTGTATCAACAAACCTATTGGGCAGCAGAATTGGCTAGGACCATGTCTCATGATGGAGGTTCTAAGTTCAAGTCTCCCCCTTCCCCCCTTCCCCTTGGGGGATGTTATATGGTGTATCCGATACATGATATCCTTTTTCCTCTCCTTAGGTCTAAAACTCTTTAATTTATTTTTTATAAATAAAAAGCTGTATCAGCATTGACGTCAACATGAGAGCATCTTGTACAGATCTTTTGGGTTAAAACTGGTTTTGACTTTTTGTAAAAACTGCATCTCCCTTTTCTACTATTGTAATGAAATTGAATCATTTGTCTGATAGGGAATCCCTTTCTGTTTATTATGAAAAAAAGAAAAAGGGTACAACCTAAGAAGCACAGGAACGGGTATGGACCGTATGGTATGATATGATATTTTATATGAAAATACTGCAATTCTTGAAAAACTAGGATATGATATGGGGAATGCATATATTAATTAAAATTATTTATATTTATATTTTTAAGACATTGTTAAGCATATATAAGAACAATAATGGATAATAAAGTGAATCTAGGAGGTGCCAACTAGTTAAGCTATAAGTCTCTTAGTGACACACATGCAGAGGTATCCCAAAAGTATTGGGTACAAATACATATCAGATACGGATACTTGCAAAAATGAAGCATCCGTGCTTCCTAGAGTACAGCTCAATTACGTTAGAAATATCCAAAAGGCCCCTTAACAAATTATGATCTAAAAAATTCAAATGGTTAGGATAATCGAATAGGGTGGAAAAGATTTAGCCTCCATCACTTTCAACCACAGAAGTGATTTAGGAAAATACTATAGCTTATTGAGCGTAAGCTCATAAAAAATATTCCAAAATTATACATCATTTTAACTGTATAAAATTCTTTTATTTTGTACTGATCTATTGTGGACGATATATTTCTTTTATACAAGCTATCAATTACACATACACCACTTTTTTATGGATTGTACTGTGGAATAGATTAATTAGCTAAATTGATGTTTCCTAGTTGTTTGCTTCTTGTTGATGGCGTTTTATGCTTGCCTAATCGTGCATGTAGCAGGGTGGAGATTTGGTATCTAGCCATAATCGGCCTAAGGGCTGCAAATATTGTGTTGTAAGTTTGTTATGCTCTTATTATCTTCTTTCTTTGGGAAATTACATATTAAACCCTATAATTTCAGGGGTGTAACAAGTTAAACCCTAAAGTCTGAAAAAGTGGCAACTTAAACTTAATAGTTTCAAAAGTAACAAATTAAACCCTTGGTCCATATTAAATTCCAAACACAATGTAATTCCACTTAAATGGGTGAGATTTAATTTGTTACTTTTTGACAATTCAGGGTTTTATGTGTTACTTTTAAAACTATAGGGTTTAATTTGTTATAAACATAAATTATTGGGTTTAAAATGTAATTTTCCCTCTTTCTTTTTGCGCCTCTGTGATTTTAAAATCATGACTTCTGTAATAAATAGGGACATTCAATAGAGTGGTATCCAACAGTGAAATTTAAAGTTTCCTCTAAGGAACTCTTTAGGAGAAGTGCAATTATAGCGGAGGTAAATGAAAAGTTGCTAAAGCAGAAGAAAAGATTAAGGAGTTTGCCTGCTGATTTTTGGGATTTTATTCCAAAAGATGAACAGCAAGAAGAAAGTTGTTTGAAACCAAATAGAAGGGTTCTATCACATGCCCAGGTAACATTGCCTTCCTATATAGATGTCTCAAATGTGCATCCTGTTTAGTCATTTGTATTAATGTAAATATGTATGCTTATTTGTTATTTCAAACTAGCATTTCCTGAATAGTTTTTTTTTTGCTTTGTCAATTCAATAATTACAATGGGGGAAGGGGTATTTGAATCCTGGATGTCTTTGTTGGAAACACCTGGAGGTGCTAGTTGCGCTACAAGGTTTTTGGCAGCATTTCCTGAATGGTTGTATTTGGAAACCACGGTCATTTCTTGATCATTTATCAAACTATGAAACTCCTATACTTGCATAAACGGACAGATACACATGAGCACATGTTTCTCTGGATGTGCATGTAACTTCCAGACAATTGTTTGTTCTCTTTTTCTCTTTCCCTGCTTCTCTATGGACATGAGAGTCTATTATCTCCAGATTTGCTTCTCACATAAAACAATTCAAGGGAAGGCTGTTTATTTTCCAAGTGATCCTTTGCTTTCTTATGATACATCCATAATCAATCTTGGATCTCCTGCAATTCATAACAAAAGCCCATTCATACAATAATTTTTGCATATCCTTCAATGCTCTAGCTCAAATTGCACCTCAAAATTAACTAGGTGTATATGTAACATACTAATAGAAAAAAGAAAGGGAAATGCTAATGGATGCCCTTAGGGTAATGGTTAATAATCCATTTAAAGAAAGTTTTTATGGGAAAAGAAAAAAAAGCAATTAATGTTTTGACAGTTTTTTCCATTTCCCATAAAAGTGGTGTCAAAACTTTCCTAAAATGGATTGTTAACCATTGCCTTAAGGGCACCCAATAGCATGACCCAAAAAGAAAAAAAGAAGAAGAAGAAGAAGAAGAAGAAGAAGAGTAAGTATAAGTTTAACTAATTCCTGTGTCATCCAATTAGTCTGTGCTAGTTTAGGTTATGTTAGTAATAGTATGTCTAAAAATAGTACTCGTGGCCACTGACTTGCAGTTTTCTCTAGATTCATCCATATTTACTCATCCAACTCTTTAGAGGTGGAATCTACCCAATGATTTAATATCTTTCTTCCTTTTATTTTTTGATAGGTAAAAATAATATTATTGGAAAGAGACTACGTCGTGAGAATATCTACATATGAATTGACTCTATGAAGGAGTGAATAGAGAATTAATGAAGGATGCTTATATTTGAGAAGACTTGCACTCCACCTCTTCAAAAATACGCCGATTTCGTTCCCTCCATTTAGTCCACATCAAACATAAAGGGATAAGATTTCAGATATCCGAAGTTGGTCCACGACCTCGCCACCCACATAATAAATCAAGAACTTTTTCCTGTAAAACCCATTGAACCCCAAACATCCTAAAAAAAAAGCTCCATAACTCGAAAGCCATGTTACAATGAATCAAGAGGTGATCCACAGTCTCCTTGCTACAATGGCACATACAACACCAACTCACCATTGAAAAGAATATCTTGATGAGATTCTTAGCGGTGAGAATCTTCCTCCGAGCCGCTGTCCACACAAAGAAAGAAACTCTTTGAGGGGCCTTGGGTCTCCTTATGGTCTTCCAAGGAAAAAGCATAGGGGTTGAGCCTTGCAATTTCTCATAAAAAGATTGCATAGTGAACTCCCTATTACTCTTTAACTTCCATATCATCCTATCATTCCCCTCCCTAAGGGGAGTATGAGAGTCTAACAAATGGAAAAATGAAGCCACCTCATCAATCTCCCACCCCAAAGGGAGTATGAGAGTCTAACAAATGGAATAATGAAGTCACCTCATCAATCTCCGAATTGTTAAAATTTCTTATGAATTCCACACGCCAATTCCTATTCCGCCCCTCTACCCGTCTCTCCAATAATGATTCCACAAAAGCATTCTTATCCACGACAATTTCAAACAGTACAGGAAACATCAGTTTTAAAGGCTGATCGCCACATCAAATACCATGCCAAAATCGAATTCAACTACCAGAACCCACAACAAACTGAATGCATCGTAAGAAATGATCCCCCTTCATTCTAATGCTCCTCCAGAACCCACAGCCATGAGTGCATCAAACAGGTTTCGATAACCATCCACCCCATTCCTCCCCATTTTTCACAATATCAACCTGTCTCCAAAATTTTTCTCCTCCAACCCAAACCTCCATAGCCACTTTCCCAACAAAGATTGATTGAAAGTGGTAAGTTTTCAAATCCCCAACCCTCCATAAGCCAAAGGAGTGCATACCTTATCCCATCCCACCAAGTGGTGCTTGAACTCCTCTCTAAACCACACCACAAAAAATTCCACCGTAACATCTCTATTCTATTTGCCACACTAGTGGGAATGGTGAATAAAGATAAATAATAGGTAGGCAAGCTTGAAAGCGTGCTCTTTAATAACGTCAACCTTCCTTCTTTAGATAAGTACATCCTCTTCCAACTAGATAAATGACGTTCAAATTTCTCCAAAATAGGATTCCAAATGTTATATGTGCAAGTGGTTTTTGGTTGCTCTGGAATTGTGGGAGATGGTTTTTGGTTTATTTGGAGTTTGTTGGGTTATGCCAATGTCTGTTGTTGAGTTTTTTGCTTGTTGGCAAGGTCGATTTGGTCGCCATCGCAATGGAGATATATGGCTAGTTGTTCCTCATTGTTTGATGTGGTGTATTTGGAAGGAAAGAAATAGTAGGTGTTTTGAAGACAATGAGCGTTCTATGCCTGCTCTCAAGTTTCTATTTTTCAGAACCTTATTGGACTGGTTCTCAGTGTAGAGAAACCAACCTTTTTCTTCTATTTTGGATTTACTTGATTTATGTAATTTTTGTATTTGATATGTTCACCCTTGTATACTTCCTGTGTACGTGGGTGTTTCTCTCTTTTTGATATCAATAAATCCTTATTACTTATCAAAAAAAAAATTGCCATTGATTTAGAAGAGGCCCCTAATGGCATTCCAAGATAAGTCATAGGCAAAGATCCCACCTTGCAATACAAAGGATCTGCCAGTTCATGTATATTCTCCACCTCACCCACCAGCACCATCTCACTTTTTCCCAAATTAACTCGCAACTTGGTCACCGTCTCAAAACAAGTTAGTAAGAGTCAAATATACAGTTGCGGCATCACACAAAAGAATGGTTTCATAAGCAAATAAAAGATGTGAAACAGACAAACCACCAGCAATAGAATTTCCCACCTTAAAACCTCTAATAAGTCTTTCCTCCTCCATCTTCTGTAGCATTCTACTGAGAACTTACATGACAAGGATGAAGAGCAAAGGAGATAAAGGATCCCCTACCTTAGTTCCCTAGAAGAGCCAAAAAAACCAAAGGGAGACCCATTAACCAAACAGAAAATTGGACTGTGGTGATACATGTATGAATCCACCCTCTCGACTTTTCACAAAACCCCATCCTCTCCAATAAATGAAGAAGAAGCTCCCAATTAACATGGTCAAGAGCCTTTTCTATATCTAGCTTACAGACAATGCCAGGAATGTGACTTTTGATTTTGCTATCCAATCACTCATTGGCAATGAGCACTGAACCCAGAATCTGCCTGTCACCTACACATGCATTTTGTGGTGAAGGATGAAGAGCAAAGGAGATAAAGGATCCCCTACCTTAGTCCCCTAGAAGAGCCAAAAAAACCAAAGGGAGACCCATTAACCAAATAGAAAATTGGACTGTGGTGATACATGTATGAATCCACCCTCTCCACTTTTCACAAAACCCCATCCTCTCCAATAAATAAATTAGAAGCTCCCAATTAACACGGTCAAGAGCCTTTTCAATATCTAGCTTGTAGACAATGCCAGGAATGTGACTTTTGATTTTGCTATCCAATCACTCATTGGCAATGAGCATTGAACCTAGAATCTGCCTCTCACCTACACATGCATTTTGTGGTGTAGAAATAATTTTATCCTGCACTCCTTTCAATCTATTTGTCAACACCTTAGCCACAATTTTATGCGCTTCCAATCAAATTGATAGGTCTAAAATCCCTACCATTAATAGCATTATGTTTCTTTGGGATTAATGCTATAAATGGGAATTAAGGGATTTTTTCGAACTTACAGTATTTATGTAATTCCTCAAAAACAGCAAACACATCTGCTGCAACCACCCTCCAACAGTGCTAGAAAAAAGCCATGGTGATGCCATCTGGACTTGGGGATTTATCCCCTTGAAAATTCTTCACCACCTGAGTAATTTCCTCCTTCTCAAAAGGCGTTTAAAGCATGCGACATTCATCCTCCCCAATGCTAGCAAGATTAAGTCCATAAACCTTTGGATTCTATCCCGCTGTTTCTTGGTACAAGTTCTCGTAAATTGGCACAATCTGATCCCTCACTTACTCATTTTCTTCCTATACCACTCCACCTACTTCCAACACCCTCAGATGGTTATATTTCTTGTGAGAATCAGCCAACTTTTGAAAATATGTAGTATTATTATCCCCCTCTTTCGATGAAGTAGCTCTTGACTTATGTCTCCAAGATATCTCTTTTACGGGTTTGAAGGTCAATGTTGGGAAAAGTGAGATTGTCCCTGTTGGGAAGGTGAATAATCTAGATGCACTGGCTAATATTCTTCAATGTAGAGTGGGCAGTTTGCCTATGAAATATTTGGGGATGCCGTTGGGGACTTCTTTTAAGATAGCTTCGATTTGGAATCCTATTTTGGAGAAAATGGAGAAGAAGTTATCTGGGTGGAAGCGTCTCTATTTATCTAAGGGTGGTAGGCTCATGTTACTCAAGAGTACTCTCTCAAGCCTCCCAACGTACTTTTTATCTCTTTTTACTATTGCTAAATCTGTGGCTACTAGATTGGAAAGTATTTAGAGGAACTTTCTTTGGGGGTCTTCTGAGGGGAGTTTCAAATATCCTTTGGTGGCTTGGGAAAAGGTGTGTTTACCCGTCGAGATGGGTGGTTTGGGGATAAGAAGTGTGGTGTCATTTAATCAAGTTTTATTAGGAAAATGGCTATGGAGATATGGGCATGAAGATACCCATCTTTGGCGGCGAGTTATCTCCACAAAATATGGTGAGGGTCAAGGGGGGTGGTGTACTGAAGTGTGCAGGACTCATGGGTGTGGCCTATGGAGAAGCATTAATGAAGGGTGGGAGAGCTTCTCTAAGCATCTGTCTTTTGTAGTGGGTGAAGGCACTCGTATCCGCTTTTGGCATGATAGGTGGATTGGTGATAATACTCTAAAAGATCTCTATCCTGAGCTCTATGTGTGCTCAGCGGTCAAGGATGCTTGTATCTCCGAGGTTTTGTGGATTCCAGAAGGGGGTACTGTTAGAGTATTGGATTTAAGGTTTTATAGAGCTTTTGAAGATTGGGAGCTAGCTGTATCTTATTCCCTTTTCCAGCTTATCCAAACCCATATTCCTTGGGGTGATAGGAGTGATACTCTTTGTTGGCGGTTAAAAGGTGATGGTAAGTTTGACACCCGGTCTTATTACCATGCGATTTGGGATGCTTCGAATTCTTTGTTTCCTTGGAAGGGTGTTTGGAAACCAAAGATTACTAGGCGAGTGGCGTTCTTTTTGTGGACAGTTGCACATGGTTGGATCCACACTTTGGACAATCTAATGCTTAGGGGTCGCCCGTTGGCTTCTTGGTGTTGTATGTGTTGTTGTGATGGGGAGTCGGTAGACCACCTTCTTCTTCATTGTCCTGTCACTCATTCCCTATGGACTTTTATGCTTCAGGCCTTTGGTATTCAATGGGTTATGCCAGGATCAGTGGCGGGTTTGTTATCTTCTTGGCATCAGTGGCTTGGGAAACATAATTCGGACATTTGGAATTTGGTTCCAGGGTGCTTAATGTGGATTGTATAGTTGGAACGAAATCGTCGTTCCTTTGAGGATATTGAGAAGACGTTGGATGAGTTAAAGGTTTTATGCCAACGTAGTCTTTTGGAGTGGTCTCGTTGTTGGGGTTTTACTGATTGTTTTTCTCTCTCTGAGTTTATGTCTTCCCTTAGCTTAGTCTCTTGATTTCTCGTTTTGATGTGCTGTTTGTTCTTTTATTTCTTGTTGTTCATCATCATGAACAACTTGTACTTTTCCTTATTTTCTCATTAATAATAATTTTCTGATTACCTATAAAAAAAAAAGAAAAGGAAATAAGGCGATCCAACTCAGATTTTACCTGCATTTGTCGCCTCTCTTCCCGGGTAAGGCCATGCAAACATTCCTTTTCATCTAACTTCAACACTTTATCCAACAACCTCTTTTTATTAACCCCTACATTTCCAAACTCCATTTTATTCCATCGCTTAAGATCCTCTTGAAGGGCTTTCAACTCAGAGTTCCTCTAAAAGAATACATGCTCCAGCATGTTTGAACTTTCTCCACAAAGCCTTCTGTTTTCAACCACATATTCTCAAATCTTAATGGACTTTTCCCATGTGCCATGCCCCCAGCTTCAATCAAAATTGGACTATGATAAGAAAGGAGGCGTGGTAGAAGCCTCTGTGTCACATCAGGAAACTGTTCCTCCCAATCTCCTGAGATTAGAACCCTATCAATGCGGGACATAGAGGGTGGGTCTCCATGTGAACAGTCCCCCTTCCAATGGTAAGTCCAACAAATTAAGCTCTTCAATAAAATTAGAGAACTCAAAGATTGCAGGACTGAATCTGCTATGTCCCAATCTTTCAGACGGGAATCTAACAACATTAAAATCCCCAAATAAGCACCAAGGTGTGCCCACATTAAAATCCTAAAGAGAGAATGAGATTAGAAGAGTTAATAAGTAAGTAATATAGAATAGTTAGTTACTATCCCTAGCATGCTACTCACATTAACACGTGTTAATGATAAAAACACAAACTAGAATTATTTGTTACGCATGGGGTATAGTAGAACCAATGAGATGAGGAGATGTGGGCCAAAAAATTAGCTCTATGGATATATAAACAATCTATTGTAATCTCTTTTCTAATCATTGAATGAAATTGCCAAATTATGGCTTAGACTTGATTGTCTTTTACTTGGAGGAAGAGACTCCCCTGAAGAGGTCTCAATTGGACCAAAGAACCCTTGAAACCCTAACCCCTTAACCTATCATTTAAAGATTCCACTCAAAGTTCCTTAAGAACACATACCCACTCTTGTGTTACTAACGTAAAAGGTGGGGGGGGGGGGGGGGGGTGGGGGAGGGGAGTTGATAGGAGTAGGTAATTAATGCACATTGCAGTAGCTTTTATGACAATCCCATTACGGATTAGGAAACTAGGCCTAAAATGACATTAACATATGTCACACCTTTGCCACAGCACCCGTACTATCTTTTCAAATCCTCGGTTTTTTTTTTACAGACCATGCTTTGTTCAGTTAGGTGATTTTATATTCAGAACTACTGAACTGTTTGATTTGTTTTGTTCTAGTGGTTGTCACTACTAGGCATACTTATTCTTATGCTAACCTTAATGTCCTATGATACTCCCTTTATTATGATGCCTTATTTCTGATTTTCAGGTCCGTTATTTGTTGAATGATGTCGATCTGAAGTTCATCGAAAAATTTGTTTTGAGGACCGATTCACTTTTTCTCAATTGTTTTCCTGTGACACCAAACTGTCATCGAGTGACTGAAATTACTCATGCATTTTCCAATGGACAGCGATTGATCTTTGTAAGAATTCTCTCATCCACTGCTCTCCTTGTGTTGAAATGGACTCAAATCACATAATCTTGCAATATTTATGGTTTTCTTATCTCATTTTCTGATTCTACCTGATTAATTGTTGTAGGATGAACGGACCAGGGCCTATAAGAAACTGGTTGATTTTAGAGGGATAGCTAATGAGTTGGGTTCTCGTGTTCTGGACTGCCTGAAAATTTCGAAGGCAAGCTGCACAGCCTCTATTTCTTCCAGTGTTTAACTTAGTGATTTTATAGATCATTATTTGTCTTTCTTATTTCTATACTTTTGATATGCAGTTATGCTCGGACAAGTCATCAAATAATGATTTGGCTTCTGCCCAACAAAAAAAAATTACAGATCCTTCCACCTCTTTTGGGTTGAGATATGTCAAAGATGTTGTTCTTGGGAAGCGAAGTGATCATTGTTTTCGAATGGTAGTTGTTGGTGATCCGTGTATCAAGCTCAGTGAAATTGGTATACCATGTCATATTGCAGAGAGGTTGCAAATTTCTGAGTGCTTGAACAGGTGGAACTTTGATAAGGTGAGTGATTGGGCTGGACTACATTTCTTTGAGAAGGGAGAAGTTTATGCTCGTAGAAAAGGTAGTCTGGTTCGTGTTCGTCGAATTACCGAACTTCAAATGGGGGACATAATTTATAGACCTCTGAGTGATGGGGATATTGTGTTGATTAATAGGCCTCCGTCCATACATCTGCACTCCCTTCTAGCATTATCTGTTAAGGTTCTACCAGTAACCTCAGCACTTTCTATAAACCCACTTTGTTGCTCCCCTCTTCGTGGGGATTTTGATGGTGATTGCCTTCACGGCTATGTTCCTCAATCAATTGATGCCAGGGTTGAACTTAGTGAGCTTGTTGCTATAGATAGGCAATTAATTAATGATCAGAATGGTAGGAACCTTCTTTCACTTAGTCAAGATAGTTTAACTGCTGCTCATTTGGTCATGGAGGATGGGGTTCTCCTGAACCTTTTCCAAATGCAGCAGCTGCAAATGTTCTGCCCACATCAACTTCTGTGGCCGGCAATTATGAAAGCTCCCTCGCTAAATAGTTTTGTTTGGACTGGCAAGCAATTATTTAGCATGCTTCTGCCCCCGGGCTTTGAATATGATTTTCCTTCAAATGGTGTTCTTGTTAGTGATGGAGAGCTCTTATCTTCTGAAGGATCTTTTTGGCTTCGTGACAACAATAACAACCTTTTTCAGAGTCTTGTCAAACATTATCAGGGTAAAGTACTTGACTTCTTGTTTGCTGCTCAAGAAGTTCTTTGTGAGTGGTTGTCAATGCAGGGCTTGAGCGTTTCACTTTCAGACTTATACCTAACCTCTGACTCATACTCCCGGAAAAACATGATGGATGAAATCTTTTGTGGTTTACAAGAAGCAGAGCATATGTGTAATTTCAAACAGTTGATGGTAGATTCATGTTGGGATTTTCTTGTCGAAGTTGGTGAAGAGAAAGATGTTCCTGAAGTGGAACGTTTGTGTTACGAGAAGCAAAAATGTGCTGCACTCAGTCAAGCCTCCGTCGATGCTTTCAAGTACGTGTTTCGGGATATTCAAAATTTAGTCTACAAATATGCAAGTAAGGACAACTCGTTGCTGGTTATGTTTAAGGCTGGAAGCAAGGGTAATTTGCTGAAATTGGTTCAGCATAGCATGTGTCTTGGTTTGCAACATTCACTGGTTCCACTATCCTTTAGAATCCCCCACCAGCTCTCATGTGCTGCTTGGAATAAGCAAAGGGCACATGATTCATTCCTGATGGCTGATGATACTCCTGGACGTCCTAAGTACATCCCATATGCTGTAATTGAAAATTCCTTTCTGACAGGCTTGAATCCTTTAGAATGTTTTGTTCATTCAGTCACAAGTCGAGATAGTTCTTTCAGTGACAATGCAGATCTCCCTGGGACTTTGAACCGACGGCTTATGTTCTTAATGCGTGATTTGTACACTGCATATGATGGAACAGTGAGAAATGCATATGGGAATCAACTTATTCAGTTCTCTTATAACATTAATAAGGACAAATATATTCCAAATAGCAGCAATCATGATTTTGGTGAGAGTGTTGATGCCTATGATGCGGTAGGTGGTCAGCCTGTTGGTTCATTATCTGCTTCTGCCATTTCAGAAGCTGCATACAGTGCTTTGGATCAGCCAATCAGTCTACTTGAAACTTCTCCATTGCTGAATCTGAAGGTGCTCTCTCTCTCTCTCTCTCTCTCTCAACAGTTAAAATATGGTTTATTCATCATCTTGTTCTGGGGAAATATCTGATGTGACCTGCAATAGTATTGATCAGTCAATTGTTGACGCTGAATATTCAAGAATCATGTTAAATAAATTTTGTGAAGTTATTAATTTTTTTTTTGGGGATAAGTAATCGTATTTTATTAATTAAAAAATTACTTTATGCTCACGATGATGAGCACATTGTAACCTAAAATAATTACAAAAGAATTATTCAAAAAATTGAGCGATTCTTTGAAACCTAGAAGGGAATTGCTATTCGTAAGACCCCATTCTTGGGACTAATCTACCAGAGTTCGAACCAGCAATGATTCCAGCTGGGCCTTTGATCTTTCTGTTTCTTCAAAAGTATGACCATTATGCTCCCACACGAATTCTGTCACCCAAATAACAGATTGGCTACTGTCCTTGGTAACACCCCTTGAATCCCAAGAGCACTAAATGTTGGACTCCATAGACCATATGCTACATCAAAATGGATTAACAAATGATCTATTGCCTCACCACCTGCAACACCACGTGATTTTAATGATGAATCTACTTTTAAATTTTTTAATAAATATTAACCAAAACGTGCAGTTGACAGAATCTACTTTTATTAATGATTCCCCTCCCCCTTCCTGAAAGAAACGACTCACCTGAAGAGGTCTCTCATGTATTATCTATTTGAACTAGATTTTACTATTTACATATTCAAAGAGGTCTCAATAGTGTTTCACTACATACCATATATAAATGCTTAAATAAGCTAACATTGTGCTTATTTTTTGTTCTAAGTGCCTCAATTTAGTTTTTGCATGTCTTACATATTTTTTAAAAGATTTGAGTTTCTTGTTATTTTCACTCTGCCCTTAAATGTGTGGCAAAAGGAGCATCACACTTGTATTGTATCAACCTTCTTAGTGTCATCTTTAATTATGTAGCTAAATTTGTGTCCGTTGTCTAGCTTAACAAATCTTTAAATCTGACTTGTAGTAGGGTGCCAAATTCTGCCTAACCTGAAAGATGGATTATATGGACCTGGTTGCATAAAATCATGTGCTTTCCGTTTTATTTTCATTAATCTCTATGAATATTCTATTAGCTATTATATATATATATATATCAAGGAACATTCTGCTATTTGTAGGGTATCTCACATCACCAATAGACTGAAGAAAAAATGAGGTAACGAGTTTATGTGGAGTTTTTTCAGTCCAGCAGTGCATTCAGTGTGTTCCAGCCAGCAGCAGGCATTTTAGGTCTTGATTAGTTAGTAATATGTTGTTGTACTATAAGTGATAAGTAAGAGTGTTGATAAGCATAGGCACTTATAACTAAATTGTGAGCTGGCTGCAATAACAGAATTCTGTTAGAAAGTTAGTTACAAGATGAAATCAGCCATGTGCTTAGTTAGTTGGGGTCCTAGCCTTGTAATTCATGTATAAATACCTTCTCTTGTGTGTAATTCAGTAGATGATGAATAATACAATGTGTTTTGAAATCCAAGAAGTGTTTCTTGAAGAGTTGAAAGCCTAGTGCCATTGTTTCTAACCAACTTAGTTCTTCTATCACTTATAGTTGCTAGGACAGATTCTTGGTGCGTCACCCTTGGCCCTTTGTTCTACTAATTGAGGTCATTTAGAATGGCTTTGGAAGCAAGGGCTCATATGCAGACTTCCAGAGATTGTATCAGTAAGGAAACCTTATGATAGAATTCCGTTTATAACTTTTTCTTCCAAGAGAAGGGCTCTATTAATTTATTATCCTGATTGATAAATTTTGGGGCTAGGGGTTGATGGTCAGGTGTTTATCTGTTGTTGAATGATCTGTTTTGGAGCTCAAAAGTTAAAAAGTGTTATCTATATAAAAGAAAGCGCCAAAATTACAAAACTGAAACCTATTATAATTAAGTGGTCCATAGTAAATGGAAAACACATACTTTAATGGAAGAGGCCATCAATATCAAGATATTAATGAAAATAAATCAGAAACCACGTGATTTTATACCCTTAATGGGATCTTTCCCTGAGTTTCTTAATGTAATGTAAGAAACTCAAATAATGTGCTGCATACTACAGAATCAGTCATACAAAATTAGCTTATCTCATTCTATCAGGTTTTCTAATCACCCTACAAAAGCTGCATACTAGGTTTATTTTCATGTATCATGCATTGTGGTTATCCAGATTCTACATGACTTGGTCACTGGTCAATGTAGCCAGGTGATCTAGTAGTGTGTTGTTTCTTTATTCGGTGGAAGTAGGGTGTGACCTATCTATGGACTTTCATTATCTTGGTTCCTTGTTGGTCTGTATGCATTTTTGGATTAATAAATCCTCAAAATAGCGTGACATCATGTTTTAGTTGTTTAAATGCATCTAAAATTGTGTTGATCATCTCCTGTTGCATTGTGGAGAGGTGTCTAGGTTATGGGGTTTTGCTTTTAGGTTGTTTGGCGTTACTTGGGTTCTACCCAAGAGGGTTATTGATTTATTGGCAGGTTGGAGAAATTGGTTTGGAAAGCACTCTTCAAATATTTGGAATTTGGTACCACATTGTGTTATGTGGATTATTTGGAGGGAGTTCAATAATCTCATATTTTAAGATTTGGTGCTTCCTGGGGACAAGTTACTAGCTTTATTTGCCGGCACTTTGTTTGATTGGTCAAGGGCGTGGGGTTTTACTTCTAGGGAATCCATTCCGCATTTTTTGATGAATATTTCTTTTCATAATATATATTTCTTATCTATCAAAAAAAATTGTGTTTTGATAATTTTTGTAATTCTTTTGTGATGTGGTTTAATTGTACAGAATGTTCTGGAGTGTGGTACGAGAAAACGTAATGCTGACAGGACTTTGTCAGTATTTTTGTCCAATAAACTTGCAAGACGGAGGCATGGTTTTGAGTATGGGGCCTTAGAAGTTAAGAATCATTTGGAGCGGCTAATATTTTCAGATATTGTGTCTACTGTCATGATAATGTTAGTTTCCATTTCTCTCTTATTTGCTTATCTCCTGTTTTATGTTTTGTATTAATAATATTACCTTTTTGTTCTTTTAATATTAATTGATGTGATTCTGTGTATATTAGCTTTTCTCCACAGACTTGTAGCAAGACACATTTCAGTCCATGGGTTTGCCATTTTCATATATGCAAGGTAGTAAATTTGGAAATCCAAATCTTTTCTACTTTTATGCAAGTCCAAGATATGAAGAATAAATATATTTTCTTTCAGGAAATTGTGAAGAGAAGAGGATTAGAAGTGCATACAATTATCAATTCCCTTGACAAGAAGTGTAACTCTTCAAGAAAGGAATTAAAATCGAATTGTGCTGACTTGCAAATAACAAGCAAGTAAGCTGCTTCTTTTGTGTGACTAAAAGATTTAATTATAGTTACCAATGAGGATTTTATATAAGGTTTTTTTTTTTTTTTTTTTTTTTTTTTTTTTTTTTTTTTTTTTTTTTTTCAGCTTAGATTATTCTATCCAATGTTCCCAACTAATAATTTAGTTCCACATGTTTGATTCCAAACTGCAATAGCCTAAGATTTCGCCATCAGGTGAATTGCTTGAAAAGAAAATAGAATACTCTTTCATTTTGCCTTCCACCTTAACAAAACTTTTAATCATCTGTTGAATTATTTTTAGCATTCTTTTCTTTTTAGCAAAAAATAATAGTAATAAGGTACTTTTTTTGTTGTTGATAATTATGTGTTTAACAAGGTACATGCATTCATGTCTAAGTATTAGTTTTTTTTTTTTTTTTTTATATGTGTACTAAACATTAATATTAGAAGGGAATTTATATGATTCTTTTTATTTTTTATTTCTGCTCACAATAAGTTGGGAGGGAGAAAGGATTTAAATTTGGGTGAGACTAGGGTCTTGGTAATTTATATGATTATTTTTCTAAGATTTATATTAAAAAAAACTAGCATTCCTGCTCAAGTTTAGTTGCTTTTGCAACAATTGAAACAAAAACCAGAAAAACACAAAAGCAAATTTAATAATACACGCAACAAAAAAAATTGAAAATAATTATGCAGTTAGGTTGGTCAAAATAATTAAATATTTGAGTTCATTCAAACAATATGTTCATATACTAAATTATATCTATCATAATAATTTACCTTTGCTCTCTTTTTAATAACATGTAATAATTTTAACTTATTCTCAAATATAATACTACCTGATAAATATTATACGTGGACAATATTGTACTCAAGCATTGCACAGGACATCCACTAGTAAAATTATAAATTTGAACAGAATTTATTAGAACAAAATGCTGCATGGCTGTTTTATACTTTTACATGTAAAGCATATGGTAATAACTATGCTGAGAGTAACATTCGTGTGTCTCTACTATGGATCCTAGCAGAAAACATCCTTAAAATAACATGCCTAGAGGAAAGCCATTTTGTTAGGTAGCTTTAGATGTAATGCATCAAAAATTTAGTGTTTCGTCATGGAATGTAGCCACAGCACTCGCTCTGAATAACTCTCTTTATTAGGTCACTTTAGATGTCTCAAAGTGAATATTCAATCCTCTGCCTTTTCAAGGTTTCTTTTTCATTTGTACTTCAAAGTTAACTTTATCTATAATAAATACATGTAAATATTTGGAAGTCTATATACCTGTACATATATACATATGCGTGTGTGGGTGAAGCAGGGTCTCCAAATTGTGGTTGCACCCTATTGTGCCACGTTTCTCTTTTTTTTTTTTTTTTTTTGAAGGTTTATAGAGATTTTGAGAATCAATTAATGTTCTCATTGATTAAGTTAGATTAACACAATCTTATCATAAAATTTTGACGTGAGTCATGCTAATTTATAGATTTTAAAAATATACAGCTAATAATCATACAAATGATTGTTCTTGGATTGGATCAAATTTTTCCGTTGTAGATAATTACTTAACCATAACCCTAATTTTGAAGAAACAAGAATCGGAAAATGATGGTTCAATGCATATTTCTTATTGTTACTTTATCCAATTCAAAAACTGAATATTATTTGGGTATTGACTTTTTAACGTTTGCTTATTATTTTCATGTACAAACAACTTGTTAAGCACTTAATGTTATTACCTTGAATAAAATTCATTAGTTATTTATTTTTGTTAAGCTTGAATAACATATAGTTAGAGACTAAATACATAAAACTATTAAAAAAAAATCTTGTGAAATGCATGAGCTACAAGCTTGTTTTGGCACATACTACAGCTACTGTTTCATGAGTATATTTGGGGCAGTAATTCATTTTGGACTTTGTTGATTAAATGACAGGGACTGTTTTGAGACACAAAAGGAAGGTAATGATACAATTTGCATCACTGTTACAATAGCTGAAAATGACAAGAATTCCTTACAATTGGATACAGTTAGAGGCGTGATCATACCTTTCCTTCTTGGAACAATTATTAAAGGTTGGTAGTGCATATCTTATCTTGCTTCACTGTTCCATTGTTATAGATTAGACATATGCTTGATGTATTTATTGTTTTGCTAATTTGTCATTTTTCTTGATTTGATTTATTAATTCTTATTTCCACACTTTGTAAATGTTCTTTAGGATTCCCAGAGATCAAGAAGGTGGATATTTTATGGAATGATCGGTCTAAAGTATCAAGATGTCATCATGGTTCTTCTGGTGAACTCTACTTAAGAGTTTTTATGTCAGGAGACTCTGTTAGAACAAATCTCTGGAGTTTACTTAAGAATTACTGTGTACAAATAATGGATATGGTTGATTGGTCACGTAGTCATCCAGATAATATTCATGATTTCTCTATGGCGTATGGAATAGACGCCGGATGGCAATATTTTCTCAATGTATGTTCTCTCTGCTTAGATTTTTTTTTTGGGATTGTTGCAAGGGTGTGGTATTGCATTTCAATCATGGAAATTGTCACTTATTTTTAACTATTGCTATGCCTTTACATGTGCAGAGTTTGGAGTCTGCGATATCTGATACTGGCAAGTCTATTCTTCCTCAGCATTTGCTTCTTGTCGCAGATAGTCTATCAGCTACAGGAGAGTTTGTTGCCTTGAATGCAAGAGGCATTGCACAACAAAGAGAACATGCATCTGTCTCATCACCCTTCATGCAAGCATGCTTATCTGTTAGTTCTCCTACATGTTTGTCTTTATTTTGGCATTGTCATGATTATTCATTATAAAGAGAATAATCTATAGCCATCTAATCCATACTTGTTATTTGGTTCTTTTGTGCAGAACCCTGGTGCTTGCTTTATTAAAGCTGCTAAGGCTGGAGCTGTGGACAGTCTTAAAGGAAATCTCGATGCATTGGCATGGGGAAATGTTCCTTCTACAGGGACGGGAGGCCACTTTGATATTATTTATTCTGCAAAGGTAGATATTATGTTGTTCTTGCTGGTGATCTTTCTAATAAATGTTGGAAAATCCTGTCTCCCCATAATGTAAAAACCTTGAAATTCTAAAGATCCCATCCAAATGCAGCATATCAGTGTATGGTTAACATATGAATGTGTGGAGACCCCATTATCTTAATAATAGGTTTATCTTTCCTTTTCTTCGTCATTTTTCTTTCTTGCATTGTTTTTGGGGTGCTAAACAAGGACTTCGTGGAGTACATTTGATGGAGTTGTGATGGATCTGGTTGACAAGTTTTGTTGAGATGAACTGAACTTCTATACATTTGAACATTGGTTTCTGTCAACACGTATTAAAATCAAGCTGTTTTATTGTTTTCAAATTTCTTTCAGGTTTTATTACTAATCCCTCATGTTTGTCAGTTTTCATGTTCAATGATATATTTGATTCATATTAATTTTTTTTTTTCTTTTAGAGGGGGGGGGGGGGGTGGCAGAGTTTTTTTTTTTTTCATAGCTCTATCTTCTGTCTTTTAATGATCTAATCATTTCAATTCCAATTATTATATATCAGGGACTTGAGCTTGCAAAGCCTGTAGATGTTTATAACATGCTGGGTAGCCAAATTAGTTCTGATAAGCAGAATGTGAAGATCAAAACACCTTTTGTTTGCAATAGTATGTCTGACAAATCTGGTACTCAGTTCATCTACAAGTATGGTGGTCTTGCAACAAAAGGACTTAAAAAGTTGGAAAGCATATCTAAATCCTTAAAAAGTCGTTTGACATCAAACGATATTCAGAATCTTTCCCATTCATTGAAGGTTATATTGCACAAGTAAGTCAAAATATCCATATGATTCTCCTCTCTTTTAGCTTTGTTCATTTCATTGTATTCTGTCATACTACTTTAATTAGCTTCTTATTAATATTTTAGTCATAATTTGTTACTAATATATTACTCATAATTTTCCGTTCTTTCCTGGCTCTATGGGATTATAAACAAGAATGTTGTTTCTTGCTTTTCAAGTTATGGCATTAGCTTGTAAGACTCGTACTGAAATGTGATTTTATTTCTTTAAAAAAATGTCTTTATATCAAATAAATGATATTTTAAGATTCAAGTAACTCTAACATAGAGCGTTCACATCCCTCAAAGCTTCTAGCATTTCTTTTGCGCCAAATACACCATAACAAGCAATGAGGCACAATTCTCCACAACTCTATATTTCTATGTCGTCCAAACCTACCCTGCCAAGACTCAAACAACTCAATAACCTTCTGAGGCATAACCCAATGAATTCCAAACAAACAAAACACCAACCACCACAACTCACAAGCAATGGGGCAATGAAGAAGATGATCCACTGACTCCCCACAATTCTTACACTTATAGCACCAATCAAGAACTAGCACATGTCGTTTGTGAAGGTTGTCTGTTGTTAAAATCTTACCTAAGGAAGCAGAGACCATGAAAAGAAAGCTACCCTAGGAGGAACCTTCGAATTCCAAATCATTCTCCAATGGAAGGATAAGAGGGTAGAAGGGTAGAAAGAAAGATAGAATCCTCTAACCTCAAAACCTCTACTCCTTGCTGGCTTCCAACAAACCCGGTCCGGACCCAATCCCCTTACCTTCGAAGAGTAGACCATATCCATAAGCAGATCAAAGGATTCTTGTTCCCAATCTTGTGGAGGACGACGAAATTTAGCATCCCAATGAATCCTCCCACCCGACCAACACATAACCTTCGCTACTGAAGAATCCTTTGTCCTACTAATACAATAAAGTTCCGGAAAAGCCTCTTGGAGAGTACGATCTCCACACCACACATGCTTCCAAAACTTCACTCTAATACCATCCCCCACATCATATAGAAGGAGTTTAGAAAAACTCATCCAACCACTCCTAATAGGTCTCCACAAGCTAACACCATAAGCACTGGTCACCTTTTTCGTGCACCAACCACCCCAATCATTCCCATATTTCGTGGTCACCTTTTGTCATTTTCCTTGTTCTTCCCTTCCTGTTTTACTTGATCGTTGTAATCTTGGTTATTGATCTATGCCCCCATAGTACATTCCCAATGTACTCGGGTTGGCTGTTTTTCGTTTTATAATAAAATTTTCGTTACTTATCAAAAAAAAATATCAATATTTATTTGATCTAGAGGGAAGGAGTTCAATTTAAGCAAAAAAATCCTGAAAATAATACTCCCTCCATCCCTAATTATTATTCCTCTATATTCCATTTTAGGTGTCCCGAAATGAAGTCCTCTTTGATTAGTCAACAATCCTAACTTACTGTTTGGGTGTTTATTTAATAAGTCAATACTCTTTCATTTGAGTTGAACTTAATAATGGTAGTTTTGGAAACTTGTACCTTTTTATTTAAAAGGCAATACATTAAATGATATGCTCTTTAACTATGTGTTTGGATGAATAATTTGGGACATTCACAGAATTTCACAAATGATGGAATTTACATCCCCATCATTTATGAAGTTCCTTGTTCGGCTCTAATTTTTGTAGAAATTTTAAAATGATGGGATTAGTAAATTGAAAGTTTGGACATAAACAGAATTTGTAAAGTCCTTACAATTCATTTTATTGAAACTCATCTTTGCTTAAGGTTGGAGTAAAAATAAATAAATAAGCAACTAAAGGATTGCAAAAGACACCAAATATGAATTAAATACAAGATGAAAAATTTATTCAAATGACATTATTTCTTGATAATATTAACAATATACAAAGTAAAAGCATATTGAAGTCCTAAAAATATCTAAGAGTTTTAACTAAACTAGCCTACGAAAACCTACGAAGTATTCACAAAACCATGTGCTGATGATAATCATTAAACATCTCCAATGCTAAGTATCACGAAATGTCACCCATTCATCAATAGCTTGAACACATGTAATCCTATCATCTGAATTATTTACTCTTTCTTCTATTGTTGACTGGCTTAATAATACTCCTCATCCACAGAAGCCAAAAATCATAGATCCTGGCCTTGAAAAATAGGGTCATCATGTTGCTAGAGTCCAATGAAATTATGAAGTATAAAACATGCATTGATAATTCTAATTTTTGTTTTGATGTTGAATGTGCACAATATACTCCACCGTTGTTTTAACATTCCAAATGCCCTCTCAATTACATTCCTTGCAACAGAATGACAAAGATGAAATAGTGCTTTAGAATTTTCTAGGTTGTTTCCAGCCCATTCCCTTTTGGTGGTATCTGGTGCCTTGATAAGGTACTAAAAAACCTAGACCATCAGGCTATACTCCTCATCCACAGAAGCCAAAAATCATAGATCCTGGCCTTGAAAAATAGGGTCATCATGTTGCTAGAGTCCAATGAAATTATGAAGTATAAAACATGCATTGATAATTCTAATTTTTGTTTTGATGTTGAATGTGCACAATATACTCCACCGTTGTTTTAACATTCCAAATGCCCTCTCAATTACATTCCTTGCAACAGAATGACAAAGATGAAATAGTGCTTTAGAATTTTCTAGGTTGTTTCCAGCCCATTCCTTTTTGGTGGTATCTGGTGCCTTGATAAGGTACTAAAAAACCTAGACCATCAGTATAGCCTGCATCCACAAGATAGGGTGCATGTTAATCAATTACCACTTGGAACATAAACTGGTTATTCCTATGTAAAGCATCTTGCAAATCTCGTGAGTCAGATGTAGAACCCATTAGTTGAAAGACCACCCTTTCTCTTTCAATATCTAAGTCAGTCATCAATCGACACAGTTACTGGAACGTGAGTTCCATCAAGTGCTCCAATACAATTCTAAACAACGTTAAGAAAGCTTTATTTTTTGGAGAATCAACGTTAAGAAAACTTAAAAAACTTAAGTAAGTACCAACGAGAACTCTAATTAAAATAAAGGCTAAAATGCAAATTGTACCTTCTAAGTTTGGTTGAAATCCATTTAAGTCCTCTAACTAACTTTTGTTTAATTGAGTCCTTTAAGTTTCAAATTTATTCAATTTAGGCATTCCGTCTAATTTCGTTAAAAAATTGCCGTTAAGTATACAATTAACTAATAAAAAAACATTTTTAAAAAATAAATAAAATAAGATTTCTACATAAAAAATATCTATAAAATTAATATAAATAAGGCTAAAATGCAAAACCCACCCTCTAAGTTTTACCAAAATTTTTATCAGTCCTCTAACTTTGCTTTTAGTCAACTCAGTCCTTTTAAGTTTTAAAATTGTTCAATATAGGTCTTTCACTAACTTCTGTTAATGTCCTACCATTAAGTGCAATTTTATTTTTATTTTCAGTTTTTTAAATTAAAAGATGCAGAAGACCAAACTACAAAATTTTAAAAATATTTAAATTAAGAAATTTCAGAAGCACAGTACATGAATTCAACAAACCCAGTACATGAACAACAAATTTTTTTACATTGATCACAACTAAAAATTGCATCCAAATACAAAATTTAAATATACAAATTGAGAAAAGATCACAGCAAACACGAACAAAGGGATCTAACATCAACTATCACTACCACATACGATTTACAAATTCGCTACCCAGAAACAATGTTTATAAGATTATATATTCAACAAGGAAACGATGTTTCTGGGTTTTTCAATTTTGGGGTTACTTGATTTTTACAAACAAAATCAGAATAAGAACAGATTTGACTAAAAATCAAAGAGACTCAGATCAGGTTATTCACCAAATCTGAAATCCTCTGAAACCAATCAAAAAAAGACTAAACACAACAGCCCAGTCATGGGTTGGAAGTCCAATGAGGTTTGATGAGAAAACACACAGAGAGGCCCAGTCGAACTTTGATGAGAAATCACAAAGAGAGGGAGAGGCCCAGTCGAACTGAGCTAAGAGAAAGAGGACCACTGCCAAGTAACTATAGTGACCGGTGAGGAGAAGAGAGCAGCTGACCTTGGTGGTCGGCCATGAATGAAGCTTTGAAGAAGAAGAAGAAGAAGAAGAAGAAGAAGAAGTAGAGTGAGAGATATAGGATTTCTATTTTTAAAATTTTTGTTTCTTCAAAATATAATTTTTATAATTCTTATGGATTTTTTAAACAAAAAAATAATTACAAAAATGTAAAACTAACTGTGAAGTTGACAAAATCAAACGGAAGGACTTGATTGAACACTTTTGAAACTTATAGGACTTGATTGGACACTTTTGAAACTTATAGGATTGAATTGATTGAAAGCTAAGTTAGTGGACTAAAATGAATTTTGGTGAAACTTAGAGGGTGACTTTTGCATTTTAGCCTAAAAATAATTTTCGAAAAATAAGTAATTTTTTTATTTTATTAACAGCAAATTTTTAATGGAATTAGATTGAAGGCTTGAATTGAATAAATTTGAAACTTAGAGGACTCAATTAAACAGAAATAAAGTTAGATATTTGAAATGCATTTCAGCCAAACTTAGAGGTTGCAATTTGCATTTTAGCCTAAAATAAAATATTTAAGAATTTTATTTTTAGAAGTACCTCAAACTGTTTCCACTTATCTTGGTCGGAACAGCGAAGAAGACATGGATGGTATTTCAAGTAGTCCTTTCTTATTTTCATCATTGCATATTGCATGCAAAACGCAATTAAACTGTCAGCTTATTGTTTCCTTGGAATGATATATGTAAATTTTGCAAAACGCAATTAAACTGTCAGCTTATTGTTTCCTTGGAATGATACATGTAAATTTGACCACAAAAACATTGCATCAGCTTCTTCAATAGTGACTTGTTTTGACTGAACCAACCTACCATTCTCATGTAAATTTTGTACATAAATTCATAAATGCACTCTTGCTTAAGTCGCAACTGTTCAATGCAGTCAACCTCACTTCCATCATACAAACTGTTGGGCTGATAAACACCTCGGGGAGTTTTCTTGAATTATTAATATAACATATAGAGACATACTTTAACCCAAAAGGCCTAAACTCTATGGGTATGTTCTCAATTATGTTATATTAACCACTTATTCTTCTTATCATTATTCAATGTGAGACTTCACTAATACGTGTATACCCAACAATCTGCCCCTCACATGTGAGTCTCTGCCTCTTTGTGAGCTATGAACAAGTCCTACTCACTTCCCCTTGTCTAATGAGTTTTTTTCTTCACTAGTGCGTCATCCATGGGCCTTCATGTGTTAACACCGTACGTCTTTTATCTACCATGGGAACCTTGAACCTCACCGCTGTATAGCACAATTGGCAATAATACTCCTTTGTTGGGCCTTTTTCAAGATTGTTTGGGCTTGCTTGGTGTAATATACCGTGGGACCTACCTTGCTCCATTTGCGAAAGGGCTTCAAGTACACACGCTCCCTTCCCGCTCCAACTGCGAAAGGGACCTTGATAACTTTGCCACCTTTGCCCCACACCACCATGGGCTCTAATACCACTTGTTGGGGAGATAAACAACTTGGGAGCTTCTTTGAATAATTAATATAACATATAGAGACATACTTTAACCCAAAAGGCCCAAGCCCAATAGGTATGTGCTTAATTATGTTATATTAACACTAATTCTTCTCATCATTATTTAATATTTAATGTGGGACTTTACTCACGTGTATACCCAGCACAAACAATTTTAGAAACATTGTCTTTCTTGATCCCAATCATGTATTGGCTCTATTACCCATAATATTTTCATTATATCAAGCTGTAATAACAGACATGATAGATGTAGCTATGGCAACAATAATTTTCATAAATTATACACCTTCTCTTTAAGCGTATAACTAAATTACTCATCCCATCGGCCATTCCTGTTAAAGTGTTCAAAGTAACAATAATAAGCATTGAATTTAAGTGGGTGGGAAATTTTTAATTTTGTTAACTATGCAAGACAAGCTTCACCAAATTGGGTAAGGCACTAAGGCTATTATTAGGCTATCAAGAGTGAAAGCTAGCTGTTTACTGGTCTGTACCCCTAAAATGATAATAGAAAATATAGAGAATCCAAAAATATCAATTAATAACCAGGATACAAATCATTTTATAGTCCTCCATCTAAACAAGATAGCTAAGAGGTGCAAAAACAAATACTTCTGTTCTTGTCGTAAATCAAGCATAGAAAGCATTTCAAGAGTGATCTATAACTGTGGCATTGTTGATATAAGGACACTATTATAGAGTTGCAAAATATGGGCTTCTTTTTGTATTCTCAGAAAGTGAACCCCCTCAAACCACATTAAAGGCACTATAAATCAAGTGACTGTATTTAAACTTTCAAGATAAAAATAGATTTTAATGGTTTCTTGGAAAGACAAAAGATATGCACATTAAGTAAGTGCTACTTCAGGTTTTTTGTGTTACTTTAGGAAAATGCTTGGATGCCATTGCCATCAGGACTGGTCTGTCATTGACATCAACAAAAAACATGCATTTGGTCAGTGAGGCATTTAGTCAAACAGTTCCTGTGCCTCACTCCGCCCAGTTTGGAGCATTGATCAACCCAACAATGCATTTGTTTACCATACAACAACTTTTCATTTGGAATCAGCGATAGAAAACCTCCCATATGAATCATGAGGGTACTCACCCTGGACAACAACAGCATAATCATGTGCATTTAATTTCTCTGTACAAATTCAAGTATTTTAATGATGCTGCAGGTCCAGAGACGACACTCTCTACAAGAATGCTCCCTGTAAATATGACATATGCATATAAGAAGACAATGAATGTATATAGTGCCATATGAAACACCACACAAGGGATTCAAACTTTAAGAAGTGGTCTTTGTAATCGTTTGAAAAAATATATATTACTAAAGAATATAATCTATGCTAGGGTACACAACTATCAATTAATTAACCTGCCAACAAACCCAAAAAGGGCAGAGCCAAAGGCTTGGTGTAGCTGTTAATCAATTTAAGCAGAATTTAAACATCTGAAATGTTAGAACAAAGTATTTGGTTCAATACACAATATTACTATCAAGATAACTATAATAAAAAATAATCGATCTAGTTTAAATATGCATAGCCAATCAAGTTTTCTGAGTATATTATGACATCTCCATTATAAACATGCAGAACCCAAATAATTGATATAGAGGTATTGAATGGATGCAGCCTAAGGCAGTAATCAATTCATACAGTAAAATCTAAAATATATAGTTGATAAAGGTTCCCTTGCCAACATGCAAGCTGAATGACATTCCACTCTAAATTTAACTGGTTTTGAATACCTTTGAGTTGCTAAGAATATGCTAAACTGCCCAAGAAGTTATCTATTTGAATTTTGAACAATTATCTCAAAAATTGATGGCATTATCAGAAACTGTAGCAGCAAGTTGTCTATTTGAATGACAATAGCTTTAGGTGTGAATAGGTTTTCTAGCATGCATGTTAAGGGTTGTACCTAATATTAATTTTAAATCACATTATTTTTAGGGCTTTGTTTTTCAACATTAATATGATACCTTGTTGAATGACTGTCCTCATAGCTTTAGTGTGTTCATATGATTTTTTGAAAAGGGTGGGAGTTCCTGAAGGACTATTCCTGTTTTGGTTGTAGGTATCCCATTGATCACAGGTTAAATGAAAAAGACAAGTCAACTTTGATGATGGCTTTATATTTTCATCCTCGGAGGGATGAAAAGATTGGAATTGGAGCTCAAGACATAAAGGTATATAAATTTTTTTTTTTTGATAGGTAATATAAACCTTGAGTTTTGGAAATATTTCTGCTTCTTTGCCAGCTGGTCCTTAACTAATTGGCATCTCCTCCTTCCATAAACAAGGGGTGGAGAATTAGCCATGGTTTCAATCCTGTGTGAGTGCCTTAACTGTACTTGTAACGGGGAAAAAAGATTTCTGTTTTTTTATTTATTTTTATATATTCTATTTTATTTTATTTATATTACAGTTTGAAAAATTATGATTTTGTGTTGTTTACATGGGTTTTTAAAGATCATTGGGTTTTTTAAATGCCAAATGCCTTACATCTGGATTAAAATTGGGAGGGGATCCTTTCCCAAAGATCATCACGGGTAAATATATAAGCTTTTTCAACAGTGCTGGGTGTTTAAGTTTATACAGTGAACATTGTTCTGTGATGATTGATTACCTGGAATTGATAACCTATTGTGCATAGATATTAAAGTTAGAAATCTGAGGTGGATGGGGTGGTTTATGAGGAGGAATCTGAGGTAGCTGCTCACGTGGTACAGTTTTATAAAACTTTGTATCAGGAGCCAAAGGGGTGGAGGCCTTTCGTGGAGGGTTTAGAGTTTGATAGTCTTGGGGATATGGAGAGGGTTTGGCTTGAAAGGAAGTTTGAGAGAGGAGATTTTTCAGGTTGTAAGAGACTTGGAAGGGAACAAAGCTCCAAGTCCGGATGGTTTTACCATGGCTTTTTATCATCATTGTTGGAGAGTAGTGGAGAAAGATGTTTTAGCCGTCTTCGAAGAGTTTTTTCATCATTATTAGTTTGAAAATTTTCTTAATGCTACTTTCATCGCTTTTATTCCAAAAAAGAATGACGCCTCCAATATCAGAGATTTCCGGCCTATTAGCTTGGCAGAATAGTTTTGTGGGTGAGAGACAAATCCTTGATTTTGGTTCTTATTGCGAATGAATGTGTTGATAGTTGGGTGAAAGAGTAGGGTTTTGGGGGTCATCTGTAAGCTAGATAATGAGAAAGCTTACGATCATGTGAATTGAGAGGCTCTCTTGGATTTGTTGAAGAGAATGGGCTATGGGGAGAAGTGGTGTAAGTGGATCTGCACTTGTATATCCATGGTTCAATTCTTTGTGTTGATCAATCGGTCTCCAGCTGATTTTTTTGGTAGTTCTAGGGGATTGTGTCAAGGGGATCTATTATCTCCCATGTTGTTTTTGATTATGATGGAGATTTTCTGTAGAATGTTGAAAAGAGTGGATGGTGCTGGCTTACTCCGTGGTTTTAAAGCTGATGGTAGGAGGGGTGGTGGGGAATGTGTTTCACATCTCTTGTTTGTAGATGATACTATTCTATTTTGTGATGTAGAAGTGGTGCAAATCCTTCATCCTTCATGTTTGGCTGTTGTTACTTTGTTTTCAGACTGTGACAGGTTTGAAGTTCAATGTGCAGAAGAGTGAAATGGTTCCAATAAGGGAGGTAAATGATGTGCATGCCTTGGCTGAGATATTGGGTTGTAGGGTTGAAAGTTTGCCTATGTCTTATCTTGGCATGCTGTTGGGGGCCTCTCATAAATTACCTTCAGTTTGGAATCCTATTCTAGAAAAAATTGAGCGAAAGTTGGCCGGGTGGAAAAAGCTGGATTTGTCTAGGGGGGGTAGATTGACGTTGCTCAAGAGTACATTATCTATTCTTCCTAAGACTACTTTTTTTTAGCGATGTTCACCATTTCTACTCATGTGGCTAATAGAATTGAAAAGTTGCAAATGGACTATATGTGGGGTGATAGCAAGACTCATTTGGTAAGATGGGATAAAGTTTGTGCGCCTATGGTCAACAATGGTTTAGGTATAAGGAGGAGGGTGGTAGCTTCAAAGTTTGAGGAAGAGTGGGGAGATAGACTTCTAAGTTGGGTAGGGGAGTTCATGGGTGTGGTTTATGGAGATGTATTCAAATGGGTTGGGAGGATTTTAGCAAAAATACTCAGTTTGTTGTTGGGATGGGGAATAGGGTGGTGTGGGGATCAACCTCTCAAACAGACTTTCCCGAGGCTGTATGGTATTGCTACTGCTACTGACAGGGAGGCCTCTGTAGAATCTTCGTTGACAAGGCTGGGGGCGGAGGAGAGAAGAAGTTGGGATGTTTGTTTCATTCAGGACTTTAATGATTGGGAGATAGATGAAGGGTCGAACTTTCTTTGTATCTTGGGAGCTAATATTCCTTTAATGGATGTTGGAGACCGGATGAGCTGGAAGTTGAAGCCTAATGGTTATTTTGATATCCGGTTGTTTTATAACAAATGGCGAGATTTCCCCTCTATTGTCTTTCCTTGGAAAGGTATTTGGAGAGTTAAGGTTCCTCGGCATGTTTCATTTCTCGTTTGGTCTATAGCTTGGAATAAGATCCTCACGGGTGATAACCTGAGATGAGGTGGTTTTGATTTTGTGGATTGGTGCATTATGTGTTGTCGTTGTGGGGAGACGGTGGATCACTTACTACTTCATTGTGAGATGGCTCATTGGTTGTGGAGTTTTGTTTTTACATCTTTTGGATTTTTGTGGGTTATACCTAGAATGATTCTAGATCTGCTTTTTGGCTGGTGGAATTGGTTGGGGAAGCATTTGTCTAATATTTGGAATTTAGTTTTGTTGTGCTTACTATGGTGTCTTTGGAAGGAGCGGAATCAGCAGACTTTTAAGGACTTGGACTTGGATAATTCCGGAGATCAGATGCTTCTTTTAGTGGAACTCTATTTGGCTGATCTCGGGCATGGGGACTCACGACTAGTGCTTCTCTCCCTTCTTTTCTTAGCTTTCTTCTCTTTTGTAATTGATTTGCTGCCTGGTTTTCTTCTGTTTCTTTTCTCTTTTTTCCTTTTCTTGTAAATTTTGGTTTGCCTTGTGCTTTTCATGTATAGAGCAGCCTTTCGAATATATTTCATTCTTACTTATCAAAAAAAAAAAAAAAGTATATATATATATATATATATATATATATTGAAGTTTGAAATCGTTACTTGGAACTTAGATAATATAGAAATCATTAGCTACAACGTTTTTCATATGGATTGCTTATTAAACAAAAAATAATAATAATCCCTTTTGTTGTTGGTGAAAATTTTCTGAAAACATTTTTGTACTCTATGCCTAATTTTCTGTTAGATTTGCAATAATAAGATGGATTAGTGGAAACAAGAATCAATAGCCAACCCCAAATAATTTGGTACTAAGATTTTGTTGTAGAAGTGGAATTGAGAATATGAAGTGAGATAAGGTTTGAAATGAAATGAGGAAATTTTTTAATGATAAGGGTGGTGCCTTTTAATGAAAGGATGAGGGGGAGTTAGTTGGGATGGTTGGTCATGTTTAGAGGTGAACAATTAAGGCACAGTGAGAAAGATAGAGTTTATTCAAGTTGAGAGAACAAAAAAAAGGTAGAGGAAGATAAAAAAACATTAATAGTAGTGAAAAAGGACATGTCAAGTAAGGAAGTAATGAGAGTATGACTCTAGATAGAATAGAATTGCGGAAAAGAATACATGTGGCTGATCCTGATTAGTTGGTTGAGGATCCATGGTCAACCCAAAATATTGGGATAAAGGCTTGGTTGTGATATAGATGATGTCAATGAGGACTTCTCTTGGTTTACAAATTCAATTATTTGGAGTTTGATCAGTTGTAATGGGAGACCATTTTAATGGAAAATAATACTAGGAAACCAGGGATATTTCTTTGCCTAATTCTTCCTTGTTTAGCAAAGTTCATTGCTATCACAATGAAAATGATTCTTTTGTATGTTTGAAGTGAATTGTAGAACCCAAAGTAGTGTTTCTACAATTTATTTGTGTATTTGTGCCCAAAATACTTGCTAATTAAACTGTCACTATTTTTTGTGCGCTGAATTTCTATATCCATATAATTTGTTTATGTTGAATCTTTTCCTTGGGACAGTTTCATAATGGTTCTTTCCCCCATCTTTTACAGGTTGGTTGCCACCCTAAATATCAGAATACGCGCTGCTTTGAAGTGGTAAGAATGGATGGGACAACGGAAGATTTTTCTTACCACAAGTGTGTCATTGGTGCCCTTGAGATCATAGATCCTCTAAGGGCGAAAACTTATGAATCAAAATGGGGGCGAAAAGCTACGAATCAAAATGGAGCATTTGCAGTAGACTCTCTAGAATAGGGTAAGGGAACAAAATAGGGAAGGAAACCCAATAAACACCCCACATCAGCTTACCTATCTCTTCCCTATTGTTTTCTGTATCTGAGTAACACTGATAAAGAAAAGTGGGTGTTCTGAAAAGTGAGAAAAATAATAAAAAAATGAATGGAGAAATAATATTTAAAATGAAATAGGGTTTAGAAAAGGAAATCTGATGTGGGTGAAAAGGAAAAGTGGTTAGCTAAAATAGGAAAACTAGGTTCTTATCCTAAAATTGGGAGAAAATTTTAGGTAAACTGATGTCAGTGCTCAACATAGAGTTTTCAAGCCAACCATATGCCTCTACATATTTTGAACTCCCAAGCATGTAAAGTGACTGACATTGGATTTGAGAACGATGTTTTAATGTTTAAGGTCTTCACATCAGACCATTAAACATGCAGTCATGTCAACTTACCTTTGGAATGATCCTGATTTCCTGAAGCCCGCATTCTATTCTAGGAAATTGCAAGCAACTTTGGGTATTGGAGCTACCTACTAACTAGTGTAAATCAAATTTGCTCTTCTCTAACAATGGCGGGTGGATCATCTCAAAATAATAGTTTTGGAGCTTTCATACCTTTTCAAAGCTGTATATTCCCCACCCCCCCCCAAAAAAAAGAAGAAGCAGATATTGTGCACAAGAAGAGTACTAGTAGAGCAGTAAGTGCTTTGCTTTTTGTAGTCAACAGTATTTCCTTTTGTTTTTAATTTTTAATTTTTTTTAACTACAATTGCAGTCCCTTACTCATGCTTCTTTTTGCTACTTCCACTATAACTTGTTTGCCTTACATCACGTCAGGCTAAAAAGCTGTAGTCGAAGCAGCAACGAGAAGCTTTGTAAAGGCCAATTCCAATTTCATGTTGTATCTATGATACATATGTACAATGCAAACATTCATATGAACAGCTATTTTCATAAAATAGTTTTGGCATTTCAGCCTATATGGTGATCTGGTTAGTTTGCTATATCTCATTTCCAATGCCAATGATGTATTGGAAGTTATGGATTTAGATTTATCCCATTTCCAATGCCAATATGTATATGATTTAATGGAATTTTCAGATATAGTCAATCCTCTGATGATTGGTGCATGTGGAAAGCGTCTTGATGACACTTTAAATCATGTTTGTTTCTGTTAATAGAAATTCCTTCTGATATTTTATTTGATGTCTCTAACCTGTTGTTCATCAAGTGGGTTGTCACATTATTATGCTTTGGTGGCATAACTTGTCTGATAGTTTGATAAATTCAATGATTAATGGTGCTAGAAATAAGTCTGGATGATTTAAAATAATAATTTAGATTAAATCGAAGTCATTTTAAGAACAGCATACCATCCAGATTGCATCCACTTAACACACACACACACACAAACGCTAGCATGTGGTTGTGTGATTTTTTCAATTTATAGTAATGCTACAGATGACTCATAATCAATACATTCATATGCATATCCATACATATTTTCAGGTGTTACAAAGTTTGGAAATAAACACTCCAAGAAAGATACTTTTTGAGTATAACCCATCTTGTTGAGCTCGGACACCTCTCCTTTACTATGCCTCAATTTACTTGTGCATACATATATACTTGTACAAAGACAAGTGCACATTCTCTAATTGATCTCATAATTGTCTGGGTAATTAGAGTAATATAATCATTAACAAGACTAGACTTGTCAAAACATAATTTTTATTTTATTTTTAATTTTAAAATAAGATCTTGATTCCTGGAAAAAAAAAATTTGGGAACAGTAGGAATAGTACTCTTGTTTTCACATAAGTAGCCTATTCTTACTGTGGAACCAACCTTATGTGAGAATAGAGATATTGCTCCCATTTCAGTTTACATGAGGTAATTTCTTATGGTCTAAAGTGCAAGTTAACCTCTTTTTAAGTTTGGAGTAGTTATGATTTTGGTAGTTGATGTTTAAAAGTGCTGATTTTTATGTTTAATATCATTTTCGTCGTCGTCCTTCTATTTGTTTTGTGAATGGCGTGGCTATTATATGTCACTTGAACTCGAAACAATAAATCGGTGTACACCTTTCATCTTTGAAGGTTACTTCACAATCTTTCTTCCCTTTGTTGACTGACAGTAAAAAGTAAAAACCAACATAAACTGAAAAGGACTAGCATAGGAATAGGATTGAACACCCCGTGTCCTCCTTGTTGGAACATTATAGTAAGGGTGATGTGGTCAGTTAAGAATTGAAGGGGCATATGCAATACTAATGACAATGCAATATTGTTGATAAAAGTGAGCGGTTAATATAACATAATTGGGTAAATTCACAAGCTTAAACTTTTGGATAAAATGATATCTTTATATGTTATATTAACTTCTTAATTAGAGTCTTTCTTCCAACAAGTGGTATCAAAGCCACAAGAGAGTTAATTCACGCATGAGAAAAGTTTTACATTAAATAATAATAACGAGCAAGTGGTTAATATAATATAGTTGGACTTAACTTTGGGGTAAAGTAGTTTTTCTATATTTTATATTTAATTTCGGGGACTTTGGGGTAAAGTAGTTTTCCTATATTTTATATTGACTATGAGGGTAATGTGGAAGCCATTGAGGAAGAAAAGAAGAAGAGAGATGAGATGGGGGAAGGAGAAGAAATTATATTTTCTAACGTAGTTAAAACGATTTAATTATAATATTTTAAAACTGTACTAATGTGAGTTTATTAAGTGACATTTAACGGTTACATATGGAAATAGGTAGAACAAGAATTGAGAACAAATAGCAAACTTGAGAGATTGAATTTAAAAAAAAAAAATATATATATCAAAATAATCTAAAAATTTAGAGGATATTTTTTTTTTTGAGTAATAATATGTCTACAACATTTTTACAACAACTCTTTAGTGGTAGGTTGTTACTGGTTGTTATTGTTAGGGTAAAAAAGTAATTTTAGTGTTAGGTTCAAATTTGAACCAATAACAACTAACCACTTATGATTTGTTGTGAAAATATTGTGGACGTAACACATCTCTTTCATTTTAGCCTCTATTGTGTTATCTTGGTAAGGGGTGGTCCGAAGTATCTGAAGCACTTGGTCCACGACATACCTACCTGCCTGAATTTGTTAGTTTATCATAATGCCAAAGAGAATTTTTTTGCATATCCTTACCAAAGGTACATTTGTCGGCTATCTGATCAATGCATCAAACCTATATGGGTCCCCGTCACTTACCTCCCATCTTATTTTGGGCCTACATGGAAATGATTATTTTAAAATTTTAATACTGGAAGCGGAAGATAGATTTGCAGGCTCAATGGAGTTAGGTTTAAGGCCACATGAGGCACCCATTATTTAGTTTATCATTTGAGGCCACTTTTTCTCCTAATTGCTTCAATCACCTCTCTCTCTCTCTCTCTCTCTCTCTCTCTCTCTCTCTTAAAGATAAAGTAAAGGTTTTGGTTAGTGAGCATGCGAAATTGCGAATTAAAGAGGAAGTTAATAACAAAAGCAAATAACAAATATTTTTTTACTGAATGTCGTGCGGCTCTCCAAAAAGAGCTAATCAATTCCAATGTAAAACTCAACCTTAATCAATGTTTTCAAGCACCGTTGATCGGCACTAAGTAATAAACAATATATTGTTATTTCCAAAGTTTGTTGTAAGTATAATGTTTGAGGAGTCATCCAAAAAAAGAAAAAGAAAAATAATAATGTTTGAGAAGGAAAATGATAAATTATTTCAATAGATAAATTATTTCATGTGTGGGAAAAATGGGCTTCTGCCCTTTTTGGACAAATTAATTAGCCTTTTACCCTTCTTCCTAAACTAAATAGGGAAATGCCATTCTTTTGAAAATCGAGTTTCTCAAAATCGAGTTAAAAAAAAAAAAAATTTCTGGAGACCTATAATGACGTTTATAAGGACCTATAGTGGCGTTTTGTAACTTGATATCCATGAACGTCACTATACGTCCTTATAAACGTCACTATAGGTCTTTGAAAACGTCATTATAGGGCTTAAATCGATTTTGAGAAACTCGATTTTCAAAAGAGGGGCATTTCCCTATTTAGTTTGGGAAAAAGGGCAAAAGGCTAATTAATTTGCCCAAAAAGGGCAGAAGCCCATTTTGTCCTAAGCAAGCATGTCCTCAACCAATTTTCCACCAAAGTATGGCCGTAAGGGCAACTTGAAAAATCAAGTTGTTTATGTTAAATGTAGTGCCTAAAATTTGATTAGAATGATATAAGACACTAAAAAAGTTCATTATATTTGGTGTAGCTTGTTTTAGCAAAATAAAATTAACTTGAGTACATCTAGGGTAACTCTATGTGATGCTATACCATTTTAGGAGTGGAAGAAGGGGGGCTAGGGGAGACATAACAATAGTTGTAACATGATCCTAACTCTCGTATGAAATGGCACCTTAGTAGGACTAGTGTGTGGTGAAATTGTAGTTGCCACTAACTCACAAAAGCTACTCTCATTTCATGTGATGCAGTGCTCGTGCCATAGAATCGTGAGAGGAGAGGAATGATAAATTACACCAATCACCCTTAAGGCATGGGGAAGCAACAATTATCTCCAAATCTTCGCATAAATGAAAATTTTCTCCTTGACATTTACTATGAACGTAACAAATACAGTAAAATCCATATTTTATCCTAATTTATGTTCTAACCTTCTTTTCATTAAACAATAACAGAGTTTCTAATTGCATAACAGAAAAATAGATATTTTATTATATTTGTCGCGTTTATTACAAAATTCAGGAAGTGAATATGTTATTTTTGTAAATCTTATGGGTCACTGTTATTACATTTATACCGCAAGACATGGTTGTGTAATTTTTATTTTTATTTTTTTAAGTACGCACAACTAAGTCATATAGAAATTCTTCTCCCTCAACGGATATAGGTGACTTTATTCCATTTAAAGGCTCGGATCAATCATTAAAGCCCAATCAAGTCCAAACGGCGGCTGAACTGAAACCTAGACAGCAAATTAATTCGCATGAAGCTCTCCCACGTGAGAAGCATGAGAGTACTAGGGCACAAAAAAAACCTAGCACGTGGACAAGGCTGGACAGAGCAAGCACGACTCAGAAAGTTTGTCAACCAGATTTTTCAGGTGCATGCAAGAGGAATTTTTCGGCGATTGATGACCATTCAGAATTACCTTGCAACAAAAAACAGGTTTTGCAGGATGGTTTTGATTTTTCTTTCCAAGTGGTGGAGGCTGATGATCAGCTCTGCCAACAGCCATGAATCTCTTAGTATGGAATCGTTGTGGGCTTGGGAACCTGCGTACAGAGAAGGAGCTTGGAACTATCATCTGGGCAAAAGATCCCTCTGTTGTGTTTTTAGCTAAAACATGGGCAGATGAAGTTAGGCTAGATCGAGTTCTACACAACATCAATTTTGATCACAAGTGGGAAGTTTCTAGTGGGAGGAGAGGGGGTGGACTGGTGCTTTTCTGGAAGCGAGATGCCAATTTAACGATTGAGGATTCTCATAGGTATTTTATTGATGCAACATTCGATAAAAATATGGAAACGGAATGGAGATTCACTGGATTTTACGGAGAACCTGAAACAAATCGGAGAATGGAAGCTTGGAATAAATTGAGGGGGTTAAACAATAGGCCATCCATACCGGGGGACTTTAATGAAATCAGTAGACAAGATGAAAAATTGGGGGGAGCTTTGAGGGGTCACACTCAAATGCAAAACTTCAGAGATGTTATTGATGAGTGCGGGTTCATTGACTTGGGATTTGAGGGTCCCAAATTTACTTGGAGCAAACACTTTAGTGATGGTCATTCTATATGGGAACGGTTGGATAGAGGGTTGGTGAATAGCGAATTCCTTCTAAAATTCCCAGCTTCCAAGGTGTCTCATCTCAGATGTGTGTCATCAGATCATGTACCAATTTTTATCAACCTTTCGGGGTTGGAAGCTCCAACTAGGAAAAAGGTGTTTCGTTTTGAAGAGATGTGGCTGTCTGATTCACGGTGTGGTGAAACAGTGGAGGTGGCATGGAGGAGTGGGGAGGCAGGTGACATTTTGAAAAAAATAGAAAAATGTAGCAAAGACTTAGAATGGTGGGAGAAGAATTGCTTTGGGAATGTTAGGAGGGATTTGGAGGAGAAAAAAAAAATGCTAGCTAAAGTTGAGGCTGATGCAATGAGGAGGGGAGATGATTCTCGTCTTCGAGAATTAAAAGCTGAAATTCATGTACTCATGGATAGAGAAACCCGATTATGGAGCCAAAGATCAAGAGTTTTATGGTTGAAGAACGGTGATAGCAATTCCAAGTTCTTTCACAACAAAGCAACTTAGCGGTTTAGGAAAAACACCATCCTTGGAATTAATGATAGAGATGGAATTTGGCAAGAGCAACCAGATTTGATTGGGGACATTATTGTTGATTTTTTGGGGAGTTGTTCACTACTTGTAATCTGGCCTTAGGAGAGCATTCTCTCTCCTTCATCCCACAGCTAGTTACAGATGAGATCAATGAGCAGTTAACAAGTGAATTCATGGAATGGGAAATCCAGGAAGCACTCAAACAAATGACGCCTCTAAAAGCACCAGGGCCAGATGGGATGCCACCACTATTCTACCAACACTTTTGGGGGATGATCAACCAAGAGGTAACATCCACAATACTCACTTGGCTGAATTCAGGTAAATTGCCTCACCCAATAAATCACACCTTCATCACTTTAATCCCAAAAGTGAAAAATCCTATATTAGTTTCTGAATATCGCCCTATAAGCCTATGTAATGTATTGTACAATATTTTCTCCAAAGTTCTAGCAAACAGATTAAAAAAATTCTTGCCAAAACTTATAACTGAGCATTAATCTGCTTTTGCAAAAAATAGGCTTATTTCAGACAATATTTTAGTTTCCTTCGAGACTTTACATTGTATGAAAAATCATAATTCAGGAAAAACAGGTTTTATGGCTGTTAAGCTAGATATGAGTAAAGCTTATGATAGGGTGGAGTGGATTTATTTACAGAAATTGATGGAGAAAATGGGTTTCAGCAATAGGTGGATTGGATTAATCATGGAGTGTGTTCGTACTGTTTCATACTCAATTCTAGTGAATGGTGAACCGAAGGGGCTAATCACTCCAACAAGAGGCATAAGGCAAGGGGACCCCCTCTCCCCTTTCCTCTTTCTCTTATGCACGGAAGGATTACATGGTCTAATTACAAAGGCAGCAAGAGCAAAGGAAATCAACGACTTCTCTCTTTGTAAGAAAGGCCCCAAACTAACCCATTTATTTTTTGTAGATGACTGCTTGCTTTTTTGCAAAGCCAACCCCCAAGAATGTGGAAATGTGCTCAAAATCTTATCGGAGTATGAAGCAGTATCTGGCCAAAAAATCAATAGAGAAAAGACATCTCTTTTCTTTAGCAAGTCCATAAAAGAGGATATGAGGCAGGAGATAAAAAGAGTGTTGGGGGTGCAAGAAATAAAATTTTATGAGAAATATTTGGGGCTGCCCTCATTAGTGGGAATGGGAAAAAAAGCAAGCTTTAGCTATATAAAGGAGAGGGTATGGAGAAAGTTACAAGGGTGGGAAGGAAAGCTTTGTCTCAAGCAGGTAGAGAAGTCCTAATCAAAGCTATTGTCCAAGCCATTCCGACATATACCATGGGATGCTTCAAAATACCATTGGGGTTATGTCATATTGAAGCAATGATTAAAAATTTTTTTTGGGGGCAGCGGGGAGATAGAAGAAAAATACACTAGATTAAATGGTCGGAGTTGACAAAATCGAAGCTAGCTGAAGGAATGGGTTTTAGGGACCTTTCATTGTTCAATGACTCACTCCTTGCCAAGCAAGCTTGGCGACTTTTACATAATAAAGATACTCTTTTTTACAGGATATTCAAGGCAAGATTTTTCCCACATTGCTCATTCATGTAAGCTAAGGAATCGACATCTGGATCATATGCTTGGAAAAGCAGTTTGAAAGGAAGGGAGGTCATCAAAATGGGCTCAAGATTTCAGGTTGGTAATGGGAAAAACATCAAAATATGGCAGCACCATTGGCTCCCCATTAAACATCCACCATTAGTCACTTCTCCAATCATTGAGTCCATGGAGGATGCCACGGTTGATTGTCTAATAGATGAGGACACAAGAAAATGGGATGCCGATATGGTGGATGGAATTCTGGTACTAGTTGAAGCAGCACTTGTAAAGAAGATCCCACTTGCCCAAAGTCCAATTGAAGACTCTCTGTTCTGGCCTTTCACAGCAAATGGACAGTATAACTGTAAGTCAGGTTATAGGTTTCTCAAGGAGTTGGAGGCAGGGACTGTGGAGGATTCACAACCGGACTTGGATAGACAATTATGGAAAAGTATTTGGTCCTTGGAAGTCCCTAACAAGTATAAAAACATGATGTGGCGGGCATGCAGAAACTCTCTTCCCACAAAGCTCAATCTGACTCGAAAAACTATTATAGATAACTCAACATGTGACCGTTGCTGTTCACACATTGAGGACGCGTTGCATGCTCTTTGGGGCTGTTCGGGTTTGGATGATGTTTGGGATGGAGAAAGATGGTGCTTTCGGACAAGGGAGTGGTTTGCTGACTTCAAGGAATTATGCAGATGGATAATGGAACATGGAAACTCACCTGAACTCTTTGCTGTACAAGTATGGCATATATGGCACCAGAGAAACCAATTACGTTTACAGCAACCTTGCTACCTCACAAAGGACTTGAAACATGATGCTCAAGCACGCTGGGATGAGATTAGAGCTATCAATCCACTGCCAAACCAGGTCAGACTTGAACCAAAGCCAAAATGGATAGCACCACCACCGAATACATACAAGATAAATTATGATGGAGCGGTTTCAGATGAGGCGAATAAAGCAGGGGTTGGAGTGGTAATTAGGGACTGTAATGGAGAGGTAATTGCTTCCTTAATTCAGCAATTGGATCAAGCATTTCAACCCGTGGAAGTGGAGGCAATTGCTGCGTGTAGAGCAGTGGAGTTTGGCAGCGAATCGGGTGTGGGCTGTGCTATTGTGGAGGGTGATTTAGAGGTGATTGTTAAGGCTTTGAGGAACAAGGATAATGGTTTAACTTTTTTTGCACCTTTGATAAATGATGTCTCTTTATTTTCAAGTTTGTTTTCAGAATTGTCATACTCTCACATTAGGAGAGATGGCAACAAAGTTGCTCATAGTTTAGCTAGGCTAGTTTTGATCACACCAGATTGTACCGTGTGGATGGAGGATGTTCCGTTTCGCACCTTACATTTTGTTCAGGTTGATTTGGCCGCGCTTTAATTTTATTTAATGAATTGTCTTCTTTCTCAAAAAAAAGTTTACAAAATTTTGAATCTACAATCTACTCCTATATTTTTTTAAATAAAAAAAAAATTACATATCATATATATTATATTAAAGTATGGAATCTCAATCAAGAATCAAAATTAGATTCTAATTACACTCCAATTTTGTGCCAAATATCCTTAATTTCAATTTGCTCAATAATTCAACATCTAGTATCTTTAAATTTTAAATGCACTTCACTTTATGCCAAGTCACAAGTGTCCTTCTAAATATACTCTAATTATGTCTAAATTATATTTAAATGTAAATTCATGCATTTTAACTTAGAAAATATTAAAAAATTCAAATTGAATTCATTATATTTATGTGTAATATTAAATATGTACAATTTGTTACTTATGGAGTAGAAATGCTATATGTGTGTGTGAGGATTTTTATTATTGTTGTTGATAATTCGATAGTTATAACAATGAAAAATTGGAGACTTGAACTCTATTGGTTCTCCTAATTAACGAGAACAGACTAATCTACTGAGTTATAATGCTGAACTATAAGGCTTTTAGCTTAATTGTACTTGTATATATACGATGGTTGTAAGTTAGTCATATATAATATATTAAAGTAAAAGAACAATTCAAATTCAAATTTAATCAAAATTAATTCTAATTATAGTCTAATTTTACATCAAATATCCAATTTATTTATTTAACTTTAATTTTGACAATATTCAGCACAAAAGACGGGTCCAAAATCTAAGTAAACCATCAAATCAATTTTTTTTTTTTTTTTGCTAATATCATTCCAAATGTATCATCCAACAATTATCACTATTTTATTTTATCAAGTTAGTAATCAATGAGTTTATAAAATTTTCAAGACATTTCAAGTTTCAATCCATTAGTAATTGCCAATTGGCATATACGGTTCCAAAACGACAGCACGTACACTTAGAATTCGACAAAATATGATTTCAAACCCACTTTCATGGAATACTATTTTAACCTTAACTCAGAAAAATTGATATCCATCAAATATCGACATATCACCCAAAAATTGTAAAAGAAATAATTGTCAAAACTCAAATTTTAAACGTGATGAAAGGACAACTGCTATAGACCCACATTACATGAACAAGTTGTCAAGCCCTTCTCAATTTGTGGGTCACCATGTTTGAAATTATGAAATCTTTCTGTGGTACTATCTCCAACCTTTTGTTGTTTTTTTGGCAACTTTCATGAATAGCAATAGCCTCTTCTATCCACAGCACCACTTACGTACAGATATGACCAGACGACATGTTCATGCATCCTAAACCGCATATCAAATCCTCAATAAGACACCAGTATTACATCCGTTAGTTTTTTATTTTTTTAAATTTTAATTCCCAATCATAATTCATAACGTCCTGCATCTTAAATTGAGGTTTATTGGAGTTGCACTTGTTTAAGGCATGCATGGTCTTAGTTTTATTTATAACAATAACAGGCTATTATTATAATAATTCAGAGGAAAAAAAATAGTATCTTTTACTGTTCTACATAGAGTAGTGTTTCTTACCCAAAATGTTTTACATAGGTTTACATCAGTTTGTGTACAATAAGTTTGATTTTATGAGTGGATTCCAGTTAACTTAACTAAAAAAGTCTTTTGTAATTAAATAAAATATTTGAGATTCAATCTCTGCCTACACCAAAAAACCATTTGATGTTTTTGTTTAATAATAAAGAGCAACCATTAGGAACGGATGCTGTAGGTTACTTGAAGCTATCTCTAAAAAAAAAGGTTTAACTCTATAGACACATTCAAGACATGAACAGCCTATTTCAATTGGTGACAAGCACAAATTTGCCTGGAATTTTTCTCTGCCTTTTTATTTATTTAGTTATTTCTTAGCAACCCTTCACCCTTATTTTTAAATGGGTCATACGTAATTGTATGAGCTTGTTTATACAAGTTTAAGTTTTTTTTTTTTTTTTTTTTTTTTTTTTTTTTTTTTTAAGATAGTTACAATATACTACTAACTCTACAATTCAAACACTATCTTCTTAAATCCCAAACATTATGTATGGGAAGTGTGAAGCTACAAACCAGCTGTCTATATAACCTTTTTGTTTTATTTTTTATTATTATTTGTTTTTTTGAGAAGAACCTGTCTATATAAGCTGATGCCACGTTATTTAGCTATATATATATATATATATATATATATATAAACAGATCAGATGCTACGCTCTCCATTTTATAATAGATGAAAGTTTGCTGGTATTCCAATAAGACAAAATAACATAATAATCTTCTACAAATATTCTTAAGTTATTCATATTTTAAATTACTCTATAGAGTCTATCTACTCACGTCAGTTATTGATATTAGACATTTTTTGGAAGATTGTTATGTTCAATATTATAATATGTACTATAATTAATTATCTTTCATCTATTATTACATAGAGGCAGTACTATTAAATATAATAAAATATATTAGTGAAAAACTTAAAACGTGATTTATTTATTATACCTAAAGTGACTCTTGAGCCTAACCATACCTATCATACCTAATATGATAGGCAAAATTTGGTATTTAGATTGTTTTTAGAAATTTTTTTTGTGAATAGTATGCGCATCAAACTATTTAGTTAGTCGGACTGATTTTGAAACTCGAGTTTGCCAAACTCGACTTTGGGCTGGAAAGCAAACACTATAGTGGCGTTTTTTAGTGCCTATAGCAGCGTTTATAGAAAATGCCACTAAAAAAACGCCACTATAATGTTTGCTTCCCAGCCAGAAAGTTGAATTTTGGGCTGGAACTCGAGTTTGACAAACTCGAGTTCCAAAATCAGTCCAACTAACTAAATAGTTTGACGTGCATACTATTTACAAAAAAAATTTCTAAAAACAGTCTAAATACCAAATTTTGCCTGATAGGATATGATATGAACTTGACTGGGAGAGGTAGTGGTTCCAGATATTTTTCTGATATAGCGAGCTTCAGTTTGACAATTGACATTCACGATTCCATGATATGAACTCCAAGCAACAAGTTGAGCCTCAATTAAAATCTTACCTCAAAGATTGGAAAGAGACTTAGCTGTATGTATGGTACTTAATTTGAACTTTGTCTATTCTGCATAGGTGGTTCGACTTTCATTTCACGGGAACAGGAAGGTTTTAAAACAGAGCAAGGATTACTGTTGTGTAGCCCATAAATGTAAATTGACCGAGTAAGATATTTTAATTAATTTTGTTTATAATATGAAAGGTTCATTAAGTGAATGGTTACAAATTGGAATATTAAAGGCAAAAACATTAATTTGGTCCTTACATTTTGGAGTTACAGTCAATTTGGTTTCTACATTTTGATAGTGGTCAATTTAGTCCCTGTTATTTTCAATTTGCAATTAATTTGATCCTTACCATTAACTCACTAACGGAAAATGCCCACATGACAAACGGATTGCATTGTTGACACGCCTAATATTAAAATATTAAATTAAATGCTGATGTGTCTGAATTTTAGTGACCACACAGCGCTTACATGGCAAAAAAAGCCCCATCAACTTTTTTTTTTATATTTTTTTTATAATTTTTTCACCAATTTTTTCCTTTCATTGTTTTATCTTTTATTTTTCTTACAATTTCGTTAATCAAAGATAATTTCATCTTACTTTTACACAATGTTCTTCATTGTTCTTCCCCAAAACCTAGAATCTGCAGTTACTAACCAAACAAAATTTTTACCTCATCATTTACTTTGCCAAATATTTTTTGACTTAACACCATTCATTGTTCTTCTTCCCCAAACCCAAAATCTATAGTTGGGGAGGTTAACCAAATTTAAACGTTCTCACAAATTATAAACTACAAACCCATCTTCAGCAACTTCATGGAGGAGCTTCAGCGTTTGCAGCAATAACCGTTGACATCTCATCAATCAGACATTTTGTTTAGTTTTTCTCCTGTTTTCTCAACAAACAAATAGAGGCTCACTCAAATACACATCCAAATCAAACCCATAAATCAACCCAAACCAAACCCACAAACAAATCAAAAAATCTTTTGTTGTAATACCCAGTAGATTTGTCATACGGCGTTGTGGCACTATACTGTTTCTAAACTCCAAACACCAAGCAGTGCTTTTGGGATGGGTTTATACCCAGTAGATTAGGGATGAGTTTCAGTTGTTGGTTTGGGGCCTTTAGTTGATGGAGGTCTAGTGGGTGGCTTATGGGTCTCGAATGGTTAGCTTTTGGGATGAAGGTGTTAGTTGATGGTGGATTTTTTATTCTGATTTTGTTTGAGAGAGTGGATTGAGAAGAGGGAGATAAGATAACCACGAAGGAAGGAATTGATTGTGCTCTATTTCTTTAGGAGACAAGTGGGCTTTTTGGTTTCAACTTTTGACATATAAGACTTAAAGAAATTGAGAGATGAAGATTAAAGAACGAGGAGACTCAGAGAGACAGAGGGCTCTCTTCAGTGTTTTATATTTATTTTTTATTAAAGAAATTGTAAGAAATATAAATTAAAAAATAAATTGTTATATATATATTTAAAAAGTTGATGTGGCTTTTTTATTTATGAATAAGTGCTGAGGTGGCCACTAAAATTCAAACACATCAGCATTTTATTTAATATTTTAATATTGGACGTGCCAACAATGCAATCCGTTTGCCACGTAGGTATTTTCCGTTAGTGAGTCAACGGTAAGGACCAAATTGATTGCAAATTGAAAATAAGAGGGACCAAATTGATCGTTACCAAAATGTAGGGGCCAAATTGACCATGACCCCAAAATGTAGGGACCAAAATGCTGTTTTCGCCAATATTAAATTAGTAGTCCTTTCAACCGGAGAAATGAAGATTAGAAGAAGCCTAATAAGCTTTAGTTGTTGGAAGGGGTGGGTAGTTAAGTCAAACTATGTGCATTCGAATATAGTTTTTTTTTATTTTTTTCCTCCTCTTTAAGGAAAAAATTTAGTTGCAAACTTGCAGTAGAATAAGTTCCCCCAATAAAATTTGAACACATAATTGAATTACTTTTAATTCTCTTTTGGAAAAAATAATACTATTCTAAAAACTTGTTTGTTTATTTGTAGAAATTAGGTTATGTGGGTTCCAGTTAGTTCAACTAGTATAGTTTCTGATAATTGAATAAGAGATCTAGAGTTCAATTTCCGCTTACACCAAAAACTGATTGGTGTCTTGGTATGATGATAAAGAGCTATCATTAGAAGCAGACACCATAGATTAAACTTTCTTAAAAAAACAATTAAAGTATAATTGTACAAAGAAAAAAAAAGTAAAGTATATGTTCCAGTTACGACACGTCAATCATTTAACAATTTGGAAAATATCTTTGTTATTGCAATTATTATTACTACTTTTTTTTTTTTTGAAAGGATTATTACTATTAGATTGCTATTACTAATATTTAGGGTAGTAGTTAACCTTTTTGCAAGGCGTGAACGTGTTGTTGTCATCGATTGAGCACCTCCTTTTATGGATTGACATGAATAACCTAACAAATATATATTTGGTAATTGACAGATAGATATTTCCATTAGCAAGACTCATGCATATCATTAATCAAATTTTTAAAGCATCAAATATTTGCCTAATTTTAACCAAATATTCCACACGACATTTTATATTAAAAAACGTGAATATGTGCATCATTAACAGGCCAGTGTTTTATTGTAATTTAGTTTTGATTCAAATACATTATGCCAAGAGGCAAGAGCTATGTAGCTTAGTGGCATAACCTGTTCTCAATTATTAGGAGAATAAAGGTGTAAAACCCCCCTCTTATTATTATAACTATCAAATTATAAAACATACACACACTTTTGTTGGTGAAAATGGTCAAATACTATATTTGGTAGAAATTATTAGTATTCTACCACTGTTTGCGAAATAATTAGTAATCTACTACTATTTTGAAACTCGAGTTTTTGAAACTTGAGTTTGGTGTATAACTGACAAACTTGGTGGCTATTTTATATGGAACTCGAGTTACATGGAAAACTCGAGTTTTAGAATAATGGTAAATCACTAATTATTTCGCAAACAGTAGTAGAACACTCATAATTTTGGCCAAAGATAGCATTTGGCCATTTTCACCACTTTTGTTCCTTAAAGTTTAAGGTTGTTTCTATTTAGGTTCCTAAAGTTTAAGATTTTGGTCCACCAAGTTTGATTCATCTTTTCAAATAGTTTTTCCCTGTCCATCTATTACTAATCTTAATGTTAAGAGAGAGGAAAAATAATTGTTTTGTGGGTTAGATCAATTACAGAGATGGATAGAAGAAGGCCGGAATGAATAATCTTAAATTTAATGGATCAAAATGAAAACAACCTTCAATTTTAGAGATCAAAATATAATTTAGTCCTCAGTACTCTATCAATCACATTGCATTTATACGATGTCCTTCAGTACTCTATCAATCACACTGCATTTATACGGTTAAAAACTTTAAATGGTAATCCTCAACAACCTTCTCTTTTTCCCTTTTAAAATGCAAAGATTCCCATGATTAAACCTTGTTGTGAAATAATTCCTACATATTCAGAAATTTATAGCTCCTTGTCAAGGATTTTCAAGCTTAAAAGATCTATTTGGTTTTGTTTTTGTTCATGGTGGACATCTTAACACAAATTTAATACTCTTGTGTGAATAGTTATCAAAATTGTACCAAGCATTGAACCGCTAAGGAGTTGAACCGTTTGATCATTAGTTTAGCCATTGAATTAATAATTAGTTTATTTTTAAAAAATGTATATAAATCAATCAAATAATACATTAAAGAACAAAGATAAACTATATAAGAAAATGAATTGTATTCGATTTATACATATAATTATGCAAGTGTAACAAAGATTGAAATTAGTAAAATATTATTGTTTCAAAAATTCATTCAAATATATGTGAAAATGACTAAAAATATGACATTTGAATTGATCTTTTGACTATTTTATTTAAAGTTTAAAAGCCTATTAATAAAAGTACTAAACCAAACAGAAAATATGATTATTTTAAATTTATATATTCTAATTTCACTATATAGTTATTGTTAACTATATATAGTATTTCTATTAGAATAATATCTAATTTTATACAATTCAAATTTGATATTATTCTAATTACTATTAATATTTTTAATAATTTTAAAGAATCTAAATTCATTTTTTATTAAATGAAAATAAATTTTATTAAATGAAAATAAGCATTTTGCAATTACTCTGAAAAACAAAGGAGTATCTGATCTAACTCTGCACAAATATGGCCCATCCATTGTGTATCAAGAACAAGCGGATATAGTTGAATGGTAAAATTTCTCTTTGCCAAGGAGAAGATGCGGGTTCGATTCCCGCTATCCGCCCAGGGTAATGGGTTCATTTTTTTTTAATAGGATAAAGAATTAAGTATAGTTGACAGTGATAGTAGAGTGGTTCTATTTTATAATCAAAATAACTGAACATTAATGATAAGTTGAGGATTAACGCCTAAATGGGGTGTGGGGTGTAAAAGTATCTCCAACAACCTCTCTATTTTTTCACCCATATTTGGAGAAAAAAAAGTCACTTATCTATTTTACTTACCTGTTTTTCCAATAAAATATCTATTCTTCGTCGATCCCAATTATATATATATATATATATATATATTTATTTATTTACACATATGCTTTAATTATTCTCTATTTGTTCTTAAGTACATTTTATTGAATATTTTATTCTCTCTTAATTGTTTTATCTCAAAAAAATAGAAACTATTAGAAATAGTATTTATAATTTCCCACTCCAAATATGGGGTATTTGGGGCACTTAGCTAGGTTTTAGGTCTTGTACTTGAGATAGTTATGATTTATGAGTATCATTCAAAGTTAGTGAAAAATTCTAGGACTACATCATTTTGTGCCACAACTTTAATATGACAAGTTGTAAGTAATGAAGAAAAAGTGACGGTCCATGTGAAAGTGATATGTAACTAATTACAATATATAGCATAAGAGCATCAACAATGGGCCTGTTATATGCCAAATGTAAAGTACATTTGGCATACAGGCCCAAAAATTGATCCACAATCGGAAGGCCATATGCTAAAAGCCAAATTTTTTTTGAGATTTAGCTACAGTACCATCTCAAATGTAAGATGGTACTGTAGCTGAATGGTATAAAAAAAAAATTTTTTTTAATGCTTTTTACCCGGCAATTTCTCTCTCCTGTCTCATTTTTTCTCTTTCTTTTCTCTCTCTTCCTTCTCTCTTTCTCATCCCCTCTCTCTCTCGCCTACCATATCGATGATTCCTTTGAACAACCTCATAGCTCGCTGCGACGTCATCTATATCCGCCGGCTCTTGCACAACGGACCTGACACCCTTGAAGAGCTCTTGGACCGTCACTTGGCGAAGGAACAAAAACCTACCCTTGACGACAATGAGGCCGAGCTGCTAAATCGTCGCCGACTCACCAGCACTCGGCGCGAGGCACTGAGTCTCTACAGGGACATCCTCAAGGCTTCCCGGTTCTTCACGTGGACCGATTCGCGGGGCTTCCTGTGGCGAGACATACTGAGAGTGAACGCCCGGAAGGAGTTTGAAGCTGCTCGGTTCGAGACCGACCCGAAAATTGTGACCCGGTTGCTTCTTGGTGGACAAGATGCTGTGGAATCGGCTCTCGAAAAGCTCGCAAAGAAACAAAGGCAAGAAATTGAGAAGGAACGTCGTGATGGTGGAGATTGACGGTGATTGTTGACCTTCTGTACATTTTGATCTTGATTTCGATCTCTTTATTTTTGTATTTGTAATTGTAATTGAAATTGTAATTTGTGGGTTGCCGTGGTTGCCGGAGTTGGGGGTTGCTATTGCTATTGGTTTGATTTGATTTTGTTTTCTCTATGGGTTTCTGGGTTTCGATGGCCATGAGTTTGTGGCTGGGGTTTCTGGGGTTTCAAGAAAACAACCGTTTGGGTATGTTCTTCGCGGTGGTGGTGGTAGCAGGTGGTTGCAGAGTTGTTTTGGATTTTGGGTTTTTGTTTTTATTTGGGTTATAGGATATATTATTTTATTGTGTAGAAATATTATTTTAATGAGTAGAATAGGAAAATAAAAGTTGGGATGCTGGGAGTATTGTAAAATTGTATTGTATAACTGATAAAGTGGCTTTTTGGGATGGTAAAATAGGATGAGATGAGAATTCCGGTTGTGGATGCTCTAAGATAATTGTAAGAATGAGTAATTATTGTGTAGTCTAAGAACATTGCTCCCTCCTCTCACATGAGGGGTGGGCCCCATAGTGAGTCTCATGTGTGGGGCCCACTCCTCATGTGAGAGGAGAGAGCAATGCTCCTAGACTACCCAATAAATTTCTGTGATAAAGGGTGTGGTCTTAGAATTACTCAAAATTAGATGGTGGGGTGTACAATCTATAAGAGACATTATGAAGACAAAACCTTTTTTTTTTTCTTTATAAGTCTGCCTTATGAAACATATAGAAAAGATGAAAAAGTAAAAAATAAAAAATTGGAAGAGTCAGATATTTGAGATGTTCTAGAGCATAAAAAAATTTGAGGAATGAGAATGGAAGAGATCTAGGGGCTTTTTAAAATTTACATTTATCTATTTTGTCAAAAAAAAATTTACATTTTAACACTAAAAGTTAAAGAGTTATATTTTTCGGTCATTTTAACTGATAAAAAATCATTCTAAAAAAAAACTGATAACACATTACAAGATAAGTCATATTTATAAGAGAATTACAAAGTTGAAAAATAGTTAAGTATTTACTTATTACATTTTTTTTAAAATTAAAATTTTATATCAATATAATTGATTGTTTTATTTTAATTATTTGATTTACTTCAAACATTTATTTAATCTTTATAATTCGAAGAGTGAATTATACCTTCCAATAATTTAGTCTCTCTTCTTATTTTTCTTTATCATTTCTCACTTTCCATCTATTCCTTTATCTTTGAGTTTGGTGAATGCGCACTGTGCTAGAGCATAAAAAAATTTGAGGAATGAGAATGGAAGAGATCTAGGGGCTTTTAAAAATTTACATTTATCTATTTTGTCAAAAAAAATTTACATTTTAATACTAAAAGTTAAAGAGTTATATTTTTCGGTCATTTTAACTGATAAAAAATCATTCCAAAAAAAAAAAACTGATAACACATTACAAGATAAGTCATATTTATAAGAGAATTACAAAGTTGAAAAATAGTTAAGTATTTACTTATTACATTTTTTTGAAAATTAAAATTTTATATCAATATAATTGATTGTTTTATTTTAATTATTTGATTTACTTCAAACATTTATTTAATCTTTATAATTCGAAGAGTGAATTATACCTTCCAATAATTTAGTCTCTCTTCTTATTTTTCTTTATCATTTCTCACTTTCCATCTATTCCTTTATCTTTGAGTTTGGTGAATGCGCACTGCGCTAGGCTGCTAGGCTTATCAACTTTGATCAAATTCACTCCAAACTTTTATCTATATATATATATATATATATATATATATATATATGAGATTATGTCTCCCATTCCTACTCCTAGCTAACATTTTTTTTTTTTTTGGTCTAGGTTACACTCCTAATCCCAACATTAGCATCAATTGATACAAACATCTCATCGAATTCATTAGTTTGATCAAGATCGTTGGCACTTCTATTCCTAACATCATTAAAATATTTACCTGCTTTATATATATTATTATCAAATCTCGATTCAAATGTGTAATCTTTACTTCTAGCACCAGATATTCCCAGCACTAACATGGGTCAAGATTCAAGAACACGAAAATTAACACATTTTTAATCAATAAGTATTCTAACATAATTATTTTCACAATTATCAACACAAGGATTTGTTTATAATAACTGATAAATGGATTCCATTTAACTTAATTAGTAAAGTTTTTTTTTTGAATAAATTTTTTGTATTCAAATCCTACTCTTAATTTAATGTTAAAAAATAATTATCCTCAAATGAAAGTTGTATATTTAAATTTTATTATATTAATAAAAAATAAGTAGAAAATAAAGTGGTATGAGTAATGACTTCGTATAAAAACCAATACTTACTTAACAATCCAATAAATTATGAAATTTATTTGTGAAAACAAAAGACTGTAACACAAATAACAGAAAGAGATTACTCTTTTTTTATTTTTTTAGAATAAACAGATGAACTTTGGAATCCAAGGCATGTGGCATATCGGTAATAGACAGCAAATCTTGTCGTTCATCATCTACTACTTTCTTTCTTTTTGTTTTTTGTTTTGTTTTATTTTTTCGCTAAAAGATCACAGCATTTGCTTACAAATACAAGTGGCCAATATTGGACATATTTATGGATTTGGCTCTATCCGATTAAAGTACATCCGTAGGTGATAGGTCATACTTAATAAATCCTATATGTGAAATTTTTTTTAATATTATGCGGATCACATCATATGTAAACATTATACTATGTCAACATAATGGCCTGCTCGTCTGCCCCCCTCGTCCATGGTGGTCGTCCAGAGAGTTGGATGTTCTGCACCACTTTCAGGTAGGTCTTCCTTGACTTGGAAGATTGCCCTGCTGAACTTCCTCCTACAATAACTCTTATTACTCTAAGTGGAGGCCGTGATGACTCTTCTATCTTTCCTTTTGACTTCTTGTCCTTATGATCTTGTTCAAGAAAATTCCCCAACTTTCCTTGCTTGATGAGATTCTTTATCTGCTGCTTCAAGTCATAGCACTTGTCCGTGTTATGCCCATGATCTCTATGAAAGTAGCAATACTTATTCTTATTACATTTATTGGGATCTCCCTTCATCTTCTCTGGCCACTTCAAGGATGGGTCATCCTTGATTTGCATAAGCACTTGATCAAGTGGGACGTTCAAGGGTGTGTAATGCTGACCTCTTCCTGAATATGAACTTGCCTTCCTGTTGTGAGAGATCGCGCCTTCGGCCCCTTTTTTGATGTTGGGCCAAACCCACGTGAATGGGTGGAGTCGTGTTATTGTCTCTCAAAATGGAGGTTCAACTAGTTATATTTTTCCCTTTAGATTAAGGGTTTTACAATGGAGTCGCCACTTATTTAATTATTGGGATAAATAAGAAAACCAAAATTGAAAAATTCCTCATTTTATTAATTTTCAATTGAATTTACATTGATCATAGGAAAATTATATGGCTTTGGTCCTAGATACAATCTAAGATAAAGTACATGGCTTTATTTCCTAGTTACAATCTAAAATTACATGGATAAGCATTTGATTTACTAACCCTTGATTTAAGCTCGGAGGCTATGTTACAAGGTGGGAAGGTGTTAGGCACCTACCTTGCCCGGTGAAACTGGTCTTCTAGATTATGGTGGCTAACATTCATATCACATCATCCAATATGTTATCAATCAATTTGCATGTTAAACTTAAAGTGTGTACATGTGATAAATCCTAATTCAATTTATTAAGCATTTCATTTGGATTGAAAAATAAATTATAGTGAATGTGTGTGGATGGTGATATTCTAAATTCAAGAATTTAAAAGAATTACTAAACAAACATATTTTTCATGTTTTTGATGTGGATTTAAGATCGAAACTAGTGTTATGCATGAACATGTGATGAACAACCAAGAACATGTGAAGAACATATAAGAACAATTAAGAACATTCAAACATATTCAAAGGAATTTAAATGATTATTATCATGCTTTAATCTTAAACTCTCATCATGGCAACACAAAAAACAATTAGGGAAAGGGATTATACTTTCATGCAAAATTCATATGGTGGAGGAGGAGACTCTTGAGGGAGGTCCTAAGGGTGGAGGAAAAGAAGAGTTAGGAGAGGAAGAGTGAGTCTCACTCAATACCTTGAGTCTCAAGAAGACCAAGATATGATAAGACTACTCAACGTCCTAGAACTCAAGAGAGGAGAAGAGAGGGAGTTTTTTTGTGTCTTGGAATGGAGGAGAGGGGGAGTTTATATAGTAGTGGTTGAGGAAATATGAATAGAATGCCATTTAATGAGGGTTGACAAAGAATCATGAACCTAGACCTCATTTTAGCCTTTGGGGAAATCTGGTGTATTAAATGGAAAGATTGGTGAGAGTGAGGAGCAAGTCAAAATTCAGTTTTCCCGTAGCTGCTGTAACAGCCTGTAGAGCCAACTTCGAAAAATCATATCTGACTCAATTCTGATCGAAATTGCCTAGTTCTTATGCTCAAATTGAAACCCCATATGTCTAGTTTCTGGGAAAATTAACTTCATTCACAGATTTTAAAATATTCTGAGAGATATTAACGAAATCGTGAGCAGAGATCATTTGTTAGAAAACAATTTCAGCACAATTAGCATTAATAGGTCCCAAATTAGTTTCCAATTAACACTAATAGGCTCCAATCACTCCCATTTCAGACCTAATTAGTTCCAAATTTACCCTAATTAAAAGATAATTGCACAAATTACTCATTGAATGATTAATGTTTAACTATCTAGTTAATTAGGTGTGTGCAACCCTACCATAAAATGTATTCTTCCAATCAAATTATGACACATCATCGATCCCAAATTGATTATACTTATAATCAATTGAAATTAATTGTTCATAATCACATATAGTCGGGTTCAATTTGTGATAGTGCATCTCAGCCATTAAAACTTGATTTGATGATAACTTTCAATCTGGTGGTTCGATTAGGGCTTATGACCAGTCAATTTGATCGTTACAACATCAAGATCATTTTGGTGAAATGAGATTAATGATCTAATAACCAGAATCAAGATGCATATTTCCAAGGTGAAATTACTCTTTTACTCTCCATGTGAGGTTAAATGCGGGTTGCAAAATGGGGTGTCAACACCTGTTGTCTCTATCTTTCTTTTCTCCCACTCGGGACTTCTTTGGATGAGGGCCTTGCTTAGGATGACGTGGGAGGTCTGCTTCCATTCTCTCTGCTCCTCTTCTTGGCAATGATTGCATCCTCCGCATTCATAAAGCTTTGGGCTAAATGGACGAGCTCAGCCATGGTTTGTGGTTCTTAATCATAGAGCTTGTGGATGAATAAATCTAAACTAACTCCATTGGGGCTGCTAACAGAAACTTGTCATCCATCTCATCTACTGTCAAGGCTTCCCTGTTGAAGTGAATGGTGAAGGACCACAAGCTCTCATTATTTCCTTGCTCTAGTCAGCAGGCTGGACGAGGAGCATTTATGCCTTTGTCCTCTAATAAAGTTGTTGACGAACAACTTACTTAATTCCTCGAAAGAACCAACAGTGTTCGGTGGTATCTTACTAAACCATACTCGTGCTGGCCCCTTAAGGGTGGTTGGGAAGGCCTTACACATTATCTCATTTGGTAGTCCTTGAAGGTGCATTGTGGTCTTGAAGGTTGCAATGTGGTCACACGGGTCATGCGTTCCATCATATGAATCCAATGAAGGCATTTTGAACTTGGAAGGCAAGTATGACTATTGATGGAAACTATGAAAGGGGAATCGGTTCAATGAACTAAATCATCTACATGATTCGTCCTTCTCATATTCTCCCTCATCTCGTCCATAGCCCTTCTCATTTGATCCATTTCCTTTTCCAAGTGTGGCACCCTACGTGATGCTGTCCCCCTTGAATGGTTCTCGTGCTCAACATTTTCTCATTCTCTAACTTCTTGACTCTGAGCCTACCCTTCCACGCACCTTTCATGACGCTGCCTTCTTTGATTCATCTCTTGAGTCAACTTCTGATTCTGATGGGTTAGCCTTGCCATGGCGGCTGCCATGGACTGTATTCGTTGAACGGAAGGCGGTTGCGTGAGAGGTGTTGACTGGTGAGCGCGGTTGGGTTGGTTGGAAGAATTCCCACTCTCCTGGTGGCCTGGACTAGTGGCCATTGACCTTGTCTGGACCATACAGCCTTTTGTCAAAGAAAGATAAATTGCAAAACACAAATTTAATCTTCCCCACAAACAGCGCCAATTGATGATGCACAAAAAATCAGTAGGCTGAATGCTCTGGACTTCAATGAACTAGTGGTTGCTTGGAAGACCTGAAAAGAAAGAAATACAAGATCAAAGGTGACCGGGGTAAACCAACCAAGAACCCTCTGATGCTTAAGTTAGTTTTCCCTCTAGAACTCAAGAATTCCAACTTTAGGAGTAGTGGAAACTTACCTTCATTTGATGTGGATGAGTCCTTATATAGTGAGTTTTGGAGTGGTTATTTGTTTAGTAACTTCCTGAACGTGGATGGAAGTTAGAAGGTCCAGACTTAACTTCCACAACTGCTGTGGAAGTTAGAAGAGTCAGACTTATCTTCCACAACTGTTATAGAAGTTAAGAACTTAGTGAGAAGTTATAGTGATGAACAAGGATTTTGCTCATACTTTGGAATAGTAGAACGTGGTCCGAATTATAAGTTCTTGAACATAAATTTATTCTGAAAATTTTCTAAGTGTTGAGAGGTCGTCTAGGTGTTTCCATGTTGGATGACTTTCTTTTGTTTGGACGACCTTCTTATGCTGGACGACCTTTTTATATTGGGACAACCTTTCTGGACTTGGACGACACTATGGGCGAACTAGAGATAGACCAATTTTTGGTTCACCATCAGTTGCCCCCTTTGTCCAAGGGTCGTCCTAAACACTGTGGTATGATTGTTCACTCTTGACACGTGTCAACATTTTAATGGTCAATAGATATGCCACGTGTCGTCCTTGCTCTGGTTGAATTATTTGTTTTAGATTTTGCCACGTGTCACAATCTCATTGGTTGGCTTGTCGTGTCAATTTGTTTTCAAGGAAAATGCCATGTGTCAGCTTCTGGTTGGTCCGCGTTGCTTCGTTGACCCACCTCTAGGCCTTATAAATATGTACATTCTCTCTCTTACCCTTTACTGTTCTAATAATTCCCCTTCTGCCATCTCGTCCAAGAGCTTTGTCTAGTCATCCTCGTCTCTAGTTTCTCATCAGGTACTTCCTTTCCTTCATCAAATTCATTCTTCTAAACATGTCTATGTCTAGTGGTAGTACTGAGAGAGAAATAGACGAGTACCAGGACGTGTCCCTTGGAAATGATTGTAGTTACGAGAGTAGTAGTGAGGGTAGTACCAGTAGTAGTAGTGATAGTAGTTCCCAAGACGAGCATTATTCGTTTGGGGTTCCTTGTTTTCCCTTAAAGGAATTCCAGGAAATACAACGTAGGATGGGTTCTGGGGCTAAGGCTAGCTCGTCCAGAAGGAGTAGATCACCTAGTCCTTAAGACGAAGAGGAGGAAGAAAATGTAATCTATAGTTGTGCCCCTGAGGTGGCGTCTACTCTGGACGCGAGTAAGTTGAATACTCTTATAGGTAGATATCAAATTCCTAGTGAATTTAGGCCTCGTCTACCTGAAAGGGGAGAATGGTGTTGTTCTCCTCTTTCAGGTTTTGGTGTATATACTTCTTACCTTGTTAGCAGGTTTTAGGTTTCCTCTTAATTTCTTTTATAGAGGTCTCTTCCATAGGTTGGGTATTGGACCAAACCAACTCAATCCTAATGGATGGAGGACGATAGTAGCCATGCAAGTGTTATGGTGTGAGGCGCTTGAGGGGAACCGTCCAATTACAGTGGACGAGTTCCTTTATTGCTTTAAGCCCACAAAGATTAAACAGTCTGCTGGTTTTTACTAGTTCTCGTTTAGGGGTCCCCAATTTAGTTTGATTAGGGGTCGTAGTTCTTTTGATAGGCTATGGAAGAAAGATTTCTTTTTTATTTCTAGGAATTGGGCTGGGAACCCAATTGATGTAAATAACACCCCCTTTCCTTCTTTTACCAGTGCCCTAGGTCGTCTTCATCTTGAGGGTATGTCTTTCTTCCTTTCTTTTATTTATTTTATTCAACTTTTTTTTCTCGTCTAACCTTCTCTTATGTTGGTGCAGCTATCACTCGTCCACACTTGGACAATTTTTACTTGGAGCGTATTGATAGAGCTTATGCCTTCCCTGAGAGGTCCTTCCATAGCTTGGTAACCCTCAGTCGTCTAGCTGTCTGGGGACTTGGTCCTGAGCCTACTGAAGAAAATCTTGCATAGGAGACCACTCATCGAAGTAAGTATCTTCCATTCATCATTTTTTTTAATATATTATTAACTCTGTTTTCTTCATTATAGGGTTAGCCACTATGAAGGAAAACAAAGGGAAGGCCATTGCAAGTGGCACTGAGGGTGAAGAGGACGTCCAGGTCCAAGACGAGGCAACTCCTTTGGTCGTCCAGAAGCCTGCCGTCCAGGCTGGGAAGAGAAAAAGCATTTCAAGTTCTATTGACTTTGGTGATCTTCCAAGACGCCAGGGTTCAAAGAAGCAAAAGCTTGGCAAGACTCCTTCTCCTAAGGTTCCAAAATTTCCACCCACGACGGTAGACCTAGACGACTCGGCAGTGAACTTGGTGCCCGTCCAAGCCACTCCCTCATCCGTCTAGCCTGAGAACCCTCCTCCTCTTGCAGCCAAAACTTCTCACAGGATTCATCCTTCAGTTCCAACCAAGTGTCCTTCTAATCCAATGCTAGATGAGGATTACGCTTGGAAGACGTTCAAAGGGATCATCACTGACAGAGAAGTGAGTGCTTGCTATGACATGTTAGTGAAGGACTTTGAGCGCTTTGCCATCCACGACCTCTTCAAGGTATGTAATTTTCTCGTCATTCTCATTTTATTTTCTAAGAAATTTTTGAAAACTTTCTAACTCTTCTTTGTCCATTTGTCTTTTAGGCCATGGTGAAGTTTTATACTGTGTCTAGCCAAGCCAAGGAATTTTGTGACGAGGCTAAGGCTGCTAAGGCCAAGAAAAAGAAGCTGAAGGATGAGGTCCTTTTGAAAAAGGGGGAAGTGATCAGGCTGACTGAGAAGCTTAATCGCCTACAAGGGATTGAGAAGAAGCTAAAGAATGAGGTGGAAGAGCTCAAAGCAAATTAAAATAAAGTACCAACGAGAACTCTAATTAAAATAAAGGCTAAAATGCAAATTGTACCTTCTAAGTATGGTTGAAATCCATTTAAGTCCTCTAACTAACTTTTGTTTAATTGAGTCCTTTAAGTTTCAAATTTATTCAATTTAGGCATTCCGTCTAATTTCGTTAGCCGTTAAGTATACAATTAACTAATAAAAAACATTTTTTAAAAATAAATAAAATAAGATTTCTACATAAAAAATATCTATAAAATTAATAAAAATAAGGCTAAAATGCAAAACCCCACCCTCTAAGTTTCACCAAAATTTATATTAGTCCTTAACTTTGTTTTTAGTCAACTCAGTCCTTTTAAATTTTAAAATTGTTCAATTTAGGTCTTTCACTAACTTCCATTAATGTCCTACGGTTAAGAGCAATTTTATATTAATTTTCAGTTTCTTAAATTAAAAGATGTAGAAAACCAAACTACAAAATTTTAAAAATATTTAAATTAAGAAATTTCAGAAACACAATACATGAATTCAACAAACCCAGTACATGAACAACAAATTTTTTTACATTGATCGCAACCAAAAATTGCATCCAAATACAAAATTTAAATATACAAATTCAAAAAAGATCACAGCAAACATGAACATAGGGATCTAAAATCAACTATCACTACCACATACGATTTACAAATTCGCTACCCACAAACAATGTTTATAAGATCATACATTCAACAAGGAAACAATGTTTCTGGGTTTTTCGATTTTGGGGTTATTTGATTTTTACAAACAAAATCAGAATGAGAATAGATTTGACTAAAAATTAAACTTGAAAACCCAAATTAGATCAGGGAGAGAGATAATCCAAGGAGACCCAGATTAAATAGTCAAATCCAAAGAGACTCAGATCAGGTTATTCACCAAATTTGAAATCCTCTGAAACCAACCAAAAAAAGACTAAACACAACAGCCCAGTCGTGGGTTGGAAGTCCAATGAGGTTTGATGAGAAAACACACAGAAAGGCCCAGTTGAACTTTGATGAGAAAACACAAAGAGAGGGAGAGGCCTAGTCGAACTGAGCTAAGAGAAAGAGGACCACTGCCAAGTAATCATAGTGACCGGTGAGGAGAGGAGAGCGGCTGACCTTGGTGGTCGGCCATGAATGAAGTTTCGAAGGAGCTTCTTGGGTCCGGAGAGAGAGAGAGAGAGAGAGAGAGAGAGAGAGAGAGAGAGAGAAGAAGGAGAAGAAGAAGAAGAAGAAGAAGAAGAAGAGTCTGAGAGATATAGGATTTCTATTTTTAAAATTTTTGTTTCTTCAAATATAATCTATATATATATATATATATATATAAAACCGAAACTTTTGAAACTCCCACAATTTTCCACGTCAGCATAATATTTAAAAAATAATTTTTTTTGATAAATTTAAAAAATTAAATTAAAAACTCTAGCGTTGAAAACACGATTGGAGTTCTATTTTGCTATATTTGAATATTAATAGCAAAAAAAAAAAAAAAAAGGCGTTAGACACAATTACAAACTCAACTGGAAAACACGATTGGAGTTTGCAAGAGAATACGAAACCCCAAAACTGAAAACCCTAGACCCAAATCCTTCTTCTTTGTCTCCACTCCCATCTAATCGGATGCTTATCTTAAAAAAAAAAAAAAAAGCGTTAGACACAAACACAAACTCAGCTTGGAAACACGATTGGAGTGTGCAAGAGAAAACGCAGGAAACCCAAAACTGAAAACCCTAGACTCAAATCCTTCTCCTTGGTCGCCACTCCCATCTGTACAATCTCTTCCCGGCAACGGTAAGCGATCAAAACCCTGCTCTATAAAAAAAACAAAAATTCTGATTTTATATACAAAAATTTTGATTTTGATTTTCTGATCTGTTAGATAAAGAGGTTTTTGTTTGTTTTTGTTGTTGGAATTCTGGATTTTAAGTTTCAGTCTTGGAATTCAATCTCAAAGTAAGCAAAAATAGAAATACATGTTTGATCTGATTCTCTCCCTTATATACCTACCCCTGTTTTTGTTGTCTCTTTGGGTATGAGTAATAATATACATACATATAAGTTTAGATCTTTCAATTGATTTTTTGTTTGTTAAATGGATCCTCTGTGTTTGTATTTAAACAAAACGATTTTAATAATTCAAACACTAACTCAAGGTAATTCTTGCATTGTTGTAGCGGAGACTAACTTCTGAACTGCTAAACGTTCAATTGGAATTTATAAACATGGAGGTATGTTAAATTTATTTTTTTCCCCTCTTTTTACAATTAAACTTATGGCACTTTGAAATTTTAGGTCAGATAGCTTGTATTTTATATGAATTATGTGAACACTTTATGCTTGGGTAGGGGAAGCTATTCGATAAAATTCCTAAAAGAGATATTGTATCATGTTTGTAATAATAAACTTTGTAATTTGTTTAAATTATTGGCTTGGCTATGAGCTGTGATTTGATGATTGCAGGTTATTAGTAAATGTGCACATCATGACCACTTCATTAGAGGAGGAGGAGCAGCAATAATTGTGCAAAACAGAGAGGAAAAAGGTTTAGATATTTACTCCTTCCAGGTACAACATTATTTGGTTTCATAGTATTGTTCGTTACATATTTACATGTCCAAAGCTAAATACAAGAAAATCCTATGAGTTTGTTCGTTACATATTCCAGCACTAATTCTTGCATTGTTGCAATAGAGACTAGCATTGGAACTGATAAACCTTCTATTGGAATTTCAAAAAGTGGAGGTATGTTAAATTGTTTTTTTACCTCATAATATCTCTTATAGTTAGTAATTTATTTGAATTATCGAACCCTATATGCTTAGGCACGCATCTATATGACAAAATGCCTAAAAGAGGTATTGTATCATGTTTGAAATTTCACCTCAGTATCAGAAGATGTAGCTAACCAGTGCCTATAATCTCTCTTTGATTTGTTTCATTTGTTTCTCTTTTATTTTCTCAGGGCTCAAACTCAGACCCTATCCTCTCTCTTTAATCTCAGCCAAATCCATCACCACTTTCAATTTGCTTCTGTCGCTAATGTTGCACAAGGTAATGTTTTGTATTCAATTCTTTATTATATAATATTTTCTCAAATTTAGTCAGTGTTTTGAGACTTAAAGCAATTCTTTTCTTAGTGCTATTTGATTACAATTTAGATGTCATGGAGTCAAACTTAATTTGTGTTGATAAAATTGTTGATCGGTCGATTACAATTATGCTTGATGCTCTATTCATTCTCTAATATGACCAAAGCTGTAAACTATACTTATCAAAGTCGTGTCACAGTTCTGTTTTTATTTTTTTGAGAAAGAAGCTAAATAATATTATTAAAAAAGATCAACTAAATCAGCCTGAAATACAGAAAAAAGTTGTGGTGGAACGTCCTCCATCCACTAAAAAGTTTGGAATATTAATAGCGTGTCTAGCCAAACTATGAGCAACAGAGTTCTATTTTTCTATATTGGTAGTTCTATCAATAATAAGTTGTGCAATGTGATATTGGCATCACTATTTTTTACTTTTTTTGGTACCCTTGCAACTTCTTGAAACATACAAATGTATATGCATTATTTAATCACACATCCCTACATTGTGCAAAGCTTGAACTAATTTTTTAGAAGTTTTCTACTTTTATTTGTTATTGGCCAGAATTTGTGACTTTTTAAAAATAAATGGCAAATATAGTAGGCACCCCCAAGGTTTTTTCCCTTTTAACTCACACCCTTTTAATTTTCATTATTAAATACCCATCTTTTTACATATTATCTGCATCCTTATTTATTTAGGGTTGTTTTTTAGTTTGGAAGACCACACAAATTTTGACTTTTTTTTTTTTTGGGATTGTTTTTTTGTTTGGAAGACTGCACAAATTTTGACAACACTGCCAAGCCACAAAGCCTTTGTGAACTGCACTTTGTGAACTGCACTCAGGCATGCCTTTAGTTTTGGTTTGGCATAAACTTTTGAAACAAATGCCATAAATATCTAGATTTGTGGCTTTTGTATTCTTAATGTTTGAATAAAACCATATAGTACAATTTAAACATGTTTCACATAAGCTTTTGAGGTCTCAGGTCATGTTGTATTTATATATGGCAAAAGATGATACCATTTTTCACCTTAGCACAATTCGTACTGGTATTTTATTTATAACTTGGATATATTGAAGTTCTTTTGTATGTGAATAATCTATTTTGTTATTTATTTCTGAATTTCTTGATGAAAGCCAATGGAATACTTATTTTCATGAAGATTATAGACATATTGAACTTTTTTAATAATTCAATAGTTGGGGTGGGGTTATTATGAAATTTATTGACATTAAGAGTGTTTGGTGTTACATTGTAAATCTTTGATGAATTGGTATAATTTGGTGTTATACTTGATACTAATTTGGTGAAAAATTAAGTAACTTGAAGAAGTTGAGAAAAGAGAAGAGCCTAAGAAAGGGAGGAAATAGATTCTTGAAAGCATTGTATAAAGCTTGAAGATGTAAGCACAATTGTATATTTATTCTATTTACTGGTTCTTTTGTAATACTTATTAAACCAAATGTAAGATCACATTATGATTATTGTAATATATTACTTCATAATATTTGTATTTATCTCATTTTTAATGATTTTATGTGTAATATTTTGATAGTTTCATCATAATTACATGTTTCATCTTATATTAGAGCCAATATAGCTTTCAATAATTGAAATTAGAGAAATGTTTAAACTTGAACATGTTAATATTTGATTTAAAACAATCCCGTGCATCGCATGGGTTAGCGACTAGTTTTTATAATTCTTATGGATTTTTAAACACAAAAATAATTACAAAAATATAAAACTAACTGTGAAGTTGACAAAATCAAACGGAAGGACTTGATTGAACACTTTTGAAACTTATAGGACTTGATTGAACACTTTTGAAAATTATAGGACTTGATTGAACACTTTTGAAACTTACAGGATTGAATTGACTAAAAGCTAAGTTATTGGACTGAAATGAATTTTGGTGAAACTTAGAGGGTGACTTTTGCATTTTAGACTAAAAATAATTTTCGAAAAAAAAAAGTAATTTTTTTTATTTTATTAACAGCAAATTTTTAATGGAATTAGATTGAAGGCTTGAATTGAATAAATTTGAAGCTTAGAGGACTCAATTAAACAGAAATAAAGTTAGATATTTGAAATGCATTTCAGCCAAACTTAGAGGTTGCAATTTGCATTTTAACCTAAAATAAAATATTTAAGAATTTTATTTTTAGAAGTACCTCAAACTGTTTCCACTTATCTTGGTCGGAACAGCGAAGAAGGCATGGATGGTATTTCAAGTAGTCCTTTCTTATTTTCATCATTGCATATTGCGTGCAAAACGCAATTAAACTGTCAGCTTATTGTTTCCTTGGAATGATATATGTAAATTTGACCACAAAAACATTGCATCAGCTTCTTCAATAGTGACTTGTTTTGACGGAACCAACCCACCATTCTCATGTAAATTTTGTACATAAATTCATAAATGCACTCTTGCTTAAGTTGCAACTGTTCAATGCAGTCAACCTCACTTTCCATAATACAAACTATTGGGGTGATAAACATCTTGGGGAGTTTCCTTGAATTTTTAATATAACATATAGAGACATACTTTAACCCAGAAGGCCTAAACCCTATGGGTATGTTCTTAATTATGTTATATTAACCACTCATTTTTCTTATCATTATTCAATGTGAGATTTCACTAATGCGTGTATACCCAACAATCTACCCCTCACATGTGAGTCCCTGCCTCTTTGTGAGTTATGAACAAGTCCTACTCACTTCCCCTTCTCTAATGAGTTTTTTTCTTCACTAGTGCGTCATCCATGGGCCTTCATGTGTTAACCCTGTACGTCTTTTATCCACCATGGGAACCTTGAACCTCACCATTGTATAGCACAATTGGCAATAATACTCCTTTGTTGGGCCTTTTTTAAGATCGTTTATGTGGGCTTTTTGGGCTTGCTGGGTGCAATATACCGTGGGACCCACCTTGCTCCATTTGCGAAAGGGTTTCAACTTTCAAGTACACACACCCCCTTCTCACTCCAACTGCGAAAGGGACCTTGATGACATTGCCACCTTTGCCCCACAACACCATGGACTCTAATACCACTTGTTGGGGAGATAAACAGCTTGAGAGTTTCTTTGAATAATTAATATAACATATAGAGACATACTTTTACTCAAAAGACCTAAGCCCAATAAGTATGTGCTTAATTATGTTATATTAACACTAATTCTTCTCATCATTATTTAATATTTAATGTGAGACTTCACTCATGTGTATACCCAGCACAAACAATTTTAGAAACATTGTCTTTCTTGATCCCAATCATGTATTGGCTCTATTACCCATAATATTTTCATTATATCAAGCTGTAAAAACAGACATGATAGATGTAGCTATGGCAACAATAATTTTCATAAATTATACACCTCTTTTAGCGCATAACTAAATTACTCATCCCATCGGCCGTTCCTGTTAAAGCGTTCAAAGTAACAATAATAAGCATTGAATTTAAGTGGGTGGGAAAGTTTTAATTTTGTTAACTATGCAAGACAAGCTTCACCAAATTGGGTAAGGCACTAAGGCTATTATTAGGCTATCAAAAGTGAAAGCTAGCTGTTTACTGGTCTGTACCCCTAAAATGATAATAGAAAATATAGAGAATCCAAAAATATCAATTAATTACCAGGATACAAATCATTTTATAGTCCTCCAACTAAACAAGATAGCTAAGAGGTGCAAAAACAAATACTTCTGTTCTTGTCGTAAATCAAGCATAGAAAGCATTTCAAGAATGATCTATAACTGTGGCATTGTTGATATAAAGACACTATTATAGAGTTGCAAAATATGGGCTTCTTTTTGTATTCTCAGAAAGTGAACCCCCTCAAACCACATTAAAGGCACTATAAATCAAGTGACTGTATTCAAACTTTCAAGATAAAAATAGATTTAAACGGTTTCTTAGAAAGACAAAAGATAAGTGAGTGCTACTTCAGGTTTTTTGTGTTACTTTAGGAAAATGCTTGGATGCCATTGCCATCAGGACTGGTCTGTCATTGACATCAACAAAAAACATGCATTTGGTCAGTGAGGCATTTAGTCAAACAGTTCGTGTGCCTCACTCCGCCCAGTTTGAAGCATTGATCGACCCAACAATGCATTTGTTTACCATACAACAACTTTTCATTTGGAATCAGCGATAGAAAACCTCCCATATGAATCATGAGGGTACTCACCCTGGACAACAACAGCACAATCCTGAAGCCCGCATTCTATACTAGGAAATTGCAAGCAACTTTGGGTATTGGAGCTACCTACTAACTAGTGTAAATCAAATTTGCTGTTCTCTAACAATGGCGGGTGGATCATCTCAAAATAATAGTTTTGGAGCTTTCATACCTTTTCAATGCTGTATATTCCCCCCCCCCCCCCCCCCCAAAAAAAAAATGCAGATATTGTGCACAAGAAGAGTACTAGTAGAGCAGTAAGTGCTTTGGTTTTTGTAGTCAACAGTATTTCCTTTTGTTTTTATTTATTTTTTTAACTACAATTGCACTCCCTTACTCATGCTTCTTTTTGCTACTTCCACTATAACTTGTTCGCCTTACATCACGTCAGGCTAAAAAGCTGTAGTCGAAGTAGCAACGAGAAGCTTTGTAAAGGCCAATTTCAATTTCATGTTGTATTTATGATACATATGTACAACGCAAACATTCATATGAACAGCTATTTTCATAAAATAGTTTTGGCATTTCACCCTATATGGTCATCTGGTTAGTTTGCTATATCTCATTTCCAATGCCAACGATGTATTGGAAGTCATGGCTTTAGATTTATCCCATTCCCAATGCCAATATGTATATGATTCAATGGAATTTTCAGATATAGTCAATCCTCTGATGATCGGTGCATGTGGAAAGCGTCTTCATGACACTTTAAATCATGTTTGTTTCTGTTAATAGAAATTCCTTCTGATATTTTATTTGATGTCTCTAACCTGTTGTTCATCAAGTGGGCTGTCACATTATTATGCTTTGGTGGCATAACTTGTCTGACAGTTTGATAAATTCAATGATTAATGGTGCTACAAATAAGTCTGGATGATTTAAAATAATAATTAAGATTAAATCGAAGTCATTTTAAGAACAGCATACCATCCAGATTGCATCCACTTAACACACACACACACACAAACGCTAGCATGTGGTTGTGTGATTTTTTCAATTTATAGTAATGCTACAGATGACTCATAATCAATACATTCATATGCATATCCATACATATTTTCAGGTGTTATAAAGTTTGGAAATAAACCCTCTAAGAAAAATTGTAACAATCCAAGGAAAAATGCTAACCACAACGACCCAAGGAAAAGCACTAGCCACATCTGCGCTATACTTCAAAAGGACTAGTCACAAATGAGGCTTCTTATAGTTGTTAATAAACCCCAGATCTACCCAGTAAATACCCGATGTGGGACTCATCACACACCCACACACATCATACAATCAATCAAATTGGGGTATCACAAAAATACTTTTTGAGTACAACCCATCTTGTTGAGCTCGAACACCTCTCCTTTACTATGCCTCACTTACTTGTGCATACGTTTATACTTGTACAATGACAAGTGCACATTCTCTAATTGATCTCATAATTGTCTGGGTAATTAGAGTAATGTAATCATTAACAAGACTAGACTTGTCAAAACATAATATTTTTTTTTATAATTTTAAAATAAGATCTTGATTCCTGGAAAAAAAGAAAGGGAACAGTAGGAATAGTACTCTTGTATTCACATAAGTAGCCTATTCTTACTGTGAAACCAACCTTATGGGAGTATAGAGATATTGCTCCCATTTCAGTTTACATGGGGTAATTTCATCTGGTCTAAAGTGCAAGTTAACCTCTTTTTAAGTTTAGAGTAGTTGTGATTTTGGTAGTTGATGTTTAAAAGTGCCGATTTTAATGTTTAATATCATTTTCGTCGTCGTCCTTCTATTTGTTTTGTGAATGGCGTGGCTATTATATGTCGCTTGAACTCGAAAAAATCTTTGAAGGTTACTTCACAATCTTTCTTCCCTTTGTTGACTGACAGTAAAAAGTAAAAACCAACATAAACTGAAAAGGACTGTAGCATAGGAATAGGATTGAACACCCCGTGTCCTCCTTGTTGGAACATTATAGTATGGGTGATGTGGTCAGTTAAGAATTGAAGGGGCACATGCAATACTAATGACAATGCAGTCCTGATGACAAAAGTGAATGATTAATATAACATAATTGGGTAAATTCACAAGTTTAAACTTTTGGATAAAATGATATCTTTATATGTTATATTAACTTCTTAAATATCATAGTCTATCCAATGGTGCATTGGGTTGCCACTTAAGAGGTCCAAGCTACCTTGAAAGAGCTAATGAGTGTGGGTGTGAGTGCTTTCTAGCCCTTGGCTTGTAGATGCAGGTAAGTGTCTCGCCTCTGTTTGCGAGAGTTAGCTTGACCTTCCTTGGGTGAGGTCATTGTTGGGTGTTGGGTTACTGGCCTTCTATTGTGTGGCACTTCTCATCTAGGTCGGCATCCAGTGGGACAACCATGGCTGAGGAGCTTGAAGAGTTATGGAAGAAATTATCTTTTACAGAGGAGGAGGATGAAGACATAGAGCTGGGGAGTGGAAGTACAAAAGCAGTGAAGGAAAGGGGGAAAAACTGTGTAGTCCTAAAGGTGTTATCACACAGAAGCATTAGTTTGGACTCCCTAAGAAAGAATATGAGGATGATGTGGAAATTGAATAAGGGAGTTCAAATTTCGGAGATAGAAGAGGATCTTTTTGTGGTAGAGTTTGGGGATGGACGGGATAAGAAAAAAGTCCTTGATATGTGTCCATGGAGCTATGAAAAACAATTAGTGCTAATCCAAGATTTTGAGGCAGAACTAACCCCAAGGGAGATAGAACTTAAATGGGCTCCGTTCTGGGTCCAAATGTTCAATCTTCCACTGAAGAGTAGAACGAGGGAAACAGGGGTGGCAATTGGGTCCAAGTTAGGGGAGGTACTGGATATGGATGTCTCGGACTCAGGGGTTCAATGGGCGAAATGCCTTCGGGTAAGGGTTCGTATAGACGTGACAAAACATCTGGTACGAGGTAAAAGGGTCACCATAGAAGGGGGAGAGAGCAGGTGGATCAATTTCAAGTATGAAAGGCTCCCTAACTTTTGCTACAATTGTGGGATGCTCAGTCATGCGCTGAAGGACTGTCCAAGTAGCTTCGAAAACCTTCAACAGAAAAATGACGATTTACAATATGGGGCTTGGTTGAGGGGAGACCCAATAAGAAGAGGATTCAAGGACTCATTCAAACTAGGCACGGGTGGTGAAGATGAAGGAAGAAGCTGGGTTGTCGGAGAGAGAATGGAGGTAGGGGCGGTGCAAATCTGTGTGGTTAGGGAGAAGGAGGGGGGTGGCGGAGATCACGTGCCTAGGCTGGACTCTAGGGGCGACGCTAGGCCTGCATGGGAAGCAGCAAAACATGTTTCCCCACCCAACTAGACAAGGGAGTTACATGAAGAAGGTAAGGGTAACATGGGGGACGAAAAAGCAGATGGAACAATATTACAAATTGGTGAAAGATCATCTGAGACTCAGCCAGCCCAGCCCGAAACACAAGAAGGGATGCAATGGGAGAAAGCAATGTGTCAAGGGATTGAGCCAAAGTTCAAATTTGAGTTGGTGCCAAACCGACCCATAATGAGGCAAGAGCCAAGCCCAAGCCAATACGATGATGAACATAGCCCAATTGCTATGCTGTTTGATCAGAAAATGGGATGAACTTCTGAAAAGCTAGGCCCGAAGAGTGGGCACTGGAAATGTATGGCAAGGGAAGGAAAGAATGAAACAGCGTAGGTGGGCTTAACCCCAGTAGCCCAAAAACGCAAAGGCCTAACTCCATTTAAAGGACTAGACCCAAATGTAGTCGACTAGAAAAGAAGAAAAGGTAAGAAATAGACCAAACCTTTATTAGAAGATGAGGAGCAGATGGGTGGCGATGAGGCGGTGGCTGCGATGAGGCGGTGACTGCGATGCAGCACCGCCGAGCCCAATAAGTATCATTGCTTGGAACTGCCGGGGGTTGGGGTCTACCCCGGCGGTTTGAACCCTCGCCGATGAGGTGAGAGCTAGAGATCCTTTGTTGGTCTTCCTTGCAGAAACAAAGGCCAATGCGAGTCGGATTAAGGGGATTCAGTCAAAGCTTGATTTCACATAGGGTATTGTTGTTCCAAGCGATGGTAGAAGCGGCGGACTTGCTTTACTGTGGAAAGAAGGTGCCAATGTTAGTTTTAAGAGTTGCTCAAACTCCCACATAGATACGGCCAACCCGAGACGGAGAAGAGATTCATCTCATGGCAATTGCTGGAAACCTTGAGTTCACAATGCGACATGCTGTGGATTGTATTTGGAGACTTCAACGAGATAATGCATCCATTTGAAAAATCGGGTGGGTTGGAAAGAGAAGTAAAACAGATGGAAGGCTTTAGAGCTTGTTTGAAGCGATGTGGATTAACGGATTTGGGTTTTGTGGGGCAACATTTCACATGGCGCAATGGGCGATTTGGGAATCAGAGAACAAAGCTTCGATTAGATAGGATGGCAGTGAACGATGGGTGGATGGCGATGTTTCCTGAGGCAAGTGTCTATCATTTTTCGATGTCAGTATCTGATCATTGTCTTCTGGCCCTTGCGCTTAAACGCAACCAACCAAGAAAGCCACCAAAGAAGCATTTCTTGTTCGAAGCTATGTGGACAAGGGAGGAAGGGTGTAAGAAGGTGGTAGAATCGGCTTGGGATCCAGTCAGAAACTACATAGAGTCCTCTGTTACGGACAAACTGAAGCGGTGTCAGGATCAATTGCAGAGGTGGAATTGGAGGGAATTTGGAAATGTAAACAAAGTACTAAGGCAGAAACAATCCTATCTTCAACAACTAGAAGCCACGGAAAGCACCAATGAGAAGGCAGAGGAGATTCGAAACCTGAAGGAGGAAATAAATGAGATGTTGCTGAGAGAGGAAATAATGTGGAATCAAAGGTCTAGAGCACTATGGATCAAATGGGGAGACCGGAATACAAAGTTTTTTCATGCTACGGCTAGCCAAAGACGTCAAAAAAATAGGATTGTGGGGCTGGAATGGAAGGGATGTGGCAGGAAGATCAAGGAAGGATTGAGAACATTATATTGGAGTATTTTGCTGCCATCTTCAAGTTAGACCACCCCACTAACTTTGAAGCCAGTTTGAGTGCAATCAACACTCGGGTCACACCGAATATGAATGATGAGCTACTAGCTGAATTCAGGGTTGATGAAGTAGAAAGAGCACTTAAACAAATGCATCCCACAAAAGTCCTGGGTTCGGATGATATGTCTCCTATATTTTATCAGAAATACTGGGATATAGTGGGTTATGATGTAACAAATTGTCTCTTGGATGCTTTGAATGCTGCTGTTCTGCCTAGTTGTATTAATGAAACTTATATATGCCTTATTCCAAAAGTTAAGAACCCCCAAAAGATTACTGAATTTAGACCGATTAGCTTGTGTAATGTGATCTACAAAATTATATCAAAAGTCCTAGCTAACCGTTTGAAAAAAGTCCTTGCAATAGTGATTGATGAAGCACAGAGTGCTTTTGTTCTAGGAAGGCTCATAACAAATAATGTGCTTGTGGTGTTTCAAAATAATGCACAGTATCGATCAAAGGAAAAAGGGAAAGGAAGCCCTCATGGCTATAAAGCTTGACATGAGCAAGGCCTACGACAGGATAGAATGGGTTTATCTAGAAGCAATGATGAAAAAGATGGGCTTCCATGATAAATGGATATCCCTCATGATGATGTGTGTGACCACTGTGTCATACTCGGTACTGATCAACGGGGAACCCAAAGGCAGAATTACACCATCGAGAGGGCTTCGGCAAGGTGATCCAATCTCACCTTACCTCTTCCTACTTTGTGTGGAGGGTTTGACGACCATGTTAAAGAAGGAGGAGGTAGTGGGGCATATAAAAGGTATTGCGGTGTGTAGGGGAACCCCAAGAATTTCCCATCTATTGTTTGCGGACGATAGCATAGTTTTTTATCGAGCTACAGTTGAAGAGGGCCGAAGGGTGCTAAAGGTGCTTAAGGATTATGAAGCCGATTCGGGTCAAAAACTTAATAAGGAGAAGAATTCTCTCTTCTTCAACAAAAATACTTGTGAAGATGTCCAAAAGCAAGTAAAAAGCCAGTTTGGAGCTCAAATCATAAAACATCATGAGAAGTACCTTGGGTTACCGCCACTTGTGGTAAAGGGTAAAAGGAAAGCATTTAATCGCATAAAAGACCTTGTGGGTAGAAAAATTTCCGGGTGGAAAGGAAAACTTCTCTTTAATGCGGGTAGAGATTCTTATCAAAGCCGTGGCCCAAGCCACTCCTACCTACACAATGAATTGCTTCAAACTTCCGGAATCTTTATGTAAGGAGTTGAACTCTATGAAGAGTAAATTTTGGTGGGGGCAGAAAGATAAGGAGAGAAAAATGGCCTAGATAGCCTGGGACAAATTGTGCACTCCAAAAATAGAATGGGGAATGGGGTTTAGGGATTTAAAAGCCTTCAACCTTGTCCTCCTTGCCAAAAAAGCATGGAGGATTCAGCAAAACCCAGGCTCCATGGTCCACAAGGTTTTCAAGATGAAATACTTTGTAGGATACTCTTTTAGGGAGGCACAATTGGGGAGTAGACCATCCTACGTGTGGAGGAGCATCATGGCGGCTAAGGATATTGTTGAAAAGGGATCCAGATGGGTAATTGGCAATGGGAAAAGGGTACACATTTGGGAAGATAGGTGGATTCCAACACCGGACTCCTTTAAGGTGGTCAGCCCGAGGAGCCTTTCCAGTGAAAGGGTGATGATCTCAAGTCTCATTGATATGGACAGAAGAAGCTGGGATGTTGCAAAGGTAAATAACATCTTCCTGCCCTTTGAAGCACAAGTAATATTGGGAATTCCAATAAGTCCTGGGCTACTTGAAGACTCTTTGATCTAGGGTTGGACTCTAAATGGATGATTTTTCTGTCAAAAGTGCATATAGAGTAGCCCAAAGATGTGTGCAACAGAGCAGATGCCAAGCAGAGAGGGGTGAAAGCTCTGATAGGTCTATACTAAAAGCTTTATGGAAGCTGATCTGGAATTTGGAATGCCCAAATAAGGTCAAACATTTTATGTGGAGGGCCAGTAAAAATATTTTGCCAACTAAGTGGAGGTTAAAGGTAAGGGGAATCGGGGAAGGGGTCAGCTGTGATGTGTGTGGAGAAAATGAAACATCAGGTCATGTGCTGTGGGGTTACAAAACAGCTAAAGAGGTGTGGGGTGCAATAAAGCTGAAGTTGCCTTTCCTACCTGAATCTCATATGGAGTTTTTGGACATAATGTGGGAAATCAGGGAGAGGTGCCCAAGGGTGGATTAGGAACTGTTTGCAATTACAGCCTGGAAACTGTGGAACAATAGAAATAATATAAGACATGGAGGAAAAAATAGGAGTGTTGATGGGATCGTGAAGGAAGCTGAGGAATATGCTAAGGAAGTAAGATAGGTTCAGCAAGGTTTAGCTAGACCTCCAGCTGCTGCTAAGCCCCATTGGACCCCCCCCAGATTGGGTTGCTATAAAATCAATGTAGATGGTGCAGTATTCAAGGATGGAAGGGGCTGTGGGGTTGGAGTTGTGATTAGAAATGAATGGGGGAAGCTAATGGGAGCAATGAACAAGAGGTTTGAATGGCCATAGGATGCACTAGAAACTGAAGCTAGAGTAGCAGAAGAAGGGTTACAGCTAGCATGGGACCTCGGGCTGAAGGATGTTACACTCGAAAGTGATGCACCAGTGGTGGTGAGTGCTCCATAAGGCAAAGTTCCAAGTCCAACTTCCATCCAGAAGGTAGTTGAAGGATTGCAGATGGGAAAGAGTCAATTCAACTCATGGGAAATAGCCCATATCAGTAGAACTAGGAGTGTTGCAACTCATCTTTTGGCTCAACATGCCAAGGGGGTGAACGATTGTCTCATTTGGGAGGAAGATACTCCCCCTGTTATAATGAACCAAGTTCAATCTGATGTAACCAATTTGAATCATTTTTCTGATTAATGAAAGTAAGCTTATGCTGTTTTATCCAAAAAAAAAAAAAAAAAAAAAACTTCTTAATTAGAGTCTTTCTTCCAACAAGTGGTATCAAAGCCACGAGTGAGTGAATTCGCGCATGAGAAAAGTTTTACATTAAATAATAATAACGAGTAAGTGGTTAATATAATATAGTTGGACTTAAATATATTAGCTTAAACTTTGGGGTAAAGTAGTTTTTCCATATTTTATATTAAACTTTGGGGTAAAGTAGTTTTCCTATATTTTATATTGACTATGAGGGTAATGTGGAAGCCATTGAGGAAGAAAAGAAGAAGAGAGATGAGATGGGGGGAAGGAAAAGAAATTATATTTTCTAACGTAGTTAAAACGATTTAATTATAATATTTTAAAACTATACCAATGTGAGTTTATTAAGTGACATTTAACGGTTACATATGGAAATAGGTAGAATAAGAATTGAAAACAAATAGCAAACTTGAGAGATTAAAATTATTAAAAAAAAATTATATCAAAATAATCTAAAAATTTAGAGGATGTTTTCATTTTAGCCTTTATTGTATTATCTTGGTAAGGGGTGGTCCGAAGTATCTGAAGCACTTGGTCCACGACATACCTGCCTGCATGCATTTGTTTGTTTATCATAATGCCAAAGAGAATATTTTTGCATATCCTTACCAAAGGTACATTTGTCAGCTGTCTGATCAATGGATCAAACCCATATGGGTCCTATCACTTACCTCCCATCTTATTTTGGAGGGATAATTACAAATTACCCACCTGTGGTTTAACTCGAATTTAACTTACCCACCTATGGTTTCATTTTTGACACTTTACCCACCTGTGCTTCCCTCCGTTACTACTCCGTAACCCACCTCCCTTTCAGACGTTACTCTAACACATTTTTTATCAAAACAAATTCCAAAACAGATCAAACACTCCTCTCTCTCCCAAAACACACTCCCATCCACGCGTACAAATTTTTAGCACTTTAAGCTTGGAGAGAGAGAGCTCACAGATCACAATAAACACAAAACAACTGTTCCACCATGGGTATGGATTTGGTTTAGAATGAAGAATGAGGGGGAAAGGGGGCAAAGCTTGAGGTCATGGGCTTGATGTAGATCAAAAAAAGCATAGAGAGTTTAAGAGAGAAATCGTTGGCCATGGAGATCGGTGGACGAGAATGGCGGCTCTGAAAGTGTCGTGACCGATTTGCTCCATGATCGAATTGTTGGCCATACGAGACTCCATTTGAAATCGAATCTATTCCTTCAAAAAAGAGATCTTATATTTCCTCAGCTTTCACACCATTTTCACAAAAACAAAAATGGAGAACCTTTTGGGAAATGGGGCCTATGGTTGGATCAACTTGGTTTGATATTGAAATGGTGGCCATGTCAGTGAAGTAGCAGATTAGAAGTTTGGGAAACAGATCGGCATGTGATTTGGAGTTTGGTTACTGGAGGTCTGAGATCTCGCTTTTGGTGGTTTATATTGTGGCGGATCTGGTGATTTCGTGGGTTCTAGGTTGTTGTTTAGTTTTGAAATTTTCACTTTGCTTCTATTATACCTAGCAAATCAAGTAATTTTTATTCTACTGTTCACGATGTTGTGATTTTTTCTAGTGGGTTTGTTGTTTGGCTTTGAAACCTTCCTCTCTTATATCTCTATTCCCTTGGTCAAGCTTTGTCGATCCTCCCCTTGTGTGCTGCCAATATATATCCAATGGCTTTGTGTGAGTGAGATTTTGGATGTTGAAAATCAAAACTTTAGAAATTAAGTGCTGGAAATTGTTGATCCTCCCTGTTGTCATGTTGTAAATTGTGTTATGCTTTGATTTTAATAAATTTCTTAGTTTAGGCACAAAAAATAAGTACAAGGAAGAAGATGAAGAACAGAAGCCTTTGAGAGAAAATATTTTAGTGGCTGATATTTGAGTTCTGTTGGGCGAGAGAGATTTTTAACTGGCAAGTATGGTTAGCGGTTAACCAGGATTTCAAACTAAAATCTTTAACTATGCCACTACTCTCTCTCTCTCTCATGGTTTTGCTTGATTTGATTTGTATTAGTTTTCTGGGTGTATGTTCTTCATGTTTGTGAATTATGAGAAAGCAATACCATATTTTAATCTTCTTTTTTTTTTTCTTGTTTTGGGAGGAGAGAGACATAAAATGGGTGTAAAAAGATTTATTTACCATTCTTTTTTAATAGAGGTGGGTAACAGAGACTAAACGGAAGTAATCTCAGGTGGGTAAAGTGTCAAAAATGAAACCACAGGTGGGTAAGTTAAATTCGGGCTAAACCACAAGTGGATAATCTGTAATTATCCCTATTTTGGGTCTACATGGAAATGATTATTTTAATACTGGAAGCAGAAGATAGAATTGCAGATTTAATGGAGTTAGGTTTAAGGCCACATGAGACACCCATTATTTAGTTTATCATTTGAGACCACTTTTTTCCCTAATTGCTTCATTATAATCACCTCTCTCTCTCTCTCTCTTAAAGATAAAGTAAAAGGTTTTGGTTAGTGAGCATGCGAAACTACAAATTAAAGAGGAAGTTAATAAAAAAAGGAAATAAAAAATATTTTTTTACTGAATGTTATGCGGCTCTCCAAAAAGAGCTAATCGATTCCTGATAGGCCAAAAACGTATTGACCCCTTGTGATTAAATTAATTGATTAATTAGCCAAGTTTATTAATTAATCAAATTAACATGCAAAGCGCGTGGTAGCACAAACAAATTACCAATTAAACTAAGTGCAGCGGAAATTAAATTGACACGGTGATTTGTTTACGAATGGGGAAAACCAACACGGCAAAAACCCCACCGGGTGATTTTAAGGTCACCATTCTCGAAACTCCACTATTATCACAACAAGCGGTTACAAGTAAAGGAATCTCAGTATCTTATACCAACCTACAGTTGAACCTTTACCCCAATACCCAATTGGACTTGTTCTGTAGTGACAATTTCTCCTTTTGATGCACGGCTCCCAAGTACGTGACTAATCAATTGCGCGGATCTCAGTACGCGACTTCAATCACCAACTAGAGAATGTTGTTGGCTGCAAAGTTCTTTAGTTCATCCACATGATGAAAATCAAGAATATGCTTGGTCACAAAACCCTACAGTGCACAAACACAGCAACTTCTTCAGAAGAGATGAACTAGGGCAAAACTTTGTCTCCGGTCACAATTTGCTTGAACAGACTTTTTTCAAAGCTTGTGCAACTTGTGAACTCTTTGACGGCCCTTAAAATAATCCTTTTATATATCTAGGGTTGTGAGAAAAGAAATCCCAAAGACACATTCACAGATTCCAAGAAAACAGATCAGAATTTCTGATTCTTTCTTAAACCTCGACAAATAGGAGGTATCGAACAGCTGTCGAGCAGGTGTCGAGCACATAGGTTGAAGAGCTTCTTAAATCTCGGCACATGCTAGCTGTCAAGCTTTAATGAACTTGCACTTCTTAGCTTGTTTCTTGGACAGATTTGACGACTTCAACACTTGGTCTTGAAACACAGTTTCTTGAAGTATTAAAAAACACCTAGATCTACCCAATTACAAGTAAAATGTGTTTTGTCAAAGGATTAGCCAATTATATAAAATAGTGACATATGTTCTATACGGCACCTAACATCCAAGTCCATTTGGGCCTTGGGCCATGGATTAATAGTATAGGCCAGGGGTCTAACCTCCGCACTGCTAAGGATCTCGTCCCAAGCCCACAATAACTACGAGTCTAAGCTGGGTGTTGTCCTAATACTTGAAAAGCGGACTGCAGGTGCCTCGCTCACATACTGCTCGGAAAATCATCCCCGGATGATATACACATGCTCGGTCATATCACCATTTGAGTGCTCGGCAGAACCCTAGGAAACTCCGCTGTCGAACACACTTGCTGCAGTGGGAACCATTTCCAAAGCCACTCATACCTAAACATCCACTTAAATTTCTCAACATTGGACCTCTCTTGGCACTAATGAAAAAGATAATGATGATCCCACATTAACAATGGGTTATAAATAGGAGAAATTGAAGAAGGAAAGGGGGATGCAATTTTGTGGAGAGAAAAAGAGAGAGAGAAAAAGAGAGTTTGAGAAGAAGAAACGTAGAGCAAAGAGAGAAAAGTGATCTCATTGGGTCTCTAAACCTAGAACAACCCAAAGTGGGATACCCAGACCCACCATACAAATAAGCTGTGAGCCCAAGTAGCGGTTTGGCCCAGTAAACCTGTCTTTGGTGCGCACAATTGGCGCCCACCGTGGGGCTCTCCTACGATGCTGTGGTTCTAGAGGGACTTGAGCTCAGGAAAAATGTTTGAAAGGCATTTGGGGGGTCACGCGGAAAGTGGGTCCGTAGGGTCTTCTTGGGGGTCTAGCTGGCGAGAGTGCAGGCAGAAGGAACGAGAAGATAGGGAGCACGACCAATGAGAAGAAATGTCCGGCACGGAAGAAGAATCACACCAAACCTAACGAATAGTCTCTGGTGCTACGAGACGTAGGCAGAGGGAGGAACGAGATGAAGAGCTTGAACGGCTGCGCAGACTAGTCAGGGGTTTGGAGCTGGAGGTAAGGGGTGGGCGTCGGAGAAGAGACAGAGATGACCAATAACGGGGGGTCGGCAATGGGAGAAATAGATATGGGGAGGGATCTAATCAGTCCGGATCTTGGCTATAGCGAAGTCGTTCACATTCCCGAGAATCCCATCAGTATTGAGACCGTTCACATTCGCGGGAATCTCGACGATATAGGAATCGGCCTCCCTCCCGAGAGTCGGGACAACGCCGAGACCACTCATGTTCTCGAGAAAATCAAGTTAGGAACTCAGTCTCCCCGAAGGAGAGGCGGCCTCGAAATGCTGCCATGGATGCTATGAGTCGCGCTTTGCGAAAAGCAGCTCGGTCCCCGTTCTCGGACGAAATCAAGCGAGTCGAAATGCCAGACAGGTTTACCCGCCCACCGTTCAATTACTACGATGGGAAAACCGATCCAGTAGAGCACGTCAGTCATTATATTCAGATGATGTCTTTGCATACTCATAACGATGCGCTGATGTGCAAGGTATTTCCTTCGAGTCTGGGACCAACTGCTTTGAGGTGGTTTAACAGGTTACGGAAAGGGTCCATACGTAGTTTTTCCGAGCTAATTCAGGAGTTCGGCGTTCGGTTTGTGACCTGCAGCCTAGTACCTCAGCCGGTAGATGCGCTTCTGTCCATGAAAATGAGGGTGGGAGAGACCCTCCGTAGTTACGCCAGCCGGTATTGGGAGCTCTACAATGAGATAGGCGGGAATAACGAAAGGGTCATAGCAAGCACTTTTAGGATGGGTTGCCCGAGGATTCCGGGCTACGAGAGTCATTGACCAAGAAGCCTCTCGAAGGCATGTGGCAGCTTATGAGACGCATTGAGGAATATAAACGATTAGAGGATGATCGGTTGCAGAGCAAAGGTAAAGCACCAATGATGAATCGTCCCCGGCAAATTGGTTTTCCGTTCTGATCTCGGGGGGGGGGGGGGGGCTGACGATTTAAGAGCCGACCGCACAGATGGGAGAAGTGAATGTGACGCTTAAGGAACCGGTACACAGGATTTTTGACCGGATCAAACACGAGCCGTATTTTCGATGGCCGAACAAGATGGAAGGGGACCCATCCAGGAGGAATTAGAATCTGTACTGCACTTATCACTGGGACAAAGGTCACACTACCGAACAGTGCCGGGTATTGAAGGATCACCTTGGGCAATTAGTCAAGGCCGGGCATTTAAAGGATTTCATGCTGGACTTGGGGAACAGAATCACGGGGCAAGATACTCGGCAAAGGGGAAACCCTCTCCCACCCCCTGTAGGGGTGATCGAAGTTATCTATGTTGCCTCAGAAAAGCTCACTGTAGGAATAAGGAAAAGAATGTTGATAGTAGTACCAGTAGAGGGTAACCCAGACCTACAATTGTCGGGTAAGAAGATGAAGTTTACACGGGAGCCTATCTCATTCGACGATGATGACTTGGAAGGGACAATCCAACTACATGATGACGCATTAGTGGTCATGGCCCAGATAAATGGCTTCTTAGTAAAAAGGGTAATGGAAGACCAAGGAAGCGGGGCTGACGTAATGTACCCGGATCTGTTCAGGGGACTCGGACTAAGGAAAGAGGACCTGATGAAGCATACTTCGCCCTTGGTTAGGTTCGACGGCAAAGTAGTGATTTCTGAAGGGCAAATTTCACTTCCCGTGATTATGGGAGGGAAGGAGGTGGCAGTGACATTTACAATAGTAAGTTCATTTTCCCCGTATACGACCATCTTGGGGAGACCGTGGATCCACTCGATGGGGGCTATCCCGTCTACCCTACATGTAAAGATCAAGTTCCCAACTAAGCAGGGTGTCACCGTGATAAGGGGAGACCAGCAAGCGGCCAGACAATGTCTTATTGCCATAGTCAATTGGAAGCGGGGGAATCAAGTCAATCAAGGAGAAACAACCGGACAACTAGTACAAGGCAAGGGGACTGGGCGGTTCGAACAGGAGCAGGTTGAGCGGGAAGATGCATCCCGGAAGGTCCCTTTATAGCAATCACAGGGGCCCCGAGAAGGAATGGGGGCTGGCTACACCGAGGAGCTAGTAAAGGTAAAGATATTACCGGACACTAATAAATATTTTCAGGTTGGACCGAGCATGAATAATGAGGAAAGGGTTCAAGTATTGCTGTTTCTAACTCAAAACATAGATGTCTTCGCTTGGGATCCCTATGAAGTCCCCGGGTTTGATCTCGGGTTTATCGTCCACAAGCTCAACGTAGACCCCTCGTATCCCCTGAAGAAGCAGAAGCTGAGAAGATCAGCTAAAGACCATGTTGAGGCGGTAAGGCAGGAGGTAGAGAAATTGAAGGAGGCCGGAGCAATAAAGGAGACCTTTTTCCCGGAGTGGTTGGCAAACACCGTGGTCGTCAGGAAGAAGAACGGCAAATGGAGGGTCTGTGTGGATTTCACGGACTTGAACCGAGCATGCCTAAAGGACTCGTTTCCCATGCCAAAAATTGATCAATTGGTGGACGCCACTTACGGGCACCTGAGGATGAGTTTCTTGGATGCGTTTCAAGGATATCATTAGATTGCCCTGGCCGCTGAAGACCAGGAGAAAACGGCATTCATATTCCCTGACACTAATTATCATTACACCGTGATGCCCTTTGGACTAAAGAATGCTGGGGCGACATACCAGCGGATGATGACGAGGATGTTTCGGGATAAAATTGGGCATTCGGTTGAAGTATATATTGACGACATGGTGGTGAAGAGCAAGCAAGAGGCGCGGCATGTAGAGGATCTTTAGGGGGTGTTTGAGGTATTGCGGAAACATAGATTGCGCCTTAATGCGGAAAAGTGTGCCTTTAGAGTGGGGGCTGGCAAATTTTTGGGGTACTTGATCACCAGCCACGGGATAGAGGTTAATCTCGACCAGATAGAGGTCGTGAAGCGTCTCAGGTCGCTGAGCAATCCAAAAGAAGTACAGGTGTTGACTGGGATGTTGGCCGCTCTTAATTGGTTCATCTCAAAATTCTCAGATCGTTGCTGTCCATTTTATCAGCTTTTAAAGAAGTGGAAGGGATTTCGGTGGGATGATGAGTGTGAAAAGGCTTTCTAGGATCTCAAAGAATACTTAACACGGGCGCCGATGTTGACTGCACCGGAGCCCGGAGAAGAGCTGTTTATGTACCTCTCGGTATCCGACCATGTTATGAGTGCCGTGTTGTTAAGAGACCGAGGAGTACAACAACCCATGTATTATATTAGCAAGACCCTAGTCGACGCAGAGACCAGATATTTGCCTTTAAAGAAATTTGTGTTGGCCCTAGTACATGCCACCCTGAAGTTGCCTCAGTACTTTCAGGCTCATACCGTGTATGTGTTGACCGAATACCCCCTACAGTCATTATTGAAAAGATCTGATTTCACGGGGCGAATAGCTAAGTGGGGGACGCGGCTCGGAGCATTCGACGTAAGGTGTAAGTCGAGAAGTTCAGTAAAAGTGCAGGTATTGGCTGATTTTGTGGCGGAATTCTCTCCTAAAGGGGAAATGGTTTGTCAGTTGGAACATCACCCGTGGAAGGTGCATGTGGACGGTGCTTCCAGCGCCAAAGGGGCCGGAGTCGGGATCGTCATAATTACCCCGGAGGGTATTCTCTTGGAGCATTCGTTCAGATTGGGGTTTAACGCCTCTAACAACGAGGCAGAGTATGAGGCTTTGCTTGCCGGATTGAGGGCAGTTTCAAGGTTAGAAGCCCGGGATGTGGAAATTTATTCGGATTCATGGCTCGTAGTCAACCAGGTGCAGGGAAGTTTTGAGGCTCGAGATCCTCGGATGAAAGCGTACTTAGAATTGGTAAAGTAGACCATAAGTAACTTTTGTACGGTGAAGGTGATCCAAGTGGCCCAAGCACAGAACAGACATGTCGACTCCTTCGCCACACTGGCATCATCAATTGCTGAGGAGATTCCCCAACTAATCAGGGTGGAACTTGTCCCCGAGCCTAGCATTAAGGTGGCGGGAGATGAGGGGGCTGCAAGGGTTGAAGTCACAATGGTCACAACACTTGGACCGAGCTGGATGAATCCCATCATTGACTTCTTAGCCGACGACTGAATCCCGGACGATGAGAAGGAAGCTAACAAGATCCGCAGGGTAGCCACTCGGTATTGGTTGTCCCAAGATCGGAAGCTTTATCGCAGGTCGATCGGGGGACCGTATCTTTTGTGCTTACACCCAGAGAAAGTAGGCCAACTCTTGGCCGAGCTGCATGAAGGGGTATGCGGTAGCCATGTAGGAGGACGATCATTGGCGCACCGGGCAATGACTCAGGGATTCTGGTGGCCTCAAATGCAGAAGGACGCTGCGGAATACGTTCGAAAGTGTGAGAAATGTCAGAAGCATGCCCCTTTGATTCACCAGCCTGCCGGCCATTTGAACCCGATTAGTAGTCCCTGGCCCTTCGCATAATGGGGGCTGGATATACTTAGACCATTTCCTCGAGCAACGGGCAATCGAAGATTCATTTTGGTAGCCATGGATTACTTCACCAAATGGGCAGAGGTAGAGGCTCTGGCTAATATCTGGGACATAGATGTGAAGAAATTCGTATGGAAGAATATAATCACCAGGTTTGGGGTTCCGGATTCCCTTATATTGGATAATGGACTGCAGTTTGACAGCCGAACTTTCCGTGAGTTTTGCAGCAACCTCGATATCAGGAACAGATATTCCTCTCCAACGTATCCCCAAGGTAATGGCCAGGCTGAGGCCGTGAACAAGGTAATCGTGAACGGTTTGAAGAGAAGACTAGAAGGTGCAAGGGGTAATTAGGCCAAGGAACTACCCAATGTTTTGTGGGCATATAGGACAACTCCTCGGAGGTCTATGGGGAAGACCCCATTCTCTCTCACGTACGGGGCGAAGGCCATGATACCAGTCGAGGTCAATTTGTGTAGAATGTGAGTTTTGGAATTCAACACGTCCCAGAATGACGGTCAGCTGGTGGAGCATCTCGATTTGCTTGAAGAATACTGGGACACATCGACTATACGACTAGCTGAGTATCAACAAAAGCTTGCCTGACGTTATAACCAAGATATAAGGGTGAGGGAATTCAATGCCGGAGACCTGGTACTGAGGAAAGCAGTAGGAAGCATGCGAGATACAAACGCCGGGAAGCTAGCCTAAACTTGGGAAGGACCATACAGAATTACAGCCATTGCAGGTGTAGGAGCATATTATCTGGAAGACATGAACGAGATACCGTTGCCCCGGCCTTGGAATGCTTATAATCTTAAGAAGTTTTATCAATGACCGTCCATACACGGAAAAATGTACTTTGTACTAACTAATATGATAACGATGTAACTAGTTCGTGCAGGCCCAACCAAATCTAATTATTTAAGTACGTCTGGTTGATAAACATGGAGGAAGGTGAAGAGATTCAAGCAATTAGTAAATCTCTGAGGACAGAAGCCTGCTTCTCGGTTCGATCCCTATCACCGAGCAGGTGGAAACCTTATTCAAAAATTTCTAAGGACAGAAGCCTACTTCTCGGTTCGATCCCTATCACCGAGCAGGTGGAAACCCTATTCAAAAATTTCTAAGGACAGAAGCCTGCTTCTCGAACGGTGGAAACCTTATTCAAAAATTTCTAAGGACAGAGGCCTGCTTCTCGGTTCAATCCCTATCACCGAGCAAGTGGAAACCTTATTCAAAAATTTCTAAGGACAGAAGCCTGCTTCTCGGTTCGATCCCTATCACCGAGCAGGTGGAAACCCTATTCAAAAATTTCTAAGGACAGAAGCCTGCTTCTCGGTTCGATCCCTATCACCGAACAGGTGGAAACCTTATTAAAAAATTTCTAAGGACAGAGCCCTGCTTATCGGTTCGATCCCTATCACCGAGCAGGTGGAAACTTTATTAAAAAATTTCTAAGGACAGAGGCCTGCTTCTCGGTTCAATCCCTATCACCGAGCAGGTGGAAACCTTATTCAAAAATTTCTAAGGACAGAAGCCTGCTTCTCGGTTCGATCCCTATCACCGAGCAGGTGGAAACCCTATTCAAAAATTTCTAAGGACATAAGCCTGCTTCTCGGTTCGATCCCTATCACCGAGCAGGTGGGAACCTTGTTCAAAACATTCTAAGGACAGAAATATTACAAAAGAAAATATTATATTCCAGGGCGGGAACATGCCCTGTTCATTAGCAAAACATACATGCACGGAGGACTCTGAAGTATTTACAAAGGGGTTAGAATATAGATGCATAATCATAAAAACGATTAAGGTAACTGGCCGGCAAATAAACCTTAGTCAAAATAAAGCATGAAAAATCAATTACTTCGTCACCAAAACCCGATGACATTAAGTTTAAACCTAGAAATTGAATAACTGTTCGGTAAGGAAACCAGAAATAAATTGTTTAGTCGCCACAGCCCGGCGACATGGGCAAACCAATTCAAAATAAAAGTCACTAAATAGAAGCAAATAAGAAATAAAGTAAAAACAGGTTCGGCAATTAAGAAGTGAGATCCACGAGTTGCGTCTCAGAAGTCATTTCGGTAGACTGGTGCTCGGATACAGAGGGCTGGAGATGAACATTTTCACCGGAAGGGCTGTCAGTAGAGGGGTTGCTGGTGGCTTCTGTCCCCATCATTTCCAAATGAGCGTCAATCTGCTCCACCAGCTCCCTCAAACTGTCAGTCTCCTCCCCATCATTTGGTCCAGCAGGGTTTTGCACGGCTGGGGCAAAGTCTGGAAAGGGAATCCGGCCGGGGTCCCTAAGAGGGGAGTCCTCAGGCACCTCTAAGGCTTGTAGGGCAGCCATCCAGCCCTCTTGAAAAGAAAGCTGTCGAGCTTGCATCACAACCGGCTCCACGCCCTTCTCCGCGTCAGCAAACCCCTCGTCATACCACTTGCTCTCACAAGCTTTCAGGGTTGCCCGTAAATCAGCAACTTCCTCGGATAGGGTAGCATTCAAACTTGCTGCTTTGGCCAGCTTCACTTCCGTTTCATTTTGCTGCGTTACCAGCTCTGCCGACCTTTTCTCAACTAACGCCCGAGATTTCTCCGCGGCAGAAGCCCTCTTCTCGGCAGCCTCAGCAGTTTTCGTCTTCTCCTTAGCCGTTTTGGCAGCCTCCTCCTTGCCGACCTTTTCCCGGTTAACCTCCTCAGTAAGGTCCTTCACCCTCTCGTTCAGGATATGGGCAAGCTGAGCGGCCTGTTAGAAACGACATTACTCATGCACAGTAGCTTAAAGAAGCAACATATACGGCAATAATAAGGATGTGCGTAAAAAGCAAGTGTACAAAAAAAGAGAAGTTACCGCGACAGTGTGCCATTGGAGTCTTCTCCCCATGGACTCATCGGTCCCATCAGCAAAAGTGCTCACGTCCTCGGGCAAAAGGAGACCGTGCACCAAGCTTTGGGCAACACGGCCCCCTTCTCCTTTCTCCCACGCTCGTACATTGGCACTAGCCGGGAGGGGCGTACCATCTAACTCAAATGTGGGTTGCCATAACTGCGCGGGTCTAGAGGATGAGGCCACGTTTGTCCCAACCTGGGCCGGGGGCTCCCGAATAGTATTGCCCCTGGACGGTTGGTGGGGAGTTTGAACCTGAGCGTCTCCCGGGCTTATGGAGGTTAGGTCAGCGACCCGTTGTATCTTACGAGCCCGCCCGGAAGGAGGAGGAGGTGGAGGATAAGCGGGAGGAACCGGGACACGCCCTTGGGGTGGCTGCTGCTGAACGGCCTGACTTGCCCTAGGGATAAAATGGCCAACTGTCAAAGTCTTACGGGTCACCATTTCTTCCGGAGCAGAATGCGTCCTGGAAGAGTCACTGGATTCTGCGGCCTCTTGTTCAGCTACCTGAACAAGAGCCTCAGGTTCTGCAAGTGCAACTTCGCGCTAGACGGCTTCGTGAGCACGTTCCCGGATATATCTGGAGGATACTTCGGCTGATTCGTCCCTTATAGGCGCGAGTTCATCCGAACAGGTGTATCGCGGGCCGAGGTCTCGGGCTTCGCCTATGGTAAAATTGGGAGGAAGAAAGTTCATATGCCGAACGTCTATGTAGGAGAGGAAAGGACTGTCAATGATAAGGGCTTGGCTGAAGGGTTGCCAAGTGGAGTACACCGGATCTACGCCGAGGATGAGGTAAGATCCACGGAGTTGCCCGTCCCGGTGCAAAAAAATTTCGGACTTGAGCAAAAAGTTCAGGTCCCGAACGTGAGCCGTTCTGATGTCCTGGGTAAACGCCGAACCGTCTGCAGCAAAAGATGGCGAGTCAGAGTTAGGGCAAATAAAATAGTTATGAACAGAAGGGATATAATAAAGTAAAGATTAGAACGAACCAACTTCTCGCCGAGATAAAGGGGGAGGGATACCACCGGCAAACCAATTGTCGCGCACCCGGATGTATTCCCCGGCAGAATTCCTATTAGAGTCCGGCAAACATGAAATTAGCCATACCCTCGTATCTCTAGTCTTTAAACAGTAATTGGATTTCTTCTTTCCACATAGGCTGTACATGTGGTTTATGTCATGATGATCTAATTGCAAACCAAACGTTTGGTTTAACCTACTCACACAACTCACTACCCGGTAAAAGTTGGGGGGAAGTTAGTCGGGATTCAATCCATAGTATCTAAGGGTGTTAAGTAAAAGTGGGTCTATAGGAAACCTAACCCCACCCTCTAAAATAGACATCAACGGGAAAAAGGCCATGCCTTCCCCTCTGTGGAGGGCAATCTCGCTTTCATGGCAATACGCCGTCTCCACATCATTAGGGACGCTATAGTTTTGCCTAAAAGCGGCTAAGGGCGCTCCGGCATTCAAAAGATAAGCAAAACCCATCCTAAAGCCTAGGAATCAGAAATAACTCTGGGGAAAGAAATAAAAGCAAAGGAAAGGGGAAGAAGACTTACTTTTGGCTTTAAGGGAGAGGAGGATTCTGGGTTTGTGGACAGGTACGCAGGTGAATGCTCCGCAGAGAGAAATTTCAGAGGAGTAAAGAATGAAAAGTGAGAAGATGGATTGTGATGAACTATATATAAGAACCAAGGGAAATGAGCATCGGTTAATGAGCAATAATTGGTATTAATTAGTAATAATGAAGTAAAAAGGAATGGCCTTAGAAATACCCAGAGCAACCAACACGCGCGCCTCGGTTTGTGAACCGACAGGTAATAATGACGGCAAAACTAGAAGGTCTGAAGTAACGCATCTTTTGAGAAATGCATTAATGGACCAGTGTAACTGCCCAAAACGCACCCGTTGGATTTCTCGGACAAACTGCTGCCTCTCTAGCTCCTTGATTCGTCCCCAGGAGCCGTAAACGAATCAAGAGGGGGCTATTGTACGGCACCTAACATCCAAGTCCATTTGCGCCTTGGGCCATGGATTAATAATATGGGCCAGGGGTCCAACCTCCGCACTGCTAAGGATTCCGTCCCAAGCCCACAATAACTACGAGTCTAAGCTGGGTGTTGTCCGAATACTTGAAAAGCGGACTGCAGGTGCCCCGCTCACATACTGCTCGGAAAATCATCCCCTGACGATATACACATGCTCGGTCATATCACCATTTAAGTGCTCGGCAGAACCCTAGGAAACTCCGCTGTTGAACACACTTGCTGCAGTGGGAACCATTTCCAAAGCCACTCATACCTAAACATCCACTTAAATTTCTCAACATTGGACCTCTCTTGGCACTAATGAAAAAGATAATGATGATCCCCCCATTAACAATGGGTTATAAATAGGAGAAATTGAAGAAGGAAAGGGGGATGCAATTTTGTGGAGAGAAAAAGAGAGAGAGAAAAAGAGAGTTTGAGAAGAAGAAACGTAGAGCAAAGAGAGAAAAGTGATCTCATTGGGTCTCTAAACCTAGAACAACCCAAAGTGGGATATCCAGACCTACCATACAAAGAAGTTGTGAGCCCAAGTAGCGGTTTGGCCCAGTAAACCCGTCTTTGGTGCGCACATGTTCCTAACAAGTGAATCGCATATGTCCTAACAATCTCCCCTTTTGGCAATCCGTGACAAAACCACAACAAACAAATGAACATATGAGAGAAGTCATAAATCACTCAACTCATATTCATTTGTTGAATACAATAAAATTTATCCTAACACAAACTCTTGAAAAACTTTGCAAGAAGAGAGTTTATGGCAAGTAGACTTTGACAACTTGTATTTCTAAAACACTTTAAACAAAACACATCAAGGCATTTTTGTGTGAAACAGAAATAATAGATTGCATACAAGTAATAAGAAGCATGTGCATAAAGAGAGAAAAGAAACAACACATGTAAGGGGTAGGTGAAAGAAAAACATGCATCCACATATAGAGAAGAATAAGTACAATGTATGTCAATAAATGGTCACAAGACCTAAGGTACAAGAACAATGTATCTATAAAAGAAAGAAAAGAAAAGATACATAAAATCCTCACTACATCCCTCAAGATATCAACACTCCCCTTAACGAAAAAAATGTCCTATACTAACAATGTCCTATACTAACTCTCCCCCTAAGTATGACTACTCTCATATACCAAAACTACTCCCCCTTTTTGTCACGAGTGACAAAGGTAGAGTGTCAAGTGGGCATCTCATCGGTAGAGCTAGCATCTCCATCATCATCATCAGAAGCATCATCGTCATCACCATCATCCTCATCCTCAGAATCAGAATCAGAAGTCATTGGAGGAGGTGGAGGAGAAGCCTCAGGAGCAAAACCACCTATGATCGCCTGCGATCTAGCAATGCGGCCAACATGGACGTTCACCTGATACAACTCGGTAGAGAGTGTATCTAGGCGAGCATCCATGCACTGAAGCTACGCTATGATGTCTCTTAGTGACACATCGCTCGTGGAAGAGGAGGGAGCGGATGTGGATCGAGTAGATCGAGATGAAGCCGAACGGGTGGGAGCTGCTGAATTCGTTTGTCACGACCTGAACTGCGCCTCGCCACGTTCAACGGTAGTGGCATCTATGGCACAAATATGAGTGAAGTGGTCGGACACAGGAAAAGGGACGAAAAAATGGCATAATATCCTCGTGATAGAGGAAGGAAAGATGAGCTTATCACGGGACGCCGAATCCAGATGAACATCTATAATGGAAAGAATAAAATGAAAAGGGAAGTCAATAGTAAGATGCTCAAGGAGGGATAACAAAAACGGAGCACGAGGCTTTGTAATGGAGTTATAATGAGAGAGAGGATGGAGTACAAAGGTCATCACCATGTTCAAAAACCGAGGGCCTTTTGCAAAGCCCGAACAGTAAGTGAATTAGCGCTCACCCCACTCGGAATGACACTCACCCCACTCGGAATGACACTCACAAAAAGCAGATTTGAGCTCATCTTTAGACATAGTCCTCAGACGCTCACAACTAGGGTAGTCAGGAAACTCCACCCTAGGAACACGAAGCACATTCGCAACAATTTGCGGTGTGACAGGAAAGTGCGTACCTCGAACACGAATGAAAAACTGAGGTACAGAATGATCAATCCTGTGCATGTTGGAGTAAAACTCCTGGATAAGCACTGAAGGACAAGTGATCGGGACGTCACACAGTGACTCCCATCCCCGACTGTGAATGACATCGGGAAGGTCGGTGTCAGCGAAGTTCGCCAGAATGACTTGGCGTTCAGAATGAATGCCTCGTCTAGAAAAGTTCTCCAAGAAAGCCTGTCGGGCATCCTCATCACGGAACCGAAGAGAGATAGGAGCAGAATCAGAAGATGAAGAAGCTCCGGAACGAAGAGGGTTCCGAGCCGGAGTAGATTTAGGTGCCATAGACACAACTAACGTAAGTAGAAAGAGAGGGAGAGAAAAAAAGACAATCAGAAAAGCTCCAAAACAATTCAAATATAGCAAGTATATTGAAATGGAGTACGTATGCATGGGAAATGCATGAACATGTGACATGCAAAGTAAATTGCATCATGGGCTCAGCCCAATCCAATCTTACCAGCACACAATCAATTGCACATATCTAAAATGCATGTAATACTGTTATTATGTTAATGTGATGCAATGAATGGGATTTTAAACTCATTTAAGCAAAACCCATCCCAAAATTTCAACAAACACTCATCAATTTTGAAAAACCCCAAAATTTTTCAAAATCCCCAAAACCTAAGTTTCAAAACGTGAAATGCATGAAGAATGAGAGATTAGAAGCTTACCAAGTGAAGAAACTCTTGAAAAAGCTTGAAGAAACCTTAAGGAGAAGATTGGGAGTGAGATGAGAGTGTTTGGGAGATGAAGAGATAGAGCTATCGAGAGAGAGATTAAGAGAAGTAAGGCTTGGATCACACGAGGAAGAATATATAGAACCTCAGTAACGCTCGATAGATAAAGGTGTCGAGAGGTGTTGAGCAAGGTGTCAAGACAGGTGTCAAGGATTTGGCCGTCGACAGATACAGGTGTCGAGAAAGTGTCGAGGTACAAAAACATCAGATATAAGAGATGAGGCTCGATCGATCCACCAGGTGTCGAGAAGCTATCGAGGGGATAGGAACTTTCTCGATCGATCCACCAAGTGTTGAGGAGGTGTCGAGATTGCGATAAGAAAAATCTTGGAAGCTCGACAGATAGCCAGGTGTCGAGGAGGTGTTAAGCTAGCTTTTAAAAACAGTTTTTCGAGAAGAGAAAAACACAAACATGAATGCAATCAAGCATGCAACTCAACCAATGATCCTAACACCATATTAACCTCTCAAAATCATCTCTCAACAACAATTTTAAGCACATGGATCCCAAAAACACACACACACACACACACACACACACACACACACACTAAACAGGTCTAACCAATTTTATATTTCAAAAATAAGTCAAGACAGTTTAGTGAGCATACATAAACACATGTAAAACCTTGTGATGGCCAAATCACATTGTACCTGCACAAGTATCAAGAGTAGCAAAGAATATTGCGTATTGTGTGTGAAAAACATCGTAAGATTGCATAAGTGTATACATGTTATGACGATTTGAGATATGAGAAAATCACTTTAACTCACACATAATCATAACTGTTTGATGGGGACTATCACTTTCGAGGTACATCTTATAACTCCCACATCTCCTAGAAGACACGCTTGCAATCATATTTAAAGCATTTTGATCTTTTTGCTTTTTATTTTTCTTTGCATATTTTTCTTTTTAAGCAAATCATGAATGGACATATAAGAGAGAGAAAAGAAATACCCAATTATGTTAAGCATTTGACATTCCAATTTTGCTATGCCGAAGCACACAAATGTCATTTCATGATTGGTGGGCAACAGTGGTGGGATGGTTATTTATGCATTTCTCTTAGGATTTTCTTGTCCTTCCTGTTAAAAAGAGTGATACGAGTGTTAAGTACAAGAGATAATGTAATCTTACTTATCACAAACAAGAGCCACAAAGCTCACTTGCTTAGTTGTGCATAGAGATGCTCATCTAAGCTACAAGAGATACAAAGTTTAGAAAATTTTGTTTCAATGGCCATCCAAGGTACACAAGTACCAATGTGCACAAAACACACTGTTTTTGTATTTTTCAATTTTTCAAAATTTTTTTTTATTTTATGAAAACAAAATAAATCAAAACTGAAAATAAACAAACAAAAACATGTTAAACAAAGCAAAGCAGAAAAACTAGACTGACTCAAAACAAAAACAAAACACACAAGTTATGCAAAAAAAAAAAAAAAAACTCAAAGAGAGAGAAGAAAGTGATAGAATCACTTGGAGCCCTTTTCCTTCCACGCCTTGGAAGAACCTTTCTTTTGAGTGAACCCTTGAACTGGCGATGAGGGGGAAGAATTGAAACCGTTCAAGTTCGAAAGAAACATGAGGGCTTTGAGAAGATCTCCAAGGGGAGTAAGAGAGGATTGAAGCTGATTTTGGCTTCCAGATGCTATCATGCCGTTGCTTTGTTGAGTGGCTAACCACTTATAGCAATTTGGTCGAGTATGACCGATAACTCTACAATGATAACTGAGATGCTGCTTCTTTTGTTTAGGCTTTTGAGAGTTAGCCTTCTTAGCCCTAGGGTTCTTAGCTTTCTTCTTATCTTGCTTAAGGGGTGCTCCTAAGATAGATTTACCCTTGTCTATGTTCTCACTAGCTAAATCAGTTTTAACATCATTGTTCTCAATTTCAACATTATTACTAGGAGGAACAAAAACAATAGTACTAGTAGAAGCAATATTAGAGAAAGAGAAACCATACCCTAAACCTGTTCGATCAGAAGCAGATTTCTGAAGACTGAGCATCTCATCAAGCTTCGCACTTGAAGCCCTCTCCAACTGAGCTCTGACTTGAAACAGCTCCGCTTCAAGCTTCTTGGTCTTCTCAGCGAAGAAATTGTTCTCGAACCTCAGTGCTCCAATAGTCTGATTAGCTTCATCAAACTTTGTGGAAAGCTCTTCACGATCAAGTTCCACATCACTGAGCTTCTTGGTGGTCAGCCTATAAAGTTTCTCATGTTTCTCAAAAAGCTTGTATAATTTCTCATAGGCTGTATAGATATTATCTTGATCATCCATCTTCTCAAACTTGAACTCCACCAATTCCTCTTCTTCATCCATATCTTTAACAATCCCATCAGTAGGATTGACAATGGCAGTGAAGGCATTCAAGATTCCGTCATCCTCATTGTCGGAATCATCCTCAGGCTCGGTGTCACTCAAAGTAGTAGCAAGTGCCTTGCTCTTCGCAATGCTTTTGAAATATGTAGGACACTCCTGTTTCATGTGACCGAAGCCATGACACCCAAAGCACTTAGGTCCTGCGGGAACAGTGTACTGACCACTATCCTTAGCATCCTTCTTCCCTTTGTCTTGGCTCTTAAATTGAGAAGAATTGGATTGCCTGTGGTCCTTATCAAAGCCCTTTCCATTGGCATTCTTTATAAACTTCTTGAGCTGCCTAGTGATGTAGGACTTCATCTTAGAATCTTCATCATCTAAAGACTAATTTGTCTCACTGCTCTTGGCCTTCAGTGCCATGCTCTTACCTTTACTTGTCTTGCCAATCCTAGTTAACCCTAACTTGTAGGTCTGCAAATTACCAACCAGCTCAGTCAAAGGAATCTTGTTAATATCCTTTGATTCTTCTATCATCGTGATCTTGGCATGGAATCTCTCGGGTAGAGATCTGAGCACCTTTCTCACAATCTTGGGTTCATGAATGATTTCCCCAAGATTGAACGCTGAGTTCACTATGTCTTTGAGCTTGGCATAGAACTCATTAAACGACTCATCCTCCTCCATCTTAATCTCTTCGAAGCTTGTAGTGAGCCTCTGTAGTTTCGAATTCTTGACAGCCTTTGTTCCCTCATAGGTTGTCTAGAGAATGGTCCAAGCCTCATTGGCAGTTTCTGTTGAGGATATCTTCTTAAACTCCTCATTGGTGACCGCACTAAATAAAGCATTCAATGCCCTGCTGTTGAAGTTTTCCGCCTTAATCTTGGCATCATCCCAATCGGCCAGCGCTTCCTTTGGCTTGGTCCAACTTATCTCAACAGCTTGCCACACTTTCTCATCTAAAGATTGCAAGAAAACTCTCATGTGTACTTTCCAGTAGGCATAGTTAGTGTCATCAAATAAAGGAGGAATGATTAAAGATTGTCCTCTATCCATGACAAACAGGGGTCAATGGATCAACACAACAAAGATTAACCCTAATCAGAGTGTGTCTGCTCTGATACCACTTGATAGGCCAAAAATGTATTGACCCCTTGTGATTAAATTAATTGATTAATTAGAAAAGTTTATTAATTAATCAAATTAACATGCAAAGCGCGTGGTAGCACAAACAAATCACCAATTAAACTAAGTGTAGCGGAAATTAAATTGATACGGTGATTTGTTTACGAATGGGGAAAACCAACACGGCAAAAACCCCACCGGGTGATTTTAAGGTCACCACTCCCTAAACTCCACTATTATCACAACAAGCAATTACAAGTAAAGGAATTTCAGTACCTTATACCAACCTACAGTTGAACCCTTACCCTAATACCCAATTGGACTTGTTTTGTAGTGACAATTTCTCCTTTTGATGCATGGCTCCCAAGTACGTGACTAACCAATTGCGCGGATCTCAGTATGTGACTTCAATCACCAACTAGAGAAGGTTATTGGATGCAAAGTTCTTCAGTTCATCCATACGATGAAGATCAAGAAAATGCTTGGTCACAAAACCCTACGGTGCACAAACACAACAACTTCTTCAGAAGAGATGAACTAGGGCAAAACTTTGTCTTCGGTCACAATTTGCTTGAACAGACTTTTCTCAAAACTTGTGCAACTTGTGAACTCTTTGACAGCCCTTAAAACAATCATTTTATATGTCTAGGGTTGTGAGAAAAGAAATCCCTAAGACACATTCACGGATTCTAAGAAAATAGATCAAAATTTCTGATTCTTTCTTAAACCTCGACAGATAGGAGGTGTCGAGCAAGTGTCGAGCACACGGGCTGAATAGCTTCTTAAACCTCAACACATGCTAGCTGTCGAGCTTTAATGAGCTTGCACTTCTCAGCTTGTTTCTTGGACAAACTTAATGACTTCAACACTTGATTTTGAAACACAGTTTCTTGAAGTATTAAAAAACATCTTGATTAGCCAATTACATAAAATAGTGACATATGTTCCTAACAAGTGAATCACATATGTCCTAACAATTCCAATGTAAAACTCAACCTTAATCAATGTTTTCAAGCACCGTTGATCAGCACTAAGTAATAAACAATATATTGTTATTTCCAAAGTTTGTCGTAAGTATAATGTTTGAGGAGTCGTATGATAAATTATTTCATGTTTGGGAAAAATGGATTTATAAGAAATGTTCTATGTTGGAGATGTTTCAAATCAATATGAGCATTATCACAACAATAGTCTTATAACTCAAATAACATTTTTTAGTGTTTTCAATAGATACATTCAAGGTTCAAATCTCCCATTGTAACTATCAAATACACACATATGATCTTAAGCAAGCATGTCCTCAATCAATTTTCCACCAAAGTATGGCCGTATGGGCAACTTGAAAAATCAAGTTGTTTATGTTAAATGTAGTGCCTAAAATTTGATTAGAATGGTATAAGACACCAAAAAAGTTCATTATATTTGGTGTATCTTGTTTTAGCGAAATAAAATTAACTTGAGTACATCTAGGGTAACTCTATGTGATGTTATACCATTTTAGGGGTGGAAGAAGGGGGGCTAGGGGAGACGTAACAATAGTAACGGACCCAGGATTTCAAGTTAGGGGGTGCTAGAGTATAAGAAAAATAAAAACTCCATATGAGTATCCATATAGTATTAATAAACTATCAACCAAGAAAAATACACAAAATCATTGTTTCTTAATATATTAAAATGCAACCATCTACCAACAAAGATAAAAGACACAAAAATATCATTATTTCTTAATACATTATAATGCAATCATCTATTAAAAGGGAACTCGACGCTCTTTTAAATTTTACAAAATGACTAATTGTTGTTACTAAGTAAAGACGAATCTTAGAATGTGGGTGATATACATAATGCATCAAATATAAATTTAGTCTTCTCAATTGATAGATTTATTAGTTTCATAAATTTATATAATTTTAAAATAATAATTAAAGCATTATCACTTATGAGTTAGCAATGTGAACAAGTGTGACAATTTTATTTTGTTCAATTTGTGCCACATTTTTATTCTATGATGCATTTGTCTTTGTTATGTTCTTCAATTTGTGGGAAACTAGTGTATAAAATATTCAATCCTATATAGATTGTTGCCCACTACGACATTGTCAATTTATTATGATATGCCAACTTACCATTTTCCTAACTTTACCTTTTTTTTCCTGACTCACTACTCTGTTAACCCACTTTTGTTGCCCCTGCTACCAATAAACAGTCAAACACTTAATAACACTATTACTAACTCTCTACTATCTAACACACTCTCTCTCTATATCTATAATATAATTTTACTCTCACATATCTCTTTCTCATCTCACAACTAGTCACAACACAAATCTGAGCAAAAATTCAAAAAACAACAGCCTAAGATAAAGATTCACAATCATAACCATAAACCCAAAAATAAAAAACACAATCACAGAATAGTAGTACACTAGTCTAGTAGACTAGTATAACCTTATCAGTTATCAAGTATTGGGAGAAAAAATATATGATAGCAATTAAACACTTTGAGTTTTTAAAGAGAAAGACAATTTCTTGGCAGATAAAGGGTGGTGTCATGCTGACTGGCGGTGGCAATGTTGGCAATTGGGTTTGGCCAGCTAGCCCTTTATGACTCTTGTGTCGGCATTGTGTGTGTACTGGGGGTTTGGGTATTGTCTGTATGCATCTCTCTCTCTCTCTCAATTTGATATTCTATTTTTTTTTTTTACTTAATGGGTAAATTCAGACTTTATTGGGCTGGGTTTTTATTTGTAAAAAGTGTTGAAGATTGTTTTTTGGGCTGGGTTAAGATTTTAGTTTTAGAGGAGAGGCAAGCTTTTTGTAGTAAGGGGGCCCAACTCTATTTTGTCTTGGGTCTTAGTTATATTATATATATAAAAAATTTCTTTTAGGAATATTAGGGGGGCTCGGGCCCCTTGGGCCCATGTAAGTCCGTCCCTGAAAACAACTGCAGTAGACCCACATTACGTGAACTAGTTGTCAAGCCCTTCTCAATTTGTGGGTCACCATTTTTAAAATTATGAATTCGGGTCCGTTTGGTAAAGGAGTTTGAGTAATGTTGTTTGTAATTTTTTGAAATACGTATGAGTGAAAAAGTGTGTGAAAATGTGTGAAATGTTGTTTAAAAACTGAAATGTGTGTGGAAATGTTTGCAACCTTTTGTTGTTTTTTCGCAAACTTTCATGAATAGCAATAGCCTCTTCTATACACAGCACCACTTACGCACAGATATGACCAGACGACATGTTCAAGTCATGTTCATGCATCCTAAACCGCATATCAAATCCTCAATAAGACACCAGTATTACAGCCGTTAGTTTTTTCTTTTAAAAAAAAAAAATAATAATAATAATTCCCAATCATAATTCATAATGTCCTGCATCTTAAATTGAGGTTTATTGGAGTTGCACTTGTTTAAGGCATGCATGGTGTTAGTTTTATTTATAACAATAACCGGCTATTATTATAATAATTCAGAGGAAAAAAATAGTATCTTTTACTGTTCTACATAGAGTAGTGTTTCTTACGCAAAATGTTTGACATAGTTTTACATCCGTTTGTGTACAATAAGTTTAATTTTATGAGTATTTTCTAGTTAACTTAACTTATCTGAAGTGTTTCTTACCACCTTAAATTATACCCTAGATTACATTTTGTACTCTAAACTATTCGAATATACAATTTACACCCTAAACTATGACACTTATTACACTTTACACCCTGATGTTAGTTTTACTGTTATCTTAGACAAAACTTTTATGCATATGACACGCACATGTTTTTTGCTCAGGTGGAACAAAGTTAAAAATCAAAGACACTCCTCTTCACACTCAATTAAAACAAAAGCTTCTTTCCTATTATTTTTCCAGCTCTCTCACACTTATGGTTACAGCCGCACTGCCCTTTGTAACCTTAAAATAATTTTTTTTTCAACTTTGTAGTCTTATGTCAAGAACACTCCGGAGTTGTTACAGTGAATGTTAGAGAATTTGATTAGACCACGAATTATGTGCTCCTTTGAATTAGATTATACATGTTGAACGGCATGTTTAATTAGAGAAAATAAAAGTTGAGGATAGTTTCCAGAGAAAATAAAATTTTGATAAAATTTGTCTTACCGTTTGTGTTGCAATGAGCTTTAAATTCAGTTTATATTTACGCATGCCTTTGCTCTCAGTGGAATCGTTTACCAGGAGACTAAGGCATGCTTAAATATAAATAAATAAAAATAAAAATAAAAAGAAAAACAACGACTTACGTGTGAGAGATCTGGAAAAAAAAAAATTTATGATTTGGGGATTTAGGTTAGAGGGTGGAGCAATGGTGTCACGGGGTGGAGTAGAAGATATTTCTGATTTGGGGATTTAGGGTTAGAGGGTTTTGATTTGGGGAGATGGCTGTACGTGGGAGAGAGAGAGAGAGCTGGAAAAAATAAAATGAAAGGAGCTTTTGTTTTAGTTGATTGTGAAGAGTTTTTTTTTTGGTCTTTTAACCTTTTTCCACTCAAGCAAAACACATGTGCATGAAAGTTCTGTCTAAGATAACAGTAAAACTAACATCGGGGTGTAAAGTGTAACAAGTGTCATAATTTAGAATGTAAATTATGCATTCGAATACTTTAGGGTATAAAGTGTAATTTAAGGTATAGTTTAGGATGATAAAGTATAATTTCTTTTTTTTTTAGATAGTTACAATATACTACTAACACTGCTATTTGAATCCTTTCTTCCTAAATCCCAAACGCTTTATGCATGGGAAGTGTTAAGTTACAAACCAGCTGTCCATGTGAGCTTTTTGTTTTTTTTGGTTGACTTTTTTTGTTTTTAGAAGAAACCTGTCTATATAAGCTGATGCCACGTTATTTAGCTATTAAAAAAAAAATAATACGGATGCTACGCTCTCCATTTTATAATAGATGAAAGTTTGCTGGTGTTCCAATAAGACAAAATAACATAATAATCTTCTAAAAATATTCTTAAGTTATTCATACTTTAAATTACTCTATAGAGTCTATACTCACGTCAGTTATTAATATTAGACATTTTTTGGAAGATTGTTATGTTCAATATTATAATATATACTATAATTAACTATCTTTCATCAATTATTAGAGAGAGAGAGAGTACTATCAAATATAATAAGATATATTAGTGAAAAACTTAAAACCTAATATGATATGATATGAACTTGACTGGGAGAGTTAGTGGTTCCAGATATTTTTCTGATATAGCGAGCTTCAGTTTGACAATTGACAATTCACGATTCCATGATATGAACTCCAAGCAACAAGTTGAGCCACAATTAAAATCTTACCTCAAAGATTGGAAAGAGACTTAGCTATATGTGTGGTACTTTGAACTTTGTCTATTCTGCATAACCCACATGTTGAACTAGACTACTTGAGTGGGAGGTACTGGTTGCTTTCTTCCTTTAGAAAGAAACAGGTGGTTCGACTTTCATTTCACGGGAACAGGAAGGTTTTAAAACAGAGCAAGGATTACTGTTGTGTGGCCCATAAATGTAAATTGACTGAGTAAAAAACCAAAGTGATGAAGAAGCATTTAGTAAGATATTTTAATTAATTTTGTTTATAATATGAAAGGTTCATTAAGTGAATGGTTACAAATTGGAATATTAAATTAGCTGTCCGTTCAACCGGTGAAATGAAGATTAGAAGAAGCCTAATAAGCTTTAGTTGTTGGAAGGGGTGGGTAGTTAAGTCAAACTATGTGCATTCGGATTATAGTTTTTTTTTTTCCTCCGTCTTTTAAGGACAAAATTTAGTTGTAAACTTGCAGTAGAATAAGTTCCCCCAATAAAATTTGAACACATAATTGAATTACTTTTAATTTTCTTTTGGGAAAAATAATACTAATCTAAAAACTTGTTTGTTTATTTGTAGAAATTAGGCTGTATGGAGTTCAATTTCCGTCTACACGAAAAATTAATTGATGTCTTAGTGTGATGATAAAGAGTTATCATTAGAAACAGATACTATAAATTAAAACTTTCTTAAAAAAACAATTAAAGTATAATTGTACAAACTACAAAGAAGAAAAGTGAAGTATAGTTCCAGTTACGACACGTCAATCATTTAACAATTTGGAAAATATCTTTGTCATTGCAATTATTATTACTATTAGATTGCTATTACTAATATTTAGTGTAGTAGTTAACCTTTTTGCAAGGCGTGAACGTGTTGTTGTCGTCGATTGAGCACCTCCTTTTTTGGATTGACATGAATAACCTAACAAATATATATTTGGTAATTGACAGATAGATATTTCCATTAATTAATTAGCAAGACTCATGCATATCATTAATAAAATTTTAAAGCATCAAATATTTGCCTAATTTTAACCAAATATTCCATACGACACGTGTTGCCCTTTTATATTAAAAACGTGAATATGTGCATCATTAACAGGCTAGTGTTTTATTGTAATTTAGTTTTAATTCAAATACATTATGCCAAGAGGCAAAAGCTATGTAGCTTAGTGGCCTGCTCTCAATTATTCTCCCCCTCCCCCCCCCCCCGGCCCTATTATTATAACTATCAAATTATAAAACATACACACACTTTTGTTGGTGAAAATGGTCAAATATTATATTTGCTAGAAATTATTAGTATTCTACTACTGTTTGTGAAATAATTAGTAATCTACTACTATTTTGAAACTCGAATTTTTGAAACTTGAGTTTGCTGTATAATTGGCAAACTTGGTGGCTATTTTGTATGAAACTCGAGTTACACGGCAAACTCGAGTTTCAAAAACTCGAGTTTTAAAATAGTGGTAGATAACTAATTATTTCACAAATAGTGGTAAAACATTCATAATTTTGGCCAAAGATAACTTTGGTCATTTTCAGTTTTCACCACTTTTGTTCCTTAAAGTGTAAGGTTGTTTCTATTTAGGTTCCTAAAGTTTAAGATTTTGGTCCACCAAGTTAGATTCATGTTTTAAATTAGTTTTTCCTGTCCATCTATTACTAATCTTAATGTTAAGAGAGAGGAAAAAAAAACATTGTTTTGTGGGTTAGATCAATTACAGAGATGGATAGAAGAAGGCCGGAATGAAAAATCTTAAATTTAATGGATCAAAATGAAAACAACCTTAAATTTTAGAGATCAAAATGTGACTTAGTCCTTAGTACTCTATCAATCACACTGCTATCAATCACACTGCATTTATACGATGTCCTTCAGTACTCTATCAATCACACTGCATTTATACGGTTAAAAACTTAAAATGGTAACCCTCAACAACCTTCTCTTTTTCCCTTTTAAAATGCAAAGAGTCCCATGATTAAACCTTGTTGTGAAATTATTCCTACATATTCAGAAATTTATAGCTCCTTGTCAAGGATTTTCAAGCTTAAAAGATCTATTTGGTTTTGTTTTTGTTCATGGTGGACATCTTAACACAAATTTAATTAATACTCTTGTGTGAATAGTTATCAAAATTGTACCAAGCATTGAACCGCAAAGGAGTTGGTATGATGGTTCACTAGTTGAACCGTTTGATCATTATTTTAGCCATTGAATTAATAATTACTTTATTTTTAAAAAATGTATATAAATCAATCAAATAATACATTAAAGAACAAAGATAAACTATATAAGAAAATGGATTCTCAAAAAAAAAAAAAACTATATAAGAAAATGAATTGTATTCAATTTATACATATAAATATGCAAGTGTAACAAAGATTGAAATTAGTAAAATATTATTGTTTCAAAAATTCATTCAAATATATGTGAAAATGACTAAAAATATGACATTTGAATTGATTTTTGACTATTTTATTTAAAGTTTAAAAGCCTATTAATAAAAGTACTAAATCGAAACAGAAAATATGATTATTTTATAATCAAAATAACTGAACATTAATGATAAGTTGAGGATTAACGCCTAAATGGGGTGTGGGGGTGTAAAAGTATCTCCAACAATCTCTCTGTTTTTTCACCCATATTTGGAGAAAAAAAAGTCACTTATCTATTTTACTTACCTGTTTTTTCCAATAAAATATCTATTCTTCCTCGATCCCAATTTTATACACACACACATGCTTTAATTATTCTCTATTTGTTCTTAAGTACATTTTACTGAATATTTTATTCTCTCATAATTGTTTTATCTCAAAAAAATAGAAACTATTAGAAATAGTATTTATAATTTCCCACTCCAAATATGGGGTATTTGGGGCACTTAGGTTTTGGGTCTTGTACTCAAGACAGTTATGATTTATGAGTATCATTCAAAATTAGTGAAAAATTCTAGGACTACGTCATTTTGTGCCACAACTCTAATTTGTCAAGTTGTAATTAATGAAGAAAAAGTGACGGTCCATGTGAAAATGACATGTAACTAATTACAATCTACAACATAAGATAATTGTAAGAATGAGTAATTATTGTGTAGTCCGAGAGCATTGCTCCCTCCTCTTACATGAGGGGTGGGCCCCATAGTAAGTCCCATGTGTGGGGCCCACTTCTCATGTAAGAGGAGAGAGCAATACTCCTGGACTACCCAATAAATTTCTGTGATAAAGGGTGTGGTCTTAAAATTACTCAAAGTTAGATGGTGTGGTGTACAATCTATAAGAGACATTATGAAGACAAAACCATTTTTTTTTCTTTATAAGTCTGCCTTATGAAACATATAGAAAAGATGAAAAAGTAAAAAATAAAAAATTGAAAGAGTCAGATATTTGAGATGTTCTAGAGCATAAAAAAATTTGAGGAATGAGAATGGAAGAGATCCAGGGGCTTTTTAAAATTTACATTTATCTATTTTGTCAAAAAAAAAAAAATTACATTTTAATACTAAAAGTTAAAGAGTTATATTTTTCAGTCATTTTAACTGATAAAAAATCCTTCTTAAAAAAAAAATGATAACACATTACAAGATAAGTAATATTTATAAGAGAATTACAAAGTTGAAAAATAGTTAAGTATTTACTTATTACATATTTTTAAAAAAAATTAAAATTTTATATCAATATAATTGATTGTTTTATTTTAATTATTTGATTTACTTCAAACATTTATTTAATCTTTATAATTCGAAGAGTGAATTATACCTTCCAATAATTTCGTCTCTCTTCTTTTTTTTCTTTATCATTTCTCACTTTCCATCTATTCCTTTATCTTTGAGTTTGGTGAATGCGCACTGTGCTAGACTGCTAGGCTTATCAACTTTGATCAATTAAATTCACTCCAAACTTTTATATATATATGATTATGTCTCCCAATCCTACTCCTAGCTGACATTTTTTTTGTTTGTCTAGGTTACACTCCTAATCCTAACATTAGCATCAATTGATACAAACATCTCATCGAATTCATTAGTTTGATCAAGATCGTTGGCACTTCTATTCCTAACATCATTAAAATATTTACCTGCTTTATATATATTATTATCAAATCTCGATTCAAATGTGTAATCTTTACTTCTAGCACCAGATATTCCCATCACTAACATGGATCAAGATTCAAGACCACGAAAATTAACACATTTTTAATCAATAAGTATTCTAACATAATTATTTTCACAATTATCAACAAAAGGATTTGTTTATAATAAATGATAAATGGATTCCATTTAACTTAATTAGTATTTTTTTTTTTTTTTGTTGAATAAATGCTTTGTATTCAAATCCTGCCTTTAATTTAATGTTAAAAAATAATTATCCTCAAATGAACGTTATATATTTAAATTTTATTATTTTAATAAAAAATAAGTAGAAAATAAAGCGGTTTGAGTAATGACTTCATATAAAAACCAATACTTTCTTAACAATCCAATAAATTATGAAATTTATTTGCGAAAACAAAAGACTGTAACACACGTAACAGAAAGAGATTACTCTTTTTTATTTTTTTAGAATAAACAGGTGAACTTTGGAATCCAAGGCATGTGGCGTATCCGGAATGGCAGCAAATCTTGTAGTTTATCAAGACGAGGATGGAGTAAGGTGTCGCATGCTTTAAGCCTTTAACAACTAGATGTCATCATCTACAACTTTCTTTCTTTTTGTTTTTTGTTTTGTTTTGTTTTTTGCTAATAGATCACAGCATCTGCTTACAAATAAAAGTGGCCAATATTGGACATATTTATGGATTTGGCTCTATCCTATCAAAGTACATCCGTAGGTGATAGGTCATACTTTTTTTTTTTGCTGAAAGGTGATAGGTCATACTTAATAAATCCTATACGTGACATTTTAATATTATGTAGATCACATCATATGTAAACATTATACTATGTCAACATAATACTTAAATTTAGCTTCTTTCTCTGACTAAAATCTAAATTTGATATGTGGAATGTGTTGTCTCTTGATCTTTCTATCGTGATTCTTCTTTGATATAGACTGCAGTAAATGAAATTACTTCTCTTTTTTTTCCCCTTCCTCGAGCATGTTTGAAATAACATTCTTTTTATATAAGATAAAATAGGCTTTTGGGAATATTATCAACAAAATTTGATTATCAAACTCAATTTGATGAAATATATGTACAAAGCAAACGTCTATAATCATTGTATTCTAATTTATAACTTAAAGATATTATATAATATATATTTTTAATTAATATATATATTTTTCGTTTTAATTGAAGGATTATCCCATTTCAAGTTCTAGCTCATTTTACATGTATGAGATTTTTTATGTCTTGATCAAAGAAAATTTATTTGTTAATATGTTGCAGCGAGGTAATAATATGTAGTGTGTTAGGACTATCAGTTTTGGTTCTTATAGTTTATTAATAGGCTAAGTTACTAATTATACTCTTAAAGTTTAAGGGTGTTTGGATTTTACACTCTGAAGTTCTCTTCTGTTTGTATCAGCACCCCTCCATTAGGCCTGTTCAGCCACCACCCGCCACTGATGGAACTGCCCTTCACCGCATCGAGCTGCCCGCCTCAGAGCTCCACCACAGGTGTCCGGCACGGTGTTGGCAGCGATTTCCAAGTATCGAAGCCACTAGGTGCGATGAACAGTGGTGAGTTTTGCCCATTGATGAAAACCGCACCGCACCGCTTATATATGTGTGTGTGTGTATGTCTCAGTGGGATAGAGAAAGGAAAGCTGAGAGAGAGAGAGAGAGAGAGAGAGAGAGAGAGAGAGAGAGAGAGAGAGAGAGAGAGAGAGAGAGAGAGAGAGAGAGAGAGAGAGAAGCTAAAGTTAGGGTTGAATTATACGTTTGTAAAATGACGTTGTTTTTGGGTTTTATTTTTTAAAATTCCTAATAATAAAATGACGTCGTTTTGGACTTAAAAAAAAATAGAATTAAACTATGGAACGACGTTGTTTCAAGTTAGGTTAAATTTCTTCTTCTTCTTCTTCTTCTTTTTTTATTTTTTATATCACACAACCCCTCATTCTCTCTCTCTCTCTCTCTCTCTCTCTCTCTCTCTCTCTCTCTCTCTCTCTCTCTCTCTCTTCCCTTAGACATCGACAGTCGCTGCCACCATCCTCTACCACTCGATGCCTCAATTCTCCAAGCATCTTCCTCTCCTCTCTCTTCTTTCTCATAACTATTCTATGGAAGTTCCACGAGAAGGTTTTGATGGTCAATACCTAGGCTACTATGCCGTCTATGCTTCTCCTTGCTACTAGGTATGTGAATTTATTTGATGCTCAATACCTAGGATTCTAACTATGCTTTTTAGAAAGATTGTGAATTTATTTGAGATATTTTGTGTGGGAATTTGAGAAATATTGTGAATATGTTTGTTTGGTTTTTTTAATGAATATTTGGATTGTTTGATGATATTGTATGTATGGGTTGTTTGATGTGGATTAAGGGTTTTTTTATTTTTTATTTTATATATATATATATATATATATATTTTATATATTTAAGTTTTTTTTTTTTTTTTTTTTTTTTTTTTAACCGAACTAACCGCACCGAATTGGAATGGTGCACCACACCTTATGTAGACCGAACCAGTTTCCACCCCTCCACAAGTGAGGTGCAATCAGGGTTGAGGGGAAATCGCCCTTATAGCTGTGGTGCAAAAAAGCCCTCCAAAACCGGCCGCACCGCACCGTGTACAACCGTACCCTCCATTCATATTTTTTGTTAAGTGCCATGTAAACTTGTCATGTGTTTTTAGTTCATCCAATAAAATGATACCATGTCATTTTTATTATGCCTTGTCATTTTTAATTATATTTTTTTAGGCTATAAAAATGATGCCACATCATTTTTTGGACAAACTAAACACGCGTAACAAGTTTGGTTGTTAATGCAAACATAATAGAATTTCAGAGGGTAAAATCCAAATTCTGAAATTTCAGAGTATAAAATATAAACACTCCCAAACTTTAGGGGTGTAGTTTGCAATTTAGCCTTTATTAATGTTATGCTAGTACGATGCACAATTTAATTAAGAATTGTATATAAACTGTTGTATATTTGTGAATATACATGTAAGTTATAACATGTGAGTGCTTAATTTGAAAGTAGGAATATATATATATATATATATATATATATATTTGTAGGGTCCTTGGGCCCAGAAGTGCATTATTTATTTATATGTTGGGCCTGTGGCCCAAGCCATATATATATATATATATTTGTAGGGTCCTTGGGCCCAGAAGTGCATTATTTATTTATATGTTGGGCCTATGGCCCAAGCCAGGGACAAAGATCCACCCGAGGATGAAATGTCTTCATCAGAGGAGGTTGCGCTGATGAATAAAAGGTGGGGTTTGGTCCTAAAGGCTCCAGAAAGTGTGCCGAGGATGACAACTTCCTCGGCCGAACTTGGCCGAGGTCCTGGAAAATGGATTGACAGCAAAGATGACAATCCCTGAAATTCATTTGGGGTGGACAAGCACTGCAGAGATATAAGATAAGGATGAGCCCCAAAATATCTGGGGAGAAAGCTGCTGTCCTCCGTATTAAATGCATTGCAGCTAATCCCCTGACCGCATTAATGTAGAAGTGATACCTGAACAGTGTAATTCAGCCTTACAGCTACTACTTGAAGACTTATGAGAAGGGCTGATGGGACAAGTATCAGCCCTAACCATCTAGCATACAGGTGGACAGTGGAAGTGAAAGGGGAAGTGAGTATAAAAGAAGAGGAGAAAGAACAAGGAAGGGGATCGGAAATTAGGAGAAGAAATACTGTAGCAATCCACAATTAAATTTGTAACGCTATCTAAGAGCACTATATTGGAATTATTGTCCTCGGATCTAGCCGAGGACGTTCTTTCTTCATTTCATAATAGTCCATTTATATCTTTTTGTCATTAAGCCTATCTATATCTTTGTTTGATCAACTATAGCCCAGTTTTCCAACCCATTCCTCTACAAATTCATTGTTTTGGGCTTCTTGGGCCTAAGTCCATCCACGTACTGGGCTAGGAACTCAAGTCGGGTCCTTACAATTGGCGCCGTCTATGGGAATTACTGGGCGATAGTGAATTAGACGCTCAACGATGGTAGGATCAGGTCTAAATCCAGCAAAATCTATGGGCTCTCAGCATCAAGATCATTTCCGTGAACTTGAGCGAAAGAGAGATCGGGAGGGAAATGTGCGCACTACACATACCAGCAAGAGTCAGTCTCGAGGTAAAAACCATATCACTCATAAGGAAAATGCCAGAAATATGCAGAAGGAGATTGATCACCTAAAGAGAAGCTTACACCATGAGCGCAGAAGGCGAGCTCCTTCCAATTCTGACTACTCTTCCGATGATGAGGAGGATTAAGACTATAGGCAAAGGTCAAGAACTCCCCCCCAGTGAATCTTTCTTGTATGACGAAGATTACTGCCGTAATTGCAAAAACAACAATTCACCTTCGAGAGGCCTGGTGAATGATGCCATGAATAAAGCACTCAACCAAGTTTCTAAATCACCCTTCACCCACTGGATTGAGGAAGGAAGATTTCCTCGGCGGTTCACTCAACCCATTTTCACCTTGTATAATGGCAGAACGGACCCTGTTAAACACGTCAGCCACTTTAATGAAAAGATGGCGGTGCATTCTAAGAACAAAGCCTTGATGTGCAAGGTTTTTCCGTCCAATTTGGGGCCTGTGGCGATGAGGTGGTTTGATGGTCTGAGGGCAGGATCCATCAGTTCCTTTAAGGAACTCACCCAGACGTTTGGGTCCCGTTTTATTACGTGTAGTAGAGCACCTCGTCCTTTGGCTTCTTTGCTATCCCTGTCCATAAGAGAGGGTGAAACTCTGAAAACATACTCGGACCGATATTAGAAGATGTTCAACGAGATAGAAGGCGATTTTAAGGGCGTGGCCATCAGTACTTTCAAGCTCGGCTTGCCTACAGGGCATGGTCTAAGGAAGTCTTTGACGGGGAAACCTGCCACCAGTATTCGTCAACTAATGGATCGGATTAACAAGTATAAGAGGGTTGAGGAAGACCAGTTGCAAGATAAGGGGAAGGGCAAGGTTATCTCTCAGGAGATGAGGGATTTCAGGTTGGAACGTTATAACAATAACAAACCCCGGCGAGATTTTTCCGGACAATTTGAATCTGCAGCTCCACAAGTAGTAAACACCGTGTTTTAAGAACCGGTGCATCAAGTTTTGGAGAAGATTAAGAACGAGCCGTATTTTAAATGGCCGAACAAGATGAGTGGAGATCCTTCAAGGCGTAATCAAAGCCTCCATTGCCAGTATCATCAAGACCGAGGACATACCACTGAAGATTGTCGAACATTGTGGAACCATCTGGAACAATTGGTTAAGGAGGGGAAGCTGCAACAATTTCTGTACCGACCCAATGGACAGGGAGATCAGTTAAGGTCACAGGGCTAGGGGAATGCTTCTTCAAGGCCCCTACTGGGCACGATCAATGTTATATTTGCTGCACCTGGAAGGACTGGCTCTCAACCTGTCAGGGTGATGTCTGTGGCCGGGATGCCAGTCGAGGACCCAAACTCCGAGCCGAGGAGAGCTAGATTAGAGATCCGACCTTCATTGAGTTTCTCGGATGAAGAAAAGATCGGAACTATCCAACCACATGGTGACGCTTTAGTGGTCACCCTTCGGATAGGGGGGTATAATGTGAAGAGGGTAATGGTGGATCAAGGCAGTTGTGTAGAAGTCATGTATCCTGACCTATACAAAGGATTGAACTTGAAACCTAAAGACCTAACAACTTACGATTCGCCTCTAACGGGTTTTGATGGAAAACTTGTTGCCCCGAAGGGTCAAATTAGATTACCAGTGCAAGTCGGTTCAGAAGTGGTGGAAGTGGATTTCATAGTGGTGGATGCATACTCCCCCTACACGACCATTGTTGCCAGACCCTAGCTTCACACCTTGGGTGCCGTTTCTTCAACCCTACATCAGAAGGTTAAGTATCTGTTCGGAGACCGGGTTGAGGAACTAGTAGGGAACCAAACTATGGCTAGACAGTGCCTCGTGTCTGTAATTTTGCATCAGCCAGTAGCTGAATCCTCGGCCATAGTCAAAGAAGGTTTATAGCAGTCAATGTCTCCGGAATTACCAATGAGGGGGCCTGCCGAGGATGCCAAATGTGAGGATTTGGAGAAATTCCCCATTGGTGACAATCCAGACAAGTTTTTTAAGTTGGGGCTCAGCTTCCATCTCGGGAGAAGGAAGAGTTGGTAGTTTTTCTTAAGAACAACATTGATGTATTTGCTTGGGATGCTTACGAGGCTCCGGGAGTGGATTCGAGCGTCATCTGCCATCATTTAAACGTCAATCCATCTGTCATCCCCAGGAAACAACCACCTCGGCGTTCATCCAAAAAGCATTCAGATGCTGTAAAGGACGAGGTGATGAAACTTAAGCGAGCTTGGGCTATTAAAGAGGTTTTTTACCCCGAATGGCTGGCTAACACCGTAGTGGTTAAGAAGAAGACGGGAAAGTGGCGTGTATGCGTAGATTTTATAGACTTGAACAAAGCCTGCCCAAAGGACCCTTTCCCTATGCCTTGGATTGATCAGTTAGTGGACGCCATTGTGGGCCACCCTCGAATGAGCTTTTTGGATGCCTTTTAGGGGTATCATCAAATACCTCTAGCCCTGGACGACCAAGAGAGGACAGCTTTTGTAACTCCTGTAGGAAACTATCATTACAAGGTGATGCCCTTTGGTTTGAAGAATGCAGGGGCTACCTACCAAAGGATGATGACCAGGATGTTTGAACCACAGTTGGGAAAAACCATTGAGATTTATATCGATATATGGTAGTAAAAAAGTAAGGCAGAGCCCGAGCATGTTAGTGATCTCGGGAATATTTTTGATATCTTAAGGAAGCACAAACTACGACTTAACGCTTCCAAGTGTTCTTTTGGTGTCGGGTCTGGCAAGTTTTTGGGCTATATGGTCACACACCGCGGAATTGAAGTCAATCCCGACCAGATTAAGGCGATCAACAACCTGCAACCACCTCAGAATCCGAAAGAGGTTTAGAAGCTTACGGGAATGACCGCTGCCCTGAACCGGTTCATCTCCCGGTCAGCTGACAGGTGTAGACCTTTCTTTAAATTGTTAAATAAGTGGAAAGGGTTTGAATGGACCGATGAATGTGCCTGGGCTTTCCAACAGTTGAAAGAGTACCTTTCTCGGCCACCAATTATGTCAAGACCTGAGATGGATGAGGTTTTGTTTGCTTACCTTGCCGTGGCCACTCATACGGTAAGTCTAGTTTTGATTCGCATCGACTGTGGTGTGCAGAAACCAGTCTATTACATAAGCAAGTCATTACATGAAGCTGAAGTCTGGTACTTACCACTTAAGAAGGCTATTTTGGCGATAGTGCATGGGACATGTAAGCTCCCCCATTATTTCCAATCACACACAGTTGTTGTTTTGACTCAGCTCCCACTCAAATCCCTACTTCGGAGTGCCGATTATACAGGGAGAATTGCGAAGTGGGGCATGATCCTAGGGGTTTTTGATATCAAGTATATGCATCGCACTTCAGTCAAAGGTCAGGTCCTCGCTAATTTGGTAGCTGAGTTCGCCGAGACCCCATCAGAAGATAAATTAGAGGAGCAAAACATGGATGAAAAATCGGTTGGCATAATCTCCTTACTAGAACCTTTGTCATGGAAGGTTTACGTTAATGGTGCAGCTAACTACAAAGGATCTGGAGTGGGGCTAGTCCTAGTTTCCCCAGAAAGGATCACAATCGAGAAGTCCTTGAGATTGGGATTCTCGACTACAAACAATGAGGCCGAGTATGAAGCTCTCTTAGCAGGGATGACCATAGTTCAGAAAATGGGTGGAAAGGCAGTAGAGATGTTCTCTGATTCAAGACTGGTAGTAGGCCAAGTCCAAGGGGAGTTGAAGGCAAGGGATCCTAGAATGCAGGAGTATTTAAGCCAGGTTAGTCACTTACAATCTGGATTTGAGTCTTTTGCTTTATCACAAGTTCCTAGAAGTAGGAATGCACATGCGGATTCTCTTGCCACACTGGCAACCTCCTTGGCACAGGACTTACCCTGGGTAATCCTTGTGGAAGACTTACACAAACCTTTCGAAGAGGTAAGGAATGTGATTCAAGTTCATCAGGTCAGGGTGGGGCCTAGCTGGATGGGCCCTATTGCGCTATTCCTTAAAGAAGATGTTTTGCCTGAGAATAAATCCGAGGCTGACATGGTACGAAGAAAAGCACCTCGGTTTTGGTTGTCCGAGGACCAAAAACTATACAAAAGATCTTTTTTTGGCCCGTATCTGTTGTGCATGCATCCTGAAGCAGTAGAGCTACTCCTAGAAGAATTGCACGAAGGAATTTGTGGAAGCCACATGGGAGGAAGATCTCTGTCTCACAGGGCCCTCACACAAGGCTACTGGTGGCCAAACATGCAAAGGGAAGCTCAAGGCTATGTAAAGAAATGTGATCAATGTCAACGATTTGCACCAAACATCCACCAACCTGGAGGAGTCCTTAATCCCTTGACCAGTCCTTGGCCTTTCGCTCAGTGGGGCTTAGATATTGTGGGACCTTTCCCTAAAGCAGCAGGGAATAAGAGATATTTGTTGGTCGGCACGGATTATTTCACTAAATGGGTTGAAGCTGAACTCCTGTCAAACATCAGAGACGTAGATGCCAAAAAATTTGTTTGGAAGAATATTGTCACGCGGTTCGGGATTCCTCACACTCTCATCTCGGATAATGGGCTTCAGTTTGATAGTAAAATCTTTAGGAGGTACTGCTGCGATCTGGGAATAAAGAATAGGTATTCCACTTCAGCCTATCCACAAGGAAATAGGCAGGCCGAAGCTATCAACAAAGTTATTATGAGTGGACTCAAAAAAAGACTAGACGACACAAAAGGGAAATGGGTAGAGGAATTGCCACACGTCTTTGGACTTACCGGACCACACTTCGTAGATCTACTGGAGAGACGCCTTTCTCAATGACCTATGGTGCCGAAGCTGTTATCTCTTTGGAAACTGGTTTCCCCACACTTAGAACAAGTTCTTTCGATCCAGGTGGCAATGATGGACCGTTGGAAAAGAACCTAGATTTAATTGAAGAACAGAGAGAAAATGCTAGGGTCCAATTAGCTTATTATCAACACAAGCTCAAACAAAAATACGATGCTAACGTGAAGCTAAGGCCACTGGCACCTGCAGATTTGGTTCTAAGAAAAGTTATGGGGACTGCCAAGGACCCAACATGGGGGAAGTTGGGACCAAACTAGGAGGGGCCCTATCGCATTACATCAGTGGCCGGGATTGGTGCTTATTATCTAGAAGATCTAGAAGAAAGGGCTGTACCACGCCCCTGGAATGTATATAACCTAAGGAGATATTATTATTAATGGAGATTCTCTTCACTTCATTTTGGGTTTGTTATATTGCTTGTCATGTTTTCTGGACATCTATCAAAGTATCAAACTAAACCTTGGTCATGCCTGGCTCCTCGGACCACATACCTTGGGAAAATTGATAACTTTATTCATTATTCTAAGTATTAAACAGAACCTTAGCTATGCCTGGTTCCTCGGACCATCTGCTTTAGGAAAATTAATACTCATTGGCATCTATCTAAGTATCAAATTGAACCTTGGTCATGCCTGGCTCCTTGGACCACATACCTTGGGAAAATTGATAACTTTATTCATTATTCTAAGTATTAAACAGAACCTTAGCTATGCCTGGTTGCTTGGACCATCTGCTTTGGGAAAATTAATACTCATTGGCATCTATCTAAGTATCAAACTGAACCTTGGTCATGCCTGGCTCCTCGGACCACATTCCTTGGAAAAATTGATAACTTTATTCATTATTCTAAGTATTAAACAGAACCTTAGCTATGCCTGATTCCTCGGACCATCTGCTTTGGAAAAATTATTACTCATTGGCATCTATCTAAGTATCAAACTGAATCTTGGCCATGCCTGGCTCCTCGGACCACATGCCTTGAGAAAATTGATAACTTTGTTCATTATTCTAAGCATGGTTACTTGGACCTCTGCCTTAAGAAAGTAAACACGACTTAACCATCACCTACGTGACTAAGCATGACATACTCTGGGTACAGTTACAATGGTCTCAATTAGATGTTCATGAGCATCACTTAAAGCATTTGCAGGTATACCCATGTCTGTATGAAGGTGGTCTGCTACTCAGCTCCTATAAAGTTATTTCTAAGTAAGGCAAGTTGCAACTTTAAAACCTATGCTCACGTCACGATGTTAAGTAAGTTTTAAAAAAAAATTAGGCAGGGCCGAGGTGTTTAACTTAGCAGATTCAAGTTGTTTTAATATTGGTCATATTTTTGTAAGGTACGTATTGTTACTTAGACGGATTGGTCACTCAAGATATCTTCCATCACAACAAGCAAAATCATAAAAAGAAAATCTGCAACTTCCATTAAACTTTAGTCCTTAACAAAGGAAATTAAATAACAAGGAAAAGATACAATTATTTTTTCATCTTTATTACAAGTTTTTCCTTTACATCTTTGGGAGGTTGGGGATTTGCTGCTGTGGGGGGTACTTGAGCCTTATCCTTAGGGTCCACTTTTGAAGGTATGGCAAGGGTTGCCAATACCAGCTCCATGCTCTGGGAAGTTTCTTTTTCTTTAGGGAGATCCCCTGGAACAGTTGGAGCTAAGCCAGCGCCTTGGACTGCACTTTGATCGGCATCCCCAGCTTTTGTAGTGACCTCGGCCTGCTCCCCACCCTCAGAAGAAATGTTAGCTGCAAGAGGGGCTCTAGTTGGACTTCCTTGGGCTTTAGCTGCTTCCGAGGACGTCGAATCGGCCTTAGAATCCGAAGAGCTCATAGGGCGTATGGTCGGCGGGTAGTAGACACTTTCTGCCCTCCTGAGCATGGAAGAGGCCTCAACCCCAGCCTGGTTGAGGGCTTCTTCCCATGTCTGGGCGCAGTAAGTTCTGCAAACGGCAGGGACCTCGGCCCTAAGGGCGTCCTCAGTCTCAGCCACGCCTACGTCATAGCCATACTGCTCTGCTTCATCTTTGGCTTTCTCTGCCTCCTCTCGAGCTTTTTCTGCGATACCTCTGGCCTTCTCGGCCTCTTCCAGTTTCTTTTTCAATGTGGCAATCTGAGTTTTGGAAGAGGCCAGGTTGTCCTCAGCAGTACGCAGCAGCAACCTTTGACTTTTAGCTTGTTTTTCGACATTCTATAGGGATGCTACTGCGTACTTCCTCTCCCTCTCCTCCTCCTACAGCTTCTTCTTAAGCTCCTGGATACTCTTCTTGGCCACATGAAAGGCGTCCATAGTAGCGTTATGCCTCCCTTCTTCCTCCTTCATCTGTCTATGGCAGGAGTTGGCTATTTATTCAGCTCGGAAAGATGCTTGAACAGCCTACCAAGAAAAGAAAAAAAGAATCAGAAGAGGAAAGTGAAGAGAATAAGTTAGAAAGAAAGGAGAGGAACGTACCATAGCCAGATATCTTTTGAGACTGAGAAAAACCTCATGTCTCCTCATATCTCGTAGCTCGGCCATGTCCTCAGGGAGCAGCAAAGCTTACTCCACTGCGTCGGCCACATAACCGGCTACTCCTCCTTGAGGATCGCAAATTGAGGCATTGGCAAGGAGAAGTTCCCCATTCAGCATTGGGGTAGGGAGATAGGCTGGAGGCCCAATCTAGGGGTCGCTCCTCTTCTCGGTAACCTTCTCATTGCCCCTTTGCCCCATTCTGGCTTGTTTGGACGCCCTTTGAACCTCATCCTCTCGGGGGGGAAGGGTTTGTTCAGCTCCCACCACCCCCTTTCCCTTTGAATCTCTCTTCCTCTTCAGTTCTGCTGCTTGGGAGGGCAAGGTAGGTGGAGGAGTGGGAATCCTGGTCTGGGATGGAATGGGAAGCTTGGCCTGGGCAGCCTTCCTAGGTGCATCCCTCCCAGGTTGTGACTCTATTAAGTCAAGCAAACTGGACTTTGGTTTGCGTTGTATTCCCATCTCGTCGATTAATGATGAGAATGGAGGGCTGAGATCAGGATTTGAAACTTCCGGGGACAATGCTCGGTTGAAGACTTCAAACTCGTCCTCAGAATCAGCTACTTCTACCACTTTTTCTTCTTGTATACTGGGGAGGGTAAGATGAAGTGGCACATTGGTTGTCTGTTGTAGCGAGGAGGCCTTTACTGTTGGTATACCTTCAGGGATGGGGGTTGTAAGTTCTTCAATTTCTACTTTTGGACCAGGAAGAAGGAAACTGGGAGTAGCTACGCTTATCCGATGTAGGCAGGGGTCTCTGGCCCTTATGACGCACTTCAGAGCTTGGAAGCTAGACGAGATCGGCGTGTATCCGAGGATCAAGTGAGCCGCTCGTAATTGGCCGTCCGAATTTACAAGTACCTCGGCTTTAAGGATTTTGTCTAGGCTATCCTTATTGACTAGGTTGAAATTCGGTTTAGCAGCGCGTCTGTCTGCAAATCCATCAGTGAAATAAAATTTTGTCAGATATAAAAATACCGTAAATCAAAGAAAAGACTTGTAAATGAATACCCTAGTCTAAGTACCCCACCTGGTTCTCCTTCTCTCGTCGGGCAAGGGAAACCATCACTTCACTCCCCTAATAAGATTAGGAAGTCTTTATTCAACCCTTTGTTGGATTCGGGGAGGCACTGAATGAGCCTAACCTCGGGATACCTTGATTTCAAGTAGTATCCCTGCCCTTTTAGGCGGTGAAGGTTATAGACCCAATTGACATCATGGTGGGTTAGACCTAAACCCATCTTTTCGTTGAGGGCATCCATGGAGCCTAGGATCCTAGACATATTAGGGGCATACTGAGTGGGAGCCAACCTATGAGCTTTAAGGTAGTCTCTAGTGACTCCACCCATGGGGATTTTCATCCCTCCTTCTATGAATGCAATCATCGGGATCACTACCTCCTCGACCTGCCTATCTTCATGCCACTGACTCTCATCACAGTATCTAATTCCTACTCTTGGAGGGATATTATAACGAGCCCTAAAGCTTTCTATCCCCTTCTTGGAATCTACTAAGTTCTTAAATCTACCCATTTCTAGAAAAGGCTGGGAAAACTAAAGAGATTGAAGAAGAAAGAATGTGAAAAAAAGAGAAGGATGTAGAAAATTAAAAAGCAAAAGTTTAAGAAGACTTACGGGGAGAGTAAAGGTGTCCTCGGAAGGGTCCTTAGTATTTGTAAGGGCTTAGGAAGGTTGAAAAAGTGTGCAGGTTCAAGGTATGAGTACTATAACGAAATGAATGCTAAAGTGAGGGAAAAAGTTGATTTAATAGGTATTTATACCAAGGAGAGAGCAGAGAGCGGGAAAATTCCCGCTTAATTCCCGATGAAGCCCTCAACCGCACGATTCGCATCATGCCGTAGAACGTGGGGGACAAAGAGCCGCCAGAATTTAATGAGGATGTGCCTCGAATGCTGCAGCGCCAGGAACGCATTTTGGGCAGACAAAAAGGCGTCTTCATAAGCAGAGGAAGAACAAAATAGGCACGGAGCTAATTTAGAGACATCGAAATCCTCCTTTCTTCCCGAGGAGACAGAAAGGGGAATCTCGAGGGGCTATTGTAGGGTCCTTGGGCCTAGAAGTGCATTATTTATTTATATGTTGGGCTTGTGGCCCAAGCTGAGGACAAAGATTTACCCGAGGATGAAATGTCTTCATCAGAGGAGGTTGCGCTGATGAATAAAAGGAAGTGTGCCGAGAATGAAAACTTCCTCGACTGAACTTGGCCGAGGTCCTGGAAAATGGATTGATAGCAAAGATGACAATCCCTGAAATTCATTTGGGGTGGACAAGCACTGCAGAGATATAAGATAAGGATGAGCCCCAAAATATCTGGGGAGAAAGCTACTGTCCTCCGCATTAAATGCACTGCAGCTAATCCCCTAGTCGCATTAATGTAGAAGTGATACCTGAACAGTGTATTTCAGCCTTACAGCTACTACTTGAAGACTTATGAGAAGGGCTGATGGGACAAGTATCAGCCCTAACCATCTAGCATACAGGTGGACGGTGGAAGTGAAAGGGGAAGTGAGTATAAAAGAAGAGGAGAAAGAACAAGGAAGGCGATCGGAAATTAGGAGAAGAAATACTGTAGCAATCCACAATCAAATTTGTAACGCTATCTAAGAACATTATATTGGAATTATTGTCCTCGGATCTAGCCGAGGACGTTCTTTCTTCATTTCATAATAGTCCATTTATATCTTTTTGTCATTAAGCCTATCTATATCTTTGTTTGATCAACTATAGCCTAGTTTTCCAACCCATTCCTCTACAAATTCATTGTTTTGGGCTTCTTGGGTCTAAGTCCATCAACGTACTGGGAACTCAAGTCGGGTCCTTATAATATTAAAAGCCAAATCTCAGAGAAATCCAATTAGATTTTAATTGGATTATAAATTTTGCGCCACATGTCTTATTTAATTTTTGTACTAAGTGAATTATTGAGTGTTAAAATCAAAGAGTTTAAATCCAATTAGATTCTAAATTGGATTTCAATTAGAGTACAATTTTGCACCACATGTCTATCTAATTTTTAAAATTTTGTGGCAAGTGAATTATTAGGTGCAAAAACCAAAAAGTCTAAATTATTTTTAATAATGAAAAAGAATAAAATTATTTTTAATTGTTCACTCAAGTGAGCACTGGTCTACTCAATGAGAGCGTTGATTAGGAAACTGTGTTTCAAAAATGGAACTTTAGTGGGGGCTACTCGAGCAAGCTTGAGTGGGATACATGATTAAACATGCAAGTCACAAGAGCGTACAAGCAAGCTTGAGTAGAGACTCACTCTAGGCTACTCGAGTAAGACAGTTGCATAAGTGTTTTCTGCAATATTTTGCACAAGACGAGGGAAAAGATATTGTTTCAATCTCTAACGGCTAATAACAACCAAGTCAATTTTTTATAGAAACACACACACGCATAAACACAAAGACAATATTTTAAAATACTTATATCACCAAAAGACAATATAAGTGTGCCTTTTTAAAGGCAGCTCTTCATTGATTATAAATAGAGATCCATATTCAGTTTTTAAAAGTAATTAATGGTATTTTTTTATGCTTTTAGAGTATGTATAGATTTTGCACGGCCATAAATAAATTCTTAAGATTCTCCAAGATTGCTACTTGTAGAATTTGACCTTAGTTATATCATTGGAGTGATTTTCTTGGAACCCATTTGTAAACTCAATTTAGCAAGGGCAAATATCATCCGAAGGGAAACAATGAATTTGTGCCTCTAAGCTTACTTCAAATTTTTTATTTTCCATTGATTTTTACTAAAATTTCCAACATAAACTAAAGAAAATGTTTTAATAATAAAATGAACATTAAAAATGAAATATATTTTAAAAATAAATGGAAAAAAAAATTAAGTTACATGAAATATGCACATCTTGTAAGTACAATTTTTTTATTATAACAAACCAATTATTGTAATATATTAAAATACTTAAATCTTGAAATTTTTGAAAATTAATTGTTAATTGGAGTATTATTTTAATCTTTTCAAAACTTTGGTGATAGAGTTTCATTATTGTAATGTACTTATAATAAAAGTCACACCATGAAATTCTACAGTACCACTTGTAATACTTAATTTTTTTTTTTTTTTTGAGAAACACTTGTAATACTTAAATTGAGTTATGTAGTGAACACATAACATATACAACCTAAAATTTATTATAAAAAAAATGCAAGATTATTAAAATAATATAAAATAAATATTGAAACATTTTAAAATTTTGAAAATTCCTAGTAGTAGAATTTTTAAATTTTTTGAATTTTCAGTAATAAAATTTCACTTAAATAAATTATGGTAATTATTTAATGAACTTATATTGTGCCACGTGATAAAAGGAGAGGGAAAAAAAAAAAGAGGGCGTCCACTTGGTGCAGTCACAAGGTGTACAATATAACTTTTATTGTGTATTCTATGATATGAGTATTTTGGACATGATATTGTATAAAAATGTAATTTATTATGAATATTTTGGTGATAATAGTTAAATAATTACTTATTATATCATAATTCTTAAATAGTATATTAGAGACCGTATATTTTCGCATAGACTAAAATTTTGTAATTAAATAGGTTTTAGTCACAATTTATGTCATTTATATTACTTTTAATTTATAGAGATTCATTAAAGGTTTGAATTGAAATGATTTAAAACTCTCAAGGTTTTAATTAGAAAATTACTAAAATTTAGAGTGTAAATGGACTAACCAAACTGGAGGGTCCTTGGGCCCAAGAGTTCATTATCTACCTGTATATTGGGCCTGTGGCCCAAGCCGAGATCAAGGATCTGCCCGAGAAGGAGAAGTCTTCGTCAGAGGAGACTGTGTTGATAAATAAAAAGGTGGGATTTGGTCATAATAGCTCAAGAGAGTATGCCGAGGATGAAGGTGTCCTCGGCTAGGCAAAGCCGAGGTCCTAAGAGATGGTTTATCAGCAAGAGTGATGATCTCGGAAATTCGGTTGGAGCAGACAAGCATTGCAGAGACATCAAATAAGGAAGAGTCCCAAAATATCTTAGGTGAAAGTTGCTGCCTCCGCATTAAATGCATTGCATCTAACTCTCTGACTGCATTAATGTGGAGGTGATGCCTGAACAGTAGATTTTAGTCTTACAGCTACTACATAAGGACTTATGTGGAGTGCTGATGGGACAAGTATCCAAACCAACCGTCTAGAGTGCACGTGGAAGGTGGAAATAGAAGGGAAAGACAGTATAAAAGGAGAAGGAGTGAGTGAGAAAGGGGATCGGAAAAATATGAAAAAGAAAGACTGTAGCATTCTAGAATCAAACTTGTAACATTACCTAAGAACTTTATATAAGAATTAGTCTCCTCGGACTTCGCCGAGGACCTTTTTTCTTCAATTTACACTTGTGTATCTTCATTCTTTTCTCATCAAACCTACCTAATTTGATGTTTGGATAACTAAAGCCCAGTGTTCTAACCCATTCTCTACAAATTCATTGTTTTGGACTTTTTAGGTCTAAGTCCGTTCACACCTTGGGCTGGGATCCCGAATCGGGCCCCTACACAAACTATAAGGGAATTATATAATTTATTAAGTATATATTTTTTAAAGCATTACCCACTTGGCTAAAAAAATGAGTGTAATCACTAATTAGGATAAATGAGTCTAGTCACTCATAACTTTTTAGGATCATATTTTAATTTTTTTTAAATAGAGATATAGTATGATTTGAAACCTTTAACATTCAAGCTTCTTTTTTATATATATACAAGATAGAAATTCTTTTCTAGCTTAATCTAAATGTATATGTGTGTGAAATTCCCTCCTAGAAACTTGAATCTTGGGCGTTGCCTCCCACATTCCACAAGTACTTATATATGTGAAGTAACCATCGCACCATCACCAACGGTGTGCGGTGGTATTCAAACATTTATTATATAGTATATGATATAATATTATTTTAAATGATATGTATAGGGTTAATTACAATTTCAAATCTTATCCATAATTTTGAAAAGTGCCACTTAAATAAATTATATCATTTATACCTAAATCAATTTTTTGGGCTTTCCTTTAGTGTATTTAAGCCATAGCATAAGTAACTTCTATAATTTTTTAAAAGGTTTTGGCTTACTTCCAGTACTTTTTTAACTGGAGGTCTTTTTTTGTTTTAAATACATAATGGCAGGTGGTAGTGAGTTTTAATCTCCATCTTTTATTTAGTTAGTATATGATATGACAATTTCTCATTAAAATAAAATGAGATTTTAGTTAAAAAAAACTCTTGAGATAAGTCAAACCATTTTTTAAATATCCCTTTTAGATCTTGTTTTTAAATGCCCTTTTTATATATTGGATAACATCTACGTAATGAAACCAACTTCAAGGGGGTAACAATACTTTTTAAATTGCGATTGGGCAACATGAAATCAGGTCTAATTGTAAATAAATAAACTGTAATTAGCCCATATCTCGGTTAAGGTGACCATATTGGCCTCCAAATTATCATAATTTTTAACCTATATTTTTATCAAATTACTTTTAAAAAAATATATATGGATGATCGCTTTTAAAATAATGGTGAATTGGTGATGATAGGTAGGCCATGAAATAGTTATTGAGGGGACAATGGTGGATAATAATTATGGGAAATGTCAGAAAAAATAAAAAAAAAGACACCAAATAGTACTTATAAGATTGAAAAAATTGTTAGGTCCCAAATAATATTATCACAAATATTAGCAATCCAAAATAGCAATCACACACAAGAACACAAATATTTACGTGAAAAACCCTTACTCTTTGAAGGGAAAAACCACGGGACAAACTCCGAATAATTTCACTATTATCAAATCAATTACAATAATTTTTGTGTATGTCTCATGGCTAAGGAAAAATCTCTCTCGTTTTTCTTTGCTCTCACACACACACTAATTATCTCTTTTTCTTTTTTTTCATTGTGTAGCACCCTTTCTTTTTCTTATGCGGCACACACCACTTTTCTTCTTTTTCAATATATCTCTATATCTATGAAATACACGTCCCAAGCTTTATATAAAAGCTCCTGCCACCGCCTACCACTCTCCTAATTACATTAGGAATAGAAGTTTTATTCATGTAGACCACTTTCACCTATTTCTTATTGAAATAGGATTTTTATGTGCTTGCATTCCTAATTGGGCTGGACTCTTGGTGCAGCCGTGCACCTCAACAATCTCCCCCTCCAGCCCATTGAGGAAAGAGATCTTCATTCCATCTCTTCAATTCAATTTTATGTCAGTCAAGCCAACACAAGGCTTGACCTTCTTCATTATCTTCACCAATACTGAGAACACCTCATCAATGTCAATCCCTTTCATTCTCAAATAATTAATCACATCTTGGATTTCTTTAATCCAATCCATTGGCTCCCTCTCATCAGAAGCTCAATTATTCTTGAAGCTAACAGTTCGATGTTCTCTAGCAGTCCTCTTCTCATAAGGTTCAACAATCTCTAGTGGAGGATATTGCTCCCCCTGCTCAAGACCTCTAGGATCTTTCACTTCATCATCATCATATGTAGCCTTAGCATCTTCATATTCTTCATCACCTACCACTTCCTCTTCTGAACCACTATTAGGCAATGAGAATTTCACCCTTTGGTTTCAACACCATTAATCCCAACACTCATCTTTGGAGTCTTCTTAAAATTTCTAATCGCATTGAACTTCTTCTTATAGGTCTTCACATGAGTCTTGAACAAACCGCAACATGCATGTCCTCTTGCAACAACCAATGGCCCCTTAGTAAGTTTCCATCTTCCATTACCAAGGTAGTTACAATAACCTACTCGATCCATAGCCAATGTAGAAAACACATTCATCCTTAAATCTGGAACATGTCGCACATCCTTCAACATCATAGTGCTACCAACATTGGTTTCAATGCACACATCACCAATTCCCACAATTTTTGAGTAACTAGAATTACCCATCTTTATTGTACCAAAGTCTCCTGCTTTGTATGTGGTAAACAACCCCTTCGTAGGGATAATATGGTGGGGGGCTGTAGAATCAACAACTCATTCAACATCATTATTAACAACATGCTCACACTTTTGCTCCTCAATAGAGAGCATCACAACATCCTCATCAATCACAGCAGCTGTAGTATTTTTCTCACTATCATTCTTTTCATATTTTCCTTTATTTTGTTCCATATTCCAATGCCTACAATCTCTTCTTAAGTGACCCTTTTTCCCACAATGGAAGCATTCTCTAGTTTCCTTGAACTGAGATCTATCTCTTGATTGTGACCTACCATTGAATTTCCGATCATTAGATCCTCTGCTTCTACCTCTACTCTTGTTCTCCGTGACAAAAACTTGATCTTGTGCATTGTTTATATTTGCATCTCTCTTGCGAACCTCTTCACTTAAAATCAAATCTCGAATATCATCATATTTGAGTTTGCTTTTCCCTGCAGAATTACTCACCGCCATTCTCATGGCTTCCCAACTGTTTGGTAAAGAAGCCAAAAGTATCAATGCACGAACCTCATCATCAAATTCAATTCCCACCGTGGATAATTGATTAGTGATTGTATTGAACTCATTCAGATGCTGCGCTACAGGAGTGCCTTCTACCTTCTTCAGATTAAATAACTTCTTCATCAGATACACCTTGTTGTTAGCCGACGGCTTTTCATACATGCTAGGCAAAGCCTTCATCAAATCCACTGTGGTCTTTTCTTTCACAACATTGTGTGCAACTGATCTTGACAGAGTTAATCGAATAACTCCCAATACCTGTCTATCAAGAAGGTTCCAGTCTTCATCCTTCATAGTTTCAGGTTTCGTTCCCAAAAGAGGTAGATGCAATTTCTTCCCATAGAGATAATCTTCAATTTGCATCCTCCAATATGCGAAGTCTGTTCCATCAAATTTCTCAATTCCTGAACCCTTGCCTTCTTCTCCAGACATCGCTTCCACTCTAACCTGGCTCTAATACCACTTGTTGGGTCCCAAATAATATTATCACAAATATTAGCAATCCAAAATAGCAATCACACACAAGAACACAAATATTTACGTGGAAAACCCTTTCTCTTTGAAGGGAAAAATCACGAGACAAACTCCGAATAATTTCACTATTATCAAATCAATTACAATAATTTTTGTGTATGTCTCACGGCTAAATAAAAATCTCTCTCATTTTTCTTTGTTCTCAGACACACACACTAATTATCTCTTTTTCTTTTTTTTCACTATGCAGCACCCTTTCTTTTTCTTATGCAGCACACACCACTTTTCTTCTTTTTCACTATATCTCTATATCTATGAAATACACGTCCCAAGCTTTATATAAAAGCTCCTGCCACCGCCTGCCACTCTCCTAATTACATTAGGAATAGAAGTTTTATTCATGTAGACCACTTTCACCTCTTTCTTATTGAAATAGGATTTTTATGTGCTTGCATTCCTAATTGGGCTGGACTCTTGGTGCAGCCGTGCACCTCAACAAAAATAACATAAAATTGTAAAAAAGACAAATTTTGTCAAAAAATAACTAAAAAAATTGTTGTTAATGAGCACCTTGCGGTGCTGTTAACACAACCCAATAATTATATTCTGATGTAACTTTCCACCACTGGGCTTAGCTTATAATAGAACCAAAATGGACACGCAATGACGAGTCCAAATCTTCTGTCTCACTCTCTATATCTCACTCTATACTCTACAAATAAAAACTTGACACATGTACATCTATTTTATTAATTGCTAATTTTCAGTCTTTGTTATTTTAGTTACCTTAATTAATTAAAAATTAAAAAAGACACAACAGCCAACACATCCCCACCACCGGCACCACCACCATCTTTCTCCGACGCCACATGGCCCACAACCACCAACAATAACCATCGACAGCTCGATTAGCAATCACAGATGCGGTCAATGCCGCCAAATACAACCATCTACTGTTGCCATTAGTGGGTATTGGTATTTGTTATTATGGGCGGATGCCATCATTTGAGCTATTAAAACTTTTTTTAGAGATCTGAAGAAGATAAGGTAGCGGTAGGTACCCATCATAGATTTGAAGAAGAAAATTGTTTCTTAGAGTATGATGTCAATATCAATGTTTTTCCCGTTGGTAGTGGATGGCATACAAACTATTGGTTAAGAACGGCTAAAGACTTAGGAAAGAAAGAATAAAGAAGAAACAAGAGAACAAAGGCAGGAAAATGTTGCTGGTGACCTGTTGCTGGTGATAAGTGGCATCGAAGAAAGATGGTGGTGGTGCCGATGGTGGGGATGTTGTGGTCAAAGTGCCGGTGTTGGCTGTTGTGTCTTTTTTAATTTTCAATTAATTAAGGTAACTGAAATAACAAACGCTGAAAATTAGCCATCAATAAAATAAATGTACATGTGTCAAGTTTTTATTTGTGAAGTATAGGGTGAGATAGAGAGAGTGAGACAGAAGATTTGGACTCCGCAATGATACGGTGAAGAAGACAATGTGAAGTACAATATAAAAAAAAAAAAAAGTACAATTTATTTGAGTTCCACGAAAAAAAAAGTACAATTAATTTGGTTGAGTTATTTCGTAAACCGAAGATTTGTGAAACAAATGTCTACCAGTCTACCACCTTATTTTATTTTATTTTTGAGAAACAACCCATACTTTTTAATTGGTTTGTAATTAAATTTCGCCCAAATTTCATGTATTTTACTGTAAATATCGTTTTACCTTATTGACTTGCAAATCCAGGTTAACAAATGTAAACATCCAATATGAAGAAATATAAAATACATTCGTTACAAGTTGGTTTGATTTACAACTATAATAGAAAAACTTAGAAAAAAATTACTATAGGAGAAAATAAATGTCTCACTCTCACTCTCACGAATATATAATTGTGGTGTGCCTCTGTATTAGAATCTCATTCACTATTTCTTGTGTGTATCTGTTTGTTTCTATAAAAAAAAAAGTTATACATTTTTAAAAAATTATTTAGCTTCTTTGGGTAGGGATAATTTTTTAAATTTTACTTCTTCTTTTTTCATGTACGACACTATTACTATATACTTTTTTTTTTTTTTTTTTTTTTTTTTTGTTTAATAGGTAGGTAATGTTAAGGGGAAAATGAGGTTTAAAGTTTAAACCACAAATATAGAGCCGCTAAACTATTACTTGAACCCCGAATAAAAGCATAGTATTAAGGGTTCAAGTGATAGTCTAGTGAATAACTACAAAAAACTGGGCCTATAGTGGCGTTTGTGAAATGCCACTATAGGTACTAAAAACGCCACTATAGGCCCATTTAGGCTCAAAAGGCTATAGCAGCGTTTTAGAATGCCGCTATAGGGTAGACCTATACCGTCACTATAGACCAATTTTTTTTTTTTAATTTAAAAAAGGCTGGTTTAGAATACTATAGGGCATACCTATAGTGGCGTTTGTGAAATGCCACTATAGCCAAAAAAACCAACAAATAAAAATTTGATTACCAAAAATTAATTTTTGGTAATCAAAAGTTTTTTTAAAATTAAATTAAAAGACACAAAACAAAAAAACATAAATAAAACAAAATACAAACACTATAACTAGCCCAGCAAATTCAAAATGAAACACAAACCCACCTAAAAAAAATCAAAATCAAACACAACATGCTCACAAACCAAGGGCGGAGCTATAGTAAGGCTTGGGGGGCATGCCCCCCAAAATTTAAAAAAAAATCTTTTATATTATGTTTAAGTATTAAAAACTTTAAATATTCAGCTACAAAAATAGAAGTTGGCTCTCCCAAATGTTTGAGTTAGTCCAATGATGCTCTTAAAAACCAATAGAATTTGTCAATCCGTCTAGTAGTTATAGAAACAAGGTAGTTTTTTATTTCTCAATTTTTTTTTTTTTTACATGTTTAATATCAAATTAGACAGCTTTTGTATACTCATTGGAATTTAAAAGATGATAAGTTCTCTTAAAAAATTATCTTGCAAATATACACATGTGAAAGTTGTTAATTTTATATACTCAATATATTTATAAATTATGACCTAATCTAGTATCAAAATATTAATGTTCATACGTGTGTGCGCGTTTACATATGTATATGATGGTTTATCTTGATTCGTGACTACCATAATAGTATCAAAATTTGGCCTCCAAAAAAAAATTCTAACTCCGCCCCTGGTCCAAACCCCAGTCCCCACCTCCATTATATCTATACCTATACAATATATATATATTTATATATATTTATATATATAAAGTTAGATCTATAAAAATAAAATCCTTTTATTATGAGAAGGATATAATGATTGCATGAGATGAGAATGAGATGCCATCTTTTTATTATGATATTTTAATCCGTTATCATATCGTAAATAAACGTAATGAAATCTCATATAGTGGTTAAACAAGAGAAATAAAGCCAAGGGTTATGATCTCTAATTACTAAATCGCTCAACTACACTAATTTTAAATTCTAATTAAATCCAATCCTTTTCCTTTTTTGTTGATAATAATCCAATCCTTTTATCAAAATAGTGGATGTATTATGTACCATATATATTATACACACTAGTATTTATGTGGCTCAATAAATAAACCATAGATATATATACCAAAGTAAATATTTCAATAATTGAAACCATTATTAAAATAAATAAATAAATAAACATTTTATTTCTTGATTATTTTTAGCGATAGAATTCTAATTAGTTTTTTTTTTTAGACTTGCATTCTAATTATTATTCTTAAATTTATTGAAACAATAAAATTTCATTTAGAGCAGATAATATTAATAACTTAAAAAAAGATAATATTAATTAATACATCACACTACATAAAAAGAAAAAGAGGAAGAAGAAGATAATCAGTATAAAACAATGTCCATATATATAACAATGAGCAAGTGATAACTTGGCACAAACAAGATAAACTTTATGTATATAACTAGTGTAAGGGCAGGTTTTGGATCCTAAGCCCACAAGGTAACAGGGTTAAGGCCCAAAGAGCCTAATACAAAGAATTTTTAGAGAGTGGGTTGAAAACTAGGTTTCAATGAGTTGGACAACGCTCACAATGGATTAAAGATTGAAATAAAACAAAGAAAAACAGGTTTTATGCGAAGAAATCCTTCCTCGGCAAAGTCCGAGGAGAGTAGTTCTTGAGTATATTCTTCTTAGACTTGATTACAATTTTAGTTTTTTGTGCTATAGTGTTTTTTCTACAGATTCTCAGATGAACCTCTCCCTATCCCTAAAGGATCTCTTACATTATATAGCCTCTTTTGGCTGATCTTGGCCCTTTATTTGTTGATCATGTAAGCCACTACTTGAGTACTTGTCCCATTAGACGCCCTCCCAAGTCTTCTGTGAGTTGCGGCAACCAAGACAGCACTGTTTAGGGGTCTTCTCTACATAAATGCGGCCAGGGGGTTTGGTGGGGTGCATTAAATGTGGTGGCAGCTATCATACCTCCAATCACGTAAGGGCTAACCCCCTCTTTAAAGCTCTTCCTCTACAGTGTGGCCCCCTCTGGTAATGTGTTTTTAACATGGCCATGGCTCGCCTCTCCGGCCTTACCATCTGAGTGTATGGTCTCCTTGGAACTGCATTGGCCCCCTTGGCCTCGAGTATGACATGTGGCATTATTTCCTTATTAAACTTCTGATAGGCCAAAAAAGTATTGACCCCTTGTGATAAATTAATTGATTAATTAGCCAAATTTATTAATTAATCAAATTAACATGCAAAGTGCTTGGTAGCACAAACAAATCACCAATTAAACTAAGTATGCAGCGGAAAATAAATTGACATGGTAATTTGGTTACGAATGGGGAAAACCTACACGGCAAAAACCCCACCGGGTGATTTTAAGGTCATCACTCCCGAGAATCCACTATTATCAAAACAAACGGTTAGAAGTAAAGGAATCCCAATACTTTATACCAACCTACAGTTGAACCCTTACCCTAATACCCAATTGGAATTGTTCTGTAGTGACAATCTCTCCTTTCAATACATGGCTCCCAGTACATGACTAACCAATTGTACGGATTCCAATACGCGACTTAATCACTAACTTGAGAAGGATGTTGGCTGCAAAGTTCTTCAGTTCATCCCACGATGAAGATCACGAAGTTGCTTGGTCACAAAACCCTATGGTGTACAAAACACAGTAGCTTCTTGAAGAGAATGAAGAACAAGGGCAAACTAGGTTTCCAAATACACTTTTCTCCACACTTGTGCAATTGTGCTCTTGTGCAACTATGCGTAACCTTTTACGGCCCTTAAAATAATCCTTATATATGTTTAGGGTTGTGAGAAAAGAAAACCCAAACACATAATCACGGATTGGATGAAAAACAGACTCGAAAATCTGAGTTTCATAAACCTCGACAGATACCCTATCTGTCGAGCTGTTGTCAAGCCACGGGATTCAAACAGCTCTAAGTCTCAATAGATGCTAGCTGTCGAGCTTTAATGAATAGCACTTTTCACACTTGATTCTTGGACAGACTTGCATGACTTTAACACTTGAACTTGAAACCTTGTTTCTTGAAGCATTAAACACATCCTAGATCTACCCAATTACAAGTAAAGTGCATTTTGTCAAAAGATTAGCCAATTACATAAAATAGTGATATATGTTCCTAACATGTGAAACACATATGTCCTAACTTTTGTATCCCACAATAGCCCCTCAAAACTCTAGTTTTTCCCTCTTATCTGAGGAGAAAAATGGGGTTTTGATCCTGGGTAATTAGCTCCACACGCTTCTTTGTTTTTCCCACGTGAGGACGTCACTTTGCATGCCCTGTAAACGTTCCTAACGCTTTGGAGTCCATAACATCTCATTAAATGCTCCATGCGGCGCCTTATTCCCCACGTCCTACGATGAGATGGAGATCCTACGGCTGGTATTTTTCCTCGAAATTTGGACTGGGTAACTCCCGCCCAACTCTGCCTCCTATATAAGGTGCTTGGGGGATCCATTTCTCCCATTTTCCAAATCTTCAAACTTTCAAGAAGCTCCTAAGGTGACTCTTGTCATTATTTTCATAAGTTCTTTTATTCTTAGGTTCTTTTCTCCTCGGCCAGTCTCCTTGGCCTTGTTTTCCATTTCTTTCTTCACAAAAGTTCTTTCCATTCTCCTTAGCCCGCTTAGATGGGTAGGTTTGCCACTTAGTAGATTCCCCTGTTGGTATGGAAGAGTTTAGGGCCCTGTATCATATTCCTCGGGGTGTTTCCTTGCGGTATTGCCCTATGGGTGAGTGGCATACCCTCAGAAAGGAGGGGGAGGTCATTATTCCCATGATCGCCTTCATAAAGGGGGAATGAGGCTTCCCATGGGTAAAGTGACCAGGGACTACCTGATCGCCCATAGGATATGCCCTTATCAATGCGCGCGCCCAACCTGTTTAGAGTCTTAGGTAGTGTAGACGCTCTCAACGAGCAAATGGAGTTGGGCCTCACCTGGCACGACGTTGTTTGGATGTACGAGTGCCATCTACTTGCAGATTCGAGCTATTATCTTAAGTCTAGGTCTTTCGATGTTAGGCTCATCTCGTGTCTCCCCAAATCCAACAAGGGCATGAAAGATGGCTTTCTGATTGTCTTAGGTGAATGGCATGACGGTCTTCACTGCCCAACCCAAAAGGGAGCACCAGGTGGGGTACCCTAAGTTTAGGTCCTTTAACACGAGAATTAGTTTTGTAGTTTGCTTCTTTCTTTAATTCTTTAGTAGTTTGTTTCCTTTTAACTGATGACTCATTTTTCTAACTGTGGTTTTACTTCTCGGCTTTTTTTGTAGATAAAAGATACATGGCTCCCAATCTCAACTTTGTCAACGTTCCAGATCTCAACAGAGTGTTGAGATCCGAGGCATTCGTGAGCGAGGATAGATAACTGAGAGCTGTCCACCTTATCCTTGACTTCAAACCCCTGCTTGATAAGTTTCAGGACGTGGGCAACGCGATCAGAGCGGGTGATCCTCGACTAGCTCGGATTGACGTTTTGGTGCTCGGGTTCCTAGCCCAAGAAGGTATTGTGCAGGTCGAGTTTCCCTCCCAGCGTTCTCCCCGTGAAGAAGCAGTTCCTAAAGAAGAGATGGCTTTTTCACGCCTGTCACTCGAGGCGGAGATAGACCAATTTCAGCTCAAGAAAGAGAGGGAGGAGCAAGGAGAGCCTGTGATTTAGGTCTCGGATTTAAAAGACAAGCTTGATAGATCTTCAGGCGTTCGTACCTCCAGACTCATCATTGCGCATATAGCCAGAAGTTCGGAAGAAGAAGAAGAAATGTCGCTGGAAAGGAAGAAGGGCCTCTGTGAACTTCTCGCGAGTAGGGCCAAGGGATTGGCGCCCAAGGATGCTTCGGGGTCTCAGCTTCCTCCTCCTCCTCCTTCAGCTAACCCCTTTGGTCTTGCCAATCTGAAGAAGAGGAAGAAGGACAAGGAGGTGATCGAGGAGGGGGAATTGGTCCCTTATAATTAGGGGGTTCCTCCAAAGCTTCCAAAGACGGCCAAGGGTAAGGGAAGGGCTTCCTCAGCCAAGGGTAGGGAGGCTGATCATGTAGTCGAGGTGCGCCCTCTGAACCCAACATGGAACCCTGAGCTGGAGTTGGACAGGGCTACTATACCATGGAATTCCACCATTAAGGAGTTTCAGAAAGGTAGCGCCCACTACCTTGCCAACGCCCTAGAGCAACCCATCTTGTTGTCGAAGGACATGGCTACTTTGAGAAACCTAAAGCAGCAGGATCTATTTCTGTCCCTGAAGAGGGACTTGGCCTTGGTAAGTCTTTCGACACACCTTTCTAACTTCGTGCAAGGTTGTCTTTTTCTTATTTGATAGAACATTCCTTTGTCGTTTTTGTGCAGGCCATCCAGGAGGTATTTATGGCCGAAAAGTGGGTGAAAGATGCCTAAAACGAGGCTAGGCTTACGGACAATCTTTGCGCAGAGGCCAGCAAGGCTTTGGGCGCCGTCGAGCAAAAGAACAAGGAGCTTACTACGAAGCTGACTACTGAGAAGAGGGGGAGGAAGAGTGCTGAGGCTGGCCTCAAGAATGCTCAGACGTAAGCTGAGGAGTAGCATCAAAAGTTCCACTACATGGAGATAGAGCTGGTGACGGCCAAACAGCAGGTGGTGGACTTGAAGGCTGAGCTAGAAAAGGCTAAGGAGGCTGCTCAAGCGGCTGTGGATGCTGCAAGGCAGAAGTTCTACGACCTCGAAATGTAGGAGACCGAGGCCTACCTAACTGATGAGTTGGCTGGGGTCTGCAGGGATTACTGCCTCGAGGTGTGGATCGAGGCCTTAAACCTGGCTAGAGCTCCTACTACGTAGGAGTGGAGGAAGTCTGAGAATGTGTATTATCCAGAAGACCTCCGAGAAGCTCCTGAAGCAGCTTCGGGCCTTGGAATGGATGCTGCCCCTGCTACAATTGCACCTGAGCAGCTTCCAACCACTCAGGCCTATCTTCTTCCTCCCGAGACCTCCAAAGGGCCTGACAAGACTAGTGACCAAGGCCAGAGGGTGGAAGTGGCCAAGGGCAAGGAGGCTAGCCAAGATAGAGCTCGGCCAGAGGATAAAGGTAGAGGCAAGGAAGCTAAAACTCTGCCAAAGACCAAGGGCCCAGAGGCTGATCGAGGCAAGGAAGCTACTCCCAAGACGAAGGAGTCTAAGCCGGTCAAGCCTCAAGCTGTGGCCTAGGAGAAGAAGGCCACCTCAAGCAAGGCTGTTGATCCTCCCGTCTCTTAGCCAGCTAGCAAAGAAGATCCTCCTCCAGCCAAGGCTTAGCTTAGGATTTTTCTCTCTTTATGGCAAGTGAAATTTCGTTTCTCCTGCAATATTTATCTCTGATTGGGTGTAGTAACTGTTCTGTCTTTTGCTGAGAGGTTAGATTGATGATGCTTCTAAGGGTGAACACCCATACTTTAAAAAAAAGCTAATAGTAATGAGTTGTTGTTAATTCAAATAAATTAAGCCCATGTAAATAGTGAGAAAAATAACTATGTGTTAGCACTAAAAATTGTATAACCAATAGGAATGTTTAAGTCCTTAGAGACAAACGAAACGCTTAGTAGAAAAAGGGTGTTTGAGGTTTCTCATTTTTAGAGTACCTGATGAATGTACCTGCAGAATCCTTTAACCAGAACCCAGGGTGAGTCCTTGTTTTCTCATGATGATGTTTATGTCAAGGTCCCATCCTTGATGAAATTGCGAAGCATTATTTTACTCAAGGCATGTGGTCCGAGGAACCAGGCATGGCCGAGACTCTTTTTAACACATGGATATTTGCTCAAGAAATATTAATTTACCCAAGGCATGTGGTCCGAGGGGCCAAGTATGACCATAGTTCTGTTTAATACTTAATCAAGTAATCAAGAACATTAATTTACCCAAGGTATGTGGTCCGAGGAACCAGGCATAACCAAGGTTCTGTTTAATATTCAAACAAGTAACCAAGAATATTAATTTATCCAAAGTATGTGGTTCGAGGAACCAGGTATGACCAATGTTTTGTTTAATATTCAAATAAGTAACCAAGAATATTAATTTATTTAAGGTATGTGGTCCGAGGAATCAGGCATGACCAAGGTTCTGTTTAATATTCAAACAAGTAACCAAGAATATGAATTTACCCAAGGTATGTGGTCCGAGGAGCCAGACATGACCAAGGTTCTGTTTAATATTCAAATAAGTAAACAAGAATATTAATTTACCCAAGGTATGTGGTCTGAGAAACCAGGCATGACCAAGGTTCTGTTTAATATTCAAACAAGTGATCAACATGACACATAACTTTAACCAAAACGTGGCAAAACTGCCTTTTATTAATAATAATACATTCGCAGGTTATTTACATTCTAGGGGTGCGGTACAACATTTTCGTCCAGATCTTCTAGGAAGTATGCACCTATACCAACATTTTCGTCCCAATTGGGTCCTAACTTTCCTCATGCTGGGTTTTTTGCAATACCCACAACCTTTCTTAATACCAAGTCCCTAAGGGCTAACGGTCTTGACTTCACACCTGAGTCGTACCCCTGTTTGAGTTTCTGCTGATAATATGCTAATTGAACCATGGCATTTTCTCTCCATTCTTCAATCAAATCCAGGCTCTTTGCTAGTAGGTTGTCATTACTGTCTGGAGCGAATAAGCTTGTCCTTAGCATTGGGAATCCAGTCTCAAGAGGAATCGCAACCTCGGCCCCTATAAGTCATTGAAAATGGGGTTTCCCCTATTAACCTACGAGGGGTAGTCTAATACGTCCAAATAACATGTGGCAGCTCTTCCACCTATTTACCCTTGGCATCATCCAACCTCTTCTTGAGTCCATTCATTATGACTTTATTGACAGCTTCGGCCTGTCCATTCCCTTGTGGATAAGCCGGAGTTGAGTATCTATTTTTGATACCCAAATCAGAATAGTACCTTTTGAAAGCTTTACTATCAAACTGAAACCCATTTTCTGAGACGAGGGTATGAGGAATCCCAAATCGAGTGACAATATTCTTCCACACAAATCTCTTGGCATCCACGTCCCTAATATTTGCTAGTGGCTCCGCTTCAACCCACTTGGTGAAGTAGTCAGTGCCGACCAAAAGCCATCTCCTATTTCCTACTGCTTTAGGGAAGGGCCCTACAATATTCAAGCCCCATTGAGCAAAAGGCTAGGGACTAGACAAAGGATTAAGGATGCCCCTTGGCTGATGAATGTTTGGAGCAAATCTCTGGCATTAGTCACACTTCTTCACATACTCTTGTGCTCCCTTTTGTATATTTGGTCACCAATATCCCTAAGTGAGGGCCCTGTGAGACAATGATCTGCCTCCCGTATAACTTCCGCAAATCCCTTCATGTAGCTCTTCCAAGAGTGGTTCTACTACTTCAGGATGAATGCATAGCAAATACGGTCCAAAAAAAGAGCGTTTGTACAACTTTTGATCTTCGGACAACCAAAACCGAGGAGCTTTTCTCCGCACTTTATCGGCCTCCCCTTTCTCCTCGGGCAAGATGTCATCCTTAAGGAACAGCATAGTAGGATCCATCCAACTAGGCCCTACCCTAATTTGATGAATTTGAGCCTTCTCTCTCTCTCCATCTCAGTGGGCCTACACAAATCCTCAACTAGGATAACCCAAGGTAAGCTCTGCACCGAGGAAGTTGTGAGAGTGGCAAGAAAGTCTGTATGCATGTTTCTGCTTCTAGGGATTTGTCGTAAGGTGAAAGACCCAAACCCTAATTGTAGGTGCCTAGCCTGATTTAAATACTCTTGCATTCTCGAATCCCTAGCCTCCAATTCTCCTTTCACCTGGCCTACAACCAACCTCGAATATGAGAATAACTCCACTGCTCTTCCTCCCATTTTTTGAACCATAGCCATTCTTGCCAGCAAAGCCTCATACTCGGCCTCATTGTTCGTGGCCAAGAAGCCCAACCTTAGGGATTTCTCAATAATCACCCCTTCAGGGGATACCACAACTAGCCCTACTCCAAATCCTCTTTGATTCACTAACCCATCAACGTACACCTTCCATGATAAAGGCCCTTACAAGGAGACCACGCCAACTGATTTTCCATCCATGCATTGCTCTTCCTTGTCCTCTCCCATTGGAGACTCGGTAAATTCGGCCACCAAATCCGCAAGGACCTGGCCCTGGCCCTTAATGGAAGTGCGAGGCATATATTTGATATCAAAAGCTCCCAGGATTGTTCCCCATTTTGCAATCCTCCCTTTGTAGTTAGCTCTCCGAAGCAATGATTGAAGAGGAAGTTGGGTGAGAACCACAACAGTGTGAGCCTGGAAGTAATGAGGGAACTTCCGTGTAGCATGCACCACTACCAAAATGACTTTCTCCAATAGTAGATAACAAACCTCGGCTTCATGTAATGATTTGCTCACATAATAGACTAGTCTCTGCACACCATCATCAACCCATACTAGTACCAAGCTCACTACATGTGAGGCTACAGCAATGTAAGCAAATAAAACTTCCTCCTCCTTGGGCCTGGACATAATGGGTGGCCGAGAAAGATATTCCTTTAACTGTTGGAAGGCCGAGGCACAATCTTCAGTCCACTCAAACCCCTTCCACTTATGCAACAACTAGAAGAAGGGCCTGCACCTGTCTGCTGACCGCGAATTGAATCGATTCAAAGCAGTAGTCATTCTTATCAACTTCTGGACCTCTTTAGGATTCTGAGGAGGCTGTAGCTTGTTAATTGCTCTAATCTGATTAGGGTCGACCTCAATTCCGCGATGAGTGACCATATAACCTAGAAACTTGCTAGAGCCGACGTCGAAAGAACACTTAGAAGCATTAAGGCGCAATTTGTGTTTCCTCAGTATCTCAAAAATATTCTCGAGGTCATTTACGTGCTCAGACTCTACTTTACTCTTTACCACCATATCATCTATGTAGACCTCAATATTTTTGCCCAGTTAAGGTTCAAATATCCTGGTCTCCATCCTCTGATAAGTAGACCCTGCATTTTTCAATTCAAAAGGCATCACTTTGTAATGATAATTCCCAGTGGGCGTAACGAAAGCAGTTTTATCTTGATCATCCAGAGCTAATGGTATCTGATGATATCCTTGGAAATCATCCAAGAAGCTCATCCAAGGATGGCCTACAGTTGCATCCACTAATTGATCTATTTGAGGCATGGGGAAGGGATCATTGGGCAAGCTTTATTTAAATTCGTGAAGTCTACACATACTCGCCACTTCCCACTTTTCTTCCTCACCACCACTGTATTGGCTAATCACTCAGGGTAAAAAACTTCCTTTATGGCGCTGGCCCGTTTAACCTTAACCACCTCCTCCTTGATAGCATTAAAATGTTCCTTAGATGAGCGCCGAAGTGGTTGCTTTTTGGGGATGACGAAGGGATTGACATTTAGATGATGGCAAATAAAATTTGGGTCAACCCTGGGCGCTTTGTAAGCACTCCATACAAACACATCAATATTTCTCCTAAGAAATGCTATCAGCTCTTCCTTCTTCTGAGGAGGCAACTGAACTCCAACCTAGAAGAACTTACCCTCATCATCACCAATGATAACTTTTTCTAACTCCTCACACCTTGCCTCTTCTACCACCACACCCATAGACCACACTAGCACCCTTGATTGCTATAAACCCTACTCGGCAAAAGCCGAGGACTCACCTCCGATTTGATGTCTGATTGCAACTACCAAGCATTATCTAGCCATAGACTGGCTTTCAACCAGCTCCTCGACTTGATCCCCTAACATATACTTCACCTTCAAGTGCAGGGTGGAAGACACAGCCCCCATGGCGTGAAGCCAAGGTCTTGCCACAATAATAATATAGGGGGAGTATGCATCTACCACGATGAAGTTTACTTCCACGACTTCTGACCCTGCCTGAACGGGTAGTCTAATTAGGCCCTTCGGAAAGGCGTTCTTCCCATCAAACCCTATTAAAGGGGAGTCATAGCATGCCAGGTCCTTGGGCCTCAGCTTCAGCCCCTTAAATAGGTCGGGGTACATGATCTCTGCATCGCTGTCGTGATCCACCAACAACCTCTTCACATCATACCCTCCAATCCTGAGAGTAACTACTAGGGCATCATCATGTGGCTATAAGGTTCCAACTTTATCCTCATAGGAAAAGCTCAAAGTTGGTCAGGGCTCCAATCTACCCTTCTTCGAATCAGGGGGCGTATCCTCTGTAGACGACCGGTCTATAGACATCACCCTGGATGGTTGAGAACCAGTCCTTCCTGGAGCAGTAAGAATGATAGTAATTGTACCTAAAGGTGGTCTTGTTGAAGCATTTCTTTGAGGTCCTGATCTTGCCTGACTACCTTATCCGTTGGGTTGATACAGGAATTGCTTCAATTTCCCACTCTTAACCAATTGCTCTAAATGACTCCACAACATCCTACAATCCTCTGTAGTGTGCCCCGCTTTTGGTGGTATTGGCAATAAAGGCTCTGGTTACGCCTCGTGGGGTCTTCCCCTATCTTATTTGGCCATTTAAAGTACGGCTCACTCTTAATTTTTTCCAAGATTTGGTGCACAGGCTCTCAGAATACAGTGCTAACCACCTGAGTAGCAGTAGATTTGGATTGCCCAGCAAAATCTCTCCGAGGTCGGTTACTGTTGTATCTATCCGACCAAAAATCCCTTCTGTCCTGTGGGACCACCTTAGCTTTCCCTTTCCTTTGTTGTTGGTCATCTTCGACCCGCTTATACTCGTCAATGCGGACCATGAGCTAACGTACACTCCTAACAGGCTTCCTTGTCAAAGATTTTCTCAAATCATGCTCGGTGGGTAGGCTAACCTTGAAAGTCCTTATAGCCACATCATCGAAGTTCTCATCTATCTCATTAAACATTTCCTAGTACTTGTCGGAATACGTTTTCAGGGTTTCCCATTCTCGCATAGTCATAGACAATAAGGAGTCTAAGGGCCGAGGAACTCTACTGTAAGTAACAAAACAAGCCCCAAACGCTCTGGTAAGCTCCTTAAAAGAGTTAATAGAACCTTCCTGCAGACCATTGAACCATCTCATTGTCACAAGCCCCAAACTAGATGGGAACACCTTGCACATCAAAATCTCATTCTTTAAGTGAACAACCATTCTCTGATTGAAGTGACTAACATGTTCCACAAGGTCTGTTTTGCCATTATACATGGTGAACGCTGGCTGAGTAAACTGCCGAGGGAGCTTCCCACCTTCAATCCTACGAGTAAAAGGAGATTTAGAAATCTGGTTAAGAGCCCTGCTTATAGCATCGTTGCCCAGACCTTTGCGAGATGGACTCTTATTCCTACACTTATAATGGCAATCCTCATCATACGAAAAAGACACACTAGGAGAAGTCCTTGACCTAGGCTTATAGTTGCCATCCCTATCATCATCTGAAGAAGGGTCAGAGCTTGAAGGAGTCTTTCTCCGTTGCTCGCGGCGTAACCTCCTCCGCAGACGGTCAATCTCCAATTGCATGCTTTTAGTATTCTCTTCATGAGAGACATGACTCCTACTTCGGGACTGGCTCCTACTAGTTTGAGTAGTATGTACACTAACTTCACGATCTGTCATACGTTCAAGGTTGAGGAAATGATTTTGGCACTGGGATCCCACAGACGACGCCAATTGTAAAGGCGGGTTTTGGATCCTAAGCCCACAAGGTAACAGGGTTAAGGTCCAAAGAGCCCAATATAAAGAATTTTTAGAGAGTGGACTGAAAACTAAGTTTCAATGAGTTGGACAACGCTCACAATGGATTAAAGATTGAAATAAAACAAAGAAAAACAGGTTTTATGCGAAGAAATCCTTCCTCGGCAAAGTCCGAGGAGAGTAGTTCTTGAGTATATTCTTGTTAGACTTGATTACAATTTCAGTTCTTTGTGCTACAGTATTTTTTCTACAGATTCTTAGATGAATCTCTCCCTATCCCTAGAGGATCTCTTACATTATATAGCATCTTTTGGCTAATCTTGGCCCTTTATTTGTTGATCATGTAAGCCACTACTCGAGTGCTTGTCCCACTAGATGCTCTCCCAAGTCTTTTGTGAGTTGCAGCAACCAAGACAGCAATGTTCAGGGGTCTTCTCCACATAAATGAGGTCAGAGGGTTTGGGGGGGTGTATTAAGTGTGGTGGCGGCTACCATCCCTCTAATCACGTCAAGGTTAACCCCCTTTCTAAAGCTCTTCCTCTACAGTGTGGCCCCCTCTGGTAATGTGTCATTGACGTGACCATGGCCCGCCTCTCCAGCCTTATCGTCTGAGTGTATGGTCTCCTCGAAACTGCATTGGCCCCCTTGGCCGTGGGTATGACACATGGCATTATTTCCTTATTAAATTTCAGTATCCCACAACCAATATTAGGCCTGTGCGATGCACGCCTTTATTAAGAATCATATGTAAATTAATGAAAATAAACAATAATAATTTTTATAATAAAAATAAAGTAATCGTTTGCTCTATTTTTTTTTTTTTAAATAAGTAACATTTTACTTTATGTTATATAATGAATGTATATTTCAGAAGATTGAGTTTTTATAAATAAAAAAATCATATAAGTCCAAAATTAATTGAATGGAATATGGTAAATAACTATGCAACTAATATAAAAGGAGATGTCTGAAAAATATAAAGGGAGTTTGCATAATTAAAACTCAAGTGCATATTAAAATGAAAAATCCTGAATTCAATAATTAAAAAATAATAATTGAAAGCATATTTAAGTGATAACCTCAATGTAATAGTTAAGAATTATGAACAACCCAAATTACTAAACATTAAAAAATAAAAGTAGATAAACTTATGTAAGAATTGAATTTTTGTCTTTGAAAGTGAGGAAGGAGGCACCAAATTTCACCCTATAAAAACAAAATGTTAAATATAAACTTTAAGAAATTTTTTTGAGAAAAAATTTTGATCGAGTGCTTTGAAACCTTAAGGAAACTCCCTAGAAAAATATAATAAAAAACAACATGAATAAATATATATATATATATATATATATATATATATAAAATTGGGAATTTAATTTTTGAAGTGAAGAGGGACTGAATTTGAGAGAAAAACAAATAACCCTAAAAAATGATAGAAACTTGGACAAATATTAATGAAAAAAAATCATGAATTTGGATTTATTATTTATAGTGACCTGAAAATCTAAAGATGAGAGTCACGGTATAAAAAAACTATTATCCATAATCATTCCTATATTTATCCAACAAACAAAATTTCAACCATGGTAAACTTTAACCCAAAAAAAAAAGTTGATAAGAAGTTGTTTCTATTTAAAATAATGATTTTAAATTGTGAAGAAGTTGTTATAAGCACAAAAAAGAAAAAGAAAAAAGAAGGAATTTATTTAAAATCAAATACCATAAAAATCAAGTTGTTAACGTTAATTACAATTTTTTCCCTCTAACATACGGTAAATATCAATTTGTTAATGTTATTAGCTTTTTTTTTGTTATCCAAAAATTTGATATTTATCCAAAAAATAAATAAATAAAAACAAAATGTAAGGACTAGATTTGGATTGGACCCAATATAAGATTGGGTTTTAGGTCAACAAGCCCAAACAATAAATTTATAGAGCGTGGGTGAAAGAACTAATTCTACTCCAGAAGAAAGACAATAAAGACTGTTGATTTAAGATCGTTAAACACAAAAAGTCAGAGAATCTATCCTCGGCATGACCTCAGGAGTTTATATTATAATGACAAGTTTTTTTATCAAGGTTACAAGAGTTCACAGTATTATTACAAAGATTTCTTGATTTTTTCCGATCCCTCTTTAGGTCACCTTCCCATGCTATATATTACAATCTTGGTATCATCCCTACCATACACGTGTAGGTTGGATCCTGGGAACTCCTTCTTATCCCATCCGACACATCCCAGATCCATCATCTAGTAGCTATAAGGCTGCTTGATCACTGTTCAGGCATTACCTCCACATTAATGCGGCTAGAGAGTTGGTTGGGAGGCATTTAATATGGAGGCAGCAGCCTTTGAAGATATTTGTTGCCACCCTTCACTCACCCCTTATCCAATGCTTGTCCCTTAGTTGTGATGCAACCTTGAGGGAGGCCTGGGATGATAAAACATTCTTACTGACCTCAGATCTCAGTTTCCGAGATGAATTTTCTCCTCGGACATATTTTGGGACTGCCACATACAACCTTTATTTCTTCTTCTCATACCATTCCCATTATAACCTTATTTAACCATCCTCGGATTGGTTGATATCCTCGGATTGGGCCAAAGGCCCAATTCATACAGTATTAATATTACCTTCTAGATAGTTGTCCCCCACACAAAATATATTTGAAAAAAAATAGATAACAAATTTATTATTAATTCCTCCTGTGTGTATATCCTCCCAATGAAAGTGGTTTTTTTTGTTATATATATATATATATATATTCATTTTTAATTTATGGGATTTGCTATACTTCTACGTACACAACTACAAATTTTAATATTTTATGCTTTGGATTTTGTTTTCTTTCTATCCTATTATTTTAGGCTTTATTGATAATATTTAGATAGACACAATTGTAGGTAAACTGTTATCCATAATCATTCCTATATTTATCCAACAAACAAAATTTCAACCATGGTAAACTTCAACAAAAAAAAAAAAAAAAAAAAGTTGATAAGAAGTTGTTTCTATTTAAAACAATAATTTTAAATTGTAAAGAAGTTGTTATAAGCAAAAAAAAAAAAGAGGGAATTTATTTAAAATCAAATACCATAAAAATCAACCTTCAAAAAAAAAAAAAAAACCCATAAAAATCAAGTTGTTAACGTTAATTACAATATTTTTCCCTAACATACCGTAAAGATCAAGTTGTTAATGTTATTGGCTTTTTTTTTTTTGTTATCCAAAAATTTGATATTTATCCAAAAAATAAATAAATTTAAACAAAATAAATTTGAAAAAAAATAGATAACAAATTTATTATTAATTGCTTCCCGTGTGTATATCCTCCCAATGAAAGTGGTTTTTTTATTTTTTTTTTATTTTTATTTTTTTAATTCATGGGATTAGCTATACTTCTACGTACGTACACTACTACACATTTTAATATTTTATGCTTTGGATTTTTTTTTTTCTTTCTATCCTATTATTTTAGGTTTTGTTGATAATATTTAGATAGACATAATTGTAAGTTGTAGTTGTATGTGGCACCAACCAACTAAATTTACTTTTCAAAGAAGAAAACCAACTAAATTTAATCTCTTTTTAAAATTTTACATTTTGTTGAATGTAGGTAGCATATTTTGTTAAAACACTTATTTTTTAATATAAGTTGCATGTTTTGTTAAAATTGCTTTTTTTATAATACACTACACATACAAATAAGGATTAGATGAAGAATTTGGATTATAATACACTACACTTAAAAAATAAGGATTAAATGGAAATTAAAGGAGAAAAAAAAATTTAAACTAAAAATTTATACAAATTGGTGAAGCCACTTGGCGCAACCACGGCTTCTAAGCTCAACTTTTATAGTATATGATATGATATGATCACATATATTTATATTTGCTAATACATATCATGCATATATATAGGTCTACATATGTAAATACTACTCCTATTAAACACTCTAGGTAATTCCAGTTTCAAGATTAACTTTGATGGAGCTCTTTTCAGTCAAGAGAGTCGTGCTGGTATTGGTGTTGTGGTACGAAACAAAGCGGGTCTGGTCATGACCTCCCTCTCACAGCAAATTCGATTACCTTCAACTGTTCTAGAGGTAGAGACCCTAGCGGCACGAAGTGCTCTGGAATTAGCAATTGAGATAGGAGTAAACAAAGTCATTCTTGAGGGGGATTGTGCAATTCTCATCTACGCTCTTCAATTCAAAAGCCATTCCTTGGCTCAATTTGGCCACTTAGAAAAGGATGTAAGTACCTTGCATCCTTTTTCCAAAGTTGTAGTCTTTCCCATGTGTGTAGGCATTGTAACGCAGTTGCTCATTCTTTAGCAAGATGAGCAATATTATGTCCTCATTTGTTGGTCTAGATAGAAGATGTTCCACCAGACATTTATAATGTTCTTTAGGCTGATTAGATAGCCTCCTTTAATAAAACACCGTGACATAGCTATTGATCTTTAATTTTCTAGAAATTTTGCAAGCATGGAGAATTCAAGATGAAAATGTAATCCAATTGTGGATTTGTCAAAATTCGCCTCCAATAAAAAGATATTGAGTAATATTGTAGTTTTAAGTTATAACAAATTTTGTAACTAAACTTTGTCATATATATATATATATATATATAGAGAGAGAGAGAGAGAGAGAGAGAGAGAGAGAGAGAGAGAGAGAGAGAGAGAGAGAGAGGTTCAAGTTACACCTAGTGTAAACCTTAAGAGTTACACTTTTTTTAAACCATTGGATTTAAGTAGATCCAACGGAAATAAATAAAAAAAAAACCCTCATTAATGCTAATATTCTAATTGATCCTTTTTTTTTATTTTATTTAATACATTCCATACTTATTTCTTAGCCAAAAAAAAAAAAAAAAAATTATATGTCTACTATCTCTCTCTCTCTTTCTCTTTGCACGTTTCTCTCTCTATCTCCTCAGCGGCTCTTCCACCTCCATGGCTAGGTTGCTGCCAGGAAAAAAAAAAAAAAAAAAAGCCACAGCCTACTTAACTTTGATTAATAACAAAACTATTGCTATTCCGTTTTGCTATTATGGATGAGAACCAATTATGCAATACACATGGTTCTACTATGCCGTTTTATTGCTTGGTCCTATCTATCTTCCAGATAGTGATCTTATTGTTGCGCTGCACAAGTAGAAAATACAAAGATAAATAACTATCCAAAGGGGTATACAACCAGAACCTCAAATTTATATATGACTTCATACACTAGTGAGTAGTGATGGATGGCCCCCCTCTATTTCAAATTTTATTAGGTTCCTGTGTTGCTTAAGTCCACACGAAAGCTTTATAAATTTTTTTGTGAAAGGTCTCACATTGTCTTTCTAAGCCTCATAACATGTTGGCTAATAATGTGTATGTTTTGTGACAGGTCTCACTTTGTCGTATATATCTATACGAAAGCTTGGTCCTATCTATCTTCCAGATAGTGATCTTATTGTTGTGCTGTACAAGTAGAAAATACAAAGATAAATAACTATCCAAAGGGTATACAACCAGAACCTCAAATTTATAGGGACTTCATACACTAGTGATGGATGGTCCTCCTTTATTTCAAATTTTATTAGGTTCCTGTGTTGCTTAAGTCCACACGAAAGCTTTATAAAGCCTTTTGTGAAAGGTCTCACACTGTCTTTCTAAGCCTTATAGCGTGTTGGCTGATAATGTGTATGTTTTGTGAAAGGTCTCTCTTTGTCATATATATCTATACTATATATAAGAGAATTCCCCTTTTTCAACTGGACTTTTAAGTGATTCAAAAATACCCTCATTATTGAAGAGTAACTTCATTTAGAAAATAGAAGATTTTTTGGGCATGCACGTAAGCGTGTGCTCAGAGGCCAGTATATATAAGAGATGGGTTCAAGTTACACCTGGTGTAACTTCACAAAAGTTACACCTGGTGTAACTTCACAAGAGTTACACCTTTTTTGAACTATTGATTACTATTAGATCTAAGAGTAAAAAAACACTCATAGTGGTATCATTATTACTCTTTAGAAATTAGTGATCTAGGCATTAACTTTTCTAATTAAAAAGGGGGGGGGGGGGGAGGGGGGGGGAAAGCCATAGCATTAACTCTTTTTTTTTTTTTTCGTCCATATCGTCATCTTCTTCCTCTTGTCTTTCTTTTTGCACTATACTTTCAGGCCTCCACCATTCATAAAATTCTCATGGTTGGGTTGGAAAGCAGCCACATAGCTTTTCTTTTGTTTATTCGTCTGGTTTTACTAGGTAATTTCATAGTTGACATTGAGGAGACCGCATGTGCTCTAAGACTATTGCAGTGAAAATATATTTCTTAAATTTGGATTTCCATTACCATTATTAATAATAGTCTTGTATCTATAAAGGAGTTTTTAATCGGATGGTGTGTTTTCTGTTGAAGAAATTTCTTTGTGGAGGAACCATGAGAAGAACTTTCACATTAACTTGAGAAGAACTTTCACATTAACTTTAAGAGAGAATCTTGACTAAAATATTTTGTTTATTTATAGAGACGTTATATTCAGAATTCTTTCAACAGCGAGCCTAGCAAGAAGAAAAGGACTTGAGAGTTATTTTTAGAATTTTTTCCAACAAGTCTAAGAAGAAGAAAAGACTTGAGATGTTATTTTCAGAATTATTCCAACCACCATTCATGATGGAGGCTTGAAAGTATAGTGCAAAAAGAAAGAAAAGAGGAAGAAGATGATGATATGGACGGGAAAAAAAGAGTTAATGCTGTGGTTTTTTTTTTTTTTTTTTTTTTTTTTTTTTCATTTAATAAGAAAAGTTAATGCCTAAATCACTAATTTCTAGAGAGTAATAATGATATTACCATGAGTGTTTTTTTGACCCTTAGATCTAATAGTAATCAATGGTTCACAAAAGGTGAAGTTAGACCAAGTGTAACTCTTGTGAAGTTACACCAGGTGTAACTTGAACCCATCTTACACCTGGTGTAATTTCACAAGAGTTACACATTTTATGGATCATTGATTACTATTAAATCTAAGGATCAAAAAACACTCATAGTAATGTCATTATTACTCCCTAGAAATTAGTGATTTAAGCGTTAACTCTTATTATTAAAAAAAAAAAACCCAGCATTAACTGATAGAGAAAGGAGTTTCAAAAAAAAAAACTGATAGAGAAAGGCTGAAAGGAGAGAAAGGCTACGGCTCACTGGACTTCGTTGTCCCATTGCTCTGGTCTTTCCCGCTGCCGATATTGCTGTCCTTGGCCGCGATTTGTGGTTTTTTAATAGCAACTGATATATGTAGTGTACACACAAAAACCATACCTACGAAAGCCAAATAAATGGAAATTGTAATTCTAATGCTTTGAACTATGTATAACCAATTGGAAAACACAAAAGTGACTGAACAGTAAACACAATCAAATTAAAGGGATGAATGGATCAAATCTAAGTGAATACAAACAACAAAAAATATATAAATATACAGAGAGATTTTAGTTACTTGTTATGTGTGATTGGTGATCTTTTACAAGAGATAGAGAGGGGTTCAATTTGAAGGCTTAATGAAGAATCTTTAACAACAACAACAGGTACATATATGGAGGTCAAGAGCAATTCTAAAAAAAAATAAAATAAAATAAAAACCACAGCATATATGGCTTATTAAATTTCTGTATCCCACAACTAGTATTAGGCCCGTGCGATGCACGGCTTTATGAAGAATCATATGTAAATCAATGAAAATAAAGAATAATAATTTTTATAATAAAAATAAAGTAATCGTTTGCTCTATTTTTTTTTTTAAATAAGTAACATTTTACTTTATGTTATATAATGAATGTATATTGCGGAAGATTGAGTTTTTATAAATATAAAAATCATATAAGTCCAAAATTAATTGAATGGAATATGGTAAATAACTATGCAACTAATATAAAAGGAGATGTCTGAAAAATATAAAGGGAGTTTGCATAATTAAAACTCAAGTGCATATTAAAATGAAAAATCTTGAATTCAATAATTAAAAAATAATAATTGAAAGCATATTTAAGTGATAACCTCAATGTAATAGTTAAGAGTTATGAACAACCCGAATTACTAAACATTAAAAAATAAAAGTAGATAAACTTATGTAAGAATTGAATTTTTGTCTTTGAAAGTGAGGAAGGAGGCACCAAATTTCACCCTATAAAAACAAAATGTGTAAATATAAACTTTAAGAAATTTTTTTGAGAAAATTTTTTGACCGAGTGCTTTGAAACCTTAAGGAAATTCCTTGGAAAAATATAATAAAAAACAACATGAATAAAAAATAAATATATATATATATATATATATATAAAATTGGGAATTTATTTTTTGAAGTGAAGAGGGACTGAATTTGAGAGAAAAACAAATAACCCTAAAAAATGATAGAAACTTGGACAAATATTAATGAAAAAAATCATGAATCTGGTTTTATTATTTATAGTGACTTGAAAATCTAAAGATGAGAGTCACAGTATAAAAAAACTATTATCCATAATCATTCCTATATTTATCCAACAAACAAAATTTCAACCATGGTAAACTTTAACCCAAAAAAAAAAAGTTGATAAGAAGTTGTTTCTATTTAAAATAATAATTTTAAATTGTGAAGAAGTTGTTATAAGCACAAAAAAAAAAAAAAAAAAAAAAAAAAGAAGGAATTTATTTAAAATCAAATACCATAAAAATCAAGTTGTTAACGTTAATTACAATTTTTTTCCTCTAATATACGGTAAATATCAATTTGTTAATGTTATCAGCTTTTTTTTTTGTTATCCAAAAATTTGATATTTATCCAAAAAATAAATTAATTAAAACAAAATATATTTGAAAAAAAAATAGATAACAAATTTATTATTAATTCCTCCTGTGTGTATATCCTCCCAATGAAAGTGGTTTTATATATATATATATATATATATATATATATATATATTTATTTATTTATTTTTAATTTATGGGATTAGCTATACTTCTACGTACACAACTACAAATTTTAATATTTTATGCTTTGGATTTTGTTCTCTTTCTATCCTATTATTTTAGACTTTATTGATAATATTTAGATAGACACAATTGTAGGTAAACTGTTATCCATAATCATTCCTATATTTATCCAACAAACAAAATTTCAACCGTGGTAAACTTCAACCAAAAAAAAAAAAAAAGTTGATAAGAAGTTGTTTCTATTTAAAACAATAATTTTAAATTGTAAAGAAGTTGTTATAAGCAAAAAAAAAAAGAGGGAATTTATTTAAAATCAAATACCATAAAAATCAACCTATCAAAAAAAAAAAAAAAAACCCATAAAAATCAAGTTGTTAACGTTAATTACAATATTTTTCCCTAATATACCGTAAAGATCAAGTTGTTAATGTTATTGGCTTTTTTTTTTTTTTTTTTTTTTTGTTATCCAAAAATTTGATATTTATCCAAAAAATTAATAAATTTAAACAAAATAAATTTGAAAAAAAAATAGATAACAAATTTATTATTAATTGCTTCCCGTGTGTATATCCTCCCAATGACAGTGGTCTTTTTTTTTTTTTTTTTTTTTTTTTTTTTTTTTTTTTAATTCATGGGATTAGCTATACTTCTACGTATGTACACTACTACACATTTTAATATTTTATGCTTTGGATTTTTTTTTCTTTCTATCCTATTATTTTAGGCTTTGTTGATAATATTTAAATAGACATAATTGTAAGTTGTAGTTGTATGTGGCACCAACCAACTAAATTTACTTTTCAAAGAAGAAAACCAACTAAATTTAATCTCTTTTTAAAATTTTACATTTTGTTGAATGTAGGTAGCATATTTTGTTAAAACACTTATTTTTTAATATAAGTTGCATGTTTTGTTAAAATTGCTTTTTTTTATAATACACTACACGTACAAATAAGGATTAGATAAAGAATTTGGATTATAATACACTACACTTAAAAAATAAGGATTAAATAGATTAGATGAAGAATTTGGATTGTAATCAAATTAAAATTTTTATCAACTTAGAAATTATAGTAGATAAATTAGATGAAGAATTTGGATTGTAATCAAGTTAAAATTTTTATCAACTTAGAAATTATAGGAGAAAAAAAAAATTTAATCTAAAAATTTCTACAATTTGGTGAAGTCACTTAGTGCAACCACGGCTTCTAAGCTCAACTTTTATAGTATATGATATGATATGATATGATTACATATATTTATATTTGCTAATACATATCATGCATATATAGGTCTACATATGTAAATACTACTCCTATTAAACACTCTAGGTAATTCCAGTTTCAAGATTAACTTTGATGGAGCTCTTTTCAGTCAAGAGAGTCGTGCTGGTATTGGTGTTGTGGTACGAAACGAAGTGGGTCTGGTCATGACCTCCCTCTCACAGCAAATTCGATTACCTTCAATTGTTCTAGAGGTAGAGACCCTAGCGGCACGAAGTGCTCTGGAATTAGCAATTGAGATAGGAGTAAACAAAGTCATTCTTGAGGGGGATTGTGCAATTCTCATCTACGCTCTTCAATTCAAAAGCCATTCCTTGGCTCAATTTGGCCACTTAGCAAAGGATGTAAGTACCTTGCATCCTTTTTCCAAAGTTGTAGTCTTTCCCATGTGTGTAGGCATTGTAACGCAGTTGCTCATTCTTTAGCAAGATAAGCAATATTATGTCCTCAATTGTTGGTCTAGATGGAAGATGCTCCACCAGACATTTATAATATTCTTCAGTCTGATTAGATAGCCTCCTTTAATAAAACGTCGTGACATAGCTATTGATCTTTAATTTTCTAGAAATTTTGCAAGCATGGAGAATTCAAGATGAAAATGTAATCTAATTGTGGATTTGTCAAAATTCGCCTCTAATAAAAAGATATTGTGTAATATTGTAGTTTTAAGTTATAAAAAATTTTGTAGCTAAACTTTGTCATATATATATATATATATATATATATATATATAGAGAGAGAGAGAGAGAGAGAGAGAGAGAGAGAGAGAGAGAGAGAGAGTTACACCTGATGTAAATCTTAAGAATTATACCTTTTTTTAAACCACTGGATTTAAGTAGATCAAATGGTAATATAAAAAAAATTTAAAAAAAAACTCATTAATGCTAATATTCTAATTGATCTCATTTATTTATTTTTTTATTTAATACATTCTATACTTATTTCTAAACCAAAAAAAAAAAAAAAAAAAAAAATTATACATCTATTGTCTCTCTCTCTCTCTTTCTATTTACACGTTTCTCTCTCTATCTCCTCCACGGCTCTTCCACCTCCATGGCTAGGTTACTGCCAGGAAAAAAAAAAAAAAAAAAAGCCACAGCCGACTTAACTTTGATTAATAACAAAACTATTGCTATTCCGTTTTGCTATTATGGATGAGAACCAATTATGCACAAATACACATAGTTCTGCTATGCCGTTTTATTGCTTGGTCCTATCTATCTTCCAGATAGTGATCTTATTATTGTGCTGCACAAGTAGAAAATACAAAGATAAATAACTATCCAAAGGGGTATACAACCAGAACCTCAAATTTATATATAACTTCATACACTAGTGAGTAGTGATGGATGGTCCCCCTCTATTTCAAATTTTATTAGGTTCCTGTGTTGCTTAAGTCCACACGAAAGCTTTATAAATCCTTTTGTGAAAGGTCTCACATTGTCTTTCTAAGCCTTATAACATGTTGGCTAATAATGTGTATATTTTGTGACAGGTCTCACTTTGTCGTATATATCTATACGAAAGCTTGGTCCTATCTATCTTCCAGATAGTGATCTTATTGTTGTGTTGTACAAGTAGAAAATACAAAGATAAATAACTATCCAAAGGGTATACAACCAGAACCTCAAATTTATAGATGACTTCATACACTAGTGATGGATGGTCCCCCTCTATTTCAAATTTTATTAGGTTCCTGTGTTGCTTAAGTCCACACGAAAGCTTTATAAAGCCTTTTGTGAAAGGCCTCACATTGTCTTTCTAAGCCTCATAGCATGTTGGCTGATAATGTGTATGTTTTGTGAAAGGTCTCTCTTTGTCATATATATATTTATACTATATATAAAAGGATTTCCTTCTTTCAACTGGACTTTTAAGTAATTCAAAAATACCCTCATTATTGAAGAGTAACTTCATTTAGAAAATAGAAGATTTTTTGGGTATGAACGTAAGCGCGTGCTCAAAGGCTAGTATATATATGAGATGAGTTCAAGTAACACCTGGTGTAACTTCGCAAGAGTTACACCTTTTGTGAACCATTGATTACTATTAGATTTAAGGGTAAAAAAACACTCATAGTGGTATTATTATTACTCTTTAGAAATTAGTGATTTAGGCATTAACTCTTCTTATTAAAGGAAAAAAAAAAAACCCACAGCATTAACTCTTTTTTTTTTTTTTTTTTTTGTGGTCCATATCATCATCTTCTTCCTCTTGTCTTTCTTTTTGTACTATACTTTCAGGCCTTCACCATTCATAAAATTCTCATAGTTGGGTCGGAAAGCAGCCACATAGCTTTTCTTTTGTTTATTCGTCTAGTGTTACTAGGTAATCTCATAGTTGATGTTGAGGAGACCACATGTGCTCTAAGACTATTGCAGTGAAAAGATATTTCTTAAATTTGGATTTCCATTACAACTATTAATAATAGTCTCGTATCTATAAAGGAGTTTTTAATCGGATGGTGCGTTTTCTGTTGAAGAAATTTCTTTGTGGAGGAACCATGAGAAGAACTTTCACATTAACTTTAAGAGGGAATCTTGACTAAAATATTTTGTTTATATATAGAGACGTTATATTCAGAATTCTTTCAACAGCGAGCCTAGCAAGAAGAAAAGGACTTGAGAGTTATTTTCAGAATTTTTTCCAACAAGAAGTCTAAGAAGAAGAAAAGACTTGAGATGTTATTTTCAGAATTATTCCAACCACCATTCATGATGGAGGCATGAATGTATAGTGGAAAAAGAAAGAAAAGAGGAAGAAGATGATGATATGGATGAAAAAAAAAAAGAGTTAATGCTGTGTGTGTGTGTGTGTGTGTTTTTTTTTTTTTTTTTTTCATTTAATAAGAAAAGTTAATGCCTAAATCACTAATTTCTAAGGAGTAATAATGATACTACCGTGAGTGTTTTTTTTACCCTTATATCTAATAGTAATCAATGGTTCACAAAAGGTGAAGTTAGACCAAGTGTAACTCTTATGAAGTTACACCATGTGTAACTTGAACCAAGGGCGGCACTAAAGCAAATTCAGGGGGTTCAAATGAACTCCCTGACTTCAAAATAAAAAGCTGTATATATATATATATATATATATATATATATATATATATTGTTAGCTTAATACTTTAATTTATTTTTAAAAATATTTTTTTTTTTGCACACTCTGACTTAAATTTTGCACATCTTTATTACAAGTATTTTTGACTTTAAGAATAAAGAGTAAGGTTTTTTTTTTTTTTTTTTTTTTTTTGAGAAACCGAATAAAGAGTAAGTGTTTGTGAATTGTAAGTGTAATTTTTTTTTTATTATAAATTGATATTATATGTGTGTGAGTGTGTTCAATATTAATTGTGTACATTACTTTTTGTTATAATATTACGTATTTGTGTAAATTATGATGTGTGTGGATATTTGCTTGTACAATATAAATATAATATAACTTTATATAATTTAATAATTAAGAAATAGAGAGGTTTTTTTTTTTTTTTTTTTTTTTTACATGTGTGTGTATTGTTATCATATTATAATAATTTTTTCTAATAAAGTAGTAAAATTCAAGAAAACAATTGTAAAGTTAATGATTGTTCAAGCATTACCACTGCACACCATTGGTGCAATGGTCACTCCACAAGTATAAGTGCTTGTGGGGTGTAGGGGGAAAGGGTCGGGGTTCAAGTCTTCAGGAGGGAGTTTCGCACACATATACACTTAGATTAGGTTGTATAATTTATGTATGAATAAATGTGATTGTGTGCATTAATAATTAATACGGAGCCAATGAGTTGAAATTAGTCATTTAGTCTAAAATATTTTTATGAAAACAAAATCAAATAGATAATAACAATTGTATAAAGATAAAAATGTTAGACAAACTTAACAAAATAAAATGATCATAGACTCATAGCTACCCACATTAGCAATAGATATTCATAATGAACTATCATGTAACATTCAAAATTTAAAAACTTGTAAAATAAAATTGTAAAACTTCATGTATTATTATTATTATTATTATTATTATTTCGATAATTCAATATATTCAAGTTTTCTTTTTATTAAAATTTTGTAGTGACCCTCCTAAACAAAATTCCTGCAGTTGTCACTGACTTGAACCCATCTTACACCTTTTTTTTTTTTGAGAAACAACCCATCTTACACCTGGTGTAACTTTACAAGAGTTACACATTTTATGGACCATTGATTACTATTAAATCTAAGGATCAAAAAACACTCACAGTAATGTCATTATTACTCCCTAGAAATTAGTGATTTAAGTGATAACACTTATTATTAAAAAAAAAAACAACCCAGCATTAATTGATAGAGAAAGGCTGAGAGGAGAAAGGCTACGGCTCACCGGACTTCGTTGTCCCATTGCTCTGGTCTTTCCCGCTGCCGATATTGCTGTCCTTGGCCGCGATTTGTGGTTTTTTAATAGCAACTGATATATGTAGTGTACACACAAAAACCATACCTACGAAAGCCTAATAAATGGAAATTGTAATTCTAATGTTTTGATCTATGTATAACCAATTGGAAAACACAAAAGTGACTGAACAGTAAACACGATCAAATTAAAGGGATGAATGGATCAAATCTAAGTGAAAACAAACAACAAAAAATATATAAATATACAGAGAGATTTTAGTTACTTGTTATGTGTGATTGGTGATCTTTTACAAGAGATAGAGAGGGGTTCAATTTGAAGGCTTAATGAAGAATCTTTAACAACAACAACAGGTACATATATGGAGGTCAAGAGCAATTCTAAATGGAGGAGTACAATTTATCACTGATTCCATTCAACGGTCCAGATTGTGCCTATTTATTTATTAGTTATTGTAGGAAACCATGAAACAGCAGTGGAAGCCAAGGATGGTGAGATCAACGGCATGAACAACGAGCAGTTGTGGGAGCACAAAGTCCGGCGAGCCTCAACCTCTCTCTGTATCACCGTTGAATCCAAATTTTTCTCTCTCTCCATTGGTTTGGGCGTCTAGCTTTGGCGATCTAGTTGCACATGAGTTTCACGTGAGCTCCATTAGTGAGTTTAAACGGCAAAGTAACAGACGTATTCATTTGGAAAATGTGTAAAGTTTATGGAGTACATTGGCTAAATTAAAAGTTTAGGGGGGTGTAATGGTTACTACTCCAAAGTTCAGGGGTCTCTGGGCATTTTTCCCATTTAATCTTGAGCATTTTATGAATGGTGGAGGCCTGAAAGTATAGTGCAAAAAGAAATATGGAGGAAGAAGATGATGATATGGAAGAAAAAAAAAGTTAATGCTGTGGTTTTTTTTTTTTTTTTTTTTAAAATAATAAGAGTTAATGCCTAAATCACTCATTTCTAAGAAGTAATAATGACATTACTATGAGTGTTTTTTGACCCTTAGATCTAATAGTAATCAATAATCCATAAAAGATGTAACTCTTGTGAAGTTACACAAAATGTAACTTGAACCTATCTCATATATATATATATATATATATATATATTTTTTGAACAGTCCCGAGAGAGAGCTAAACCGAATCTAAATAAAGCACTCTGATCATTCTCTCTCACAATCACACACACTCTCACAATAATTGGATTGTTATTATACATAAAGGGCAATGAAAGTCTAAAAGATAATAATTCCAAAGTTGATTTCGACCCCTCATTATTTATCACATTCACAGAGGTTCCAATCTCTCCTACCAACCCACGCTACCTCATTATCACTAGAGAAACCAAGGGCCACTCTTTTTTTGTTTTTTGTTGTTGATGTTTTTTTTTGGGCTTATCTTTCATTTTGCCCAAATTGCCCACACTCATTCTCCAAAATTCCAATTCCATCCCAAACAAATCTGGTACTTGTACCTACAGATAACAGCTTGCTTTCTTTCTTTGTATGAAAAGAAAAAACATAGCAAAGCCAACTCTACCACCTCTCAAAATCTCAACCCCTTTTATATTTAAGGTATCCATATGTATATATATTATATTCAGATATTCTCATTCTATCAAACAAACGCAGCACTATTTTCTGCTCTCTCTGAATCCCGAATCTCCATTTCTTAGCAAAATGTTTCCGAAATTGGCGTCGAGAGTTGCTTCGTAAAACAGTTTCCATTTGGTTTCCAATAAGAATATGCTTCCTCCATTGTTTACGTCTTGCTGCTTGTTATTGCTATAGCTGTGTTCGTTGATGGTCATCTATATATAACCAAAAACAAAAACAAACAAACTTTGCGTTTCGTTTCGTTTCGTGTGCTCAGACTCGTAGCGTTATAGCGAGATTTCCGAAATTCACTTCGGTAATGCATTTTCTATGAACGAATTATTATGTATTTATTTATTTATTTGTTGTTTTCTATGTATTTGTTTTCTTTGAATTCGTACTCCGTTTGGCAACTTAGAAAAAGAAAACGAGATTCGAATTTCGAAATTCCGCGTCTCAGGTTTTTTAAGTTATAGGAAACCTATCAAAGAAGACCATATTATTAGTTAAGAAACTAGTTTTCGTTTTTCTTTTTCTCGGCAGCCAAACAGAGTAGGAACGAAAAACTTCTCTGCAGTTCAAATTTTCAATTTGAGCATAATATTTAGCTTACTGGTATATTGTTCGGAATAATATATACTATATTCATAGCTGTGAAGATTTTAATTTAATTTAATTAATTAATTTTTTTTTTCTTAATGAGTATAGTTTGTGAATCTGAAATAGCTGACTATGTGATACTAGAACTTGATTAATTTGGATTTGTTTGATATGGGCTTGGTCAAATTCGGCGGTTTTTACGAGATAATGGTAAACATGTTCACGGAATTAGATTAAACTGACTAGTCAATATGCTAATTTGATTAGCAATCACAGCTCTAATGATTGATGGCTTATCATAAATTTAGGAATTGGTGGCTTTACATAAACTTTGTGTAAGGCATGATAAGTTTGACTGATAAACCGATAAGCTGTTCAGTTGAATAAGAACAGTACTGAGGTTTGTTTAAATTAATTGTTTGGGAGAAAGGAAATTTAAACACGCTATCCTTTTCAGCTGGATTTAGTTGGACTCATATCATGATTGATGTGGCAATTACATGCCCAATTTATGGCTTTATGATAGGTTTTCAGTATTCAAATAATACGGAAAAGTGGCGGGTTTTGTATCGAGTTGGGATTGGGAGTTGAGAAGTCTAGTGTTGCAGCTAGCTAAGATTAATTTTCAAGGGCTGGATTCTCATGTTTATTCTTTTCTTCCAAAGAATAGTTTATAATTTTTTTTTTTTTGTTAAAAAAGGTCAGATGTAAGTCTTCTTTACTATCTAGGAATTGGGTTTTATGTAAGGTGTTCAATGTTGTTAATTGTGCTTGTCTGGCTCTATAAGAAAGTGGAGTTGTAGATTTTCAATCTGTCTGAAATGCTATGTTAAATGGACTTACGTCCATGTGAGGATTTGGTGTATGTCTGGTTCTTTGACTTGTCTAACCTCCAATTGTTAGGACATACGGGAGTTTGTTTATCTGTAAAATGGACTAGTTATCTTGTTCTATCGCATGAGATAATTGACATTTTGCCCAAGATGAATTCTTCACTTTAGGAGCATTTTAAGTTGGGAATTCTAGTAAATCAAGTAGTATTTATATCTTCATTTGTCAGGTATTCCATTTAGGTACATGTCTCAAAGTGAACATGTAGTTGTGTCTGATAGATTTACTTCATTTTAAAGGCTCTATGTAATAGCATACATGTATGTACTAATCAATTTTACTTCTTTGCAAAATAAAAGAGATTGCCTATTATTCATTAGGGAAAAAAAAAAGGTATGGCTCTGTCATGTGTCTGACAGATTTACTTAATTTTAAGGCTTCCATGTAAAATAGCATACATGTATGTACTAATTGATTTTACTTCTTTTCAATACAAAAGATATTGGCCTATTAGTCATTAGGAAAAAAAGAAGAAGAGATATTGTGCTGTTTAATCTGTGAAATGAGGAGACCACATTTTGCCCTCAAGCACAAAATGTTATTCAATCGTAGCTGTCAGGTTTTGTGTATGACTGTCTGGCACTATATTTTATACCTCTGACATAGTAAAAGGTCTACAACAGCACTGAAGTAGTCATATATTTTGAATCTTTAAATAATTTTATTCCTGAGAGCTGAATTTTAGGCCAGCAGAAACGTGGTGGTTCTACGAGAAGTTTTATGGCAACATAATACACAAATTATATCTGTTATCGTTTTCTTTTCTCATTATCTTTTAATGCTGGAACAGCTCCCAGTATCATTGTAACCAGGAAATGCAAACTTCTGTTGTATATGTTTCTGTGGACTTCTAGTCATCTTCTCACATCAGTATATATAATTTTATTTGTAGTGAAAGATGGTTGCCTTCGGGAAGAAGTTGAAGGAAAGACAAATTCTAGAGTGGCAAGGGTATGTTGAAATGTATATATATAATTTTTTGCATTGCTTAGAATTTAATTCATTCTGATTTCTTCAAGAAAGCTTTCTCTTAAAAATTAGGAAAGAGAAAATGTATACAATGAATTTTGGATACATCATTATGCTATCTACTTATGAATAAGTCATGGTGATAAGATAGTAAATTGTTTGTCTTGTCTAATGGCCGTTGTAACTCAAATGAGTTGATTTTTTGTCAATCTATTGCAATCATTTTAAAGCTTGTAGATTTTTAAGGGAGGCATGTAAACCTATTGATAGCAAAAAGAGAAAAAGGCATGAATACAACGGTTTCAACCAAGATACTAACTCCAAGGTCACACAGCAGATCTACATGTCCACAGCATGCCCTCGGCGCTCACTTACTCCTGACAACTACCTACATACATTTTCCAATAGAAACCTTATCTCATTACTGATTGATAAACTCTCTATTGTTCTGTTGATCTGTTCCCTCCAGGAGTGGTTTCCTTTTTGGGCCGTCTTAAAATATATGGGAATTTTAAACAGTGAAATTATTAATCCATTTGACTTCCTATATTATCCTTACTTTTGAATCCACCACCCTTAAAATTTGAATATCATCCTTTCTTCAAACAAAAATGCTTCTTCTTGGCCCACGTAAGGGCATTTTTAGAAGATTTTTATGTTTACATGCCATTTGCAATCACCCGTCTATTTTGGGATGGAGGGAATATATGAAAGTGGCTGAAACAATTTCTTGATCCTTACATTACCTCTGAAAGTGGCAGGTGGCAGCAACCTATCCCACAGTATTTAACCAGACCTTGATCTGAACCTGCAAAACACAGCTTTGTGTAGTCCATTGCCTGACTCCATTTGTAAATTGCTGCACAAAAAATCATTCATTCCAAAATTTAGTTGCTCTCCACAAAACACACAAAACCTGCTGAAATGATACCTTCATAATTAAAAGCTTTTAGGGGGTGCAATCTTTCTGTAGAAATAGCTAATAATATTTTGACAAAAAGCCTGTTTTGCTAAAGATGATAGCTTGTATGTGACTTCCTTAAAGATTCTTATCAATCTTTTTGTTTGAAGGCAACCAAAACAAAGAATTTGCACTGACATGACATTACATATTTCTCCAACTTAGTGGAGGCACACATATGAACAATAAACTAATACAAAGTTGAGATTTCCAACCTGTTGCTAAATATTAAATTGGACAACATATTCATTTCATTGTAATTAGGATCCTGCTGTCGATACTCATATTTATTATTTCTTTCAGATATTACATCAACTATAAACTGATGAAGAAAAAAGTAAAACAATATGCTCAACAAATTGAAGTTGGGACACAAGATCGCCAGCATGTTCTCAAGGATTTCTCAAGAATGTTGGATAATCAGGTATGTTGTCTGCATGTTTTTATCTTTGTCTTGTCTATATCTCTGTCATTCACAATTTGGTTATTGAATCACACATGCATTGTGTCAAACTGAGTGCACATTGAAGTTTCAACATATCATATATACTGAAAATGTTTATAGGTTCATTAACTCTAGATGAATTCTTGGCAGATGGGTTTGTGGATCATGCATCCACCTTGTCATTATGCTTGATTAAGCAATCTGTTGAGCTGTTGAACATTGATTAGCATGAGCATTTTTTATAGTTAATTTGTAGTAGGTTTTCTAATGGAATCAACTTCTTAAAATGAACCTCATTACCTTTTTGGAAGTGATGTTGGAAGATCTGTCAGTCTTTAAGATAAGTGAGGAAACATGTGATGTTCTGGTAATTAAAATGGAAGTTCTGTCATGCCTCTTAGACATGCAATGAACTGTGTGATGTCCATAAGAAGCTACCCTTACATAGGATCAAACTTGAGAAATGTATTTTTTGATGGTTGTGTTTCACTTTTGTATCTTTCTTACTGTCTTGGTGACAATGCAAGATATGTTCAAACTATGGAAGTGCTGTAAGTTGCAGAGGCTCTTGTGCTGATGTATACCTACATATCTGTACATATACATGTATAAATTCACGAGTGTGTGTCTGTCATTGTATTGCTTGCCTAATATATATTGCCAAGAGCCTTGTAACTCAATTGGTTGGCACCTCTTGGTGTGTGTTCATGACATCTAGGGTTCAAATCCCCCCTCCCCCCTCAAAACTATTGGATTAAAAAAAAAAATTGAAGCAGGAACTTCTTTCATGTGCAGCCATCATGGATGTTTTAACTTCTGCTGTTCTTTACTTGAGGTTGACCATGAAATGTTTCTACTTAATTTCTTCTTAATATTTCAGATTGAGAAGATTGTCCTTTTTCTGTTGGAGCAACAAGGGCTACTTGCAAGCAGGCTAGCTAAACTTGATGAACAGCATGATGCCCTTCAGCAACAGCCCGAAATATCCCAAATATGTGAATTACGACAAGCTTATAGAGCTGTGGGACAAGATCTTTTAAAGCTTCTCTTTTTTGTTGAGGTAAATGCTATTGGTCTGCGTAAGATACTGAAGAAGTTTGATAAACGCTTTGGTTATAGATTCACTAATGACTATGTCAAGACTCGTGCAAATCATCCGTACTCCCAGTTGCAGCAAGTTTTTAAGCATGTGGTAATGTGTTGATGTTCTTTTCCTATTTCCTCTTTTTATTTTTTGGCTAACCTTCCTATTTGAACATTTAAACACTTCAAAAATACTTCTAAAAACTTTTTTTCCCTGGATGAATGGAACTTGCAGGGAATAGGGGCTGTTGTGGGAGCCATATCACGTAATCTTCATGAACTTCAGGACCGTCAGGGAAGCTACTTATCAATATATGATCAGTCCGCTCTTCCCCTCGAGGTTCTGTTACGCATACTCCATGCAACCTGTTCAAGTTTTCATGGTTTTTTTTCTGTCTCAATGTTTTCTTACTCCCTGTTTATATATATATATATATATATATATATATATTACTGAATGAGTTGTAGTTATATATTTTTGGTTGGAAAGCAGCCATAAGGCTGGTGATTTACTATGGTATTTACTAGTTTTCATCTGCAGGATCCCGTCATTGATTCAATAAAAGCAGCTGTGGACAGGTTAACCCACTCAACAAATTTCCTCAACTTTTTGGCACAACATGCACTCATTATGCAAGAAGAGTTCCCTACTCCTGTTGAGGAACAAGTTGATGATCAGAACTACCATTTTATGTCGCTTCTTTTGAACTTAGTGAACACATTTCTTTATATGGTAAATACATATATTGTTGTCCCTACAGCAGATGACTACTCCTTGAGCCTTGGAGCTGCAGCAACAGTTTGTGGTATTGTAATTGGGGCAATGGCTGTTGCGCAGGTGTTTTCCTCAGTCTATTTTAGTGCATGGTCAAATAAAACATACTTCAGACCTCTTGTATTTAGCAGTGTAGTTCTTTTTGTGGGAAACATCTTGTACGCATTGGCTTATGATTTTAATTCAATAGCAGTTCTCCTAATTGGACGTCTTTTCTGTGGGTAAGTAGTCTTGCTTTTCCTCTGGACTCATTACTTGGTAGGAATAACTTCAAGCATGTGATATCTGTGCATTTTATTGAGAGACTATGTGGATCTGCACATGCTTTGCATGAGGAGTGCAACATTCTAGTAAGGGAATAGCCTTCTTATTTACTTTATTGCAATATGAAAGATCAAATTTAAATATTATAACTCAGCATAACTTCAAAAAATTAATTTATATACATATGCACGCGTGCATGCGTGCACACATGCACAGAGGAGACATTCAAATATTTTTATCAGTTATTTTCAAATTAGATTAGGTCGTATATTTGCGCAGGCATACACACACACGTGCATATATTTCAAGGAGAATTTTAATTGGTGTCAGGTCTTGGAGCCTGCACTGAACTCAGTACCCAAATTATGGGTTTTAGAAAAAGCATGATGGGGCCTAATTCTTTCAAATTAAGAAGGCAGCATGAAGCTGGTCAGATAGCGAGTGAAAATTCTCATTTCACCAAACTGTTTAGCTATACTCGGGCTTTTATTTGGTATTAAAATACAAGCAATAAGATTGGTTTCTGCCCTGTTATTGAGGCCACCATATTATTTTATTGTCTGGTCGGAGAAAAAAAAAACTAGAAAACCATTTATTGGTTCTAGAATTGACAAGAAACTCATTTTTGTACACTGCAGTGCAGCATTAGATCTTAAATTATGATTAGAGGACTCAGATTGAACTGAAAACTAGAAATAGTGTAAGGTGGTAAGATTTATAGATTATGATTATTGCTTAAATTTTGGTTAGATGACTCTTATTTATACCTCATGATATGTGTTGACATAGTCACTCTTCTCAAATTGCAGACTGGGTTCTGCTAGAGCTGTTAACCGGAGGTATATCAGTGATTGTGTACCACAAAAAATCCGCATGCAGGCATCAGCAGGTTTTGTTAGTGCTAGTGCTCTTGGAATGGCTTGTGGTCCTGCTCTAGCTGGTTTGCTTCAAACTAATTTTAAGATCTACAAGCTTACATTCAATCAGGAAACTTTGCCTGGCTGGGTTATGGCTGTTGCTTGGCTTTTGTACTTAATTTGGTTGTGGATCTCATTTAAAGAACCTTCTCGTGAAATTGAGGAGAATCATATACCACAGGAATCTAATGCTGGTATGTTGATTTAGATGGTAATGCTTTTTGGTTGATATCTTGCACATGTGATTCTGTCTGTGTTAGATCATTTGGAGGCTGTAAATTGAACTATTGAAGCGTTAACCCTTTAATGTGAACATAGTTATCTAATATTTACTCTTAAAATTGTTTTGTTATTCTATAAACTTCAAAAATTTAAATTACTAACCGCACCGTCAATCTGTCATTCATACTGGTGGTTTACATGATCATTTATTACGTGTTAATAAAAAAAAAAAAAAAAAAAATCTCTTTTGACAATAATGTTCTCTCTTCAATATGCTTACTTCTGATGGTGGATCTTGAATGACAGTGGTGGTAGAGAATGATGCACTTGAGAATGGACTTAAACAGCCATTGCTTGCTAGTTCTTCAGAAGACAAGCAACAAGATGAAGGTGGTGAGCAAGAATGTGATGAAAGCGAAGAAGCTTCTAAGGACCCTTGCCGACCAGCAACTTCAATTCGATCAGCATATAGACTACTTACACCGTCCGTAAAGGTATGTGATTTACTCAGAATTTTATATGAGTTTTGTAAAATTGATAATTATATCTTTGATGTCATCATTGACATCAAAAATTAGTTTAGCATAATGACATAACATGGTTTTGTTGTTCTGTCCTTCATATATATATATATATATATATATAATGCAAGGAGCACCAAAATTATTTCTGAATTTAATTTTTGAATTTTGAACTAGTTTTCTTTTTTAAATTTGAATTTGGAATTTGATCTTTGTTGTGATTTGTACTTTTATGGGATTTAGTTGGGGTATGATTAGAACTTTCCATATTAATGTAATCTTGGCACCTACATTTGATGGTTGTCTAGACCCACGGATCCTCATCACTTGGTTAAGTAAGATGAATCAATTCTTTGATCAAGTTTATTTATCATATATTGTTGTGAAAAATCGTGAAATAATCTGTTTACACAAGGTTAAAGAAGAGAGAGAAAAAAAATGACACAAGGAATTTATGTGGTTCGGCAATATGCCTACGTCCACAGGAGGCAATAGAATAAATTTTCACTATAACTTTGGAGATTACAACAATGGCTTGAAGATACTCTCACACAAACCCAAACCCCATACACCCTTGGTTCTCTCACAAATAAATAGAGAACACCCTATTGTATTTAGACAAAAGTTGCAGAATACTTTAACTTCCTATCTCTGGTGCGCACACACAGAAGAAGTTCTTTCCTTTTTTTGCTATCTTTTCTGCTATCTCACGTAGAGGCACACTTACTTCTTCTCTCATACCCACCATCTATTTATAGCTAGATGTTCAGCCAAAGTACCAATAGTTTTAGCACATGAGACTTGGTCAAAGAAAATGGCAAGCATTTATTGCCAAAGAGTCATCCATTTTGGCTATAAGAAGAAAGCATGAATTTGGTTTGCATGTCAGGTGTTGTTCCTTGCCTTTTTGACCATTAATGAAGACAACATTAAATGCAAGCTTGTTGTATTTCTTCATGCATGATATTTGGTTGAATATCATCCAAACTTTCTAACATAGGCATGCAAGCCATTTAATGGCTTGTTGGCTAATGTCAAGCCACTAAGTTTGACAATTCAAGCCATTCCAACAAATCTCCATCTTGGCTTGAATTGTATCAAGCTTCACAAACTAAACTCTTCAATCCCCTCCACCTTAGCCCTTATGGGCTATCACAAGCCACAAACACTGATCAAGTCCAAGCAGTGCTTGAACTTGTTTGTAGGTACCGGCTTCGTCAACATATCAACTGCATTCTCTGAAGTGTCAAACTTCTTAAAAACAATTTCTCTTGTGACAATCAACTCCCTTATCTTGTGGAATCTCACATCAATATGCTTTGTCCTAGCATGATAAACCTGATGCTTTGCCAAGTAAATGGCACTTTGACTATCACAATGCAACTGAACTCCTCCTTGGTTCAAACCAAGCTCTTTGACTAGCCCTTTCAACCACAGTGCTTCCTTTGCAGTTTCAGCTACCGCCATGTACTCAGCTTCTGTAGTAGACATGGCTACTAGGGATTGTAGTGTGGATCTCCAACAAATAGGCCGTCCTGACAGTGTGAACACATAACCTGTTGTAGACCTTTTGTCATCTATATTGCTCACATAGTCTGAATCCACATATCCTACTACTGAATTATCCCCATGTTGCCTCGCAAACAAGATCCCATATCCTGCGGTTCCATTCAGGTATTTGAATATCCACTTCACTGCATTCCAGTGCTCTCTACCTAGGTTTGCCATGTACTTACTGACAGTACTCACTGCATAAGCCAAATCCGGCCTAGTACAAACCATTGCGTACATTAAACACCCAACTGCACTTGCATATGGAACCTTTGACATGTCTTCAATTTCTTTTTCATTCTTCGGGCACTGACTACTAGATAATTTGAAGTAATTCGCCAATGGGGTGCTCACGGGCTTAGCATCTTGCATGTTGAATTTTTCAAGAACTTTTCTGATATAGTTCTTCTGAGATAACCACAGCTTTCTTGACTCCCTATCCCTGCGAATCTCCATACCCAAAATTTTCTTAGCAGTACCCAAGTCTTTCATGTCAAACTCTTTGTGCAACAAATCTTTTAACCTGTCAGCCTCACACGTGCTCTTAGCAACAATTAACATGTCGTCAACATACAGTTACAAGAAAATATAAGAACCATCATCAAGCATCTTAACATATACGCAGCAATCATACTCACAATAGGTATAACCAATCTAAATCATATAGGAATCAAATCTCTTGTACCATTGTCTAGGAGATTGTTTAAGCCCATAGAGTGACTTCTTCAATCTGCAGACAAGATTTTCTGTACCTAGTTTCTTGAACCCCTCTGGTTGTTCCATGAAGATTTCTTCCTTCAAATTCCCATGAAGGAATGCTGTCTTCACATCCAGTTGTTCCAATTCCAAATCCTGATGTGTTACCAAGGCCAGCACTACCTTGATAGAAGTATGCCTGACCACAGGTGAGAAAACCTCATTGTAATCAATCCCATGTCTTTGTGAATATCCCTTTGCTACCAATCTTGCTTTGAACCGTTCTCCTTCCTTTTCTGAAACTGATTCCTTCTTTCTGAATACCCACTTGCAACCTATTGGCTTCTTTCCCTTTGGAAGTTCTGACAACTCCCAAGTCTACTTCTTATTCAAGGACTCCATCTCCTCCACCATAGCTTCCATCCACTTGTCCCTTTTAGAGCTATCAATTGCTTCCTGAAAAGTGGAAGGATCCCCGCTACTGATTACTAAGCAATAAGAAGCAAGATCCTCGAAACCATACCTGACCGGTGGTCTTATGTTGCGTTTAGGCCGTTTTGATATCATGTTGTGATCTTCTTGATCACTATTGTAAGGTTCCTTTTCTAACTGAGACTCCACTTCATCTAGCTCCACCTGCATCACTGATCTATTGCTATCACTACTGCTTCCCTTTTCTTGAGACTCTTCTTCCTTTCTGAAAGCTTTTATCATGGACTTTTCATCAAACACCACATCCCTGCTAATCACCACCTTTTGTGCCACTGGATCCTAAAGCTTGTACCCTTTTACTCCTTTCTCGAACTCGAGATACACTTCTTGGATTTTGAATCAAGCTTTGACCTTTCTTCGATGGGAATATGAACATAGGCTAGACACCCGAATATCCTCATCAATGAGTAATCAACTTCTTTCCCTATCCATACCTCTTCAGCAACTTTCCCATCAAGCGCAGCTCTAGGTGATCGGTTAAGAATGTAACAGCCATGGTCACTGCTTCAGCCTAGAAGACTTCAGGTAGCCCAGCATTTAGTCTTATGCATCTAGCTATCTAACCAATTGTCCGGTTAAGTCTCTCAGTCATCCCATTTTGTTAAGGTGTTCTTCGTATCGTAAAGTGCCTCTTGATACCATGCTCTTAACAAAACTTCAAGAACTCCCCATCCTTGTACTTAGTGCCATTATCAGATCTTAGACACTTGATCTTCCTTCCAGTCTGGTTTTCCACTTCGGCTTTCCACTTCTTGAACTTTGCAAATGCCTCAGACTTGTTCTTCAAGAAGTAAACCCAAACCTTTCTAGAATAATCATCGATGAAACTCATAAAATACCGAGCTCCACCTTTAGAGACCACTTTCACTGGCCCCCAGATATCAGAGTGTACATAATCCAATATACCCTCTGTCTTGTGCATGGCTGTTTTGAATCGCATCCTACATTGTTTTCCCATGACACAGTATTTGCAGAAATCTAACTTACATGACTTAGCTCCAACCAACAGATTTCTTTTCAGCAATTCCCTCATACCACGCTCACTCATATGCCCTAGTCGCATATGCCACAAGAGTGTATCATCTTGCTCAGATTCAGTCACTGCAACAGCTCCACCTACAATGGTGTTGCCGAATAGCTTGTAGATATTACCTTCTATTTTCTGCCCCTTCATCACAATCATAGCACCCTTTGATACCTTCATTAACCCATTCTCAGACTTATAGCAATAGCCATTAGAGTCTAGGGTTCTCAATGAAATTAAATTCTTTTTCACCTCTGGAACATGTCGTACCTCTCTTAATGTCCTCACCACATTATTGAACATTTTTATCTTAATTGTTCCTATTCCAACAACTCTGTAATTAGCATCATTGCCCATTAGAACAGAACCACAATTAACCGACTTGTAAGTGTCGAACCAATCTCTGTGAGGAGTCATGTGGAAAGAACATGCTAAATCCAAGAATCGATTAGCCAGTTGGCACTGGATGAAACAGAAAGCATATCTCCATCTGAATCTGAATCTGCTGCCACAATGTTTGCAGATCTTGATGACCCTTCCTTGTCTTTGTCCTTGCCTCTTTTCCACTCTAGACAGTCTCGCTTAATATGCCCCTTCTTTTGGCATTTGTAGCACTTTCCTGTCTTGCTTTTGGATTTTGATCTACTATGTCCCCTAGCAGAACTGTGATCCCTGTCTTTCTTCCTTCCACGATCTTGATTACCCTTTACCATAAGCCTTTCACTAGAACTTTCACCCAAATTCTGCTTTTGTTGGTAGTGATCCAAGAGGGCTCCTGAGATCTCTTTAAATTCCAGAGTCTCTTTCCCCCAAAGTAGGGTTGTAACCAAGTGTTCGTAGGAAGCCGAGAGGGAGGACAGAAGCATCATTGCCTTGTTTTCATCATCGAATTTTATATCAATCCACAACAAGTCACTGATAATTTTATTGAACATGTGGACGTGTTGAGCCAAATCCGCACCCTTTACCATCTTAAGCTCGTACAGTTTTCGTTTAAGATTAAGTTTATTTGTGAGGGACTTGGACATATACCAGCTCTCCAACCTCAACCATATAGCCGCAGTAAAAACGTCATCCATGACATCATACATAAGCTCGTTTGCTAGACATAGTCGAATTGTACTAACCGCCTTCATATCGAATTCTTCCCATTCGTCTGTCATCGTCTCTGGTTTCTTTGCTTTCCCATACAAAGCCTTCACCAAACCTTGTTGTACCAATAGATCTTTCACCCTTCTTTGCCATAACCCGAAGTTACCAGTTCCGTCGAACTTAACTACATCTATCTTAGCAATAGAAGCGTTGATCTCCATTGAATAAATCAACCTAGAGCTCTGATACCAATTGTGAAAAATCGTGAAATAATCTGTTTACACAAGGTTAAAGAAGAGAGAGAAGAAAAATATGACACGAGAAATTTACGTGGTTCGGCAATATGCCTACATTCATAGGAGGCAACAGAATAAATTTTCACTATAACTTTGGAGATTACAACAATGGCTTGAAGACACTCTCACACAAACCCAAACCCCAAATACACCCTTGGTTCTCTCACAAATAAATAGAGAACACCCTATTGTATTTAGACAAGAGTTGCAGAATACTTTTAACTTCCTATCTCTGGTGCACACACACAAAAGAAGTTCTTTCCTTTTTCTGCTATCTCACGTAGAGGCCCACTTACTTCTTCTCTCATACCCACCATCTATTTATAACTAGATGTTCAGCCGAAATACCAATACTTTCAGCACATGAGACTTACTTGGTCAAAGAAAATGGCAAGCATTTATTGCCAAAGAGTCATCCATTTCGGCTATAAGAAGAAAGCATGAATTTGGTTTGCATGTCAGGTGTTGTTCCTGGCCTTTTTGACAATTCATGAAGACAACATTTAATGCAAGCTTGTTGTATTTCTTCATGCATGATATTTGGTTGAATATCATCCAAACTTTCTGTAATAGGCATGCAAGCCATTTAATGGTTTGTTGGCTAATGTCAAGCCACTAAGTTTGACAATTCAAGCCATTCCAACATATATAAAAAAAGGCTGGGTTTGCCAAGATGAAACTAATAGGTGAGCTAGGGACTATTGGAAGGATATTGAAAACCTTGGGTTTAAGAAGGACAAGCCTCCCATAACCAATTGGGAAGAAGTGAAAGAAAAACTCAGAGAGAAATATATTACTTCATCCTATCAAAAAAAGAGAGATTTGTCCAAATATTATCATGGTAACTTTTTCGATCAAAGAAAGATAGACCCGCTACTGGTTATGTGGCACAATTTGAAGAAGATGAGATGAGTGCTCGAACACTTTCTAGTCCTAAGTTCATCCCAGTAACATTGGAAGACATACTGAAGGCCTTCCAAGAAACAGTCCAAGAAAGCACTAGGTATAAAAGCCCAACTAGGCAAAATAATGGTCTCCACCCAATAATATTGAGGCACCACAAATTTGTGATGAAAAAGTAATAAAAGTGCCACAGATGTACAGTTAGTACCACCTAAACCATGTGTAGTAGATCCAATTCAACCTGTTGAAGAATCACAACTTGATGAGGCAAAAGTTCAGCAAGAGAGCGAATATTTAGAGGATTCATATGACATGAAAGTTGAGTTTGATGCCAACAATACTAATCAACCCTCCGTGATCAATGAAGTAGAGAAGCTTGATTTGATGTTGCTTCCTATAGAACAAGAGAGGTTTGTATCATTTATTCCACCCATTGATTTTATCATTCCAGAAGCATTTAACATGGTGGAACAAAACGCTTATTTGTTCTTAATGTAGCCAGATGTGCTTCAATTATCAAGTACAAAATTTCTTATCCTTGAGCACTTCAAAACCTGAGGTTGAGTTTTCTCCAACCAGGGAAGTATGATGCAAGGAGCACCAAAATTATTTCGGAATTTATTCTTCAGTTTTAAATTAGTTTTCTTTTTGAATTTGGTCTTTATTGTGATTTAGGATTTTATGGGATTTAATTGTAGCATGATTAGAACTTTCCATATTGATGTAATCCTGGAAGTCCTATTAAAATAGTGGCCTTTGTGATCGTGAAGTACAATTTGAATTAGAAATTTTTTTTGATAGGTGAATGTTTTCTGGTCTGGTGTTGATGCCAAGCACCCTTAGGTGGTAATGCCTAAGGTTTTCAGGAAATTTCTAGGTGGTGAGCTTAGGATTTGTCCTGCTTTATCTACTGTTACCTTTATCTCTTTTCTTCTACCCTGTCCTGCATCATAGCACCTTCACTTTTCTTCCTTTTTTGTCGAAATTAAAAAAATAAAATAAAAAATATTTTTAAGTTTGACCTGCCAATATATGTGCTTTTTAAATTTATACTACATTGCTGATACATATTATGTTTATGGATTTATGAACCTCTTAATCTGCTTAATATCAATATTGCAAATTCACTTGGTCATTACAATGAAGCTAGAAGTCCAGATTTTACATGAAATATAATAAGAAGGTGAATAAGTATTTTTGCTTCTATATTAAAACCTGGTCTGATTTTTTCCCCGCTACATTAAAAAGGGGATTAACAGATAGTTTAGATACGTTATCCAATCAGATTGCACATTGTGCATCAGAAATTTTTGTTCCTAATTCAGCTTGTCAAGTGGAACCTCACTATTGACCTGCTGATGATTAAAATATCAAAATCCAGTCCAATTACTTCTGGTTAATGTCATGTTTTTTATTAGTACAAGCCAATGGACAGACTCTAAAATCATTGAGAACCTAATCTTCTTCTCAATAGCGACACTCTGACATTAATTTTTGGTTGGAGCTGAGTTTCTACACATTCTCTAATTGAATCTCTATGGTTCATCAGGTTCAGTTGTTGATATATTTCATGCTCAAATACGCAATGGAGATTTTACTCTCAGAATCTAGTGTCGTTACCACATACTACTTTAAGTGGTCTACAGGCACAGTGGCAATTTTTCTTGCTTCCCTTGGCCTCACAGTTCTTCCAGTAAACATTGTTGTTGGAAACTACATAAGCAACATGTTTGAAGACAGGTAATTATTAACATTAACTTAATTTTTATCTAAAGTTCTGGATATGTTTTTCAGAAACTGCCAATGCATTAATTTTCATTGATCTGATTGCAGGCAAATTTTATTGGCATCTGAAATTATGGTTTTCATAGGCATACTCCTGAGTTTCCATATAATAGTTCCATATTCTGTGCCTCAGTATGTCTGCTCAGGACTCATCTTGTTTGTTTCTGCTGAAGTACTTGAAGGTGAGATATTGTTTGGTTAAATTATTTTGTTATTTGTGATAATGAATAGTATGTATGAAAGAGTATAATTGCACGTGATGAATATCCAAATTCCAATTGAAATGAAAATTTTAATCGATGCATTTTAGGACAAGTAGAGGAAGTGGTGGCTCCTCAAGAAGTAAAAAAAGAAAAAAGAAAAGAGGCTGGAGTCCAAATTGCGGGGTTATTATTATTTTGGCTTTTTAAGTTTCGATTTTGTCAATTTCATCCTCAAATTTGTTTTCTCTCTCTCTCTCTCTCTCTCTCTCTCTCTCTCTCTCATTGAAGCACCCAACCACCACTACTGTAGCTAGGTGACCCACACATTTCACCCTGACCTCAAGCAACCAGCAGCATGGTGAGTTGCTTGGCATTCTTGCGTCCACAATGGTCTGTGGGTATGGAACCCATTCCTATGCCTATGTCAAAGTCAATCATGGTAGACTCTGTCTCAGGCAGAGCAGCACTGCGGCCTTTGTCTCTAACCCACTCATTTTCTCATTGTTCACAGTGAGGGATATATGGTGGACTCCTTTTCAAAGAAGCCAACCATTGCTGAGCATCTGTAAATGCTGGCATGTTCCACAATCACTGGATGATGGTGAAGATTGTTGTTAGCTAAAATTGTTTGAATATTTTTTAACAAAGCACTAGAATAAAAGGGAACCCACAATGGTCACATCTGGACTCTTTTGGTTTGAAATAAAATTTCTGCTGGAACCCTTGGCTAGGAAACGATATTTTATTTTTATTTTTTTCTTTCTTTTGCCCCACAATGATCACATCTGACCTCATTTTAGATAGTAATAAATTTCTGCTGCTGCTGCCCTTTGGCTGGGAAACAATTGGTTTTCTTCTTATGCTAGAGAAAGGCAGCTCACAGGTGGGCAATGATGAATCTCCACGTTGCCTCCACCCACTCCCATGTCCAATGTCCTACGTCACCAATGCCAGCCTCCTCGACCACCATTCATTCACTCCCCACATCCTCCAAAACCACTTCAACCGCCCCCTCCACCAGTTGTCTCTATATTTAACATTGTTGCCAACCTTTTAAGTTATGGACATCCAATTTGGTGCCTTTATCTATCTGTAAATGGTATGCTATATTTATTATCTGCCAACCATAAGTTTAGAAAACTCAAACCACAAACACCAAATTATATGTAACTTAAAGATATTAACATAATATGAAAACCATCTTAATTGAATCTGGATTTTGGCACAATATAAATAGTATCCATTAGCTTTATGATATTCCACTACCTTTCATGAATGAATTCAGGCTAAAATATTTTCAGTTTATAGATTAATACAAGCCTGGACAGGCTTCTTCAATTGTGATTCTTTAAAGTTAAATTTTCTCCATTTTCAAGATAAAAAAGCATCATGTCTTATTGTCTCGTGTTTAGTAAATGTATCATTTCTCAGTACCTCATAATTATAAAAAAAAATTTGTACATTTACCAGCTCCAAAACTTGTGGTGCATTCCCAACAACAGTTTGGTATAGACTTTAAAAATCCTGTATTGATTTGTGAACTAAAGTACCAGAATATACTCTCTATGAATATTTGAATTTGTTGCCAAGTTCTTAGGATCCTGAAAATAAATGTTATAACTTTCCTCAATCATTGGTCCAGGTATCAACTTGGCACTCCTCTCTCGGGTCATGTCATCCCGGCTTTCCCGTGGAACCTATAATGGTGGACTACTTTCAACAGAAGCTGGGACAATTGCACGAGTGATTGCAGATGGCACAATAACCTTGGCGGGGTACTTGAGCGAGAGTAGACTCTTGAATATCACCCTACTTCCTTCACTCTTCATTTGCATATCCTCAATTGTTGCCACCTGCTTTACCTACAACTCTCTCTATTGATTAGTAACTTTTTGATTCAATGCAATGCCCGTCCCCTTAAATCTCTATTTCTTCATTATTTTGTATCTCTTGTATCATTATTGTTGTATATTAAAAGAAAACAAGCTCATTGATTTCTTCTACAATTTGGACTTTAATAAATGACTAGTCCTCTGCTATGGAGGCCCCGAAAGTTGCAAGTCTAGAGAATTCCTATCTTTGCATGCGGTTAAGCTACGAAATTATAAACACCTTTGAGCTGAATTATGGAAAATTGTGAGTGTTTCCTTTAAGTTTAATTGCACATTTACTCTTCAACCTTTGTCCCATATTTTGAAGGACAAAATTTGACTACAAAATTGGTTGTAACCTTAGATTACAACCTTACTCAATATTTTTTTATTGAAGGTGAATTTTGACAAATTGATCATTGGATTACATTTTCTTCTTATACTCCATGCTAGCAAAATTTCTAGAAAATTAAAGATCAATAGTTATGTCATCAATAGATTGTTTAAATTGCTATTTTTTATAGTTTAAAATTATATATAAAATATAATCTTATAGATTATATGGTAAACAATATCTGATTGATACAAAATTTGACATGTATATTAACAGCGTAAAGAACATGCAATCTAACGGTTAGATTTTCGAAATATGTAGTACTGTAAAATTTTGTGGTTAAACTTTATCCTATTTTAAAAATGGTGTTCATCTTTTTTTGAAATGTTTCATTTTAGTCATTATATTTTTAAGTTTGAGAGAAAAGAGAGTGAATAGTAATATTTCTTATGTAAATGTGGCCTCATCGGGCCAACTTGTACAAAACAAATGGTTCATCCAATTGACAATATTAGTCTTTTTTTACTTATTTCCTTCCTCAGGCGCCCCTCCCCCCCCACCCCTCTCTTACAAATTTTATTGATTTGGGCTAAGGTTGAATTGTTCAATCCACTATTATAAGTGGACCTGGGCTGCTAGATTTTTTGGTTCTTACAATTGGCATCGTTTGTGGAAAGCAACAAGGTGTGGTGGATTCGTCCTGAGTATTTATGGCTAACGTAGGCCAGTATAGGGAGGAGTCAGTTGGCTCGCAAAGGGAGAACCAGTTCGTTAACTTGGAGCAAAGGAGGGATAGGCAACGTACCCCAAGTGTTATGGTGGAATCTTACCACATTGAGCGTCCTGAGTGGAGTCACTCAAAGACTAGGAGTCATGTCTCGCATGATCAGGAGACACGGAAGTTGCAACTGGAAATAGATCGCTTGTGCAATAAGCTGAGGCGCAAGGAACGTGAAAGAAGAAGCCCATCCCCCCCACCAAGTGATAGTTCCAGGGGAAGCAGGGACCGTTTATATCGTTGCAGGTCCAGAACTCCATCTAGTGAATCCTATTCAGCCTCTTCGCGCCAGGATAAGTGGGAGAAGAGTAGTAATAGGCGTGAGAAAAGGTCTTCCCACCATGGCATGGGGAATAATGCAATGAGTAAGGCCTTATAGCAGATTTCTAAGTCACCCTTCGTCAGAAGGATTAACAAGGCCAAACTTCCTCATCAGTTTTCTCAGCCGATGTTTGCCGTTTACAATGGAAGGACTGATCCTGTGGAGCACGTTAGCCACTTTAATTAGAAGATGGCGATTCATGCCAATAATTAAGCTCTCATGTGCAAAGTGTTCCCCTCCAGTCTTGGACCTGTGGCTATGCATTGGTTTAACGCCTTAGAGGAATGATTAGTGGGGTCTTTCGAGAAGCTAACGAGGGCATTAGGGGCTAGATTTATAACATGCAACAGGGTCTCCAAGTTAGTAGACTCTCTACTGTCTATGGCGATGAGGGAAGGAGAAACCCTCAAGACTTACTTAGACAGATATTGGGAAATATATAATGAGATTGATGGAAACTTTGAGGATGTGGTCGTGAGAACCTTCAAGGTTGGGCTCCCTACCGAGCACGAATTGAGGAAGTCGTTGACAATGAAGTCTGCCTTGAACATACGCCAACTTATGGATCGTATAGATAAGTATAAGCGGATAGAGGAAGACCAAATACAGGGAAAAGGCAAGGCTAAAATGTTCCCAGAGAGGAGGGATCCTCGGGGAGGAGGATACTAGGGTAATCGCCCCTGAAGGGAGTTTCCTGATCAAACGTCATTCGTGGGAGCTCAGTTGGTCCACTCATTGTTTAAAGAGACAGTGTATCAAATACTGGAGAAAATTAAAAATGAATCTTATTTTAAGTGGCCCAATAAGATGGCTGGGGACTTATCTAGGAGAAACCAAAACCTTTATTGCCACTACCATCAGGACAGAGGACATACTACAGAGGATTGTAGAACCTTGCGAGATCAACCTGAGTCAATTAGTGAGGGTAGGGAAGCTCAATCGGTTTTTACATCAGCCTACAGGACAGTTCGGACACTCAGGTACTAAGTTTCACAGGGATAACGCTCCTAAACCAGCATTGGGTACTATCAATGTGATCTTCGCCAAGCCAGGGAATAGTGGGGGCTCGGCTACTAGGATTATGTCCGTGAGTGGAGGTTGTGACCTGGAGGCTGGTGATTAGGTTCCTAAAAAAGCTAGACTGATGCTCAGCCTTACCTTGGGTTTCTTTGAGGAAGATAAGGAAGGAACTCTCCAACCACATGACGACACTCTGGTGGTAACCATTAGGATTGGGGGATATGATGTAAAGAGGATGCTAATTGACTAGGGAAGTGGAGCAGAGATCATATACCCTAATTTGTACAAGGGGTTAAATTTGAAACCCGAGGACCTGGAAAGGTATGATTCACCGTTGATGGGCTTTGACAGTAGAATGGTGGTCTCCCGAGGAATGATAAGATTGCTTGTACAAGGTGGGGATGAGGAGGTGCAGGTTAACTTTATTGTAGTAGAAGCATTTTTCCCCTACACAGCTATTCTGGCCAGATCTTGGCTTTATGTTATGGGTGTCGTGTCCTCAACCTTACATCTAAAGGTCAAATATCCTACTCAAGGGAGAGTGGGAGAGTTGGTGGGTAACCAAACCATGGCTAGGCAGTGCTTGGTGTCAGCGATTACATGGCAGCCTTCAGATCCTACTGCGGTGATTAAAGATCCATTCCCATAGCAACTAAAGGGCCCTGCAGGGGGGCAGCTGACTGGGACATCTAGAGAGTTAACCGAGGAGCTGGAGAAAGTGGTAATAGGACAGGATCAGGAGCATTATTTCCAAGTGGGATCTTAGTTGCCATCCCTAAAAAGAGCGGAGTTGGTGAAGTTTCAGGAGGCCAACGTTGATGTCTTTGCATGGAGTACTTATGATATTCCAGGGATTGACCCTGGGTTTATATGTCACCAACTGAATGTTAATCCAGAGGCTGTGCCACGTAAACAGCCTCCTCGACGATCATCCAAAGATCACGTTGAGGTAGTAAGGACAGAGGTAAATAAGTTGAAGCAAGCTGGAGCTATAAAGGAGATCTTCTATCCCGAGTGGCTGGCTAACACTATGGTGGTCAAGAAAAAGAATGGGAAGTGGCGAGTCTGCTTGGACTTCACTAATTTGAATAAAGTTTGCCCAAAAGACCCCTTCCCCATTCCTAGAATTGACCAGTTGGTGGATGCCACAGTGAGACATCCTTGGATAAGTTTCTTGGACGCCTTCCAAGGTTACCATCAGATACCACTGTCACTACCTGATCAGGAGAAGACGGCATTTCGTGCTCCTAATGGGAACTACCATTATCGAGTGATGCCCTCCAACCTCAAGAATGCAAGATCCACATATCAGAGAATAGTGATGCGAATGTTTGAGTCACAGATTGGGAGGAATATGGAGGCGTACATTGACGACACGGTAGTAAAGAGCAAGCAGGTAGGAGAGCATTTGGCCGATTTAGGGGAGACATTCTTAGTTCTGAGAGAGCATAAGTTACGCCTGAATGCCTCTAAGTGTTCTTTTGGGGTCAACTCGGGCAAATTTTTGGGCTATATGATTACTCACCGTGGGATTGAAGTCAACCCTGAGCAGATTAAGGCTATTAACAGTTTACATCCTCCTCGGAATCCTAAAGAGGTGCAGAAATTGACTGGAATGGCAACCGCCTTAAATAGGTTCATCTCTTGGTCTGCAGACAGATGTCGTCCTTTCTTCTAGCTTCTTCACAAGTGGAAGGACTTTCATTGCACGGAGGAGTGTATAACGGCTTTTGAGGATCTCAAGCAGTATTTATCAAGTCCTCCAATACTCTCCAGGCCCGAGAAGGAAGAAGTGTTGTATGCATACCTAGCAATTACGGACTATGATGTTAGTCTCATCTTGGTCAAAAATGAGGATAGGGTCCAGAGGCCTATCTACTATATTAGTAAATCCTTACAGGAGACCGAGACACGTTATCTACCCTTGGAGAAGGTCGTATTGGCTATAGTGCATGCCACGAGGAAGCTTCCCCATTACTTCCAGGCTCACACCGTGGTGGTGCTCACCCAGCTCCCTTTGTAAGCTCTTCTAAGGAAATCAGACTATACGGGCAGAATTGCTAAATGGGGAACCATGCTTAAAGCCTATGATATTAAGTATATGCCTCGGACAGCCATAAAAGGGCAAATCCTAGCAAACTTCGTGGCGAAGTTCACTGAGGGTTCAATAGAGAAGGAAGAAAAAGCATTGGAGGCAATGGTCATGTCGACCATCATTGTTCCCCCTTGGGAGGTTTATACAGACGGAGCATCTAACCGAAAGGGAGCAGGGATAGGGATTGTGCTAATTACTCCCGAGAAGTTGATAATGGAGAAATCATTACGACTAGATTTCCTAGCTACCAACAACGAGGCCGAGTACAAAGCTCTGTTAGCAAGAGTAGCTATGGTCAGACAGTTAGGTGGGGATGTGGTGGAGTTGCATTCTGATTCTAGGTTGGTGGTGGGCTAGGTTAATGGAGAGTTTGAAGCTCGGGATGAGAGGATGCAGGGATACCTTGCTAAGTTACAACACACTTGGGCTCAGTTTAAGAGTTTTGTTTTGAAACAAATCCCTAGGAGGCAAAACTCTCATGCAAATTCTTTGGCAATGCTAGCCACTTCTCTAGGGTCAAGTCTTCCTCGGGTTGTTGTTGTTGAAGATATGGATAGCTCTAGTCTCACGAGGGTATCCTTGGTCGGGGTGCATAGCCTCCATGTGGGAACGAGCTGGATGGACCTTATAGTAACCTTTCTGAAGCAGGGATTGTTGCCCGAGGAAAAGTATGAGGCAGAAGTTGTACAAGCATTCTTATTCAAGACCATATTTGTTATGCGTACACCCAGAGGTAATGGAGCCTTTGTTGGAAGAGTTACATGAAGGCATATGTGGGAGTCATACAGTGGGTAGGTCATTGGTGCACAGAGCCTTCACCCAAGGATACTAGTGGCCTAGCATGCAAAGAATCTCCCAGGATTATGTGAAGAAATGTGACAAATGTCAGAGGTATGTCCCAAATATTCATCAGCTAGGGGGAGTCTTGAATCCATTATCTAGCCCTTGGTCGTTCGCTCAGTGGGGCTTAGACTTGATGGGACCATTTACCCGAGCTATAGGGAACCGAAGATGGCTCCTCGTCGGCACAGACTACTTTACCAAGTGGATGGAAGCTGAGCCACTTGCTAATATCAGGGACGTGGATGCTAAGAAGTTCATCTGAAGGAATATTGTCACCCTCACACACTGATCTCGGATAATGGTCTTCATTTTGACAATAAAGCCTTCCGAAGATATTGTGGGGAGTTAGGGATTAGGAACAGGTATTCTATGCCTGCCTATCCTCAGGGGAATAGACAGGCCAAGGCCACCAATAAGGTTATAGTGTCTAGGCTAAAGAAAAGGTTGAACGACGCCAAAGGAAAATGGGTGGATGAACTTCCCCACGTGTTGTGGACCTATCGTACCACACCCTAAAGATCAACAGAGGAGACTCCTTTTTCATTGACTTATGGGGCAGAGGTAGTAATCCCCCTTGAGTCTGGATTCCCAACTTTGAGAACTAATTGATTCAATGTTGAAGAGAACAACGGTTTACTCCTAGACAGCCTGGATGTGGCCGAGGAAAGAAGAAAGGTGGCAACAGTAAAGATGACATATTATCAACAGAAACTTAAGCAAGGATATGATAAGGGGGGTGAGGTCTAGGCCATTAGCTCTGGGAGACCTAGTCTTGAGGAAAGTGGTGGGGACAGTAAAGAACCCTGCCTGGGGAAAACTGGGCCCCAATTGCGAAGGGCCGTATAGGATCACTTCCATTGCTGGCATTGGGGCTTATTACTTAGAAGATTTGGATGAAAATGTAATTCCTCGTCCTTGGAATGTAAACAATCTACGACGTTATTATTATTAAAGTTATGAATTCCTTTGCCACTCATATCTCGAGTAGTTGTGTCTTATTGTGGATGTGATGGCTGAAGTAATTAGTCTATGAAATATTCTAAGTGTTAAACATAACCTAGTCCTTGTTTAACTCCTAGGGTCACAAGCCTAGGGTAAATTAACATTGCATGAAATATTCTAAGTGTTAAACAGAACCTAGCCCTTGTCTGACTCCTTGAGTCACAAGCCTAGGGTAAATTAACATTGCATGAAATATTCTAAGTGTTAAACAGAATCTAGTTCTTGTTTGACTCCTCGAGTCACAAGCCTTGGGTAAATTAACATTGCGTGAAATATACTAAGTGTTGGGTAGAATTTAGATCTGATGTAGCTCCTGGGGTCATGGGTGGGGAACCAAGTGGTCCTTGCAAAAGGTTGCTTAAATGGACAGAAAAGTAAAGTGCCTTGGGCACTTCCTCAGGTTTCAGGATTGGTGCCAGCGAGTTTGTTTTGAGATTCCAAGTCCAATTTCAAGTAAGTATTGGTTAATAATTTGCTTAAGTCCCATGAGTTAGTTTACTCATTATGTTATGATTAAATGGCAGATTGCCATGCTAAGATTGTTATAAAGGAAAGGAAGTAACGTAAGGTATAAATTAATGATTGCAAAGTAAACAGTAAAAAAAAAAATGAGAAAATGAATTTTAAACTTTTTTCATTAGAGTTAAAGAAATTGAGATACAACCAAAAGGAAAATGGGGCACTAGCTATAATTGAGCTTGTTACAAAATTGACTATGTGTTCCCTAGTCTAAAGCTAAGCTAGGTGGAGGGCTCCTTTTCCTTTGCTCCCTTCTTCTCTTGTTCCTTTTCTCTCTTCTTCCTCTTCAGCAAGGTTTTCAGATCCGGACCGTTTATTGAACCGTAAAAGGGAGAGGTTCAAGGTTTTTGAGGTCGAACCGAGGTCAAACCGGGGTCGAATTGTGATGACATCATAATTAATTTAATAATTATTTTAAATATATATAAAAATATTAAATTAGTAAAAAATAGAAAAATTAACTAAAATAGTCCAATTAAAACTATAAATCCATATTTTAACTATGTCTAATATATCCATCTATAGCCCAAATATGAAATATCTATCCAATAATAATAATAATAATCATTTTTTTATAAAAAGAAAATTAAAAGCATCAGATTGTCTTTCCAAGTTCCACTTTCCAATGCTCACATGACTAGTTGTCTAGCTCACATTCACAAACCTAAAAAAGCACTAGAAACAAAAGTGAATGAAATTAAAGGAAGAGATAAAAAAGCAATACAAACAAAAGCAGATGAAGAAAGAATTGTGATGTTATATCCACAATATTTTTCGCAATATTTTTACAAGAATCACATCAAAATCTTATGTGGAAAGTTGTTACTAGTTCTAATTTGAACCCACCACTGAAATTATTTTTTTACTCACCAATATTAGCTAATAATAATCTATTACTAAAAATTTATTGTGAAAATATTGTAGTAGTATTTCTTAATTAGGATTTTTTATTCTTTATATTATTTCTCTTTCTTTCATTTCATTCTCCTCCACACACATGTCCAGTGTCCAGTGATCTCTATCCCCCTTCTTTTATTTTCTTTTTCTCCTCAAGAACCTTAGAACATTCCAACAACCTCATTTTCTTCACATCAGAGAAGAAAGAGAGAGAGAGAGAGAGAGTAGAGAAAAAAAGCTGGGTCAGATCACCGAAAGGACAAAGCCGGTGGAGATCGACGTTCACCATGTCCGCTGCTGCCCCACCGCCACTCGTCCTCCTCCCCACCACCAGACTGAGTCAGATTGCCGAAAGGACAAAGCCGATGGAGATCGGCGTTCACCATGTCTGTTGCTGCCCCACCGCTGTTCGTCCTCCTCCCCACCACTAGACTAGGTCAGATTAACTTTTTTTTTTTTTTTTTTTCATATTTGCTTGTTCTGATTCAACTTTATTGTAAGAATTGGATTTTATTTTGTGTTTTGTGTTTGGATTATGTGAGACGTTTTTTGAGAGTGAAGTAAAGAGACTGAAACATGGAAGCAAAGAGACTTTTTTTATCCCAGCAGTTGTGTTTCTTTTTCTTTTGTTTTTTTTTTTTTTTTTTTTTTTTTTTTAGCTTCAAATTCAAAGGGAACCGTGAGAAGTGGTCTGATCACGGTTCGAACGGTTCCCTGCTTTTTTGGCATAGACCGGTTCTTAAGCTTAAAAGAACCGTGATTGTGAAAGGTTCACGGTTTTCCCGATCGGACCGTACGGTCCGGTCCGTGTTTCAAAACCTTGCTCTTCAGTTGAGACACTTTGACCACTTCTTTTTCTGCCTCCACGCCTAACACATCAGCTGGAGGTGGCAGTTCTTTTTCTTTTTCTTTGCCCTTGGCTGGAGTGGAAGAGGGAATGGAGACAGGCCAATCCGAGGAGGAGGGGAGAGCAGGGCTGGGATCTGTTGAGGGGGTGGGGGAGTGGGTGCCAAACGCAAGGCTGGGGGGTAGTAGACCTTTTCAGGAGCCCTGAGCTTTGATTCGGTACTAACCCTAGCAGCGTCCAGGGCTTGTCCCCACACCTCCAAACAGAAGGCCCGAGCAACATCCCTGAGTTGGGCGGTAAGACTCTCAGCTGTCTTAGTCATGCCTGCGTCATAGGCTGCTTGCTCGACCTTGGACATCTCAGCCTCCTTGGCCTCTAGCTACTGCTTAGGTTGTTTAAGCTCCACCACAGTCAGAACCATCCTATTCTCAGCCCTTCTCTGGGCCTCTAAGGCTTTAGCAGCCTATTTTTCAAAACTCTTTAGGACAGACTCAGCATTCTTCTGATCCTTCTCCACCTCGGTCAGTTGGGCAAGAGTTTCTTTAAGCCTTTTATCCGCCTCCGTGTGGGCCTTTTTAGCAGCCTTTAATTTATTCTTTACCTTTCTTGCTAAGTCCAGAAAATGGTCTACCCATTCCTCGACCATAAAGGCAGCTTGGACGGACTACACCAAAAAAAAAAAAAAAAAAAAAAAAAAAACGTAAGTATCATATAGCGCATGAACAAGCTAACGTTACAAGTAAATGGGAGCAATCATGTACCTTAGCGAGATCTTGTTTCAAGGCAAGGAAGACCTCACGCTTCCTGAAGGACCTCAGCTTTGCCATATCTTTAGGCAGGCATAATGCCTTCTCCAAGCATTCTGCCACCAAGCCTGAGCTACCCTTTTTAGGGTCCCTTAAGTTGGCATCATCCAGTACTGGATTGCCCGAGCTGAGGGTGAAGATGGGCCTCCAAATGGAGGCCTTCTTTGATTGGTCTCCCACAACCTCCTTGGAAGTCCCAGTAGTTGTGGACTTCTTCGGCTGCCCCTTTCCTGTCCGGGCTTCTTTGGCTGGGGGCTGGTGGGAGGATTGGGTGACCTCCCCCTCCTCAGCGTCCTCGGAGCCCTTGCTTTCCTGGCCCATTTTTCTTTTCTTGTCCATAGCATCAATGGACAATGCGTGCGTCGCACTAGGAGTGGGTGGGCAGGGCACCACTGCCACAGCTAGGGAAGAGTCCTCAACGTGGGCCGTGAGCAGGGCAAGAAAGTCTAGGGTCTTCTCTTTAAAACCTAGGAGCGTCTTGGCGGTAAAAAACCTCGAAGTCTCTGTCTGTCACTTCTTGCACAGGTTCAGGGGTGGGCTCTTTCGCTTCCTCGTCCGCGGGTAAGGGTTGTTCTTAGGAGTATAGTATGCGGGTTGCAAGAGCGGCTGGAAGCTAAGCGTTCTGAGTTCTAGCAGGAAGAGGTCCTGCTGCCAGAAAGCCTAGAATGGAAACGTCAATCAAAGCTAGTCTGGGATCCCTAACTCTGATTACGTTCTTCGGGCTTTAGAAGCGTTTGGTGGAAGGATTGTATCCGAGGATGATGTGAGTGGCTCGGAGTTTACCATCTTTGTGTAGGAAGATTTCTAACCTAAGGATTCGGTTCAAGTCCGTGAAGTTCACCAAATGCTTGGCTGGGGCTATGTGGTATTCGTTTGCCAAAGAAAATAGTAAGAGATATGAGTTAATAAAGAAAAAATTCTTTCAAATTGATAAAGTTATGTGACATCCTATGTGTATCTATGGTCTTCGAGAACCCTACTTGGTTCCCCTTCGTGGGTGGGACAGTTCAATCCATCGTGCCAGTCTCCTAAGACGATGAGGAGGTCCTCGTCCATACCCTTGCTTGAATCAGGTAAGCAGGAGATCAACCTACAAAGGGGACTCTACATTTGATGTAATATTTAATTTTCTCCCCTTTTTGGTAGTTGTATACCTAGTTTACATCATGACAAGTAAGGTTGGTCCCCATTTTCTTATTTAACATATCTACGCACCCAAGGACCCTAAAGACATTTGGGGAGCACTGGGTGGGGGTCAACCTATAGTTTATTAAATAGTCTCTAGTAACCCTTCCCATGGGAAGTTCCATCCTGCCTTCAATGAAAGCAATCATAGGAATGACCACAGATTCAAGAGGTCTATTCAAGACCAGCCATTCACCGTCTTCACAGTGTCGGATTTCAACACTGTCAGGAATCCTATATTGTGCCCTAAAGGCAACCCTAGCCTCAGGAGTATCCATTAACTTAGCGTATCTACCCATAGAGTTTTATGGTGTGAAGGATTGAGTTTGTGCAAAAATAGAAACAGGAGAATGAACACACCTTATGAGCAAAGGGAAAGAATTCTCCTCGGGAGCTTGCTTCAACTCAAATTGCTAGAATGCATAAATGAACCGTAGCCAACCCCAAATTCTCCTTTTATAGAAGTAAAAAGTGGGAGGTAATTTTCCCGCTCATAAATGAGGGAAAAAAGGAATCGTAGGATCTTGATTGATCCGTAGAACATGGGGAGACAAGCAGCTGCTTGACACCACAAATGTGAGATCGTGGATTCCAAAGCATCAGGAGCGTGCTGGAGACAGGTGAAAGGACGTTATCACGTGGGAATGTGAGTGGCACATATATAGTCCGCTTGTGTGACTAAAAATTTGCTTTTACCTCAGGGTTAACGGCGAAAGTTTTAGGGGGCTATTGTGGATGCCTGGGCATCGAGGATGAAGTTGAAGAGTTATGATACTGGTGAGGGGATGCCACAGGCCACGGACCCGAGGAGGAAAGTCATCCAAGGAGAGGAAGGGATGAGTCATAGGACCCTAGAGCGTTCCAGGTGGAAAGAAGGCTATGAAGAGAGAGAATCAGTGATCATAGAGGAAGTTTCTAGTTTGGAATAGCCTGTCACCTCCGCATTAAATGGTGGACAATAGCTTTATCAGCTACATTGATGAAGAAGTGACTTGAACAGTACAAGCCATAGCTAAGCAGGTTCCTTCCGCCATCTTCTTCAGATACAGACAGAGACAAGTGTCATGATAGGAGGTATGTTAAGTAAGGATGGATGGTTGAGATATGAGAGGAGGATAAGTATATAAGAAAAAAGGGGTTTTACAGGGAAAAGGATCTAAAAAAGAACGTGCCAAGAGATAGAGAAGAAACGAGAAGAACATTGAGAGAAAAGAGAGTGAACAGTAATATTTCTTATGTAAATGTGGCCTCCTCGGGCCAACTTGTACAAAACAAATGGTTCATCCAATTGACAGTATTAGTCTTTTCTTACTTATTTTCTTCCTCGAGCGGAGCCCCCCCCCCCCCCCCCCTTTTAGTTGTTTGTTTTCCTCTCTTACAAATTTTATTGATTTGAGCCAAGGTTGAATTGTTCAATCCATTATTATAAGTGGACCTGGAGAAATTATACGGTCCTCATGGTGGACCACGTCATTTGTCCACCATTCCAGTAAAAGACTCCCACCTATTTAAAATTGCTAAGTCAGTATTTAGTTTTTATTTAAAACTCCACAATTTTAAACAAGTGGGGAGTCTTTTACTGGAATGGTGGACCACATCACTTGTTCACCATAAGGACCTTATAATTTCTCGTGGACCTGGGCCGCTAGATTTTTTGGTCCTTACACACACATTAAAATAAATAAATAAGCAAACATTTTATTTCTTGATTATTTTCTGTGATAGAATTGTAATTAGTATTTTTTTTAGACTTGCATTCTAATTATTTTTCTTAAATTTATTGAAACAATAAAATTTCATTTAGAGCAGATAATATTAATAACTTAAAAAAGATAATATTAATTAATACATCACACTACATAAAATAAAAAAGAGGAAGAAGAAGATAATCAGTATAAAACAATGTCGATATATATATATATATAACAATGAGCAAGTGATCACTTGACACAAACAAGATAAACTTTATGTATATAATATAAGACATGATATGATTACATATATTTATATTTGCTAATACATATCATGCATATATAGGTCTACATGATTCTCAAAAAAAAAGAAAAAAAGAAAAAGAAAAAAGGTCCACATATGTAAATACTACTCCTATTAAACACTCCAGATAATTCCAGTTTCAAGATTAACTTTGATGGAGCTCTTTTCAGTCAAGAGAGTCGTGCTGGTATTGGTGTTGTGGTACGAAATGAGGCAGGTCTGGTCATGGCCTCCTTCTCACAGCAAATTCGATTACCTTCAACTGTTCTAGTGGTAGAGACCCTAGCGGCACGAAATGCTCTGGAATTAGCAATTGAGATAGGAGTAAACAAAGTCATTCTTGAGGGGGATTGTGCAATTCTTATCAACACTCTTCAATTCAACAGCCATTCCTTGGCTCAATTTGGCCACTTAGCAGAGGATGTAGAGTACCTTGCATCCTTTTTCCAAAGTTGCAGTCTTTCTCATGTGCATAGGCATTGTAACGCAGTTGCTCATTCTTTATTGAGATGAGCAATATTATGTCCTCATTTGTTGGTCTGGATGGAAAATGTTCCACTAGACATTTATAATGTTCTTTAGGCTGATTAGATAGCCTTCTTTAATAAAACGTCATGATTTTCTTCTCCAATATATATATGACCTTAGGGTACAACCTTACTCAATATCATTAACATTACTATATATTTTAAAAATCTAACCGTTGGATTGCTTGTTCTTAACGCTCTTAATACACTTGTTAAATTTTTGTCAATTGGATATTATTTACCATATGATCTATAGACTTATATTTTATGCATAATTTTAAGCTACAAAAACTTGCAATTTAAACAATTTATTGATGACATAGCTATTAATCTTTAATTTTCTAAAAATTTTGCAAGCATGGAAGATATAAGATGAAAATATAATCCAATGGTGGATTTGTCAAAATTCGTCTCCAATAAAAAGATATTGAGTAATGTTGTAGTTTTAGGTTACAACAAATTTTGTAACTAAACTTTGTCATATATATATTGAACAGTCTCGACAAAGACAATGGCAACTCTAGGAATTTTATTTAGGGTGCTTATTAAGAAATTTAAATTACTACAATATTTTTCTTGGTACCATTTTTTAAGGAAAAATGAAATTAGAAATTATTATTTTTGAATAGGTTAAACGAACTACAAATTTTATCCTTTTGTTTTATAATAGGTTTTTTGTTGAATAATTTTTTCACTTGTTGTTATTTGGTCTTGTATTGTTTTTGTTTGATTTATGTTTGTTGTTATTTGGGCTAATATTCATTGTTACTATTTAATTTTTTTTTTTTTAAATGATTAAGAATTATGTTTGGGGGTAGAATTAATTTTGGAGTAATGCTACGTCTACAACATTTTTACAATAAATCTTATGCAAAAAGTTGTTATTGGTGGGTAAAAAAATAAAATTAGTATTTGACCCAAATTAAAATCAATAACAGCTTACTACATTAGATTTTTTGTGAAATTATTGTGAAAATGTTGTGAATGTATGCTCTGTTTGTTTCGATGTAAAATATTTTCAAGAAAATATTTTCCCATTTTACCATGTTTATTTTGCAGTAAAATATTTAGTCAAAAGTAAAATATTTTCAGTCAACCAAATCAACCTAGGCAAATTTGTGTAAAATATTTTACACTTAAAATTTTGGTAAAACATTTTACATTTGCTCTGCTCCCTCTTCCCCGATACTTTCACTTCCTCACAACTTAGTCCCTCTCAGTTTTTGCTCTCCCTCTCTCATGTCTACTATACCTTCTCACTCTCAAGTTCTCCCTCATCTTTCTTCTTTTCTCTCTGGCAATCCATTGGGACTCCTACTGACTGGTGAGCGGCGAGGCAGTCGACGTCGATGTCTCCAACATAGAGGTTGCGGCAGTAACTGTTGTGCCAATTATCAATCTGGGTTGCTGTGTCTCTCTCTCCTCCCTTCTACACTCTTCCTCATGTTCCTAATATCTTTCAAGTTGCATCTCTCAAATATGGATAGGTGGTTGTCGGTAGTGGGTTTGGTTTTGAGTTTGGTAGGTGGGTTTAGTTTTGGATTTTGGTGGTTAGGTTTTGTTTTGATTTGGCGGCTGGGTATGGTGTTGGGTGATCAATGGTTTGTTGTGGTGGCTGGGTATGGGTATGGTTTTGGTGGCTAGGTATGGTTTTGCTAGGGTTTGTTTTGAGTTTGGCGGCTGGGTATGGTGTTAGGGGTGGGTTCTGGTGTTGATGATGGCCGGTTGGTGGTAGCGGCAATGATGGCCTTTTATTTTCCTTCTTCCCAATCTGGATTTGGTACTGTTGTTGGTGGTTTGTGCTTGCACCCAGTGGTGGTTGGTGGTGGCTGATTTGTGCTTGCATTTTCAAGTCTCTAGGACAATCCAAACACTTGAAAATGTTTTACTAAAAATATTTTACAGTAAAATTTTTTACTTGTAAAATATTTTACATTTGAAAATATTTTACTTCGAAACAAATGGAGCGGTAATAGCACTACTCCTATTTTTGTTGAACCCAAATTTCTGTAATTCTCAAAGAGTGATCAAAAATTTTATTAGAGTAATAGTATATACTTTTCTTTTTTTTTGCATGATCATGTGATCACCTGTAGAGCCGCCATTGGACACAGAGCGAAACCGAATCTAAATAAAGCACTCTCATCATTATCTCTCACAGTCACACACATTCTCATTGTGCTCTCATAATAATTGGATTATTATCATAAACAAAGGGCAATAAAGGTCTAAAAGATGATAATTCCTAAGTTGATTTCGATACCTCATTATTTATCTTTCATTTTCCCGAAATTGCCCACACTCATTCTCCAAAATTCCAATTCCATCTCAAACAAATCTAGTAGTTGTACCACATTAAAAAAGATACAGCTTGCTTTCTTTGTATGGAAAGAAAAAGACATAGCAGAGCCAACACTACCATCTCTCACCCGTTTGGACTGCGCGTTTTGCATGTCTGCGTTCAGCATTTTGGGTTTTTTTTTTTTTTCAGCACATAAACAGTAAAATTACATGAATTTACTATATAGAAACAAAATTACTGTTCATATACTGTAGCAGAACTATTTACATACTGTAGTAATACTGTCCACGTATATAAAAATATTAAAAATAAACCTCACGACTATTCACACGTTTATATTATTTTTCTATGATATTTTCAATTTCTAATTTTAATAAAAATAACGGATCTTTAAGTATCAATATATTATCTATTCAGATATTCTCATTCTATCAAACAAACGCAGCACCATTTTCTGCTCTCTCTGAATTCCGAATCTCCATTTCTTAACAAAATGTTTCCGAAATTGGCGTCGAGAGTTGCTTCGTAAAACAGTTTCCATTTGGTTTCCAATAAGAATATGCTTCCTCCATTGTTTACGTCTTGCTGCTTGTTATTGCTATAGCTGTGTTCGTTGATGGTCATCTATATATAACCAAAAACAAAAACAAACAAACTTTGCGTTTCGTTTCGTTTCGTGTGCTCAGACTCGTAGCGTTATAGCGAGATTTCCGAAATTCACTTCGGTAATGCATTTTCTATGAACGAATTATTATGTATTTATTTATTTATTTATTTGTTGTTTTCTATGTATTTGTTTTCTTTGAATTCGTACTCCGTTTGGCAACTTAGAAAAAAGAAAACGAGATTCGAATTTCGAAATTCCGCGTCTCAGGTTTTTTAAGTTATAGGAAACCTATCAAAGAAGACTATATTATTAGTTAAGAAACTAGTTTTCGTTTTTATTTTTCTCGGCAGCCAAACAGAGCAGGAACGAAAACTTCTCTGCAGTTCAAATTTTCAATTTGAGCATAATATTTAGCTTACTGGTATATTGTACGGAATAATATATACTATATTCACAGCGGTGAAGATTTTAATTTAATTTAATTAATTATTATTTTTTTCTTAATGAGTATAGTTTGTGAATCTGAAATAGCCGACTATGTGATACTAGAATTTGACTAATTTGGATTTGTTTGATATTGACTTGGTCAAATTCGGTGGTTTTTGCGAGATAATGTTCACTGAATTAGATTAAGCTGACTAGTCAATATGCTAATTTGATTAGCAACCACAGCTCTAATGATTGATGGCTTATCATAAATTTAGGAATTGGTGGCTTTACATAAACTTTGTGTAAGGCATGATAAGTTTGACTGATAAGCCGATAAGCTGTTCGGTTGAATAAGAACAGTACTGAAGTTTGTTTAAATTAATTGTTTGGGAGAAAGGAAATTTAAACACGCTATCCTTTTCAGCCCAATTTATATCATAATTGATGTGGCAATTACATGCCCAATTTATGGCCTAATGATAGGTTTTCAGTATTTGACTGTTACGGAAAAGAGACGGGTTTTGTTTCGAGTTGGGATTGGGAGTCGAGAAGTCTAGTGTTGCAGCTAGCTAAGATTAATTTTCAAGGGCTGGATTCTCATGTTTATTCTTTTCTTTGAAAGAGTAGTTTATAAAAAAAAAAAAAAAAAAAGGTCAGATGTAAGTCTTCTTTACTATCTAGGAATTGGGTTTTATGTAAGGTGTTTGATGTTGTTAATTGTGCTCGTCTGGCTCTATAAGAAAGTGGATGTAGTTTTTCAATCTGTCTGAAATGCTATATTGCGTGGTCTTACGTACATGTGAGAGGATTTGGTGTATATCTGGTTCTACAACTTGTCTAACCTCCGATTGTTAGGACAGAAGGGAGTTTGTTTATCTGTAGAATGGACTAGTTATCTTGTTCTATCGCATGAGATAATTGAAATTTCTACATAATACATTTTGCCCAAGATGAATGCTTCGCTTTAGGAGCATTTTAAGTTGGGAATTCTAGTAAACCAAGTAGTATTTATATCTTCATTTGTCAGGTATTCCATTTAGTTACATGTCTCAAAGTGAACATGTAGTTGTGTCTGATAGATTTACTTCATTTTAAAGGCTCTATGTAATAGCATACATGTATGTACTAATCAATTTTACTTCTTTGCAAAATAAAAGATATTGCCAATTATTCATTAGAAAAAAAAAGGTATGGCTGTGTCATGTGTTTGACAGATTTACTTAATTTTTAAGTCTTCCATGTAAAATAGCATACATGTATGTACTAATTGATTATACTTCTTTTCAATACAAAAGATATTGGCCTATTAGTCATTAGGAAAAAAGAAGAAGAAGAGATATTGTGCTTTATAATCTGTGAAATGAGGAGACCACATTTTGCCCTCAAGCACAAAATGTTATTCAATTGTAGCCGTCAGGTTTTGTGTATGACTGTCTGGCATTATATTTTATACCTCTGACACGGTAAAAGGTCTACAACAGCACTGAAGTTGTCATATATTTTGAATCTTTAAATAATTTTATTCCTGAGAGCTGAATTTTAGGCTGGCAGAAACGTGGTGGTTCTATGAGAAGTTTTATGGTAACATAATACACAAATTATATCTGTTATCATTTTATTTTCTCATTATCCTTTAATGCTGGAACAGCTCCCGGTATCATTGTACCCAGGAAATGCAAACTTCTGTTGTATATGTTTCTGTGGACTTCTAGTCATCTTCTCACATCAGTATATATAATTTTATTTGTAGTGAAAGATGGTTGCCTTCGGGAAGAAGTTGAAGGAAAGACAAATTCTAGAATGGCAAGGGTATGTTGAAATGTATATATATAATTTTTTGCATTGCTTAGAATTTAATTCATTCTGATTTCTTCAAGAAAGCTTTCTCTTAAAAATTAGAAAAGAGAAAATGTATACAATGAATTTTGGATACATCATTATGCTATCTACTTATGAATAAGTCATGGTGATAAGATAGTAAATTGTTCATCTTTTCTAATGGCCATTTTAACTCAAATGAGTTGATTTTTTGTCAATCTATTGCAATGATTTTAAAGCTTATAGATTTTTAAGGGAGGCGTGTAAACCTATTGATAGCAAAAAGAGAAAAAGGCATGAATACAACGGTTTCAACCAAGATACTAACCCCAAGGTCACACAGCAGATCTACATGTCCACAGCATGCCCTCGGCCCTCACTTACTCCTGACAACTACTTACATACATTTTCCAATAGAAACCTTATCTCATTACTGATTGATAAACTCTCTATTGTTCTGTTGATCTGTTCTCTCCAGGAGTGGTTTCCTTTTTGGGCCATCTTAAAATATATGGGAGTTTTAAACAGTGAAATTATTTATCCATTTAACTTCCTATATTATCCTTACATTTGAATCCACCACCTTTAAAATTTGAATCATCCTTTCTTCAAACAAAAATGCTTCTTCTTGGCCCACCTAAGGGCATTTTTAGAAGTTTTTTATGTTTACATGCCATTTGCAATCACCCTGTCTATTTTGGGATGGAGGGAATATATGAAAGTGGCTGAAACAATTCTTGATCCTTCCATTACCTCTGAATGTGGCAGGTGGCAGCAACCTATCCCACAGTATTTAACCAGACCTTGATCTGAACCTGCAAAACACAGCTTTGTGTAGTCTCTTTGTGTAGTCCATTGCCTAACTCCATTTGTAAATTGCTGCACAATTAATCGTTCATTCCAAAATTTAGTTGCTCTCCACAAAACACACAAAACCTGCTGAAATGATACCTTCATAATTAAAAGCTTTTAGGGGGTGCAATCTTTCTGTAGAAATAGCTAATAATATTTTGACAAAAAGCCTGTTTTGCTAAATATGGTAGCTTGTATGTGACTTCTTTAAAGATTCTTATCAATCTTTTTGTTTGAAGGCAACCAAAACAAAGAAGTTGCACTGACATGACATTACATATTTCTCCAACTTAGTGTAGGCACACATATAAACAATACACTAATACAAAGTTGAGTGTTCCAACCTGTTGCTAAATATTAAATCGGACAACGTATTCATTTCATTGTAATTAGGATCCTGCTGTAGATACTCATAATTATTATTTCTTTTAGATATTACATCAACTATAAACTGATGAAGAAAAAAGTAAACCAATATGCTCAACAAATTGAAGTTGGGACACAAGATCGCAAGCATGTTCTCAAGGATTTCTCAAGAATGTTGGATAATCAGGTATGTTGTGTGCATGTTTTTATCTGTGTCTTGTCTATATCTCTGTCATTCACAATTTGGTTATTGAATCACACATGCGTTGTGTCAAACTGAGTGCACATTGAAGTTTCAACATATCATATATACTGAAAATGTTTATAGGTTCATTAACTCTAGATGAATTCTTGGCAGATGGGTTTGTGGATCATGCATCCACCTTGTCATTATGCTTGTTTAAGCAATCCGTTGAGCTGTTGAACATTGATTATCATGAGCATTTTTTATAGTTAAGTTGTAGTAGGTTTTCTAATGGAATCAACTTCTTAAAATGAACCTCATTACCTTTTTGGAAGTGATGTTGGAAGATCTGTCAGTCTTTAAGATAAGTGAGGAAACATGTGATGTTCTGGTAAATAAAATGGAAGTTCTGTCATGCCTCTTAGACATGCAATGAACCGTGTGATGTCCATAAGAAGCTACCCTTACATAGGATCAAACTTGAGAAATGTATTTGTTGATGGTTGTGTTTCACTTTTCTATCTTTCTTACTGTCTTGGTGACAATGCAAGATATGTTCAAACTATGTAAGTGCTGTCAGTTGCACGGGCTCTTGTGCTGATGTATACCTACATATCTGTACATATACATGTATAAATTCACGAGTGTGTGTGTCTGTCATTGTATTGCTTGCCTAATATATATTTCCAAGAGCCTTGTAGCTCAATTGGTTGGCACCTCTTGGTGTGTGTTCATGACATCCAGGGTTCAAATCCCACTCCCCCTCAAAACTATTGAATTAAAAAAATAAATTGAAGCAGGAACTTCTTGCATGTGCAGCCATCATGGATGTTTTAACTTCTGCTGTTCTTTACTTGAGGTTGACCATGAAATGTTTCTACTTAATTTATTCTTAATATTTCAGATTGAGAAGATTGTCCTTTTTCTGTTGGAGCAACAAGGGCTACTTGCAAGCAGGCTAGCTAAACTTGATGAACAGCATGATGCCCTTCAGCAACAGCCCGAAATATCCCAAATATGTGAATTACGACAAGCTTATAGAGCAGTGGGACAAGATCTTTTAAAGCTTCTCTTTTTTGTTGAGGTAAATGCTATTGGTCTGCGTAAGATACTGAAGAAGTTTGATAAACGCTTTGGTTATAGATTCACTAATTACTATGTCAAGACTCGTGCAAATCATCCATACTCCCAGTTGCAGCAAGTGTTTAAGCATGTGGTAATGTGTTGATGTTCTTTTCCTATTTCCTCTTTTTTATTTTTTGGCTAACCTTCCTATTTGAACATTTAAACACTTCAAAAATACTTCTAAAAACTATTTTTCCCTGGATGAATGGAACTTTCAGGGAATAGGGGCTGTTGTGGGAGCCGTATCACGCAATCTTCATGAACTTCAGGACCGTCAGGGAAGCTACTTATCAATATATGATCAGCCCGCTCTTCCCCTCGAGGTTCTGTTACGTATGCTAAATGCAACCTGTTCAAGTTTTCATGGTTTTTTTTTCTGTCTCAATGTTTTCTTACTCCCTGTTTGTTTATATATATATATATATATATATATATATATTACTTAATGAGTTGTAGTTATACATTTTTGGTTGGAAAGCAGCCATAAGGCTGGTGATTTACTATGGTATTTACTAGTTTTCATCTGCAGGATCCTGTCATTGATTCAATAAAAGCAGCTGTGGATAGGTTAACCCACTCAACAAATTTCCTCAACTTTTTGGCACAACATGCACTAATTATGCAAGAAGAGTTCCCTACTCCTGTTGAGGAACAAGTTGATGATCAGAACTACCATTTTATGTCACTTCTTTTGAACTTAGTGAACACATTTCTTTATATGGTCAATACATATATTGTTGTCCCTACAGCAGATGACTACTCCTTGAGCCTTGGAGCTGCAGCGACAGTTTGTGGTATTGTAATTGGGGCAATGGCTGTTGCGCAGGTGTTTTCTTCAGTCTATTTTAGTGCATGGTCAAATAAAACATACTTCAGACCTCTTGTATTTAGCAGTGTAGCTCTTTTTGTGGGAAACATCTTGTACGCATTGGCTTATGATTTTAATTCAATAGCAGTTCTCCTAATCGGACGTCTTTTCTGTGGGTAAGTAGTCTTGCTTTTCCTCTGGACTCATTATTTGGTAGGAATAACTTCAAGCATGTGATATTTGTGCATTTTATTGAGAGACTGTGGATCTGCACATGCTTTGCATGAGGAGTGCAACGTTCTAGTAAGGGAATAGCATTCTTATTTACTTTATTGCAATATGAAAGATCAAATTTAAATTTTTTTTTTTTTTATGCAAAAAATTAATTTATATACATATGCACGTGTGCATGCATGCACACATGCACAGAGGAGACATTCAAATATTTGTATCAGTTATTTTCAAATTAGATTAGGTCATATATTTGCACAGACGTACACACACATGTGCATATATTTCAAGGAGAATCAGGCTTGGAGCCTGCACTGAACTCAGTACCCAAATTATGGGTTATAGAAAAAGCGTGATAGGGCCTAATTCTTTCAAATTAAGAAGGCAGCATGAAGCTGGTCAGATAGCGAGTGTAAATTCTCATTTCACCAAACTGTTTTGCTATACTCAGGCTTTTATTTGGTATTAAAATACAAGCAATAAGATTGGTTTCTGCCCTGTTATTGAGGCCACCATATTATTTTATTGTCTGGTCGGAGAAAAAAAAATTAGAAAAGATTTATTGGTTCTAGAATTGACAAGAAACTCATTTTTGTACACTGCAGTGCAGCATTAGATCTTAAATTATGATTAGAGGACTCAGATTGGACTGAAAACTAGAAATAGTGTAAGGTAGTAAGATTTATAGATTATGATTAGAGCTTAAATTATGGTTAGATGACTCTTATTTATACCTCATGATATGTGTTGACATAGTCACTCTTCTCAAATTGCAGACTGGGTTCTGCTAGAGCTGTTAACCGGAGGTATATCAGTGATTGTGTACCACAAAAAATCCGCATGCAGGCATCAGCAGGTTTTGTTAGTGCTAGTGCTCTTGGAATGGCTTGTGGTCCTGCTCTAGCTGGTTTGCTTCAAACTAATTTTAAGATCTACAAGCTTACATTCAATCAGAACACTTTGCCTGGCTGGGTTATGGCTGTTGCTTGGCTTGTGTACTTAATTTGGTTGTGGATCTCATTTAAAGAACCTTCTCGTGAAATTGAGGAGAATCATATACCACAGGAATCTAATGCTGGTATGTTGATTTAGATGGTAATGCTTTTTGGTTGTTATCTTGCACATGTGATTCTGTCTGTGTTAGATCATTTGGAGGCTGTAAATTGAACTATTGAAGCATTAACCCTTTAATGTGAACATAGTTATCTAATATTTACTCTTAAAATTGTTTTGTTATTCTATAAACTTCAAAAATTTAAATTAGTAACCGCACCGTCAATCTGTCATTCATACTGGTGGTTTACATGATCATTTATTACGTGTTAATAAAAAAATAAAAAATAAAAAAATCTCATTTGACAATAATGTTCTCTCTTCAATATGCTTACTTCTGATGGTGGATCTTGAATGACAGTGGTGGTAGAGAATGATGCACTTGAGAATGGACTTAAACAGCCATTGCTTATTAGTTCTTCAGAAGACAAGCAACAAGATGAAGATGGTGAGCAAGAATGTGATGAAAGCGAAGAAGCTTCTGAGGACTCTCACCGACCAGCAACTTCAATTCGATCAGCATATAGACTACTTACACCCTCCATAAAGGTATGTGATTGACCCAGAATTTTA